>OY998109.1:2400000-3028254 GCA_963921955.1 Aleiodes alternator | reverse complement strand
ACAACAAAAGCAGACGATTAAACTCCGGTGGGGAGAGGTTATGTTTCTCCCTGACTATATATACGTTACGTCACGCCCCGCAACTCGAAAACTCGTAGGTAATGAATGTTTCTGCAGACTTCGTAAATCTCGACCTTGAGGATCTAATCAACTATCAACTAACAATAAATAAAAAAGAGTACAATAAAAAAAAAAGCCTAAATCATCTACAATTATTTTTAAGTGTAAGGCAGCTGAATAGAGCTGGAATTGTGCACAAATGTCGGGCTCACAGGCGAATTCAAAAGGAAAAAAAAAAAAATTGGCGCGGAGAGGGGGGAAGTACAGAAGTCCAAAGTGGATTTGCGCCTGTGTGTGTGTGTGTGTGTCTATATATATGTCTATATGCATGTTTTCTGGTGCTGCTGGTGTCGAAGTTCTGCATGGAGATGGACACAAACGGGCCAAAGATAGAGGGGGCTCCCTTCGTTGTGTAAACCGAGTCAGCCATCTTGAATCCTACGAGCCGTTAAAAAAAATAGATTAAAAAAAGAAAAAAAGAAGAATTTACTCGTTCTTTTTTTTTATTGCCATTTGACAGAAGTCCACGAGGGTTCGTACGAATTCGTGTGAATCGACTGATTTTCGATAATTTTTTTTCACAATTTCTCCTCGAATAATGATGCTTCTTTGGAGCAATGATAATCCAGAGAGAATTTTAATATCAGCAGTGATATTAACGACTGAAATAATTCGCCCCTGGGGCCTTTCCCCCCCTCCCCCCTTCTTCCACCTCCTCCCTGCTGCAACGTTCTCCCTCCGCCCGTGAATAGCTTTCTCACACTCCAAAAAAGATGTCTGCCTTCTCTTTTTTTTTTTTATACACGAATATTTAATTGAGCACGATTCACTTGAAATAAAAATTTTTTACCAACACATTAACTTTGATTGAAGAGTTGTTGATGGTGTGACAAATTAAATGATAGTTGGTTTATTTAATTTAAAAAAAAAAAAACAAATGCTTACTCTGTGGCTGGTCGTCCAGGCTCTCCCTGTCAGACATGATTTTCCAATCAATTCAATTATCTGGATGGAAAACTAACTTCAATATATATATATATTATATATATATAACACAACTCTATATGTATTTGTTCCTCTTCGTTCTTCTTTTTCTTCTCTCTTTTTGCCAATCGCTCCTTGTATCCTATATGCGGCCGCCTTTCCACTCTGCGTCCGTTTGTAACGACGACGTCACACACTACCCACCAGAAGAGGAGCCCCGAAAGAGCTCCCGGCAGCAGCACACTTGTCCTCACTGCTGGCCAAACTTCGACCACCCAGTTGTTCCCGACTTGATCTATATATCAACTTTCCTTTATGTCTGTCTCACTTTTTCCCCCCGTTTTTTTTTTCAAGCTCCTTCAATTTTTTTTTTTTTTTTTGAAAAATCCGCAGTACTATATAATATAATCTCTCCGTGTCTCTGGCTGGCTTTTTATGAAACCAAAAAAAAAAAGATTACTCAATTTTTCGTGTTTCTTGTGAGGTTCTTGGGACGATGGAAATCTTCTTGTATCATCAATTTTGTTTTATTGGTTAATATATATAAGTTTGACCTCTTTTTTCTTTTTTTGCAGAAGTCAAATATGAAATCAAACACACAGAATCAAATTCACTGATTTTGTTGTCCCTCAATTTTTTTTTAATTTCTCTTCTTTTTGTTTTTCACTCAAATAATTGAACGGGATGGACAGAAAAAAAAAGGAAAAAAAAAGAAAACAAAAATTTCGCTTTTATTTTTCTTTAACTTCACACACCACGGTCGTCCGACCCGCCGACCGTCCACGGCACCAGTCGTCACCACACACCACCGCACACACCACCACACACACACACACCACACGTCGTGCCTGCCCTGGCCCTCTGTTCTTCCTACCGCACTCTCACTCGTTCTCTGGCTCACGACTCCCCGACTCTACGGTACGGCCTGTTGGCCTGTTGGTACGTTCCTCGCGCCTTCACCTCTTCACCTCCTCTACCACCTCCATTTTCTTCCTTCCCCTTCGCCCCCTCTCTGTGTGCCCTGCTGAAACACAGACACAGATACAGACATAGGGATGAATACAATTACGCTGTGTGCTCAGCACACACAAACACGAACATAAACACAACACACACACACACACACACACTTACAGAAATACACACACACACACTGCACTGATCCAGACACACAGGACAGGCACACACACACACACACTAGTGCATGTTTGGCCCTCTAACGTGTTGTTGTAACCCGTTCTCTCTCTCCGTGTGTCCTTCGCAATTCAGCCCGCGAATCGTAATGTATACAGCCACTCTCATCGACCAATCCCGCTCATCTTTTTCACCTTCAATCCACCCCCCCCCCTCCCCCTCCTCCCCCGCGTCTCTGGTCCTCCACTATGCTGTACTTGATTTTTTCTTTTTTTTTTTGATGAAATAGAAAAAAGGGAATTTTGATGGAAAATTATGAGATATATATTCATATATTATATTTTATATTTTTTGAATAGGTGATGAAGGGAACGAAATTTTTGCATTTACTGCAGACTTTTGTATGGTTGGTTGAAGTTAGAAGGGAAATGGATTTTTCTCTTCTCGACTGTTGGTTTCAAGGATTTTCATGTTACACACACTAATAGGCGGTTCCTGTGTGGGTGGTTGGAAGGAATCAACACGAGTGGCGCTAGATGGGAGTTCTGGGAAGAAGGGCTGGTGATAACAGATTTTGAATATGAATTTGGTAATTTTTTTTGAAAATTCTTCAAGTTTAATGTCAATTTTCATGACATGCTTTATGAATTTTTTTTTGAGTGAAAGACTTTCTGAAAAAATCTGAAAAAATTTGGGATGATGCTTCAATATATTTACATTGTTGGTGAATTTTTTCAGATCTTTTATAGAAGACTCCGCTTTTTTAAAAAAATCCCGAATCATTTTATCTTGCAGGTCCATTTCGCCCCAGTCTTTCCTACTGAAAAAAGCAGACATCTAAAAAAAAAATCATTTCTTCATTTTTTCAATGAATAAATTACTTTTTTTTAAATTAAAAATATCGTCACCTTAGAAACGAAGGGGCGTAAATGAGATATGAAAAATTCGAAAAAATATGGGTAAGAATTTTTTCAAATATTTTTTAAACAATAATCTACTTGTTAAAAAAAAAATAAAAAATTGTCAGATGTCTGCTACTTTTATTACCAATTCTTTTATTTGTAAATAAATGGAAAGAGTTCTGATAATTAAATTGTTGAACTACTATAATAATTTAATATTAAATCAGTGATTTTCTTTGCAGTGCCATAATTTTTGTGGATGTAGTGCTTCTTTTCCACTCAAAAAATGAAAAATTACTCAAAAAGCGAAGGACTGGAACCTGTGGAAAAGGGTAAGTGTTAATATTCTTCATAAAATCATCATAAATTTTTTTTTTTTTTTTAAATCGAACCTATGTTTATTATTTTCTTAATATTTAAAGCGATAACACGATGAATTTCATTTCTTTTCTCATTCATGATTTGTTTTTCCTTCATCAAATACAATTTCAAACTTCTCATGCGTATTTTGTACCCAGTACAGCTAGAGTAATTTTAATTGTACAATTGAACGTGATTCGGACAAATTTCCTTGCTTTTTTAATTTTTTTTTACGTTTTTCATGCTCACATTTTTTTTTATAATTAATTGAATTTTGTTATTCAGTGTAGTTCGTGTCTTTTTGTTTATTCCTTTGTCTTGTTTATTTATTTTTTCATTTATTCCCCTAATTAATTACGGCATTTTGATAATTATAATTATCAGTTATATAAACGATGATTATGATTTAAATAAGAAACGAAAATGAATTAACTGGTGATTTTGTGGATTTCAAATTGTCTTTTTCTCTTTTTTCTTTCTTCTTCATCATTTTTAATAAAAAGAGCATTCAGTGATTTTTTTTTCTCAGTGTTGTTTGTCTCGTTCCAAAAAAGTTGTGTGATTTTTTTTGTTCTTTTTTCATTTTTCATTTGTTAACAATGTTTTTTTCATTAAAACTTTTTAAGGAAAATGATCGCCACAGAATAAGGCACACAATTGATGCAACGCGCACGTCATAATAGCGATTATTTATTTTACATTTTATTTTTTAATTAAAACATTTTATGAATTTCTCATTATTCATTTGAATCATGCTGGCAATTTAAAGATCTTGTATGTCGCTTTTATTTTTCAAATATTTCATTCTCTTTCAAATTCTCGATTATTTTGGAACGATTCACATGGCACAGGATTTGATAAATTTCATATTATTATTTTTTTTTATTCCAAAATGAACAAAATTATTTTTAAAAAAATTTTAATCATCAAAAATGATAAATTTCTAGACAAACTGAATTCATGAATTTATGAAATATTTCATTTTTCTTTTTTTTTGTCAATTTTATTCGCACTTTTAACAAACAGTTCATAGGTATGGCGTTTTATTTACATAATTTGTCATTTTATGAGGTATGTCGTGAATTTAATTTTTTTTTTCATTAATTTTTAATTCGATATGGGTTAATGTTAATCTGTTAAATGTTTAAACAACAATCGCATCAACCTGAGGTGTTTTTTGTTTTTTTTTCTTCTTTAATATTTGTTAATATCTGTTTCTTCTTCATTTTGAAACTAAACTCAATAATGTTCCGATTACAATACGAGTACATGTGATGTATGCAAGTGTTTTTTTCTTTTTTTCTTTAATAATCGTCACGATTAACATGTGTAGGCAATCTACATAGAGAAAGAGTTGTTTATTTTATTTTTTTTTTTTGGTTTATTCTCAATTTTTTCATTCTCTATAAGTTCATGCTTATTATTATAATTAATTTGTTCTCTCTCTCTCTTTCTCACGAGTCAATATCGTTTCATTTTTATTATCAAGCTTTTATCGCCTATTGACACCTTACAAAGTCACGTTAAAAGCTATTCTCAAACTATACAGCTTGCGGAGTTATGCTTATTATTGTTTTTTTTTTTTTCATTTCATATCTCCTATATGCCCATTTTTCTAATTTCTCTCCATTTGCCCTTCATCTCTCTTTTATTGATCAATCGTGAACATCTAGATTTCTAATCCAACGAATGAAAGTCTAAAAATCTAAATGAAATCCAGTTTTCAAAATTCTAATGCAAATCTATCAATTTTCTTCATTATTTCAATGATTTTTTTTTTCTCACTTTTATTGCTTCATTCTATGGATTTTTTCGAGTCTCTAAGCAATCAACTAATAGCTCAAGTCATAAATCCATAAGCTGCTTTTTATTTTTGTCTCCTTTCATTTCAAAATTTTCACTTATTCATTCATTATTATTCTTTTTCTCTTCTCATCTCTAAATTTTTCTTTTTATTTGTGTGAGCAGTGTCAGGGAATCGTGTGTCCTGAGCAAAGGCCGTTTATTTAAAAATTATCATTATTATTATTTATTTATTTTTTGTATGTTTCGTATTTTTTTTTCTTCACTTTTTCAAAAAACTGAAAAAAAAAACACACACAGACAAGGCTCGTAAAAAATATGCCTTGAAATAACAACTGATGCTTCGTTGCATCGTATACCTCATTAAATCATTCTTTCTTCCCTCCAATTGTTTTTCACTCTTTTTTTTCTATTTCTCCTTTTTGTTTTGTCTCTTCTCTCAAATTCATCCATCATTCGTTGAACAATCTTACATAATTCTTAATTATGATAAAATGTTTTTTTTTTTTTTTTTCTACTTAAGGACATTTATGAAATTGATGAAAACATGATTACTGTCGTGATAATGATGTATAATTAAGATAATAATTAGTAACAACAACAAATGAACTCAAGTGCTTGGCACCTCGCTATTTTTTGCTCTTTTTTTTTTTAGTTCAAAATGAAGACAGAAAATCGCTTCAATATTTCGTTATATGTTTTTTTTTGGTTCATTTCATATTAAGCACCTCTTACATGGGCATTTTCATCACTTAAAATTAAGAATATCAATAATAATAATAATAATAATTAACAACCATAACCACGAGATAAAGAATGGATGACTGAAAAGAAAAGCAAACAAAAAATTCTGAAAACTCAATTACATGAATTCCATTTCTTTTTTTTTGAGAATTCTTTTGGTGATTTGCACCTTTGTGACATCAACATTTTTGTGTAATTTTTTTAATAGTAACATTTTTCTTTCATTTCACTTTTCATTCTTTCTGCGTAAATATAAAAAATTTTACGCAATCCCCCCCCGAAAACAAGAAAAAATTAAAAGCTATTTACAAGAACAAACAGCAATGTGTGAAAAAATCACGTTTTCCTCCATTTTTTTTAATTAAAAAAATTCATTCTTCATTGCTCTTCATAATTCCGCAAAAAACGTGTAACAGCGTAAATTTGATGATAAATTGAATAATCCCAAGATTACCATTAATTTCAAATCTCCAAATTGTCCCGAGAAATTACGTAATTTCCGGTGAATTATTGAACACTGCAGCATGCTGCTCTGCATGGAATTGGACCATCTTCATCAGCCCTTAATATTCTTGATTTTTTAAAATCCGAGTCAATAAAAATTGGCAATTTACCACTGTAATAACTCTCATAAATTTCAATACCCTCATCAATAATTCCATCATCAACATCATTAATAACACCAGGACTTGATAATCTCGAGCTATTTACGATTGAATTATTATCATTATCATCAATACTGATGGTACTCTGTACACTATTCCTTCCTAATCTGTAGTATTTCCGTACCAATTCAAGACCAGCTGGATCAATTTCCTCATTAGTTTCACAATTCTCATAATTGCCCCTTTTCTCACTGAATTTCTTTGGATCAATAATAGGTTCAATGGTCTCAGCATCCCAGTACTCCATAACATCAGGCTCCTCAATGCTTCCAATTGATTGAATTTCTGATTTTTGTTCAATAATACCATCATTATTATTATCACAACGTAATCCACCATAAATCGATGATGGCAATAATTTACCATCAATTGTAACGACAATTTCACCCTGTTCATATGTTTTAACATCATTGACATCACAAATTATTTTCATTTCATTCTCACGACTAGATTCATTAAACTCATTAGTTCTTTTATCATCCGAAATCCTCTCATTATCATTAGTATCATCATCATCATCATTTTTCCGAGTGCATTCGGCAACCCTCATACCCGCAGTGCTATCCTTATCCGTGAATTCGCAATTATCATTGTTAAATTGTTTACATAATTTACGTAAATTTTTACGTTTACCTGTAACACGTCTCTTTCTTCTTGTTGCGAATTCACCAGCCGGACGTGACAATGTCTTAACAACATTAATCACGACACTATTAGCAGATAGTGCAGGCATGGGGTTGCCTTGCAAGTTTTTTGACGGCTCAATGTCGTCCGGCTCATCATTTTCATCATCACTCTCATTGATTTTTAAGCCAACAAATAAATCTGGTGAATTAGCACGTTTAAGCCATTGTGTTACAGCTTCAGTTATTGGATGCTCAGAAAAACGTGTCTGGCTCTCAAAACCTGAGTCATCATTTGATGCATCATTCACGTGATTGTCAAGCTTGTCACCACTGTAACTGTCCAATGTTGATACACTTGAACGTGGTACTTGTGCCTCAATTGCCTCAATACCCATTGTAACTTCTATGTCAATTCCATCGATTTTACCATCTAATTTATTATCATCGAATTCTGGTCCTGGTGTTGGTTCACGTATTATTTTAGCTGATTTGTACTTCTTTCGTGTGCCATTAGCACTTGTTTTTCCTAATATTTTTAGGCTTATTGTTTCAGTTTTGGGATCTGGAGACTGTGGCAACTCGTTTAATCCACCGTTTGATAGCTTTTCGTAGTCTTCTTCGTGATCTCCATTTGATACAATTGTCTCCATCGATTCTTCAAGAGAATTGCACAGGCCATTTGTCAATTCTTTAGGTGTTTCTAATTTTTCAACGATTTCCGTGAATTCCTTGCACGTAACATCAACTCCAATTTCGGTTTCGTGAATTATTTCATCGGTTTGATGATTTAATTCAGTTGCTATTGCCTCAGTTGCATATTCAACGTCTGTTACTACTGGTGATTCTGTTATTGAATCGTTTAAGTCTTGTATTGTTGTGTCATTTGATAATTCTTGATTTGTAATCGCTTCGGACGGCTCTGTTTCATGATCACCTGTCATGGTGTCTGGTGTTATCGTTGGTGATACTGCTGCTATTGTCGTTGATCTCAATTGAAATTCCTTGCAATCTGGATTTAATGGACGATTACTTGGTACAAATGGAGCTGCTACTAAATTAACGTTGTCTGCCTCAGAACTGTAGTCCTCTTCCTCGAGTCCATAATCCTCGATATTATCCTTTTTGTTTTTTTTTTCAAATAGAAAAAAATTCGATAAGTAATGCGCAAATTTAGCTTCTTCAAGTGACATGTGGAATTTAACTAGTTACTTACCTGACCAATTGGACGTCTCGGTTTTCTTCGACTCAGTTTTTTTTTCTTTCTCCGTTTGGCACACATCGACGCCCCCGCAGTGATCTCTGTGGTCCTTACCATTTGTCCACTCTGAATTGTCATACCTTCAATGAGAACATGCAAAAAATATCAAAATCATTAGCTTTTTGTGTGATTAAAATGTTTAAATCATTTCTTTTATAATTCAAAAATTGCATATAACATTTAATCAATAGAAATAATGTCATGTTCATTTTTTTTGAAAATTGCTTTTTTTTTTCTTCCTCTTTTTCTTCTACAAATGTTGACAACCCTCTGAAGAAGACACAATTGGTTTGCACCTTTTCAATAGATAAACTTCTCCCTTCTAGTTATTTTTACATGACATCTATTTAAGTTCGTAGCAATGTGGTGGGCACTTGCCAAAGCTACAAAGTTTCGGCCTCGACAAGCCGAACCAATGGAATATTTCGAACAACTAAATGCCGTTTGTGAATCGTACGTATAAAATAAAATTAAAAAAAAAAAACTAAAATAAATTGGAAAAAGAAGAAAAATAAAGAATCAAAGACACACATATATATATAAATTTCCCGGTATAATTTACGTGAATGAATGGCAAAATTCATCAATAAAATTGCGTGTAATTGTGTGTGATTCATTTAGCTTGCTGTGAGAGTCTCATTCAATGATTATTATTCATTGAAATTTTTCGTGCCAGTGATCTGCACACATTTCTTTTTCTTTTTAATTTCAAAATCGTTTCATTATCCTTTTTTTCTTTTGGTTCCCTTTTTTTTTTTTTTTTTGTTACCTTGTACGAAGCATAGGCGAGATGTCTATAAAACAGCAAGGACGACGATGAACGGGACAGCAGTTGTGAATCTGGACATACCCCTTTTCCCTTGACGATTGTCCACACGTTACTGTTCTCGTTTTAACAATTAGAAAGAGGTAGCAATCAAGCGGATTGTACCGGTTTAAACGGTTGCAACGGGGAAAGAGCCCGAGAGTGAGGAAAAAAACGCGGACACAAATGCTTGAGCAACGTCAATTCATCTAGTGCAACTATTCAAACTTATTTATCATAATTTAAAAAAATAATTAAATACATTACAAAAAAAAAACGAACTTTGCTCAATCATTATGTTTTCATCAAAAAAAAAATGTTTCCTTTTCAAATTGAATTTCATCTATCAATTTTTCTTTTTTCTCCCGTTGATTCCGTCACAGCGTGTGTGCGCGAAATTAAATTTAAACAAAATCAAACAAGCTGCAACGATTCAACTCAAAATCCCAACAAACAAAAGACTTGATTATCACAAGAATCTATCAAAATTTATCTGATCTCTTTTCCAAATGGTCTCTTTTTTTCTTTTTTCATCATCATCGAAAATCGTCATTTTTGATTATTTTTTTGTTTTTAAGTAAAAAAAAAAAAAAAACGAACCATTGACATTAATGAGCGTTGGACCGAACATGTAACCAGGATACATGTATGGCTGTGGTGGTACAACATGATGTGATACATGAAGTTGTTGAGCAAGGACAGTTTCAAGGCATGGCTCAGGTGAAAATATTGTCTCTGGTACAGTGTCTCCATTAGTTATTGCTTCAGCTTGTCCATTTGATTGTTGCTGTTGTTGTTGCTCCTCATTATCCTGTGGTTCTTCACCGCCTATACTCTCTGTCCAGCTGGCATTGCCATTCTCCATTGGTTCATCATTGGAATTTGTGCTAGTAACTTGTGCCTGTCCTACACCATTCTCCTCAACATTTGGAAATTGTCCCACTTGTTGGTTCTGCAAAAGGTAATAAACAAGGTGATAGGGTTAAATACATTGAATTTTTCGAAACTGTATGTGTGTTTGTTGGCATATATGACTTAAAAATAACTTGTGACTGTTGATGTTAAGGTTGTTTTAATTTAAAAATAGAAGTCGTTGACCTGATAATCAATTAGACAATATGGCTGCTCGAGTTTTGGTACATATGCAGGATTGACCCACTCTATTGGTCTCAATGGTACAGCTTCACATGGCATTGCTGCTAGTAAATTGTGCATTGGTGGTCCTGGCATTGGTGGACCAACTACCATAACTGGATACTCGTAGTAATAACCACTTGATGGATCGTAGAATGTACCGTAGCTCATTTGTGCTGATTGTTCAGTCATTGGTGGATACTCCTCCAGGCCACTGTCACGGCAGTCGAGTAATTGCAGGTCCTCCGTTGTCTCGCTTCCATCTGAAGTAGAAAAAATCACGAAATTCTTCATTTTTTTGAGCTCTTGAAAATAACAGGAGTATGAAATTAGCAGATATCTGACAATTTTTTGAATCTTTTTTTTTTAAACAAATGAAGTACTATAATAAAAACAAAATATTCGAGAAACTTACACTCGTAGTTTTTTAAAATTTCTACATATGTCTTTTTCGAGAATTTATTCGATAAAAAATAGAAATAATGAGAATTGTCAGATGTCTGCTATTTTCAGTATCATGTAAAACACGATAAGGAAATTAGCACACATTTTGAAGTGCTTTGCATTTCTTTGAACAAATAAATTGCGATAAAAGAAAAATCAAAAAAATATGCACTTGTAGGTTTTTTTTTTAATTTCTAAAAATACGTATTTTTTGGATTTTTCTAAAAATTATTAATTTGTTAAACAAAAATGAAAATAATAAGGATTTTAAGGTGTCTGCTGTTTCAGTACAAAAAAACGTTAATGAAATTAACGTGAATCTCCCAATTTTTGCATTTTTGTCAACAAATAAAATACGATAAAAGAAAAATAAAAAAAATTAGCACTTGTAGTTTTTCCAAATTTTCTACAAATGCGTATTTTTTTAATTTTTTTAAAAATCATTTTTTATAGAAAAAAATAGAAATAATAAAAATTTTCAGATTTTTACTACTTTTAGTATCATTAGAAAAAAGAAGCATTAACGTAATTAAATGTGATCATATACCTGCGGTTGAATGCGAAGCTGATTGGCTCTCCGTAGTAGATGGTGTTGCACTAGTACTAGCATTATTACTCGTCCACACCTTTTTCCTTGCTAAATATCCCTTTTTAAATAATACATCCTGACGTGGTGTTGTTATCCTTGTATACTCATTCTCATCAAATATAATTTTTGGCTGTGATCTTGATGGTGATGCACCAGTAGAATCCCCAGTAGTAACACCATTTTCATTTCTCGTATCACCTCTATTATGTATCTGTTTATGATTAACAGTATGTGAATTGTGTTGGGTATTTCTCGTGCCATTTTCACGTGTTTTACCATCACGTATTCCATCCTCGTCGTCTTCTTCGCCGGGTGGTGCTGAAAATAGAATGAAAAAGAAGAAAAAAAAAGACAAAAAATGAGAATCAATGATTCATGAGGAAAAATTATGTAACAATAAGAGTGAAATTCTTCATTTTTTTCACTGTTAATATCTTATTATTAATGGAAGCAAGGATTTTTCAGCTATTTATCTACTCATTGATTGCGTCAGTTTTAATTTTTGATGATGAGAGGACAAATCGTACCATATTGGTACCTCGTTATTAGAAGAATGTAGTGAGCTGAACCAATCACGTGGCTGACTTTTTTCTTCTGACGCCACTGCATTATTTTATCCTTCTCCTCTTCTCTTTTGCTTTTTTTTGTTGCAGTTTAAATATAAAGGAACAATGAAATATTTTTCCTATCTCTCAGACAATGAACTCTTCTTCTCCTCTGATAATAGGAAAAAAAAAATTTTCTCCTTTTTTATTAAATAAAAAAATAGAACCAAGTGTCTCACAAACTGTCTCGTACAGTGCACGATGTGTTACTGCGGTTGAATTGTACCGCGTGCCGTTACTAGAAATAGTAACAGAATGAGAATAGAAGGAACATTGTGATTTAAGTAGCATCGTTGACTTTAATTTATTGATACACCGAAAAATTTACGTTCATTAAAACCGTGAAAATTTTGTAATGAAAATAATAGTATTTCAATGAATATACACGTGGTTATTTTAGAATGGGAAAAATTTTTGCCGATGTTTGAATGAATATAGTACTTCTTCTTTCTGTATAATGCTCCAAAATTTTCTGTGCAAAATTCTACATCCGTAAATGATTTCTTCTTTCACTTGTCGCAAAAGAGTTCAATGACCAGTCTGAAGCCAGCATTTGGCACACGGGCACTAATGCTCACTAATTCCAAACAAAATAGAAAATGAAAGATGAAATAAAAGAAAAAAAAGGTGGAAGAAATGAGAGGAAAAAAAAATAAGAACAACTGCTTCTTCTCTTCTTGCGCTCCTTTTGCTCCGTTTTTTTTTTTTAAAAAGCTCTACTCTTCTTCTTTGGCTGCTGTGAGAATGATGATGATGAAACTTGGGATGTTAGTGCAGAACTGACCCGGAGGCACTTCGATTTTCAAACAGAGGTATGGCCGACTCTAGCCGGTTGGATATTCTCTATCCTCTCCTGCTCTTTTCTTCAAGCATATATTGCAAATATCGAGCAAAACCCATCTAGTCTAGAGTGAGAAGGGAGAAATTGCCTTTTCTACGCGTCTGCGCAATATACATTGTTCAATCCCGTTTTATTCAATCAAAAAATTGCATGGAAACTGGAATTTACGAGAAGAAAAATAAAAATTCTCGTGAATTTTTGGAGAATTTGTCTCTAAATTTTTTGCGGTGGACAAGAAGAGTATTTTGAAGCCTTTGAAGACTTGAAAAGGGAGAAATACCAGTTTTTTTTTTGGAGAGACACAAAATGAAGATTCTAAGCATCAAGCTCGTCAGCATGGGAGAGACAGTGTGAAGACGAAAGGCGTGGAGTTTGTCTCAGTTTCTCTATTCTATTTTTTAAAAAAAAAGAAATGAAAATAAAAACATTTTAGGGACATTAAGACGGTTATAGAACACAGCTAGTGAAGATATTGTTGCTAGGCCACTGCCAAACAACTGATATTAAATAGCCGTATCGCTACCAAACCATGCGTAGGTGTGGGTGGATTAGGGAGGAAAAATCATGACGAGGGGAAAAAAGAAAAAAGGGGATTTGAAAAATAACAACTGTTAACATTAAAAAAGAAACGTGAATACAATTTTATTTCATCATCAGTTTTTTGGAATTATTTCGAAATCTAATCTCTTTCGAAGCTCTTGAGAAGTTTTGCAAAAAAAGATTAGAGCGAAAAAAACGTATCTCCAGTGGTTTTAGAGACATTTTTCGAAAGACTGGTGATGAAAATTAAATTAATTTGAAAATTTGAGCAGAATGGATATGCGAATCAAAATTATTTTGAATTGTTTTTTGGAGTGAAAGGGTTTAGGAAAAAATTCGAAAAAATTCAGCAATAATTTACACATATTGGCGCATCTTTTCAAATTTTTTCATATTTTCGCACAAAATCCTTCACTTATTTTGTCCCATTTTTTTCAAAAAGTCTTTAAGGGTGTTTAGAAGGTACAATCGAGAAAAAAAAGTTAATTATTCGTATAAAATTGTTCATAACAACTTATATAACATGAAATTTTTGAATATAATTCAGTGAAGAACATAATGAAGAATAAAATAATCCTTAAAAATGAAAAACCAATTAAAAATTGGAAGATTGATACAATTTTTTGGATTTTTTTGAAGCTTGAAGAAAATTAGGCGAATGTAAAATTGAAGGAATCGTACCAATTTATCAATTTCCAATTAATTTCCTGTTTCTACGGCTTATTTTGTTCCTTACTACATTCTTCAAGTACTTATAAAGCATTTTCAAGAGATTTGACTTGTATAAAGTTGTTATTTACGATTTTCATACAAAAACTTGACTTTTTCCCAATTATAATTCCCAATCATCTTCAAAAAATGAGTGGAATAATTTGGTATTGAATTCTGAGCTTCTGAGCTTCTCTTTCTCTCTCTGTCTCTGTCTGTCTGTGTGAGATCCCAATATCACGATAAAAAAACATGCTGAAGCTTTTAAAATTCTCATGAGGTTTCTCGACCCCAGTGGAGTTTCATCTCTAATTACATAAATCCCCTGAATATCGATTTGTTATCAAACTAAGTCGCCCTTATTATACAACATTCTTCCAATCCATCAACTTTCTCTTCTATTCATTCTGTAAAATAAAAAATATTTTCTATAAAATAGAGAAAAAGATCCTAAGCAATATCTTTAACATTATTGTGAAATAAAGATGTTTCTCGATGAATATGAGATAATATGCATATAATACGATATATCGTATCGAAAAAAATCAAGATTTCTCAAGAATTTCAAAATTTGAGATTAAATTGTAATTTTTTTCAATGTATAAGAAAGAGTAGGGCAAAATGGACCTCCATGACAATATGATTCAGGATTTTTTTTCGAAATGAAGGACTTGATAAAAAAATTGGAAAAAATTTGAGAAGATGCTCCAATATATTGATCTTATCAGTGCTTTTTTCAAAAAAAAAATTCTAAAGACTCCTTCAATTAAAAAAAAATTCCAAAATATTCGATTCCAGAGGTCCATTTTGCCCCAGTCCTCTTCACTATATATAATGAACTATAAAAGCCTCGTGGCTTCTTATTTCAGCCAACATCAACGTACGATAATTTCTAAAACCCTGTTGTAGAGAAAACCGAAAACGTTAGTGTATTATTTTGCTCGCACGCATTTGTACCATAGTTATGAATAGCACGTGAGGCCAGTGACGAATGAATTCTCACAAGAGAAGATACCTATCTCTCTTCGTCACATGTCTCATCATCCTGAACTCCCATTTTTTTTCTTCATTTTTTAAAACCAGCAAAAGAGAGATCTAATTCGTACAGTGTCACGAGACTCTAATACCCGAGTAACGCCCAATTTATTCAGTTTCCTTATTGCTCTTCACAAATAAAAACAAAATATTAGCAAATATATTATTGCCTTTTTTTTTCAGCAATTTTTAGAAATTAATTTTTTTTCAAGGAATCTCAGGCGATAAGCGGTCGTCATCGATGCGTTGAGGTCAATTTCGCAAAAAAAAAAATTAAGAATCATCTGAGCAGTTATGCAATCCGTTAGAAGCGACATTAGCAAAAGAAAATGCTTATAACCTAAAACTCTTCTTCAATTCTTCTATAAAAAAAAGACAAATAAATAAAATAAAAAGCAGAGTTTGTTGGCCTCTAACACACTGTGTGTCTGTGTATGTGTATGTACTTTAGTTACATTTTTTTTTTTCTACATTCCCCTACCCCCTTCTTTCTTTCTCAGCTCCTAAAGCCCATCGTAATTTGCTATTCTCGATTGTATATGCTCTATACTGGAGTCGTCTTGACTCTGCGAACTCTAAAGCGTATCGATTCGACCTCGTGACTCCGGGTATCGCAATACACTTCCTCGTCCTTTTAATATCGAAAATGAAAAACAATTCATCGGCTTAGAAACAGAGGGGCGTAAGTGTTGGATACAAGCAGATAGCACTTACGTCCTTTTAACTCTAAACTGACGAATTTCAATTGAAGAATCCCATTAATTCTGCATAATAATCCCTTAAAAATCCCTCTGTCCACCTTCTTTTGGGGTATCTCAGTCGAATTGTCAATGAAATTAAAATGAAATGAATAAGAGAAGGAAGTTAAGATAGGCTCACTGATAATGCTCATTATCCAGACTGACGATTACGTGAAAATATTGCGAATTTTCTCATTTTTATTTCATTTTTTTTATTTTTCATGTCTAGAAGTGAAATACTCCAAATCTATCAGCTCTTATCCATGACCGATAAACTTGCAGTGCTTGATACTAACTGATAGTGGAAAGAAAGAGAGAGAAGAAGAGAAAAAGAGAAAAAGACGAATTTCAGCGAATAAAAGAAGAAAAAACAATAAATTGCGATAGAACAGAAATAAACGAACGCTAAACACAAAGTTCATTTCGTTGGATGCACATTGAGCAAAGGGCAAAAGTAGACTTTTACACATACTGGACAGGTGTAGAAAAAGTATCTAGAGAATCTCTATTTCTCTCTCTCTCTCTCTCTCTCTTTCTCTCTCGCTCTCATGGTCTCCTTCAGGGTTATTATGTGTCTGTGTGTATATATATGTGTATGTGTGTGTGTTTGCGGATCGATGGTAGTCAACTGTGTAGAGTGAGACAGAAGCAACTGTAGGGATAACGATATACTCTCTTTTCTCCTCTTTTTGCCTCCTCCTTCCCCTCACGCTCGTGTGAGGCACCATCGGATTTACCCTTCTGCCCGTTTTCCCCCCCGGTCGTTGATGGCCAAGGAGGCCGTGCAATGTGTCCAATTGACGATCGAACTCAAAAGCCAAAAGGAATTGCACGTCTGAGATACCAATAAGCTTTGCAAAAGTTTTGAATTCTTTAATTTTTTTTTTTTTCCCCTATTAAAAGGTCAAAAATTGAAAGTAATTGTTGAATCAAAGAACTGGAGCCAAAGTTAATAATTTCCAGTAAATATTGAAATAAATTCCCATTGACATTACGTTTTTATTTATCTCTGAATTAAATTGCGTATTGAGTTACACAAATTTACAAAATACGATAATTCGTGTAATCATCAAGAATTAATGTTGAAAATGGAGAAAAATCGTGGAAAAATTCGAGGAAAAAAAAAGGAATAATCGGATCGATGACCGTTGGAGGCTGTGACGTAATTTAAAAAAAAAGAGAGAGAGAGAGAGAGGGAAGAAGAAAAAAAAACAGAAATACGTGAAAACACGAGACACAGAGGCATTACACATCGTGGGAAGAGGCAATGATTGTGTTTAATAAGTGGGATTAAAAAACTAGTGATAAAAAAAAAAGAATGGGCTTTAATGTTTTTTATTTAAAAAAAAACCTTACCGGCAATATTTAGGGTTCTCCATCGTGTTTTACGTTTGTACCCCTTTCCCATGTTCTAATCCTCGTGGAGAACGAGACCGTACTGGTCTACGTCTCCTTTTTCCACTCGTTTCCTCACGTTTCGTATTAATTCTACCGGTTAAGTAAAAAAAAAACGAAAAAAAAATAAATTCTAAGTATTTAAATCCAGTCTTATTAACTTTTCTCTCTTCTTTTCCTTTTTTTTTTTTTACCTTCTGAATATTTATATTATTTTATCTTCTAATTTATCAACTACCAGGGCGATAGTCCCACGTTGTACGTCATTCTCGTCTTTTTTGCACACTCTGGCCCATTATTACCTTTTTTTTTTTTTTTTTAAATTATTAAAGTAGTATTTTTTTTAACAAATAGAAAGAGATGACGAAGAGAAAAAACGAGCGAAATAAATTGAAGAAATGTGAAGAAAAACGAGTTGAGCCAGTTGCCTGGCCAACCCCTCAATCTCCTTTTCGTTCTAACGTATTACCACGTTTTATATTCAAATATAAATGTATGATTGATCGTATAAACTTATTATGCACTCTCTTCTCCCTTTTATTATTACTTATAATATTTTATTATTATAGTAGACCAGTTTTTATTTCACGTTATCTCTTCTCTATTACGTTAACAAAAAAAAATTTTTTTTTTTTTGCTTTAGGTCTCCCGGCTGAGCACCAACTCGTATCGTCCTCAATGACTTGAGCGCCCGTGTCCAACGACTCGCAACCGCACACTGCACAATTTCCCCCACTCCATGCCAATATTACCACCTCTCCTACAACCCCCAGTAACACCCCACGGATGGTGACGTAACACAGCAACACACACACACACATAATACTTGGTCACTCGGTGGAATTATATTTTTCAAACGGAATTATTATATTTTGAGTTTGCTGTTTTCCTCGAGCAATGAGAGATAAGTGTGATTGAATTTGAATTTTACCGCGCAATTTTATTAATTAAAAAAAAAGAGAGGGAAAATGATGTGTTTGGGTTATTATTGATTCAAATTATTGCGGAATTATCGCGATTTACGAAGAATCCCGCGCTGCGCATGCGCAGTTGCTTGTTGCCATTGCAATGGACGACGTTAATTTTCGTCACTCACCATGGCAACACACACACACACAAACGCATATTGTTGCCTTGGAAACAAAGGGGCGTAAGTATTATACTTATACACAGCACTTAGGCCTCTTTTCCACTAAAGTAATTATATATATATACATATACATATATATACATACAATACACATACACACACACACACACACACACACACACATATGCACACAACACACATGTAGAAACGAGGATTTTTAGATGGTAGAATTTTTGAATTACCGGAGAAAATTGGCGGGAATTTTACTCACACACACACACACACACATAAACACCGGCCGCTGCCGGTTGCATGTTTTTTTTTTATTTTTTTGTCAGTAGCGACACAATATTGTTGGATTTACGCGCGCACTTTAATAATTGAAAATTGAACATTGGCATTAGTTTGTTTCATCATTCCGGGTGAGTTTTTCGAAATTATTTTGGTTATTATCACTTTTTGGTCTCATGATATAATTACGTAAAATATACGGGAATAGAGGAGTTATTTATTACGGTTATTTTTGAGTGGAGATGAGGAGAATGTGTTAACATAACCTATTTTTATTTTGCAGGTTTCTTGATGAGTACTCCTACTATTTTTGTTTAGTTGCTTTTGGGACAAATAAATGATAAAATGATGAAAACTGTGGCATCGTTGCATGATTTTGATGCACCGATCCAGGATGAGAGAGCTGTGGTTGGACTGATTGATGGGGAGATGATTTATTGCGATAAAAATCATCTTCACGATGAGATTCAACCGTTTTTCAAGTTTATCAGGGATTGCCCGGAGATAAATGTTACACCGGAGTCTTTGGCGACTAGGGAATCAGCCAGGACTATTGGTGCTGCTGATCTTTTTTTGGCGGTTGAAGACAGCGCTTTCAAAAAAATTGCCAGTGTTTTGAGGGAAAAGGGAATTATCGAGGCTATCAAGGTTGCTGCTGGACAGGATCCGGAGAGAATAAGCAAAATTGTGCACTGGGTTGCAACAAGGTGATTTTATTACGACAAGGCTAGAAGTAAAGAAGTGCCTTTAATAAATGCATTGAATTCTGTATATAGTACCGTAAAATTTTTTTAATTAATAGTTGGTTATTTGGCCTTGCAATCAGGCAAATTGAAGAGAAATGTGATAAATTAAAAGATTTTAAATGTTTAGGTAAGACTTTAGAATGTCGACATCTCAATAATAAGGCGATTTCATTCATTCCTTTGGTTTCTTTATGTAGCTCAACTTTTAGTTGTTTTAGTGTAGGTAAGATGTCTGTATATAATGTTAGGGTCTTTGAGTGTCATTTAAGTGTACGTAAAGTGTAAGTAATTTAACATATACTCAAAGGGCATGTTGAATACACGCATAAAGCACTTATGTATCTCCAGCCTTATCGATTTTATTATAAAATACTGAAAATTAATACACAAATTGTGTATTAGTGTTACACACTTGTGTAACACGATTGACAATTTTTCGGATTTTGATAATTTAATAATTTTTGGATTTTAACAATTTTTTTAAGCAGATAAATTACTGTTGAAATGTTTTTTTTGCAACTGCACTTATTGTCTTTTGAATTTTTTACATGCGCATATTTTTCATTCTTGAAAACACTTCTTTCGTTAAAAAAAGAAAAAAAAATCTAAAAATTGTCAGATGTCTATTTTTTTTCAGCTCCGTGATTCTATTATGATACTAAAAATAGCAGACAACTGACAATATTTCGTTTTCTCATTTCTAACAGATAAATTAGAAGAAAAGGAGAAAAGATAATGCGCACATTGAGAAAATTTGAAAAACTAGATGCGATTTTTTTAAATAGTTTTTTTTATTGTCATTTTTCTGTTTTCTAGAATCCTCACAATTGTCAGATCTGTGCTAAGTTCATTATCATATTCTATCGAAAGAAATTTTTTTTTTATTATATCGAGAGTAATGAGTTAGATTCTATTGTTTTTGTGTGATTTGATTTCATTCTATGGGTTTTTTAAAATAATGTTGGAAACTAAGCAGAATAGGGCGATTTTGTCCAAATCCTTTTTTTTTAGCTCTTCAAATTATCTACAAAAAAGGATGAAGGCAACATCGCCCTATCACGATTGGGCTTCGAGATATTTAGAAAAAGCGATGACAAATTAAAATCAATTTTACTGAAAATATATTTTTGTTTTTGTTTGAGAGGCAATTATGAATGGGATTGAATTCTTTCAGGATAACGTTTCTCCTAGATTTTATTGAGAGAAAAACGTCTTCTTACGAGGGATTACCTTCGATTGGTTCCGGATCAGTCGCAGATATCGCTGCTACAAGAGATTGGACAACTGCTCTGGTAAGCAATCAATTATTTTCATTATTCTAAAAAAAGAGATCATTTCCCGTGTCTTTCTCTTATATTTTATTGGCTGGAAAACAATCGCCAGGGAAAATCCCGTTTTTTTTTTAACTATTAATTAGAAAAACCAATGAACTATAGATGTAATCGCTAGGAAATGATCGTGCCCTCTATTTCCGAGTAGCTTTACTATGCTTCGGATAATTGAAGAAAATATTCGCAGAGAACGGATATTTGAAAAAACTTATCTCCGAGGAATAAAACTTCCAGGGAAATAATGGAGAACTTTTTTTTCTCGCATTTTTTTTTGAGAATTCTCTTTTCACTTTGAAAAAATACACTGAAAAAATGTTTATTGCAGGAAAATTGACTTCCTTCAAGATGATTTCAATATATATATACATACATATAAATATCGCAACGAAAAATTTTGTTATGAAAATTTTTCTTGCCACAAAAATTTTTTTTTCCTCAGTGTACTCTTCCGCCTCATCTCACAGTAATACAATGATTTTCAATGTTTTTAATATCAAATTTCGATTTTTAAGGTAAGATGTTTGGCATGGCATCCACACTGTACTCGTCTCGCTCTAGCCACTCGTGACGATAGAATTCGCATATTTTCACATGAAATACAAGGTGTAGCTGTATTGAGACACGGTGCACAAAAATCAGTGTGTTCAATGAGCTGGCGGCCAAATGCTGGACGAGAATTAGCAGCAGCATGCCAAAGTGGTGTACTCGTTTGGACCATTGAATTGGGTGCTGCAAGTAATTCATTGTCACATGCTGTACTTTTGAGACTGAGAAATCATGCACCCGTTACAAGCGTCAATTGGCATCCACAGGGTGATTTATTGGTTTCTTGTTCACCGAATGACTTTAATATGATCATTTGGGATGTGGCTAAAGAGGAGGGAGTTCCTTTGAAAAGAGTTGGCGGTGGTGGATTGTGCTTCACGAAATGGTCACTCTGTGGTAATAAACTTCTAGCTGCTACTTGCCGGACAGTCTTTCGGTGAATGAATTTTTTTTATGATTATTTTAGTAGTGAAGAGGCGAGTGCTGGCTCTCCCATTTCGGAATTGGCTCGAAATCAGGAAAAAAAATTTGAGATGGTTTTTTTCTGATGAATCCGTTGAAAAGCTGATGAAGTTGACATTAGAAAACATCGTCGCCGTAGTGATAAAGTGGCGTCAGTGCTGTGGATAAGCATAGCACTTAAGCCCCTTTAATTCTGATGCGATGATACTTTAAAATGGATTTTCGATAATTTCCAGAAAATTTGACTGTTTCAAGGGAAAATCTTACAAAAAAACGAAAAATTCCACTTTTCGGGGATTTTTCCGGTTCTAGTGGTCATAGCGACCTGGTGTTGATTTTAATTGGAGGGTGAGATTATTTGCCATTGATTTATTTGCTTAAAGAATATAAATTATTGACTCTTGAGGTACATATAGGACGAAATTTGATTTTCACGAAGAAAGCCATAAGTATTTTAAGAATCGTTAATTTTTCTTCTTCAACCACATAAGTCAATGGCAAATGATCTTACCGTTCGTTTGAGATCAACCCCAAGTCACTAGTATTAATAGAAAGGGAAATATTTTCGAATAAGTGAAACAAAATGAAAATTAGAAGGGTTTCACTCCTCATCTATCTAAAAAAAAAAAGAATTTTCAAAAAATTCAAAAAAATCTATTCTGACACATGTTTCTCATCCAAAATTTCCCCATTTTTCAATGGAATAGTTAAAAAAAATCCATCTCGAGCCGTTCTTTCAAAATCCCCATTTTACCCCACCTTCTCTACAAAAAAAAGCTCTACTTTAATCCCTCCATTTCCCCAAATTCCCAAGACTCCGCCAATAACCCACGTGTCAACACTCCACTCCTCACCCTCCCCCTCCTCTCCACAAAAAAAACAATATCAACACGTGATCTAATTCCAGCGTTTGGAATACTGGCACTGGAGGTCCATGGTCAGCGGAACGCTGGACAGTACCAAGTGGTCGCGTGGCAGCTGCATGTTTCGGTCCACATCAAACATTAATCTTCACCTCAACTGAAGATCCAGCCACTCTGTTCTCACTACCTCTTCAAGACAATATTTTCGATGTCAAGAGCGACAGTACATCGAATGATCCAAAAGCTGCTGTTCCACTCATTGATTTAACTCGAATTTGTTTCAACAATGAGAATTCATTGAGTGTTGGTGGAAGAGTTGTTGCAATGGACTGGGATCCAAGCGGACAGTACCTCGCAATTCTATTCCATGTACGTAATTTTTTTTGAATCAATTAAAATCATAAAATGTCTCAATTTTTTCAAAAATTAAAAGCTATAAAAATTAAAATAAATGAAAAAATTCACTCAATTAATTACCATTTTATTTTTTTAATTTTTTTACAGGAAAGTCCGGTGGTTGCAATTTTCAAAACACAAATTGGCGCCTTTTTCCGACTCACAGAAATCTCGCCAGCCTGTTTGGTCAAGGGTTTCGTCGGCGAGACCCCAAATTGTCTGCAATTCCATCAGACAATTGACTCGACCAAATCAAAAGCATGCCTAACAATTGCCTGGAGCAGTGGACGTATCCAGCAGTTTCCAATTGTTGAGAATAACAAATCAACCACACCGCCAACACTACCTCGTCAATTAAACAACGGTTTATCCTCATCAAATTACAACAATTACACATTTCAATGACATAATTTAAGTTGATTAATTATTTTTTTTTACTCGTAAATTTCGCGTTTTACTTCGAATTCTCAAAAATAAATCAAACTCTATTCCAACTCAATAGGTACCGATACATTAATTATTGAAGAAAAAAAAAGAGAGAGAGAGAGAGGAAAAAGAAGCAAAATCTTTTGGAGATGAGAGATCCAAGAGGGGAAAATTTTCAGAGTTTTGTATCTAATTATATAAAGTCACATGCAGAGCTTCACGCCTTTCTATTTTCGACGCCACTTGACCGTACGCTAAACGATGACAAGAAGAACCTTACGTATACCCTTTCACATACAAATATATCATGCATTCTCATGATTTCTTTTATTTTTATTTTATTTTTTTTTCTAACATTTCATTGCTTTTATTTTTCATTCTCGCATAAACAAAAATAGAAAGGCCCATTTGTGTGTGAGTGTGTGTGTTTTTAACGACTCAAAGCCTTCTGGAATCTATCGTATCTTCATCATAAGTAAGAAATTTCATCATTTAATTAAATTCATTTTTTTTCGCCTCCTTTTTCCATAAATATATTGTCATTTCATCCGCATGTGTTCAACGAGATCAGATGCAGTATATTATTTCAGCGGCCGGGGGTATATACACACACATATGCTTTGAGGATAATACCCATTGGATGTTTCAAACTGGTATGAACGAGGTTGACAGGTGCCTCTAGAGAGAAAAACGAGAGGAAAAAAAAAAAATGGAAAAAATTGAAGAGAAGAGGGAGAATGGAGAGAGAGAAGAGAAAAAAAAAGGAAAAAAGTGAGAAAAAAAAATCAGAGGCCCCTGAGGACGAGTCAGTGTACAGTATTAAATGTAAGCACAGAGGGCTGGCAGACCACATGTCCCACTCTATCACTTAACTACCCGTAATATGATGTACAACCGTTTTTCCATGTTTGTGTGGATGTGTGAGTGGAAGGGACAAGCATATGCACGTGTTTTCTTGGGGGGCGAATTGCAGGAAGGGGCAGAGGGGGCGAACACAGTGGAAGAGGACAAGTGCATAGACCGCCACCGAAGTTGTCGTTTTTTTTTTTTTTATTTCTTCTTTAACGAAACGATGAAGATTTCTCCTTTTTCTTTTTTTTTTCCTTTTTTTTCTACTAAAAATTATGGGGGCGGGGAAAAAGGGAAAATTTGGTGTCAAATTCAAATGTTTTGAGGATTCTGGTGTTTACTATCTTATGGACTAACGGTGAGATCTCATCCCATTAATCACAAATACAGAAATTCCCGCCCATTTTTCTCACAGGATTCAAACAGCGAGAAAGAGGGATCTCTGGCCTCTGCTGATTGAATTATATGAGTTATTTTTTTTTTTTTTTTTGTAATTCGTGAATATTTTTGGAGTGAGTAGGTTTAGGAGGATTGACCTTAAGACCTTTTTTGCGGGGAATTTCAAAATCTGCAAAAAAGGTCTCTTGCTAAATTTGGATAAAACCAATAGCTTTGAAATTATCCACGAAATAATGGAAACATCCAGGATTTTTTACTATAAAATTCCAATTTTATCTCGAATAAGAGTTTATTTAATCCGACATTTTCATATAAACAGTTGACTGAATTCTTGAGGGGGCAAAATAGAAGGAGTATTCATCCATAAAAAGAGAAATAATAATAATAATGAAATGATAAAAGTTCTTTAGCTCGAAGAGAATGAAATGAAAAAAAAAAAAAAAATGTGAAAAAAACAGCAGTAAGTGACGCGTGTGTGCGGCAGCTGTTTTGACAATTTTTTGTAATTACTCTTCATCTGATTTTTCTACTCTTGAAATCCTACTTACACCAATGTGTCCCAGATGAGACTCAATTCAATTCTATATAAACTCACATTATCCAATTTTCCGGCCCTCATTCATGAAACATTTTTTTTCTTGACAAATAAATTATTCGAAAATAAAATTTAAAAAAATGCACATGCAGGAAATTTAAAAAATCTTTGGTGCAAATTTTCGCAATGATTTTTTCTATAATCATATATTTAAAAAAGTTTATTTGAAAATACTCTTGGCATGTCATGGAATATTGGACAAATAAATGAACAATACTAATTCATTGTCAAATCGCGAAGTTTCGCTTATAATTTAGACATTCTTAGGCTCTTGACGCTAAATATAGTATATATTGTTGAATTAAAGCTAAGCAAATTCATGATAGAACCAATAATTTGCAATTCATCATTGCTAATAACTTTTATTTTTAATCAAAAATCAAGTGTTACTGTTCGTTGAAAAAATTCAAAAAATTGTCAGATGTGTACCAATTATATTAATCATAAAAACGAAAAAAGAATCATTATCAATTCATAATTTAATTAATTAATAAAATCATAATTTAAGCGAAAGAAGGAGGGTAGAGGCGTAGAAAGTGATCAATGATATCAATACGTTTGATAGTTTTATGAATCATTGATTTTTTATTTATTGTATTGAATATTAGCAATTCTGCTAATAATTACAATGAATCTGGTTGAGTTTAACATCTCAAAATACTGAAAATGTTAAGAACATGGAGAAGCTCAAATTATAATATTAATGAAATTAGAACAAATCTGACAATTTTTTAGATTTTCTTTAAACAAATAAATTATTACATAAAATATATTTAAAAATTTCGCACTTGAATTTATGTGAATTTTCTACAAGTGCATATTTTTTATTTAACAGAATAATTTATTCGTCAATGAAAAATTTAATGAAAAAATTATAATTTTCGTGAAACGTCACTAATTAACGCAAATTTACGCAAATTGTCCTAATATTCTCTTCTGAATCTTCTCATCTCCCAAGATATTCTAAAATTACTATAAACATGCAAATGAATTCAATGAATTCATCATCAATTAATTTATTTGTTTAAAAAAAATTCAAAAAATTGTCATCTGCCTGTTAATTTCAAGATTATCCCCCAAAAATCTGCTGCAAAAAAAGGACATACCATACTGAAGTACTTCTCGCCCCAGTAGTTGCAGTATCATATTCAAAGATAAACACTATTGTGAGAAAATTTCCCAAGGAATGTTAAAACATCCTATAATTTTTATTTTCTCAAAAAACACTCTCCCAAAAAGGCGTCAAAAAAAAAAAAAAAAGGCATCCAAAGGCAAAAAAAAACATCAAAAAATAAAAAGGACAACGCACTCCTTGCCCATTAAAAACCCCTGAGTGGTCAAGTAAAAAACTGAGATACCATGGAATTGAGATGGAAAAAATCATAAAGCGAGGAAAAAAAATTGAAAAAAAAAAAAGAGAGGGAAAAAGATGAGGTCTTGGAATGACGGACGATTGTAACAGATGGTGCAGTAGCATGTCGTAGACACCCTCGCAAGTTTAACGGACCCCTCGCGGGTGCAAGTGCACACATATTTTGAACACGTATGCACAATGTATAACATCTGAGGAATAAGAGAAGTGCCATAAGAAGAAGAAGAAGAAGACGAAGAAGAAGAAGAAGAAGAAGAAGAAGCGTTATTCAAGGAGCCACGCGAGTGGGCGGTGTCTTCATCAATGCTGCCTTCCCTTTGGGCCTCTTTTCTGGTCCACGAGGGAGTAAAAAAGTGGTGGGGGTAATTTCTAATCCATTTGAATTTCTTTTAGTCCCCATGAATAACTTTATCTCGGGTCAGTAGTCTCTGGTTTTTCGTCAACTCATCATCATCGCCATCATCTTCGGAAAAATTCAAGGATTTTTCATGTGGTACTTGATGTGCACTTGATATATATATATATACATAACATGCTTCTTGAAGATTATCAGACTGTTAATATGGATAACAACGAGGATTTTGGTGTAATAAATGGGTACAGTGCTATTGACCCAATAACACCTGGTATCGATAGTGCTAATACATTCTGTTGGTCTCCAAATTTTTCGAATTCAAGTCCACGTGACAATGATTGGGAACAAATGTCCAATGTCTTTGAGTATCCACCGAGTGGAAGAATTGGTCCATTGACAATTGGCATTAATTCACCGGGCAGTACAGGAAGTGAAATCAATACACCAACATCGTGGACCGGTGGATTACAGGATTTAAATGATTTTTCGAATGACGAAATGCGATTGCCATCAGTTGCTACGGCATTTTCATTTTCTCGCAATTTTTGCAACAATTATTTCGAGGAACAGGCGAATTATCATGACTTCAGTCAGGAGTGCTCTTATGACGACATGCAGCTGGGTATTTCTCATGAACTTGACAGATTTCAGCTGGAGGAAGTGCAGGACTTCAGTACAGTACAGGCTGTTGAGGAATTTGATTTGAGTCTTATAAGGGGTGATCCAACGACACTTGTGAGCAATGGAGGAGGGACTGAGGCTGGACACGATGCTTTTAGCAATGAGTGCTATCCAGTTGGACACTTGCTGACAGATCATGGAATTACTGGTGGAACTGATTTTATCAAGGAAGAGGCTGATTCTTCTAATCAAGTTGTTGTGTCTCAGCAGGATGGATTGATGCTGGAAAAGTGCAATAATGGTGCACCAAGTCGAAAATACAATTCTGAAGGTAATATCAGGTGTTTTTTAATTAAAAAAAAAATTTATTCCTTTTTTTTTTAATGGAAATTATTTTTCCAGTCTTTTGATGATTTCTTGGAAACTAAGGGAGATGGAGAATTCTTATAGAAATCTTTTTTGTAGAGCGAAGTCTGCTCTATAAAAAAGGTCTCTTCAAAAATTCATGTATCTCGCTTAGTTTCCGAGATTTTGAGTTTTTTTTTGGAAAAAACGTGAAAATAAACGAAATTAAACGAAATTCCATTTTTTTTTCAGGTAACGTAATTTATCAATGCCGCTGGATTGACTGTGGCTGCGTATTTACAGAGCAGTGTGGCTTGGTCAAGCACATTGAGAAACGTCACGTCGAGACATCGGCGAACAATTCACACGGTGGCAAAAGATCACAGAAGGACAGAGAAAAAGATGGGACAAGTAGCCAGGATATATTTACCTGTTACTGGAAAGGCTGTCCCAGGGGAAAACCGTTCAATGCGAGATATAAATTGCTCATTCACATGAGAGTACACAGTGGAGAAAAGCCAAACAAGTGCGATGTTAGTGTGCTCTTCATTTATTATTACTAGGTGAAGACAGGGCAAAATGGGCCTATTAGTCAAAAACTGTTTGGGTTTTTTTTTTAGAGTGAAGGCCTCTACGAAAATATTCGAAAAAATTCAACAACATTCCCCACATATTCGAGCAGCTTCTCAATTTTTTTCAGATTTTTTCATAGACTCCTTCACTCCGAAAAGAATTCCTAAATCATGTTGCTGCAGTGGTCCATTTTGTCTCACTCTCTTCCATTATAATTATTGTTATTATTATTGTATATTAATTATATTAATTGTTGGATAATCTTCGTGGGCTCTGACCTCCTCGACGATTACTCAGCATAATTATTATTATTATTATTTTTATTGGTGAATATTAGAAGCTCATAATAACCGAAAACTCCTTGAATTTGTTTTGCAGTTTCCAGGATGCAAAAAGGCTTTCTCCAGACTAGAGAATCTCAAGATTCATCAGAGATCACACACAGGTGAAAGGCCATATGCATGCCAGCATCGTGGATGCTCCAAGGCATTCAGCAATAGCAGCGATCGTGCTAAACATCAAAGAACACATTTCGATACGGTGAGAATCGATTTTTAGAGGAATTTAATTGAAATAAAAAGGGGGAAAAATATCTTCCATTTGAAATAATTCCAAATTAGCGAGAAATCTCGAAATTTCGAGATTTTTTGATTTTTCTGAGAATTTTCGAGATTTTTGGTGAATTTGATATTTTCCCAAATTTTTTACGGAACCATGATATCGTATGAGCTTTTTATTTATTATCTTTTCATTTTTCTGTAGAAACCCTATCGTTGTTCAGTTGATGGCTGCGGAAAACGCTACACCGATCCTTCGAGTCTTCGCAAGCACGTGAAAAATCACACGGAATCCACCACGTCAATGGACTTGAAAGCTAATGTTGCCAAGCAGAGCTACAAAATTTTGAATGACGAGGAGAATCATAAAGTACCGGAATTCAATTGCAGAGCTTATAAAAGTGGAGGTGACAATGATGTCAATTTCGGTGGGGTCAGTGGAAATTGGACGAAATTGGAGGTAATGGAGGAGAGTCAACCGGAGTTTGTACCGTATGAATCAGTCGCTAGGATACTGGGAGACGATGAAAATTGCGTCATCGATAGCGTAGGTGAGGAAAAACAAAGTTTCATCCAAAAAAAAACTGTAATTCCATTGAATTCCATTCAAAAATAATTTAAAAAATTGGAAATCGGTTATATGTTCTAATTCGAGATTTTCTAAGATTTACCAGAATTAGTGAAAAATTTTCACAAATTTCGCAGAAAATTTTCTGTGATTTTCTCAAATTGAACTCCAATAAACGTTTAATTCTGGCTATTCCATTGAATTCTATCTTTAAAAAATTAAAAATCAGTTCCATTTCTAAAATTAAAGTTTTCTGAAATTTTCCAGTCTTTGTAAAAATTAAAAAAAAAATTGTCTAAACAATTTTCAAAAAAATTTCCACGATTTTTCCAATTTAGATTTCGACAAACTTTTCTCTACCCATATGGTTTCTCCAAAAATTGATCTTATTTCCCACAAATTGAGATTTTCTGAGACAAATTATTTTTGGAAATGGGGAAAAAAAATGGTTTCTTCTTTTTTTCCCATCATAATAATAATTGTGACTGCATGAAGGGTGGAAGAGGTGGTAAACGAGGTATAACTCATAAGCAATCTCAGAGGAGGTTCCTCGCGTTCTTTATGCATCTACCACACACTGAGATTCGAAATAATACTCTTTAACTCTTTGGATTTTTTTTTCTCCTCCAAATAACGAAATCTACATATGCACTCGCACGCGACAACGACACGTGCTTTACACGCGCTATCATTCTTCGATTTTTTCCATGATTTTTTCTACATCTCTTTTTTTTTTTTTTTTTAATTAATTTATTTTTATCTTCAATATACTTAGTAGTTTTAATTATTATTTCAGGATTAGATAATGGTATCGCTGATTTTCAAGAGCTGAGCCCAGAGATAGAGAGACAATTTTTGGATCTAAATAATCTGGACGAGACTGATTTTTCGTGAATTATCATCAATTGATTTTATTTTTTATTATACAGTAATCATTACATTCATTTACATTATATAATTTTCATTGAATTTATTGTTAATGTCATTATACAATTGTAATATTAGAAATTACTGTGGGACCAAAATCCAAAGACACTAGTTTATAATATTAGTTATTAAGTTTTTTCTCTTTTTAAGCAAAAAAAAAAAAAAAAATGAAGAATCATATATTTTTGTACATAGAATAAATTGTATATATTTCGAGAAATTAAAAGAAATAGGAAAATTTAATAATCATTGTGTACTATCAAATTAAGCACAATATTCGAGGTTTTTTCCTCCTTCTTTGAGAAGATTGCAGATGTTTTTCTTGAAATTACGAAATGCTTCCTTTGGTTTTTTACGTGAGTAGACCTGTCACGATAATTGAATGTATCAGAGAACAATCGATTCATTAAGATCATTATTATAAAATAAATTACCCCGTTTATAACAAGCGTTGGGACATATCGTACTCGATGCAGAGAACTGCGTGTTTTGTCACCATGAGCAGCGAGAAGATCATCTCCAGCTGATGATTCAATGCAATCAATTATCTTCTGTTGTGTCGATTCACTCAGTCCAATATAACTAGCGCACTTGAATAAATAATTAATTGAATAATTAGATATAAAATTTGATGAGTCAAAAAAATTACTTTAAGTTTTATTCATGAACATCTTCGTAAATGAGTAAGTTTAAAATAATGTATCAGGAAAATTTCATTTTTTACAAAGAAATTCAATTCTCTAAAAAAAAAGCTCCCCGAATTGCTCTAATACCAATAATTTCTGAGATATTAGACAGTAGTAGTAGAATTCCATGTAGAAAATAATCAGTAAATAACTATAGTCAAATATGTAATCACGTACTTAAGTGTTTTGTAAAGACTATTCTTTTAAAAAGAATTAAATTTTTTTTTTATAAAGAATTGGAACTTTGTATGAAGACTTTATGAAGACGTCAATAATTTATAAAGACATTCACAAAGTATTTTCATATGTGATGGCATGGAAAAAAACATGAAAAATTGAATTTGCGATGGGAAATGACTTTTGGCTAAGTAAAAATACAGAATGTTTTGTTGGGTAAAATGGACCTCTGCACCAACATAATATAGGATTTTTTTTCCATGTTAAGGACTCGAAGAAAAAATCTGAAAAAATTTGAGAAGATGCTCCAATATGTCTTCATTTTTGCATAATTTTTTTAAATTTTTTCATACAGCTGCCTATTCTCTAAAAAAGCCCAAATCATTGTAATAAAAAGGTCCATTTTTCCCTAGTTTTCCCTACTAATTAGTAGTACATACTTTAGGTGGAGAACGCTCAGGAGATCCATTTAACAAAGCGCATTTAATCAATTTGAAAGAATCTTCCTGTTTACTCTCAGGGGGTGATGTTTCTTCGATGACATTGAGTGCACATGCATGTGCCTTGTTACCTCTACACTCCGGGTCTTTATGCTGGCACCTGAACACCCATTTGCCATTCTCATCACATGTATGCTAAAAATAAACGAAGATTATCATTGAATTATACGAACGACAATGAAGAGATTGAATTATTCATTGGCAGATAAGACTCAAAAGGTTTCAGTGTCTTAAATAATTTAAAAAAAATGATATTTATAAGAAATTCTTCTTTTTACTCACACGGGCCTTTCCATAAGGAAAGAAATTCAAATCCAGATGATCTTTGAAGGCAGGATAAGATGGTGCTAATTTATATTTAATGAAATTTATACTGTCTACACACAATGAACCGTAGTAAAAATCTACACTGATACATGGCGATGATTTGCAGGAAGGATCAGCTCCAATCAACTGAAAACATTTGAATAAATTAATTAATGTTTAATGATTTTTGTGAAAAAAATCAGTTTGTGAGATGGAACCGGAAGAGTTGAATTATTTCAACATTATTTTTTGAGAAATATCTCGGAAACTCGGCGAGATAGAGAAATTCTTGTGGGAACCTTTTTTGAAGAGAAAAATAAGAGCTACAATAAAGGTCTCTACAAAAATTTCGATATCTCGCTCATTTTCTGAAATATTCAGGGAATAATTAACGCAAATGTAGGAATGATAACTGGATTTGTCTCGTTTTCTCTTCATTTCCGAATTATTTCGATTTGGTAATTCCTGAAGATGTGGAATTTCGTAGAAAATCTGAAGAGAGAGTATCTATCTCTCTCCTCCTTAGAATGAACATCTTATCTCTCAAGTAGCCAGTAAAGTTCTTAGAAATTAAAATCGAATGAATTTCAGAATGAATTTCGAGTTAAATTATTTTGGAGAATTTCTCGCGAATTCATCAGTTTTTCCCGATGTAAATGGTGTCAAAGCGCTATTGGCTGATTGGCGGAAGTCGTCATGATTGATGCACGTGTCGAAAAGACGTGTCATCAATCAGCAGGAGAAGAAAAAAATAATTTTTCCCCGAAATAATGAAGAAATGAAATTTCGCAATTCAGAAGATTCATGAAATTTAATGTACTTACCGATCCAAGAAGAAAAAAAATACCAGAAATGAGGCAAAACTTCATTTTGACAGTGAAACTGATATTCGTCTTGAATCGCGAATAAGACAATAAAGAATGATGGCTCTACTGACTTGAGCGATCTATTCCAGAAGTAAAAAGGAATAAAAGTGGAAAAACACGCTTTTTTTTTTTCAAAATTCTTATTATTATTTGAGGAATTGGAATTTTTTGGGATTTATCGGCCAAATGGCAAAATCGCTCGATCTCATGATAAAAAAATGAACATGAATGATAATTTCCATTTCAGAAAAGAAAGTCCAGGATCTGAAGAAGGGAAATTCATCGATTTTTCATGGAAAAATCGAAACCAAAGCCATGCGTATTTCCTAGGATTTTGAGGTCTTCGAGTCGAATGACTTATTACTGGAAGTTTTTTAAATATCGTTGGAAATGAGGAGAACTTTGGAGACGAAATGACGAGTCATCAAGACTTATTTTTCGATTCAGGTGATTTTATTAATTCCAATGTAAAACGAAAAATGTTCTGTGGAAAAATTATTCTAACAATTCTATGATAAATTTTAATGTCAAATTCTTCACATTTGAGATTGTGTTTCTATTTTTCACACGTGTTTTACGATTACAAAAAAATGCAGTGATGAAAAATTCTAGAAATGTGTTATCAACATGTAGATAAATCGAAAAAATGAAACAAATAATAAAAAATCTAAAAATTGAACGGAATAATCATTGTTTCTTCACGCAATGATCCACACCTTTTGCTGAAAAAATATGTAAAATCCAAAGATTTTCAATTTTTTTTCTCTTTTCAAATGAAAGATCATATCGCGTTACTAATGCCAAAAGGGCGTATCGCGGATTTTACGCCCTTTTGGCTTTGCAGAACCAAAAGGGCGTATCGAAAACAATGTTTCTCTTCTTTCTGATTCAAAAATGTTGGAAACGTATTTTTCTGTCAGAAAAATACAGAAAAAAATTTTTTTTTGTGTACGCCCTTTTGGCTTTAAGAGAAAAAAAATTTAAAGCCAAAAGGGCGTATCCCAACTTTTTTTTATCGACGTTAATATGGGATCAAGAACGAGTTTTTCCAGTTTTCCGTGATTAACTCGGTGAATAAGTGAGATAGAGCGAAATGGATATTGATATGGGATCATCGGGGAGTTTTTTCAATTTTTCGCTATCATCTCAGTCAATAAGCGAGATAGAGCGAAATGGACGTTAATATGGGATCATCGGGGAGTTTTTCCAGTTTTTCGTGATTATCTCGGTGAATAAACGAGATAGAGCGGAATGGACGTTAATATGGGAGCAGGAAGGAGTTTTTCCAGCTCTTCGTGATTATCTTGGTGAATAAGCGAGATAGAGCGAAATAGATATCAATATTGAATCAAGAGAGAGTTTTTTCAATTTTTTGCTAACATCTCGGTGAATAAGTGAGATAGAGCGGAATGGACATTAATATGGGATCACTGGGGAGTTTTTTCAGTTTTTCGCTATCATCTTGGTAAATGAGCGAGATAGAGCAAAATGGGCGTAAATTTGGGATCAGGAGAGAAATTCTCCAGTTTATCTTGATTATCTCGGTGAATAAGTGAGATAGAGCGAAATGGACGTTCATTCTGGAGAAGGAGGGAGTTCTTCCAGTTTTTCGTGATTATCTTGGCGAATAAGCGAGATAGAGCGAAATGGACATTAATATGGGATCACCGGAGAGCTTTTCCAGTTTTTCGCTATTATCTCGGTTAATAAGCGAGATAGAGCGGAATGGACATTAATATGGGAGCAGGAGGGAGTTTTTCGTGATTATCTCGGCGAATAAGTGAGATGGAGCGAAATCGACGTTACTATGGGATCAGGAGGTAGTCTCCTCACCGTTCCCAATCATCTCTGACATTAAGCGAGAGAAGATGAAATGGACGTTAATTTAGTATCAGGAAGGAGTTTTTTCAGTTTTTCGCGACTATATCGGTGAATAAACGAGATAGAGCGAAGTACACATATGGAATTATGAGGAAGTTTCCAGATGAAATAATATTCTCTTGATCCCAAATTAAGGTCTATTCCGCTCTATTCCACTTATTGGCCGCTATAGTCACGAAAAATCTAATGAACTCCCTCCTGATCCCAAATTAACGTCCACTCCGTTCTGTCTCGCTTATTGGCCAAGAAAATCACGAAAAACTGGAGAAACTCCCTAGTGATCTCATATTAACGTCCATTTCGCCGCATCTCACTTATTCACTGAGATAATCACAAAAAACTGAAGAAACTTCCCGATGATCCCATATTAACGTCCATTTCGCTCTATCTCGCTTATTTACCGAGATGATAGCGAAAAACTGATAAGACTCCCCAATGGTCCCATATTAATGTCCATTTCGCTCTATCTCGCTTATTCGCCAAGATAATCACGAAAAACTGGAAGAACTCCCTTCTTCTCCAGAATTAACATCCATTTCGCTCTATCTCGCTTATTCACCGAGATAATCATGATAAACTGGAGAAATTCTCTCCTGATCCCAAATTTACGCCCATTTTGCTCTATCTCGCTCATTTACCAAGATGATAGCGAAAAACTGAAAAAACTCCCCGGTGATCCCATATTAATGTCCATTTCGCTCTATCTCACTTAGTCACCAAGATATTAGCAAAAAATTGAAAAAACTCTCTCCTGATTCAATATTGATATCTATTTCGCTGTATCTCGCTTATTCACCAAGATAATCACGAAGAGCTGGAAAAACTCCTTCCTGCTCCCATATTAACGTCCATTCCGCTCTATCTCGTTTATTCACCGAGATAATCACGAAAAACTCCCCGATGATCCCATATTAACGTCCATTTTGCTCTATCTCGCTTATTGACTGAGATGATAGCGAAAAATTGAGAAAACTCCCCGGTGATCCCATATCAATATCCATTTCGCTCTATCTCACTTATTCACCGAGTTAATCACGGAAAACTGGAAAAACTCCTTCTTGATCCCATATTAACGTCGATAAAAAAAAGTTGGGATACGCCCTTTTGGCTTTAAATTTTTTTTCTCTTAAAGCCAAAAGGGCGTACACAAAAAAAAATTTTTTTCTGTATTTTTCTGACAGAAAAATACGTTTCCAACATTTTTGAATCAGAAAGAAGAGAAACATTGTTTTCGATACGCCCTTTTGGTTCTGCAAAGCCAAAAGGGCGTAAAATCCGCGATACGCCCTTTTGGCATTAGTAACGCGATATATTATTGTACATAGAATAAATTGTATATATTTCGAGAAATTAAAAGAAATAGGAAAATAGAAAAATCATTCTATTCTATTGAATTAAGCACAATATGTGAGATTTTGTCCTGCCTCTTTGAGAAGATTGCAGATGACTTTCTTGAAATTGTAGAAAGCTGCAGCTGGTTGTTGATGTGAGGAGCTCTGTAACAATAATTAAATACATTAGAAAACAATGGATTCATTAAAATCATTATCATAAAATAACTTACTCCGTTTATGACAATCGTTGGGATAAATCGTACACGTGGCTGAAGGCTGTGTGTCTTATTGCCATGAGCAGCGAGAAGATCATCTCCAGCTGATGATTTCATACACTTAGCTATTTTCTTCGTTGCTGGTTTCGTCAGATTGATATTGTGAGCGCACTTGAATAAATAAATCATCAAATAATTAGATGTGAGATTTCAGTAGGGAAAAGATAAAACAAGACAAGTGCACTTTTTTTTCAGTAATTTCCGAAAACATTAACCGAAACTATTGAAAATGCTCTTTTTTTTGCCTTTAGATCTCCTTTGCAGCTCTTGAAGTTCTGTTCAAATAAGGATTGGGGCAGAATCGATCTATCTCACTTAGTTTCAAATAGTATATTACCTAACGAGTGCGCTAAAGTATTTTCCAGAAATCTTTACCGCACTTGTGATGACTATTTAATCTCAAATTTTTAAATTCTTGAGAAATCTTAACACATCAACCGGATCGTCCACGATTTAAATTTTTTATTTTTTTTTGGTACCGTTTCTTATGTAAAGCTTGTGAAAAGTGCCACTGACCCCACGTGTAGCGTGTGAAAAGAGGCTATTTTTCGCACGCTGTGCGAAAAAATAGTACATTACCTAACAAGTGCAGGAAAATACTTTTCTGATGGGTGTGAGATTGCAAAACGAGCTGAAAGCAAGTTTTGTAATCACACGAGTCTGAAAATCTTTACCGCACGTATAAGGTGCTGTTTTTTTATGCACAACGTGTGGAAAGTGCCACTGACCCCACGTGTAGCGTGTGAAAAGGGGCTACTTTTCGCACGCTGTGCGAAAAAAAATATATTAGAGGATAATGATAAAAATAAATTGATTTTTTCTGTTTTACCTCTTCATTACCAATTTGATTAAGTCAAAAAAATACATTTTTTAATATTATTCGGTTTATTTCATGGATATCTTGGAAGTGAGTAGATTTGAATGAACATGTCATGAGGCGTTTTTTTCAAACAGAAATTTAATTTAAGAAAAAAAAGATGTTCTCATGAAGTTGGGCAAAAGCAACGATTTCGAGGATATTAGGAAAATTAGCAGGATTTTATGCGAAAAATAATCAAGACTACATACTTTTTTTACAGCACGCTCGGGCTTTTTTTTTGACATGACACAAGTAACAAGATCCACAGAATGTTCCTGTTTACTCTCAGGTGGTGATATTTCCTCGATGGCATTGAGTGCACATGCTTGGGCCTTGTTACCTTTATACTCTGGTGCTCTATGCTGACACTTGAATTCCCATTCGCCATTCTTCTTACGTTTGTGCTGAAGGTAAATGAAAATTAATCATTGAATTTTTTGAATGTAAATGGAGAAATATTTGTTTTTTTTTTTTTTTTTTTTTTATTTAATGGAGAAATATTGATGAAAAAAAAAAATTTTATTCACTTACTGTGGCTTTTCCATAAGGAATGAAATTAATATGGAGGTAATCTTTTAAGGCAGGATAAGCTGGTGCTAATTGATTTTCAATGAAACGCACACTGTCTGGACAGAGTGCCTCGTAGTAAACATCTACATCAATGCATGGCGATGATTTGCAGGAAGAATCAGCATCAGTAAACTTGAAACAGTCGAATGAATGAATTAATGCTCAATGATTTTGGTGAAAAAAAATTATTTAGAATTATGCGTGAGGTGGAACCGGAAGAGTTGGATTTTTTCAACATTTTTTTTTGAGAAACAGCTCGGAAACTTGGCGAGATAGAGAAATTCTTGTAAGAACCTTTTTTGTAGAGAAAAATAAGAGCTACAATAAAGGTTTCTACAAAAATTTCGCTATCTCGATTATTTTCCGAAATATTCGGGGAATAATTAACGCAAATGTAGGAATGATAACTCGATTTGTCTCGTTTTCTCTTCATTTCCGAATTATTTCGATTTGGTAATTCCTGAAGATGTGGAATTTCGTAGAAAATCTAAAGAGAGAGTATCTACCTCTCTCCTTCTTAGAATGAACATCTTATCTCTCAAGTAGCCAGTAAAGTTCTTAGAAATTAAAATCGAATGAATTTCAGAATAAATTTCGAGTTAAATTATTTTGGAAAATTCCTCGCGAATTCATCAGTTTTTCCCGATGTAAATGGTGTTAAAGCGCTATTGGCTGATTCTCGAAGGCTGTCGTGATTGATGTACGTGGCAGAACGACGTGTCACCAATGAATAGGAGCAGAAAAATATGATTTTTCTCCAAAAACGTGGAAAATCTCGAGGATAATACTGAAAAAAGGAAACATTGAATTCAAAAAATTCAAGGAATCGAAAGTACTTACCGATCCAAGAAGAAGAAAAATACCCGAAATAATGTAAAACTTCATTTTGTCAGTGAAACTAAGTGTCCTCTTGATTTGTGAATACGACAAAGAGGAATGATAGCTTCACTGGCACGAGCGAACTATTTAAGAAGCAAAATGACATAAAAGTGGGAAAACACGATATCCTGGATTAAACCAGTTAACAATGCTCAGCTCTTTTCTTTTTCACTAAGAATTTTTATAAATGAAAAGAATTAAGAGTTTCAATTAGTTGAGTCAAGTAAATTCAGGATTAGATAATAGTATCACCTATTTCCAAGAGCTGAACCTAGATATAGAGATACAATTTTTGAATCTAAATCATCTGGACGAGACGGATTTTTCGTGAATTATCACCAAATAATTTTTTTATTATTCACTAATCATTACATTGATTTACATTACATAGTTTTCATTGAATTTATTGCTAAAGTAAGTATTGTAAGTAGGTATTTTTTAATGGCTTTACACTTAATACATTTAATGTATTAAGTATAAAGAAATATATATATATATTTTTTTATTAAAAGTAAAGGCATTAAAGTAATTAAATGTATTAAGTGTAAAGCCATTATACAATTGTAATATTAGGAATTACTGAGGAATCAAAATCCAAAGATACTAGTTTATGATATTAGTTATTAAGTTTTTTCTCTTTTCAGCGAGAAATCATATCGTCACCTTAGAAACAAAGGAGCATAAGTGCTATGCTTATGCAGAGCACTCACGCCCTTTTTGTTTCCAAGTCGACACTATATTTTTTGACATAAAATAAATTGTATATATCTAGAGAAATAGCAAGGAATGAGAAAATTGAACAATCATTTTGTTCTACTGAATTAAGCACACAATGTCGGCTTTTTTCCTCCATCTTTTAGAAGCTTGCAGATGTTTGACTTGAAATTATAACTAGCGTCCCATGGGTCTTCATTTGAGTATATCTGTCACAATAATTGAATTTATTAGAAAAAAATCGATTTCTTAAAATCATTATGATAAATTAATTTACCCCATTTATGACAACAGTTGGGACAAATTCTAGGGGTTTTCGGATGCTGTGTGTTTTGTCACCATGACCAGCGAGAAGATCATCTCCAGCTGATGACTGGATGCAATTAGTTATATTCTGTTGTACCAATTCGCTCAGTCCAGTAGTCTTAGCGCACTTGAATGAATAATTAAAAAATTACATTTAGTTTTATTCATGAATATCATGAGCATGAGTAGGTTTTGAAAAAATGAGTCATGAGCCTTTTTTTCAAAGAAAATCCAATTTCCTACAAAAAAAAATTTCTTCATAAATAACTCGAAAACCAATAGCTTCAGAGATATGAAACGAATTAGCAGAATTTTATGGGAAAAATTAATTAGTGACATACTTCTGGTACAGAATGACCTGGAGATTGATAGGCCATAGCACAAACAATCAAATTAACAGCATGCTCCTGTTTACTTTCAGAAGCTGATGTCTTCTTGATAACATCGAGTGCACAAGCTTGTGCCTTGTTGGCTTCACACTCTGGTTTTCTATGTTGGCACGTAAATAACCATTCACCATTCATATTACGTTTGTGCTGAAAATAAATGGAGATTGATTCTTGAATTCTTTGAACAACAATGAAAAGATATTAATGAGAATTTTTCTATTCACTTACAGTTGCTTTTCCATAAGGAATGAAATTAATGTCGAGGTAATCTTTGAAGACAGGATAAAATGGGCCTAATTTCTGGAGCATGAAGTTCATACTGTCCCAACAAAGTGCTTCGTAGTAAACATCTACACTAATACATGGTGATGATTTGCAGGAAGGAACAGCCCCAGTCAACTGAAAACAGTGGAATGAATTAATTAATGCTTAATGATTTTGGGGAGAAAAATATTCAGAATTATGCGTGAGGTAGAACCGGAAGAGTTGAATTTTTTCAACAGATTTTTTGAGAAACAGCTCGGAAACTCGGCGAGATAGAGAAACTCTTGTGAGAACCTTTTTTGTAGAGAAAAATAAGAGCTACAATAAAGGTCTCTACAAAAATTTCGATATCTCGCTTATTTTCCGAAATATTCAGGGAATAATTAACGCAAATGTAGGAATGATAACTGGATTTGTCTCGTTTTCTCTTCATTTCCGAATTATTTCGATTTGGTAATTCCTGAAGATGTGGAATTTCGTAGAAAATCTAAAGAGAGAGTATCTATCTCTCTCCTCCTTAGAATGAACATCTTATCTCTCAAGTAGCCAGTAAAGTTCTTAGAAATTAAAATCTAATGAATTTCAGAATAAATTTCGAGTTAAATTATTTTGGAGAATTCCTCGCGGATTCGTCAGTTTTTCCCGATGTAAATGGTGTCAAAGCGCTATTGGCTGATTGGCGGAAGTCATCATGATTGATGTACGTGGCAGATCGACGTGTCATCAATAAACAGGAGAAGGAACAAATAATTTTTCCAGCAAAACCTCCAGAATCCCGACATTAATAACGAAAAAAGAAAACTCGAAATGCAAAAGATTCATAGAATTAAAGGTACTTACTGATCCAAGAAGAACAAAAATACCAGAAATAATGTAGAACTCCATTTTGTCAGTGAAACTAAGTGTTGACGTGAATTGTGAAGAAGACAATGTGAAATGATGGCTTCACTAGCACGAGCAAACTATTTAAGAAGCAGAAAGACATAAAAGTGGAAAAACACGATATTTTGAATTCTACGATAATGTAGAACCGTGAGTGAAGGAGAAAACGAATTGATGATTGCTGATTTTCGAGAGCTGAAGATAGAGAAACTGGATTTAAATAATCTGAACAAGACTTATTTTTCGTGAATTATCATCACACTACCTTCTTTTATTATATTCATTTACATTACAGAATTTTCAGTAAAGTCACTAGTTTATAATATCAGTTATTAAGTTTTTTCTCTTTTCAATCGAGAAATCATAGATTTTTAAACACAAAATAAATCGTATATATTTAAAGAAATTAAAAGAAATAGGAAAACTGAACAATCATCGTGTCCTATTGAATTGAGCACGAGTGGAGTTTTTTTCCTTTTTTCTTGAGAAGATCGCAGATGACTCCCTTGAAATTATGGAGAGCTTCATTTTGATGTTCATCTGAATAGACCTGTAACGATAATACAATATATTAGAGTACAATCGATTCATTATGATCATTATCACAAGATAATTTACCCCGTTTATAACAATCGTTGGAACAGATTGTAGTGATGGCCGAAGGCTGTTTGTTTTGTCACCAAGAGCAGCGAGAAGATCACTTCCAGCTGATGATTCGACGCACTTCTTTATCTTCTTTCGTGCCGAACTGCTCAGTCCAATATTTTCTGCGCACTTGAATGAATGATTGATTAGATAATTAGAGACTTGATAAATAAAGAAAAACACATTTAGTTTTTTTCATAAAAAAGACCTTTTTTTAAATAAAAAAAATCCATTTTCCATGAAAAGGTATCTTCCTTCAAATTGTTCCTAAACTAATGGTTTCAGGAATTTTAGACTTATTAGTTAAAACTCATGCAAAAAAAATGGAATTAGCTATACATACTCTTAACACAGAAGTTGCAGGTGATGTACTCGACATAACGCAGTTAACCAGATCAACAGAGTGCTTCTGTTTACTCTTAGAAGACGATGTTTTCTTGATAACTTTAAGGGCACATGCTTGTGCCTTATTACCTTGACACTCCACTCTTCCATGCTCACAGGAAAATAACCATTGCTTCTTTTCATTACGTATGTGCTGAAAGTAAACGAAGATTAGTAATGAAATCAGTAGTGAAGAGGTGAAACGTAAAGTGCTTTGGATTTTTCGTTAAATTGTTTTTATCAAAGAGATAAAAAGTCATGATACTGAATAACCTGTTTCTTCAAAGATTTCTAAACAAAAATGTTAAGGATTGATAATAAAATAAAAATAAAAATAGAGTAGACTATTGAGACTGCCAGGCGCAGCACATATAGTATAATCTTTAAGGTTTTGTAGTTTGTAAGTCAGTTTCTCTACAAGTGTAACTGTAACTATATAGAATGTTGATAATAAACTTGATTTTTGAAACAAAAACAAACAAAAGAGGTGAAACGGCATAAGTCCATTTTTTTTTATTCAGTTTTTTTGAAAAGTCTTAGAAAATGAGTGAAATAAGACAATTTCGCTTCGATTTTTCCTGTAACTCTTGAAAATATTTATAAAAAAAATTCGAGAAAAATTCACGTCATCTCGCTCTATACAATTTTGAGAATATCTCGGGTTAATAAAGTGAGATGCATTTCTCACAATGAAAACTGAGGGTAAAAAGGGTGTACCTTCATGATTTTATATGATATTCTATTGATAATGTTCAAAAAGATAAGGCGATTCATCCTGTTTTACCTCTTCACTACTGAAATTCGTTGAACGAAAATGAAGAGATGGATATTAATGAGAATTGAGTAGTGTAGAGGTAAAACGAGATGAGTCAATTTTTTTTTTTCATTTCGATTTTCGGAAAAATCTTAAAAAATAAGCGGAATAGTGCAATTTCGCTTCGATTTTTTTTTGTAACTCTTGAAAATATTCATAAAAAAAAATTCGAGCAAAATCGCCTCATTTCGCTTAATTTTTCGAAATTTTCCAACGGGAATGATCATGAAAATAAATCGTTTTGTTCTATTTTATCTCTTCACTACTGAAGTTTTTTATTCACTTACACTGGCCTTTCCATAAGGAATGAAATTAATATCCAGGTGATCTTTGAATGCAGAGTAAGATGATGCTAATTGATGTTGGAAGAAATACTGACAGTGTCCACACTCTGACTCGTAGTAAATATCTACACCGATACATCGTGATGATTTGCAGGAAGGAGCAGAACTAGTCAACTGAAAATCGTAAAATCAATTTATTAATTTATTATTAATTAAATCATTTGTAAAAGAAAAAAAAATTGAATAATTGATAAGGTGGAACAGGAAAAATTGATTTTTTTCTAAATTTTTTGAGGAATATCTTGAAAACTCAGCGAGGTAACGAAATTTTCTGTACAGTAAGAGAAGAAAATTCATGCAAAAAGAAAATTGCCTTTTAACAAAATTTCTCTTCACAATTTCTATATCTATATATATTGGAATTTTTTGGAGAGAAGTAAATTTTCTTCAACTGAGTAAATTTTCTTACTACAGGATTTTTTTTTCTCAGTCTAGAATTTTTTTCTGTTAACGAAAATAGGAGCTACAATACAGGTCCACAAAAAATGCCACTATCTCGTTTACTTTCCGAAATATCTAGGCGTCAGTAAAGGCAAAGATAACTCGTATTTGTCACGTTGCTTTTCCTACTCCCGAATTATTTTAATTTCGCAATTATTGAAAATGTAAAGAAATTCAATGAATCTCAGGAATAATTTAGAATTAAATCAATTCGTAGCACTTCTCGCGAATTCATTAGTTTTTCCCTATGTGAATTTTGTCAAAGCACTATCGGTTGATTCCCGGAAGTTGTCGTGATTGATGGACGTGGCAGAACTACGTGTCACCAATAAATAATAGAAGGAGCGCAAGTAATTCTTCCCCGAAAAACTCGAAAATTCCGCGAATAATAACGAAAAAATAAAATGTTTGAATTCAAAAGATTCATGAAATTAAAAGTACTTACCGATCCAAGAAAAAGAAAAATACCAGAAATAATGTAAAACTTCATTTTGTCAGTAAAACTAAGTATCTTCTTGATTTGTGAATACGACAATGTGAAATGATAGCTTCACTGGCACGAGCAAACTATATGAGAAGCAAAAGAAAATGAAAATGGGAAAATACGGAAGGAAAAATGTTAATAAAAGAAAAAAAAAGAATTGATGATCGCTGAATACAGGAGTTAAACTTAGAGATAGAGAGACATTGTATCTAAATAATAATATAATAATATATATAATTGATAGAGTCATTGTATCTAAATAATCTGGAGTAAAATTGATTTTTCGTTAATTATCGTCACATTATTTATTTTTATCATATCCATTTACATTAAAAAGATTTTTTGTTAAATTTACTGTTAAAGTCATTATACAATAGTAAAATTAAGAATTACTGAGGGACCAAAATCTTAAAACCCTAGTTGTAATATTATTTATTAAGTTTTTTCTCTTTTCATGCAAAAAGTCATACATTTTTGTACATAGAATAAATTGTATATATTTCAAGAAATTAAAAGAAATAAGAAAATTGAACAATCATTGTGTTCTGTTGAATTAAGCACATGCTGGGAGGTCATTTCCTCCCTCTTTGAGGAGATCGCAGACGAGTCCCTTGAAATTCTGGAGAGCTGCATTTTGATGTGGCTCTGAGTACACCTGTTACAATAATTCAATATATTAGAAAACAATCGATTAATTAAGATCGTTATCATGAAGTAAATTACCCCGTTGACGACAATCGTTGGGACAAATCGTAGTGGTGGCTGGAGGCTGTGTGTTTTGTCACCATGAGCAGCAAGAAGATCATCTCCAGTTGATGACTGAGCGCAATGAATTATTTTCTGTTGTGCAGACTTGCTGAGGCCAACAGTATCAGCACACTTGAATAAATAATTGATTGAATAATTAGATGTAAGATTTGATTAGTTGAAAAATTGCGTTTAGTTTTATTCATGAATATCTTGAGAACGAATAAATTCAGGAAAATTGACCTTTTTTTTTGTAGGGAATTAAATTTACCACAAAAAAAAGGTCTTATCATAAGTTCTCCTAAATCCAAGTGTTTCAGAGATATTGGAGAAATTCGCAGGATGATTCTATGTCTTTTGGTCCATCAACACTTGATCCGGTATTTTTTAATCCAAAAAACTCATGATCCAGTGATATTTCATTATTTTTGTTTCCACACGTTAATAGTGTACGAGAAACGGGGGCAAAATGGACCTGTTCGTCAAAATGACTTGGGATTTTTTTTTAAAAGTGAAGGCTTCTGCGGAAATATTGAAAAAAAAAATCACTAGCAATGCCCACATATTAAAACACCTTTTCAAATTTTTTCTGATTTTTTCATGAAATCCTTCATTCTGAAAAAAATTCCTGAATCATGTTGTCCTGCTCTACTCTATCAAAACTGTTTTCATACATTAAAATACATTCAAAGTGCATTTTTTTCAATAATATGAGTGCATGGGCATTAATTTTGGTTTTCAGTATAAAAAATCCACAGATTAAGGACAAACGAATCAAATATCGTGGATCAATCGTCAAAAGACGTGCAACCTGCAGGATTTCATGGAAAAAAATTAATTAATTAGTACATACTCTTGGTACAGAGCTCGCAGGATATGAGCTCTTCATAACGCAATCAACCAATTTAACCGAATCTTCCTGTTTTTTCTCAGAAGCTGATGTTTCTTTGATGACTTCAAATGCACATGCTTGTGCCTTGTTACCTTTGCACTCAGAATTTCCATGCTGGCATGTGAATACCCATTCGTTCTTCTCATTACGCATGTGCTGAAAGTAAACGAACATCAATCATTGAATTCTTCAAACAACAATAAAGTGATATTGATAAGAATATTTCTATTCACTTACAGTTGCCTTTCCATAAGGAACGAAATTGACATCGAGGTAATCTTTCAAAGCAGAATATTGAGGTGCTAATTTGTTTGTAATGAAATTAATACTGTCTCCACAGAGTGCCTCGTAGTAAACATCAACACCGATACATGGCGATGATTTGCAGGAAGGATCAGCCCCAGTCAACTGAAAACAGTCGAATAAATTAATTAATGCTCAATGATTTTGGTGAAAAAAATATTTGGAATTATGCGTGAGGTGGAACCGAAAGAGTTGGATTTTTTCAACATTTTTTTTTGAGAAACAGCTCGGAAACTCGACGAGATAGAGGAATTCTTGTGGGGAACCTTTTTTGTAGAGAAAAATGAGAGCTACAATAAAGGTTTCTACGAAAATTTCGCTATCTCGATTATTTTCTGAAATATTCAGGGGATAATTAACGCAAATGTAGGAATGATAACTGGATTCGTCTCGTTTTCTCTTCATTTCCGAATTATTTCGATTTGTTAATTCCTGAAGATGTGGAATTTCGTAGAAAATCTAAAGAGAGAGTATCTATCTCTCTCCTCCTTAGAATGAACATCTTATCTCTCAAGTAGCCAGTAAAGTTTTTAAAAATTAAAATCGAATGAATTTTAGAAAAAATTTCGAGTTAAATTATTTTGGAGAATTCCTCGCGAATTCATCATTTTCCCCCGATGTAAATGTTATCAAAGCGCTATTGGCCGATTCCCAAAGGTCGTCGTGATTTATATAAGTAGCAAATCGTCATGTCACCAATAAACAGAAAAAGCAAATGACTTTTCCCTGAAAAATCTTGAAAATCCCGAGATTAACGAAAAAAAAAATAAAACTTTAAATTAAAAAAAAAATTTAATTCATTAAAATTAAAAGTACTTACCGATCCAAGAAGAAGAGAAATCCCAAAAATAATGTAAAACTTCATTTTTACAAGTGAAAACTAAAAAAACTAAGTATCCTCTTGAATCGTAAATGAGACAATGAGAAGTGATGGTTTCACTGGCACCAACGAACTATTTCAGAAGCGAAAGGAAATCCAAAGTGGGGAAACACGATATCTTGGATTTAACGATGATATAGCTAGTAGAGTGGGAGATTAGAGTGAAAGAATAAACGACGTCAATGTTGCTTAGCTCTTTTTTTTTCTCACTTTTCTCCTTATATATACAAAACACACATACACACACATGTTTAATGGGGTCAGTGAAGAGTTTTATTTTTTTTCCTCTCACAGCGTGAATTTTAAATCTCTCCATGTGTCATTGACCAAAATTTTAGATCAAGATAAATTTGATTTAATCAAAAGTTTGACAGTGATAATTTACTGCAAAATAAATTTTCATTACAAGTAGCTCGATTCGAGTGTTTCAATGATAAGAAAAAGTGTCGAGATAAAGCTTATCCAATATTTAATTTTCTCAGATGATATTGAATACAGCGTAATTAAAGTTTTAACGATTACATAATAATTTCGACGATTTACAATTATGATAGACATTATTACGTTGGTATACCTTTTTGAAATTCTAGAGTTCTCTGTACTTCAGCAACTTCTTTGTACAATATTTCTGCACGTTCTCTGAATGTTTCAGCTAATTGCGGATCTTTTTGTGCTCCCTCGCCTCTTTCATGCATCTGCGATAAATTTGCGCATGCATATGGATTACCTAATTCACAGGATCTAAAACTTAGTTTATAGGCTTCACGAAAATTTGGCTCAATGTATTCTTTCAAGGCACCCAAGTGAATTGCTGCCAAATTGAAACAACTGGATTCTACGTTCAACTCGTAACATGCTTTGTCCAACATCTTCATTCCCTCTTTTATTTGAGCGACTTTGTCCTTTTGGAGTCCAGAGTCGGGTGAAACTGCCAAATATCCACCCTGATGACAGCCCTTTCCGTCATTTAGATCGCAGCCTTTCTTCATGTATTGGAATGCCTCGATGACGTCTTTGGTGCATCCTTTGCCTGTTGCAGATGAAAATGGAAATTTAGTTTTGCGGGGAAAGTAATTAAGAGGCGATAAATAGGGGAAAGTGGAGATCGCTAGGAAATGGTTGGAAATCGATTTTTTTTTATGAGTTCATTAAAAAATAAGGAAATTTTGTAAGGAAAAACATGTGTAAGATTTGATTTTTTCCATTTTTTTTTTTTTTTTCGTTGAAAATTTTAGTTTTGAGGAGAAAAGTAGAGATATGAGGTTTTTTGGTGATATCTCAGGTTCTAATGGTCGTAACTCCAAAGTTTGAAAAGGATGTGAAAGGATGTGAAAGATGAGTTGATTTCACATCGATACAAGTGGATTTGAATTATTTTTCAATGATTAAAAAATTACTTTTTATCAAATTCCTTGTAATTTCTTCAAAAAATCATTAAAAATAAATTAAAGACCTTCAAAAATCGATGGAAAATGAGTTTAATTTTCCGATGGAAGAAGAAATGAAAATTTTTTGAAAATAAAGATGATGAGACGTTGAATTTTCCTCCAAAATTTTTAAATTTTCAAGAAAAAAATTAAAAATCAACTACTGACACTATTTTTAAGCCGAAATTTCCTCAGCTCTCCAATAAAATCCTCAGAAACCTCTTATCTCAACTACTTCTCTCAAAAATTCAGCAAAAATTTCAACAACAATTCAAATTAACCGCCAAATTTCACCCGATAATTCAAACTCGCCATTAGAACTCTACCTTACCCAGAAGTTTATATGTTCCAAATTTCGCGCAGCTTCTCGGCCAATTTCTCTCGTCGCAATTATTCTTATAAGTTTCAGCTGCTTTTTCAAGATCCTTACTGATACTTTCTTGATAATCCCCAAGTAGATGACAGGCTTAAAGACAAAAAAAAAATCATTATTAAATCATGGAAAAATAAATGGAAAAAAAAAAGGTTAGATCGACGTGTGTGCAACTCACCATTTCCATTTTTTTCGCTATCACAACCGAACCGATATTCCATATATATATTCTTGAGATACGCCTGAACATCCGCCTCGTCTTTAAAATTAAATGCCATGACTTGCCAATTAAATTCCCGCTTTTTTCCAACAATTAAAAATTTTAAAAACTCAATTCTCCGTCTTTTTTATTGGTTAGAGAGCATTGTTGCACATTACCGACCGAGTTCAGCGCTCTTCAAGCCCCCCTCCCCCTCCCCCCACCGCCTCGCCGTCAGCCAATCGCGCAGAAGCCGCACGAATATTTGAAAAACTCGTGGGAACATCGCGCAAGCCCATTAAACAAAACTAGAATAAACACACATTATATAGTCACCTTAGAAAAAAAGTGGCGTAAGTGCTATACTTATATATACTACTTACGACTTTTCAACATTGAGGCAATGATATGCACGTTCAACAGGGGTAGTTTGCCCCCCAGCAAAGTTCGGTCAGCGTGTCGTGCTCTACTTTTTCCATCAATTCACCAGTTCTTCGGTATTATTGACACCTTCCAGTCATGTTTTGTTCCACGAAAATTCGTCATCTGCAAATTTTGAAAAAAAAGTAATGTGTGAGGCTCCAAAAAGGTGAGAAAAATTCCATTTTTTTTGTATTAAATTGATAATACTGCAGAATATTTATTAATTTTTAATTTGCAGCTCTATAAACAACAATCGAAGCTCGTCTTACAAAATGGAATTTATCAGAGTGCAGAAGGTTCTCGAAAACTATCAAAATTCAATTTTTTAAAAATTGAAATTTTGTTTTTTTTTATTTGAAAATTCACTGGGTCACTGGGTCGGATTTAATCTACCCTCCGCATCTCTCTTGGACAACAAAACAATTTTATAGCGTGAGTAATTCCCCAAAGTATGAAAACCACACTCTTATCATGATAATCAATCCCATTTTACTTGTTTTTTTTTTTGGATTAATCCCTCGAGTCAAGGTCACACCTGTGAATTCAACGGATCACGCAAAAATATAGTCTCTGATTTTTTGTGTGTCTATATCTATGATTAATCACTGAATTAATTTACAATTTCATTTTTTGCAATTTTTTTCTATCTTTCAAATGACCTATATTTTCTCTTCAAATGTATAGATGAGCGAGTCTGTGAAAGTTGCAGTGAGATGCAGGCCTATGAACCAGCGAGAAAAGGCATCGAGCTGTCAGGTAAATAGGAAAAAAATAAATAAATAAAAAAACAAAGATATTCCTTTTTTTTAAATCAAGTTTTTCACATTTAACGCATATATATGCGGAGGCGTTTATAGCTAGCGGTGAATCACCGGCGATGAGGTGAAAAAAAGGGGAAAAAAATTGTAATTGTTCTATATATACATATCGAGTATAGAAAAGGGTAGCTAGGCGACCCCACTGTCAAAACATGCGCGTCTCTGTACTTATTATGATGCAGCATATTTTTTTCCTCCTCATTTAGCCCCAATTCCCCTGGAATTTCTATTTATTCGCTTCAGCAAAAAAAAACCCTGAGCAGTCAATCATTCTCCCCAAATTAGGAAAAAAATACCCTTTTTTCTTCAAGTACCCACAATTATCCACATGATACCCAAGACAGCTTCTTTATCAGGGCAAAAGAAAAAAATCCAATTACCCCGCCAGCAATGACATTAGCCATGTGCGTCTCTAGGCCACTTAAATAATTAATAAATTAGGTAAAGACACATGCCAACAATGAAATTTCAATAACCGTGAAATTTGCCCATGAAAAAAGTTGTATCAAGTGGAAAATACCGCAAAAATCGATATTGTATAATAAAAATGATAAATTCGGAAAATACGTTTAGGAGGAAGAAAAAAAGGATGGGATTAAGGGGTGGGGGGGGAGGAGGAAGCAACGCAATCAATTAATCGATTCCGTGCTCTAGATTATACAGAATAGATAAACGAAACACAACAAACTATGATCATCGGTTATTTCCTCATTTTTTATTTAACTCCCTTTTTTTCCCTTCCTCAGAGTGTCGTAACAGTAGATCCAATCGCCAAGACCTGCAGCCTGGAGGGTTCTGATGGTGGCGGTAAAGTCTTTCAATTTGACGCAGCATTTGGTCCAGAATGTACAACAGATAAAGTTTATGAGGATGTTGGATCAGTGGTTGTTGAGGCAGTTTTGGAGGGATACAATGGCACTGTTTTTGCTTATGGACAAACTGGCTGTGGTAAATCGCACACAATGCAGGGTTTTATTGATAAAACCCTGGAGCACATATTTGAGGCAACATCAACAGCTTCATCTGACACGAGGTACCTGGCGCTTCTCTCTTATCTCGAGATTTACAACGAGAAGCTGAGAGATTTGCTGCAAGAAAATTGCATTGAGGGCACTTTGCAGCTGAAAGAGGATCCATCCCGTGGGACTTATGTTGCTGGTGGACTGCGGGAGGTGACAGTCAAGGATGCTGCAGAATGTGCAAGATTGGTGGAGCAAGGAGACAGAAGACGTGCTTTAGCAGCTACCAAGATGAACGCAACATCTTCAAGAAGTCACGCAGTTTTGACGATATCGTTGGAAGCACTTGCCATGAATGAGGATTCTGGTAAAAAAGGAGGGGGGGTTAGGAGGGGTCGTCTTCATTTGGTGGATCTTGCTGGTTCGGAGAGACAGGCGAGGACTGGGGCTACTGGAGACAGGCTGAAAGAGGCTGCCAGCATCAATTTGAGTCTATCTGCACTTGGAAACGTCATTAGTGCTCTTGCTGCTGGGAATGGAAGACACGTGCCGTACAGAGACAGCAAGCTGACTAGGCTGCTTAGGGACAGTTTGGGAGGAAATGCGAGGACCTTGATGATAGCTTGTGTCAGTCCTTCTGATGATAATGGTGAAGAGACATTGAGTACTTTGAGGTATGCTGCTAGAGCAAGATGCATCAAGAACAAGCCGATTGTCAATGAGGATCCAAAGGATGCGCTTTTGAGGCAGTATCAGTTGGAGCTGCAGAGGCTGAAGAAATTGCTGGAGGGGTCGAAGGATTTGGATCTTGGGGATGAGGAGGAGGCGGTGAGGGAAAGGGAGGAGGGTGGGGTGACTTACAGTGAGGAGGTGGAGAGGCTCAAGAGGGAGTGCGAGGACTCGAATATGTCTGCGCAGAGGCTGAGGGAGGAACTCGAGGCCTTGAGGTGCAGGTATGAGAGTGGCGGTAAGGAGATTGAATCTAGTGGTGATAAGATCTGGACCACAACTACTCGGGAACTTGATGAGAGAAGGAGGAGGAAGAGGGAGGCTGCTAAGAGGGAAGTTATGAGGAGGCTGGAGAGACTGACGATTGGGGGGGAGGCACAGGATGATGCAGAGCTGAGGAAGAGGAGGGACAGGAGGAGACGGAGGCTGGAGATCATTGCTGCTGCTTTGGAAAAAAGTGCGCAGGATGGCGATGGCTCGGCATTTGAAGTTTATGGACAGTTGAGGACAACTGAGGATGCACTGAAGAGAATGGCCAAGAGAGCTAAACAGCTTGAAGCTGAGGCTGTTGATCTTCAGGTTGGTTATTCTGGTTCTTTTAGTTGTTATTGATAGGTTTTTTCTCTCTTTGCATTTAGAGTAGAGGAGACAGGGAAAAGAAAAATCGGCAGCAAGGATCCAGAGATGAAATTGGAGAAATTACTGGATCTCAGGATCTCAGGAACCCAAGGGCGTTATAGTATGCTTGGGAAATTCTCTAAAAATTACTGGGTTATCCGGCAAATTCCTTTGGGAACTCATTAATTAACTTACTCTTGTGTTTCTTCTCAACTTTTCACATTCATCAGTTTTTTTTTAAGCATCACGTTAATATCGTGAAATCCGCAAAAATAATTAGGCAGTGATCCCGCTTCTTATCTCGGCCAATTACATCTCAGTAATTTTATCTCAATCAAAACTATCTCAATACAATAAAATTTCAGTAGAATATATGTCAGTCAATTTGATCGTATTCTAACATATCATCATACATTAAAAACTCGCTATGCTTTCCCGCTTATTATCAAGACGTTTTGTAAAAACTCAAATGAACCTTCCAAAGGGTCATTTTATCCTCGTAAATCGAAAAAATCTGGCAACGGATACTTGCATTGAATCGTAGTCCTATATGATGGATTTGCCCTGCCTTCATGGAACATCCCAGCAATTCTTGCCGATTTTTTCTTCCATGCAAAGAGCTCGGGAAATAGGGGTTTACCGTTAGGTTGCATGGAGTATCGTTTTGTGCTAGAGGAGAAATTGTAAGGCATATACCGTTATACTAGAATCTGTATTTTTTTTTTTTACCTATACAGGCATCCTGGGATGCGGAACGTCGTGAACTCTTGCGTAGGGAATTGCTGGCAACGCAAATATGCGAGGCCATGCTGCCGCATCTACGTCCAGGCTGTCCGTTGCGTGACCTAACAGCTGTACGTACTGCTGCAAGCTGGTGTGATGAACTTGGAAGATGGAGATTACCGGATACAACGTCGAGAATACCACTGCCACCGGCTTCATTAGCACGGGATGATTGGAAAATCAAGGCGGATCTCAATAATAATAGTGATGATAAGAATAGTGATGAGGAAGTGAAGAGCAGCGATATCAAGGGACGTGATAGGAAAGATATCGTTGAGACTTATTTCAAGAGGAATCGTATTGATGAGCTACTTGCTAGAGCACGGGAGGCTAAAACTTTTGGTAATTATTGATGAGTGAGGGGTCCAGTGGTCGAACGAATAGAACTCATCAGATTCACCAGTAATCGAACATAAAAAAAGTTGATAATTACTAATATGAGGGGGGAAATTGGAGCAAAATGGACCTGAATGGTCAAAATTATTTGGGATTTTTTTTGAGGATGAAGGAGTTTTCCAAAAAATTTGAAAAAAATCACCAATAATGTTCATATATTGCAGCATCTTCTCAAATTTTTCAAATTTTTTTACCAAGTCCTTCACTCAAGAAAAAAAATTATGAATCATGCTACCGTAGAGGTCCATTTTGCCCCAATCTCCTATATATTGATGTTTCGCTGGACTATCAATTTTTTCCAAGATAAATACGTTAAATAAGTCGATTTATAGACAATTTTGAACACTGGTCAACTCACCCCACTTCGAAATTTATCCAATTTCTTCTTAAAAAACACAGTATTAACGCATTATTATAAATTTCACAGAAATGAATGGACGATTGAGTAAATCAGGTGGATCAGACGATTCAATGAACGGTTATCTTCAATTGAATGCCCTCAATTTACAGACGAGTGCACCAACTACAACGAATGAAGCACCTGTAAAAATTCCCATACAGCCAATTGGTGGAAGACCTATTGGTGCATTTAATGCCTGGCTGGTCCAGGATACTCCATCACGTACAATGTTAAATTCTGGTGGACAATCGTCTAAAAAAATACCACCACGTATTTTAGAGGCATTACCATCGAGAATGGCCTCCTGACGGGAGACAGAATCTCATGATAATAAATCATATAAATTTTTATGATATTTTGTTTATGGTCTTCAGTGAAAGTCATAATTACAAGCAAAAAAGTGTTTCATAATAAGATAATTTTATATATATTTAAAAAAAATAATATTTTTCTTATGGAGAAATGAGATTTTTGAGGGGAAGTGTAAATTATTGGAGAAGTTAATGTTAATATTTTTAGTCTTGAATAATTCATTGGACTTGAATTGTTATCATTTTCTTCAATTTCTTCTTGTTTTTTTTTTTTTTTTTTTGTGTAAAATTGCGAGTTAAATAACACAGTATTCTGCGAATAATTGATTAATGCATTTTGCATATTTACGAGTGTTTGTAATGTTAAAAAAAAGGCAGATTTGTCATAAACAAGTGTGAATATTTTATTGCTGTGTCAAGAGAAATAACAGAAAAAAAACACAATGTGCTAAGTATGAATTTAATCAATAGTCGGTAAATGCAAGAAAGAAAATAATAAATACATGTTTATTGATTGTGCTCATATTTAACATGATTTTTTTTTCTTCTCTTCTTTCTTGCATTTCTGAGGAGATGCAAAGTATGATGCAAATTAATTATTTTACGTTGATGAGACCACCTGTGGTTCACTGCGCGTTAAATATATAATTTCAGATATTGTTACGTTGAACGTAAAAACATATAAACTACGTTTGCTAATAAAAAAACGAATATTTTCCGTTTTTTTTTAAAGGCTTTGAATTTTTATTCATATTTTACAATTCAGGTCAAAACTTTCCACAAAAAAAAAAGACATGCATGCAATTCAGCGAGAGAGAACGAAATAAAATAGGGGAAAAGAAATTAAAGAGAAAAAATATATATATTGTTGATTTAAAAAAAAATCAGAAATTTCTAAAGGCTCTTGCAGGAGTTCAAGTTGAATCGCGTGTTCCTCCGGATGACTACCCGTTTCCTGTGAGTGTATACTTAATTTAAAAAAAAAAAGAAAGAAAATAAGTATCGTGAGCGATTTGAACTACTTGTTCATTTATTGCACTAAAAATAGCAGACATCTGAAAAATTTCAAGATTTTTTTTTCTCTTTTAACAAATAAATTATAGAAGAGCGCGAAAAAAATAAGAAAAAAGTGCAATTTAAAAAAAAAAAATTTAAAATAATGAATATATTAATTTATTTGTTTTTTAAAAAATCCAGAAAATTGTTAGATGTATGCTAGTTTTATGATCATATTTATTATAGTATTTCATTCAGAATTTCATAAAAATCCATTTTTTTTCCTACAAAATGTAACAATTCTTGTGCAATTGAATTTACGCGTTTGACCAATATAATTTCCCAATATTTTGTAATTTTTTTTTTTTTTCCATTAATTTTCTTCTCGGTGGTTAAAGTATCGTCATGAATTCCACCAGAGGAAAGTGAGTTTCGGATGATTAAAGAGAGAGAATTAAAAAGAAGAAAAAAGAAGAAAAAAAATTTAAGTATCCTTTTTTATGAAATGAGTGACTTTTACTTTCACATGCAGTTTCTTACGAGAGACTACACGGGGGCAATGGGCGCGCGCGCGCGCAAAATTACTTCGTACACTTCGTTTTTATTAAAGAAGCTCACACACCAGTTAAAAAGGAGTGCGACTTTCCCTCTTGGTTCTTTGAAAGTTCCACTAAATATCAATAATCCTCAAAAATGCCTTTTTGTTTTAAAAATCCGTTTAAAAATCTTTCAAATCCTTTTAGCGCGCGAAATTCAAATGAGCGAAAAATTAAAATTCAAATGTAAGAAAAATTGAGATTAAAAATACAGACACACACAAAGCCTCTCGATGATTTGTCATTTTTCGAGTCACAGAGGGCAAAATCGTGATGATGAGAGTCCAAGTTCCACTCGACTCTGCCTTTGAATCATTTCACTGAAGAATAAATAAAGGAAAAAAAAAACAGAAAAAAATCAGTGAAGATAACACAATAAAACATGAAACATACAGATAAAAAGCGGAGATTCTATACATCTATACAAATACATGCACATACACACATACACACATTCACATATACATATATACATTCACATACACATACACAAATTTAAATGAAAAGAGATTGTTGAGTTTGAATTTAACAAGACGCATGGATACAAAATTTTAAAATGTGTGTACATATATATATATAGATATCTCGTCGCCTTAGAAATAAAGGGGTGTAAGTGCAATGCGTATCCACAGCACTTACGTCCCTTTAACTCTAAGGTGACGATATATATATATATAGGGGAGAGTGAAGCGAAATGGACCGTCGTAGTAATATGATTGAGGATTTTTTTCAAAATGAAGGACTTGACGAAAAAATTTGAAAAAATTTGAGGAAATCCTCCAACATATCTCTATTCTTTGTGAATTTTTTCAGATTTTTTGGAGCAACCGCTGCTTTTTTAAAAAGTCTCGAGTCATTTTATATTTTAGGTCCATTTTGCCCCAGTCTCTACTATATATCGTCGTCTTAGTAACAAAGAGGCGTAAGTGCTATGTATAAGCATAGCACTTACAGCACTTTAATTTTAAGGTGACTATATATATATATATATATATATATCTGTTAATACTCGAGGTTTTTCCGCGTGTTGGAGAGTAGTAGGAGAAGAGAATGGAAGAGAATAGAGATAGGAAATGAGTGACGGAGTCAGTACTCAGCTGGTTCTCGTTGAGTGTTGGCTTTTAACGCTGGCCCAATACTCTTTGATACTGTGTAGATATACTGTAAGAAGAAAAGAAGAAAAAGCGCATTAAAACGTCATTTTTCTCGTAATTCCGTGTAAAGCAACAGGTTGATGATGAAGTTGATGAAATTTTTGAAATTTTACGTTTTTTAATTAATCAGATGTTGAAAAAATTGAAGATAATAACACAATGTCTTCAGTATTTTCGAAATTAATTGACAAAACATCATCGAAATGTGGAATAAAACAGGAAACATTGACGCGTGGTGTTGTTGGTACTGTCACAGTACTTTATCTTATTAAATTAACATATCCACATTTACTAAGAATTAAACGTAAATTTAATAGTAGTGATAAAAAAAAAGTGATATTAAATTGCAATGAGAATGAAAATAATAACAGCAAATTGGAAACAAAGAGAATACCTAATGTTGGACTTGACAGAGCATTTGTCAAGCAATTACTTGAATTATTGAAGATCATGGTACCAGGATGGAGGTCAAGGGAGGCTGGATTACTAACTTGTGCTACTATTACACTACTTTGTAGAACATTTTTGTCTGTTTATGTTGCAACATTAGAGGGGGAAATTGTTAAGAGAATTGTACTGAAGGATGTACGGGGATTTTTTATGATGCTTACTAGATGGTTTGCCATTGCATTTCCAGCTACTTTTGTTAATTCAGCTATTAGATATCTTGAGGGAAGATTGGCACTGAGTTTCAGGTAAATTTTAGATGAAAATGAGAAAATAATATTCATCTAACAATTTTTTTCATCTGATTTTTGATTTTTTACAATAGAAGAAAAAATTGATTTTTCGATTTGATTTTTTTTTTTAATTAAAAAAAAAAATTACATTTTTTGATTCGATTTTTGATTTTTCGATATGATTTTTTTTTAATTTTTTTTTAAACCGATAGATTTTTTAATTTGGCTTTTGATTTTTCGATTTGATTTTTTTTTAATTTTTTTTTTTTTTTAATAAACGAATTATTATTGAATTTTTATTTGAAAAATTTGCATTTCTTGTTTTTGAATTCTTTTTTTTTTCAATGTGAATATTTCTTATTTTTTTCTTAATTATTTATTTTTCAGAAGAAAAAGAAGGAAAATTGTTAGATTAGTGCTAATTTCAATGATAATGACAATTTTCACAGATCTGACAATTTTTTGGATTTTTTTAAACAAATAATTTACAGTAAAAACATATTCAAAGAAATTATATTTGCAGTTTTTATAAATCTTCTGCATGTGCATATTTTTTTTTATATATTATTGAAGAAATAAAATTGATAAGAATTATCAGATGTCTGATACTATTTTCAGTATCATGAATTTGGGGATTTTCCGGACTCTGCCTTTTTTTTTTTGATGATACTAAGAATAAAACGCATCTAACAGTTTTTTTTCCTTCTTTCAAACAGATAAATTATTCTTTAAAAAAATATATTAAAATATGCACGCATAAAAAAATTGAAAAAACTATAAATGCAAATTATTTCAATTTTTTTTCATCATAGTTGATTTGTCTAAAAAAAATCGAAAAAAAATTGTCACGTGTACTGATTCCATCATCATCATTTTTTTTGAGAATATCTCGAAATTGGAAAGAAATAGAGTAAAAGTACACGAAACCTTTTTTGTAGATCTGAATCTCCTCTACAAAAAACGTTTCTATGAAAATCTCGTATCTCCAAAAAATTCCAAGATATTTCAGAAAAACTAAAAAAATTCTGAAAATACTAACAATTGCAATTTTTTTTAATTTTTTGATTTAATTACAGGGAAAGACTTGTTAAGTATGCATACAAAATGTACTTGTCTCAGCAGACTTACTACAGAGTATCTGCACTTGATAATAGACTTGGCGGTGCTGAACAAAGACTGACTGATGATTTATCTGAATTAGCATCATCTGTTGCACATCTTTACTCGAGTTTGACAAAGCCTTTACTCGATTGTGCACTTGTTGGAATTGCATTAATTTCATTTTCCCACAGAATGGGAGCTAGAACGATACCAGGTAATAATGAAAAATCAACAGATCAATGAATGATTAAAAAAAAAAAAAAAATTGAAATTATTGATTGCGTGATGAGTTGAAGGAAATGCAGCAGCCTTGGATAAACTGACGTATTGAATATTTATTTTATCAATTCGTGGGATATTTTTTGTTCATTGGAATTGAAAAACATGTTTATCTAATCGAATAATTCTCGATCATTCTCAGTGGCCTCTTTTCTGTATAATTCATGTGATATTAACCTGAGAGAATTTGAAATATCAGATCAATCGTTTTGATGATTAAGAAATCATGGAAAAAATTGATTTAGAGGGAAAATCGCTTTTGATGATGGAGATAATGTCGAAAATGAATTAAATTTGATGGAAATCTTGGGAGAGACGTTTTTAGAGTCCCAAGAAAATTATGCAATGGAAATTATGTAAGAAATCCAATCTGATCATTTTTTTTTCGAAATTTCCTGATTCGAAACTTATTTTTAGAAATTTTTAATTTTAACGAATTAAATTTTTTTTTTCGATGAATTCAATCTTCTCTAATTTTTCAAAACATTTAGTTTAATTGGAAAAAGAGCGAAAAAAAGAAGAACTGATTGATCTTTTTGATGATTTTAAGGGGAACATCTCGAACAATAAGCAAAATAGTGAAAAATCAACGAAAATCTTTCTTGTAGAGGAAAATCGATATCTCGCTGAATTTCCAGGATGTTTTTGAGGAAAAAGAATGATTGAAGAAAATGAAATCATCCAATTTCGCCTCTCATTCACTCAATCTCTCATAATTATTTTCAAAATTTTTAATCCTCAAAATGTCTACTTCTCGAAATTCCTGATTTTTCAATGACTCATTCTCTCTTCTCCTATTCATTAAAATATTCAAGTCAACTCATCTTTTCCTTCACTCCAAGAAAAATATCTCGCAAACTAAACGAGATATCGAGATCTCACTAAAACTTTTTTTTACAGAAAAAAAATTGGATATACAAAAATATTTCCACGAAATTTCCGCAATTTCACTTGATTTCCAAGATATTCTCAAAAAATGAATGTTCAAAAAATGAAATACTTCAATTATTTTTGAAACTTGTAATTTTCCAAATGTCTTTCAAAAATACTTGATGTTGTTCATTTTTTCATTGAAAAATATAATCTTCCCTTTTTTTTTAAAAATCCTTTATTACAATTAATTAAAAAAAAAAGGCAGATCAAGACAAATCGACCTGATTTCCGATCATTTCAAGTCTAAAATCTCGGAAATTGATCGAGATAACAATAGAGACATTTTTTGTAGTGAAAAAAATAGCAAAAAAAAATGTTTCCACAAAAATCTCCTTATTTTATTTAATTTTCGAAATATTCTCATAAAAAGGGAGATCAAAAATTGATCTCATCCAATTTCTCCTGTCACCCACTCAATTTCTCGTCTTCATTTCAGGTCCACTATTAGCAGCTTCAGTGATTGCAGTAACTGGTCAGGTACTGCGTCTTGCATCACCAAGATTCGGTCAACTTGTTGCTGAAGAGGCAACACGACGTGGCCGTTTGCGTGAAGCTCATGCACGTATCAGTGCACATGCAGAAGAAATTGCATTCTATGGTGGCCACAATACGGAGCATCGTTATCTAAGTACAGCATACAGATCGTTAGTTGCACATTTGCGTAAAGTGCTAACATTAAAATTATGGTATGTTATGCTGGAGCAATTGCTGATGAAGTACGTGTGGTCAGGCACTGGACTACTTGTAATAGCAATGCCCTTACTCTATACGAGCTCCAAAACATTGGCCAGAAGTGCTTACAGCGATGGCGATGGTAAGTTTTTTTCTTGAATTTGCAGATAAACGATTGCATATTCTTATTTCGGCTTGAATTAATTCGTTGAATTATGCAGGAGGTGTGAGCGAAAGAACACGATATCTTACGACATCGAAGAACCTATTGAGCTCTGGTGCTGATGCTGTTGAAAGACTCATGTCTTCGTACAAGGTAATTTATTTTTTTTAACATCTCGAGTAAAAAACTTTTATGAGAGGTGAATTTCAAGAGAATCATCATCATTAGCCTATTGTTTTCACTTTTTTCTGTTAAATAATTATATATATAAAAAAAAAAGAGGATTTTTCTTTGTGAAGAGCTTTTTTTCAGTCCTCATTATCTTCAACAAAAAAGATTTCTACAATAATTCTTTTATTTCCTTTAAATCTCGAGATACAAAAAATTGAAGACAATGAAGGATCCTGTTAGGGGCTAATCACTTTTAAAATGAGTGTACACTTAAACTTCAAACTGCAAATATTCAAAGATTCTCGAATTCTCAGCAGATTTTATGAAAATTCATGAGATTTCTCAAAATCTGTGAAAATTCAACGGATTCCTAAAGATTTCATAGATTTCTATGAGAATTCAAGAGATTTCAAGATTTCTTTGCGGTAACAAAGATTTATAAAAACTAAAAATTGGACTAAAATAATGTTCAAAAAAATTCAAAATCATTTAAGACTTATCTCAAGTCCTCAAATCGATTTTTCAGATATTCTCACTGTTCATTTCAGCTGAACTTTCAAAGACTTCACAGATTTTATGAAATTTCCATCAGATCCCTCTATAGTTCATGTTCGATTCCAAGATTTCTTCCCGAATTTTACAAGTTCTCAAAAATTCAAAAAATCCCAGAAATCTTTGAAATAATCCTAAAATTTTCTTGAAGTTCCCTTATTTCAATGTACACCACATTTAATATACACAAGTATTAACCCCCCCCCCCTCCCTCTCTTCTCTTCCATCACAGACAAAAATGACCCGTTCCTTTCCAACTCTCCTTAAAATTGCCCACAAAACCAGAAATAACGAGGAAATAATCGCAAGAATGTCTTCATTAAATAGAGAAAGTATAACAACTAAACTGTTTTAAAACTAAATTCCAGGAACTAGTAGCACTAGCTGGTTACGCAAATCGCGTGAGTGAGATGCTGGATGTATTCAAGGACACAGCACTCTGTAAATACCAGAAGAATGTGATAATTAGTAATCACCAGATGATACGTGGATCGAATGGCAGTAATTCACCATGCGACACTATCTTAGAATTTCACGATGGTATACCAATAATAAAAGGAATAGTAAAAGAGTCATTGGATGGTAGTATTGCACTGGAGAATGTGCCAATAGTGACGCCGAATTGCGAGGTGATTGTTCCGAGTTTAACGATCACGATAAATCCTGGAGATCATTTGCTGATAACTGGACCAAATGGTTGTGGTAAAAGTTCACTTTTTCGCATTATTTCTGGACTTTGGCCGGTTTATGGAGGCACTTTGACGCGTCCTGGTGACTCTTACATGATGAGAACTGGAAGAGCAGCTATGTTCTATATTCCGCAGAAGCCTTACATGACTGTTGGATGCTTGCGTGAACAGATAACGTATCCGGCAGATTCTGAGGGAAGTGAGTGCACTGATGAACAGCTTCTTGAGCTTTTGGGACTCGTTGATCTTCGCTGTTTAGCTGAGAGAGAACCTGAGGGATTGGATGCAATGGGCGACTGGGACTCGACTCTTTCTGGTGGCGAGAAACAGAGAGTCGCTATGACGAGATTGTTCTATCATGCACCGCAGTATGCACTTCTTGATGAGTGCACTAGTGCAGTCAGCTTGGAGGCTGAAGGCTCCATGTATGAAACTGCGAAGCAAAGGGGAATCACACTGCTCACTATAACACATCGTGTCTCGTCGTTGGCCAAGTATCATAGGTTTGTTCTCAGGTTTGATGGAGAGGGCGGATGGAAGTTTGGACTACTTGATCCTGATGATGGGGGCAACAGTTATGGGAGGGAAGTCAGGCAGAATGGAACGAAGGACAATTGCAATAATAAACTTCAGGTATTTTTCTTTGTTTCATTTCATTGATAATTGAAGATTTTTTAGGGATTTGAAGGGTTTGAAGGGATTTCGTTTTGTATGATAATGGAATTAGCATGTATCTGACAATTTTTTGAATTTTTTTAACAACAAAATTATCATAAGAAAAATATTTAAAAAATTGGCATTTATTGTTTTTTTTGCAGATAATTTATTTGTTAAAAAAAATTAAAATTCGTAGATGTCTGCAATTTGCAGTATCATCATTTCTTCAGTATTTTTGGTGAATATCTTGGGAACTAAGCGAGATAAGGCGATTTCGGTGGATTTTTTTCTTAGAGAATTTTGAGATTTACAGTTAAGGCAACGATTATTTTGTAGGGAAACGAGAAATGATGAAATTGAGATGAAATCGCTCTATCTCGCTTAGTTTCCGAGCTATTTTAAGCAAGACGATGATGAAATAAAATCGATTTGTCTGAAAAATTGATAATTGTAAATTTTTCTGGGATTTTATTTAATTGATGCCGTTTTTTTGTCGACAGGAAATTCGAGACCTGGTGACGGAAGAAAATCAGCAGCACGTTGGCATAAGTTGAAGATAACCCGCAAGATTGTTCTCATTCTGTGATTCATAAAGAAGCTTAAACTGGGAAGGAAATTAGCACAATTTCAATATTGATAATAAATAACTAACTTGTATATTTTTCGATTGCAATTCAATGAATTTATATTTTTTACTGGATTAGTAATATCTATGAATATATAAATATACGTATTGTTACGATGTAATTCGTGGATTATTGCGAGTTAAATCTTCTGTGTTATGTATAACTTTTGCTACCAAACAGTATTTACGTAGCATACAGAATAAATATGAAGAAAAGTGCAAAATATTCGTCGATAATTCAATTCGCCTTTATTTTCCTTTTATTTCCTATTTAAAAAATCATAAAAACACGACCATGAGAAAATAATTACAATTACGAAAAAAAAACAAGTCGTTCAAAGAATTTTTTCCAATTAAATTGAATTTTTCTTTCTTCAGAACGAAAAAAAAAAGAAAAAAGGTATTTAAATCTAGACAATGAGGAAGAAATTAATTAACTCGTTTCATTTTGTTTTTCAAGGGCCAAGAGGGCTGAAAGAGAGCACAGCTGAGGCAAAGACCAGTGGGTGGGAAGAGGGGGAGGGGGTGGCTAGTAGAAAAAAAAAGAAGAAAAAAAAGAGGAGAGTAATACAGACGAAAGAGGGAAAACCAGGGCTAGGGGGTGGGGAGGTGATACTAGGGGAGGGAAGACCTGCAATTTCCGATGAGCTTACCTCCTGGGAAACCCTCTAAAGTCTAAACGTCGATACTGGAAACGCTACACACAGCTAGAGCTCGTCAGCCATTTTGAGCACAAAAAGTACCTACGCAGGGGTGTTTATGTGTTATATATACATATATATATAAAAATATATATATTGTACATTCAATGAAACACAAGTATCAAACTAACGCAATTCACCTTTTCACAATTCGTCCGCTTTTTCAGCCGCGAAAAAAGGCGAAAAGAGAGAAAAATTGAGAGAAAAGGACGTTTTTGACTTTTCAAAAAGCGGCAAAAGGGAGAAAAACGGTTTTGACCCTTCAAAAAGTGGCGAGAGTGGGAAAAATGAAGAAAATATCGAATTTCTTCATTTTTAAAACACCGAATAATTATCTTCAACCATCTGTCTCTTTAACTCGAGAACTTTGGAACAAATAAAACGTATTATTCTTACCCTTTTGTGGATTATCCGTTTCTTTTGTAACTCGAAAGAAAATACAAGCAACTATTGAATTACCCGGTTCTTTTTTGGCGCGTGCCAACCAGCCTGCATCTGGAAATAAAACAGCATTAATCTCTCGATTAAGAAACATTATGCTTTTTTTTTTTTTATTAAGCCACATTGGTCAATTACTCGCTGCTATGACAAGATAAAATCCGGTCCATCTTCATGGTGCATTTGCACGTGATAGTTGGGGGTGAATTGAATGGAGGGGGGGAGGGGGGGGGGGAATATACGGTAACCACAAAGTTTAATTACGGTTGTACATTGAGAGACTATCTCCTGTGGGTTTTATCGCGTGCCAGGATTATCCGATAGGCAATCACTTACCGAGATCAACACTGTCACACACTCGAATGGACCAATCACTCAATTTTCACGGGCTCCTATTTTTTCTTTTTTTTTTTGGAGCAAATGTGTGTTCCTTTGAGGGTTTTAATCTCCGGGAGATTTAGTAACCAGTAGATCTCTCCCCCCCCCCCCCTTCCCCCCTTTTTTTGATTCAGGTGTAGGTAAACACAGGTGTTGCAATCTTTTGGGAATGATCTCATTGGAGAAGGGGGGGGGGGGGGAATTGAATTAATTAAGGGCTCACATACGCGCGTTCTAAAAAATAAGCAAATTTCAATGATTATTGTAAAGTTCATGGGGTCAAATATGAAATGAATTGTTGATTTCACGTGTTTTTTAACTTTTCAAGTATCATTTCAAAATTTTCGTCTGAATTTTCCGTGAAAAATTTCTGAAATTTCGGTAAATGGGTAGGATAGCTCTGCCAACTGAAAATTAGTGTTTTTAGCGTTTTTTTTAGGATTTTGTTCATTCACCGTGCTCAGTGCATCTATTCTAGGTTCGCATTGACTTCGGTTTTTGAAAATTTTGATTTTTTTTCAATTTTTTTGTGAAATATGTGGAGTCTTCACTTTGAGTCAAAAAAAGTGAATTTAATTAGAATTTAGTCTGTCTGCCTTGAAATCTTGTCACTGGCCTCTGCTACATCAAAACACATCAATAAAATTCAAAAAGTTCGGTAAAATTATTGAAAATTTCATAATATTTGGCAGAGTGAAACTAATCATTTACCGAAATTTTAAATGAGCCACAATTCTACTGAAATTTCAGATAATTACGTCATTTAGAAAATAAACAAATCATCGATTTTCAAATAATTTCACGCCTGGTTATCAATGAAATCTCGTAAATTTCAGTTTAATTGTTTTTCGAAAATTTAGAAAAAAAAAGAAAAAAATTCAAGTCATTTCGATACTGAATATTCATGTTCAGTTGAAAATTCAAGTAAGTTGTAGAGTTTCTGGCTCAATTCTACTTAAGACGTAATAAATGTAACAGGTAATTTTCCACTTGTTTTGCTTTGATAGTTCACCATTCCTCAAAAAAGAGGGAAAACCTAAAAATCTTAAAAAGCTGAAAAGCTCTACACGTCTTATAAATAAATAAAATAAATAATTATTAAAATTCGTTAGGTTTTCAGAGCACTTAGGGGTATATGAGCCCTAAAATTCAACAATTGTGTATTTCTCTCTAATTACCTCAATTTAACCAGAATTTTTTCAAGAATTACGAAAAATTCATGAAATTCACCAAAGAGAAAACAGAAAATAAAGAAAAAAAAAAATGAGAAAAAAGAAGTTTTGGGTCCTTGGGTAAATACCACATGTCCAATCGACTGGCAACGTGTAAGCCAATACTTTGATCATGGAAAATAAGCCCCATAGTCCCAAGTGAGAAAGAAATATATCCCATAGCATCCTGAACAATTTCGTGTCCACGCGAGTGATTCTATCTGGTGTATATCCAAGGTAAAACAAAAAAAATTGAAAAAAAAAAATTATTTTGGATAGATTGTGTCAACCCAATCCTCCTTAACAGGCGCGATGTGGTCGACTTCCTTTTCCTGTTTCCATGTAGTATCGGAACTAGCAGCTAAGTCAGGTGTGTCCCCGGCCTTTTTTTTTCAACGAGAAAAACACACAAACACAGCTCGAAGAGAGTTAAGTGAAAAAAAAAGAGGAATGAAAGATGATATCTCCTGGAACATGTGACGAATACAATTTTTTAAATTCTCCTTAATCCACTTTAATTTGGAACTCTACTTTCGTCCAATTTCGCCCTAAAACACCCAGAAAAAGCGTACACAGAGAAAAATGTTTTCTTAATTTAAGAATGTGCAGTCACTTAATTTAAGAATGGCAGGTCACTTAAATTAAGTGACTTTTCTCACTTAAATCAAGTGACTTTTTCTTTCTTAATTTAAGAAAGTAAAAGTCACTTAAATTAAGTGACTTTTCTCACTTAAATCAAGTAACTTTTTCGTTCTTAATTCAAGAAAGTAAAACTCACTTAAATTAAGTGACTTTTCTCAATTAAATCAAGTAACTTTTTTTTCTTAATTTAAGAAAGTAAAACTCACTTAAATTAAGTGACTTTCTCACTTAAATCAAGTGACTTTTCTCACTTAGATCAAGTAACTTTTTTTTCTTAATTTAAGAAAGTAAAAGTCACTTAAATTAAGTGACTTTTCTCAATTAAATCAAGTAACTTTTTCTTTCTTAATTTAAGAAAGTAAAACTCACTTAAATTAAGTGAGTTTTCTCACTTAAATCAAGTAACTTTTTCTTTCTTAATTCAAGAAAGTAAAACTCACTCAAACTAAGTGACTTTTCTCACTTAAATCAAGTGACTTTTCTTTCTTGTTTTAAGTGACCTGCACATTCTTAAATTAAGAAAACATTTTTCTCTGTGTAAGCAACGTATTTAGGCGTATAAACAATAAGTATAGCACTTGTGCCCCTTTGATTATTCCTTTAAGATGACGATTAACTGCGAATCATCGCAGAATCCGCGGTTTTCCATCCACAGATTTTTAGGGTGTAAAATCGGCCCCTCACTTGCTCTTGTGGCTCTCCACCTCTTCTTTGTCAAGAAAATAAGAAAAAAAAAAGCCTCGAGAGAGGAAAAAGGCATTACGTTCGAGTGAATCTTCGAGACACACAAGGACCACCGTGATCGTTATGGTGTTGTAATGCAATCATTCTCCCCCTTCTCTTTTTTTTTTCTTCAAGAAAAAAAAAAGGCACATTTGATCGCCTTCATTGACTCCTTTTGATGATGATGAAGGTACCAGGGATCGTTTAACGAAACCGATTAGTCTTCAGTGTCCATCCCTCTTCTGCAAGAGAACTTGGTGACGCGTGTAGTGCATCTTTCACCCCCATTGTAAACACCCAATGTATGTTGTGCTCTGCAGAAAGAGAGAAGAAAAAAAAGGGAGGGAGAGTGGGTGAAGAAGGGAGTTGGAATGAGGATCATGAATAAGAGGGAAGAAAAGAAGAGCAAGAAGAGGCGTTATTGGAGAAGAGTTGGTGTAAGTGACGAAGAGAAAGAGAGAGAGAGAAAATTTGTGAGAGTTGGTAGTGGGGTGTGACCAAGGGACGGTTGGCCAGTCAAGTTAGGCTTGTCAGTCAGTCAAGGGGTGCGAAAGGTAGCTTCGGTTAATTTGAATTATTTAAGAGGCTGATTAATTAATTGTAAGGGTGGATGACTTTAAGTTGGAGCCAATAAAAGGAGAAGAGGAAGGATTGATTTTTTGGATTAAAAAGTTGAGTGTAAAAGTGTAGAATAAGAGGGAAATTTGAAAATTTTCAGTTGAAAACACGCGAATTCTCCCTCTGAGTTGGATTAGTTGAATTTTTATTTAAAAAAATGTGCGAATCTCTGATAACGAGGGATAATGTCAAGTGTTCGAGGTGCTCGTAATCAATTATTTGAATTTTTAAAAAATCTGGATAAGCTCAATTTAATTGATAAAGTGGTGATTAAATTGATAATAAAAAATGTAAATTATGTTGAACGTAAAATTGGAGGTAAGTTGGTGAAATTTAATTGGAGATATGAATTATTTGGATATACACGTGGAAAACGCATGGGATCTTTGAATGAAAACAGCCTCAGTAGGTTTTCCCTGGGTCTTCTACTCCATCCCCTCCTCTGTCCCCCTCTTTTCCTCCTCATATTCATCTCCCGCGAATTCCCCCAGTTCACGGGATGAATATCGGAGGAAAAAAGGAGGCAGAAGTTAGAACCTTCTTTTTTTTGGGTTTAATGAGGAAATTCTGGGGCAATTGCGAATAAAGAAGAGAATAGTATGTGGAACATGCAGGAGAAAATGGGGCAAAATCCTACAAAAAGAACCTCCATAACAGCACGATTCAGACATTTTTTTCAGTGTCTTCTACTATGAAAAAAAATCTGAAAAAATTTGAGAACATGCTCCAATATATGCAGATTATCGCTGAATTTTTTCAGATTTTTATCTCAACCCCTTGTCCCTCAAAAAAATACCCGAATCATTTCAACCCCCCTGGTCCATTTTGCCCCGATTTTCTCCTGTAGTAAAGAGAAAAAAAAATTGAGCTGTTGCACACACAGTTGGATCCAACACGGCGTTGCCAGGACAACGCCAAGGGGCTGGACCACGCAGCATCATCTACAATAGGCTACCTCCAGTGTATGCGTAAAGGGGAAAAAGAGGGGGTGTATCTGGGGGTGATAAACGTCCCAGAAATTTAACAGATATGGAGTTTCTGCAAAACCACCATTCGACCAACAGCTCCGAGCCCACCTACACCCTTGGCACAGGTGAATATATCTATATATTGTTTAAATTTTTTCATCCCCTTTTTTCTTTTGCACTCCCAAAAAAATTTCATTTTGGAGATGTGATTTTTCTAATGGGATTTTTTTAACGAAAAAAAGACTTGACTGCGTTAGGGTCGGTGGGTAGCATCGAGGCGAGTATTCCAAACGGTTTGTGCAACGCAACCGAGGTCCTTGGAGTCCTTGGTGCTGAGGATACACTGTCTGATAATCATCATCATCATCATCATCATCATCAGGCAGATGATGCAACTGCTGCTGCTGCTGCAGCTGCTGCTGTTGCACTAGGACATCTTCAAGAGCTTCAGCCTGGCAGTAGTGAAGACATAAATCCAGAAACTGGACAGATACACAACAATCAGGGACAAGCTGTTGGTGAATTTGGGGGAAGTTTTTGGGTTGACGACATGGCAGGATTTCCACTGCCACCACTGGATCTTGATCCACTGCCGCCTGGATTGTTCAGCCCTTGTTCAGCAACTTACAAGTGAGTTTGAAGGGAATTGGAGATGAATTATTAAGTTATTGAGTTCATTAATGTTTAATCAAGAAGCATTCCACGCTATTTCACCCACGATATTCACGATATTTAAAGGTTTTATTGACATTAATCAACATTACATAGTTATAACAATTTATACAATGAGTAATTTTTTTTTTTTTCTACATAGTATCAGCCCTTGGGCTTGACTTATATTTAGCTTATTCACTGAGAAAATAATATATTTTATTGAGGAATAAAAAGATTGGAAATTTCCAATATCACGTGAACTTTGAATTAAATATAAATATCATTACACTGAGGGAAAAATGCTTTCTCCCAACAATTGAATTTCTTGAAACTGAGAAGAGTCAATAATTATTAATTTTTAGAAATTAGTAGATTGGAATTCAATTTTTATTAGCTATTTAGAACGAATTGAAGATTTTTCAAATTCATCATTTTATTGCTTGTTCCAACAATAAATATACTCTTTTCAAAGAAAAATTTTTACGTCCATCAATTAATTTATCAAAAAAATTCTTTTTCTTTGCTTCAAATCAAAGACAAATTTTTTTCAATAAAATAATTTTTTTCCCTCAGTGTTGAGTACGGTAAATCTTAAGGGAAATTGTGATGAGTGATGATGTGGGGAGTAGGAAAAAGTGCTGGAAAAAACCCTACAGCATTTCACTCGTTTTTCGGGTCATATTTTTTTATTTTCTTCATTTTTATAGTGTTGAAAAGGCTGATAGAAGTCATTTCGAATGGGAAAAATGATTTTTCTTTTTTTTTTTATTCAAATTTATGACCATTTTGAGTTTGAAAAAAATGCTGTGAATGCTTGTTTCTCTCTAGCTTTAAATGCTCATATCTTATTGAGTTTCACTTATATAAAAAAACGTGAAAAAATGATTTTTTCGTGGAGAACGAGCATTTAAGGGGCAACGGAAGAGCCAGTAAATTGGGGATTTTTCAACCCATTATTTTAGCAAATAATTATCAATTTTTTCATGAGATAACAGAAGCGTCAACTTTCTAATTGCGTTTTTCATCCATTTACAGTGTTTTATGATGAAAATATCAATAAATATGGTCAAACAATTATTTCAAAAGCTTAATATATATAAAAAAGCTCTGTTACCCCTCAATGCATTTCCCAGAATTGCATTAAAATTTTTTCCAATGATCAAAACGCGATTTTTCCATTTTTTATTAACTATTCAGATAAACAAATTGACGATTACTATCAAATGCATTTTCCTGAAAGAAATTATAAATGAAAAATTAGTGATTAATGAAATTAGAAATTAGAAATTTATAAATGCATAAATTGAGAGAAAAAGGTTGGGATATTTTGGAAGTGAAGTGATTTGATGCCTTTTTTATTGGGTTTTTATATTTTTTTTTCTAAGTTGGGGATGCACGAGGTCGGACTGCGTACCGAGACCTGGCAATCCGAATGGCGAAGGCGTTGCTGATGTACTTTTGTCACTCAAACATGCTGTGGTACATCCGGGAAGTCCAACTGGGGGCTACTATACTTCGCCAGTTTCAAATCATCATTATGCACAAGATTATGGACAGAATCTTGGACCTCCGGCAGTACCAACAAGTCATTATGCTACAGGACCAGCCATGTCGGTTAATGTGTCGATGAACATGACGATGAACATGAATATGCATCCTGGGTATGAAAACCTTTTTTTTGGGGGAATTCTATAAGAGGAAGGAGGGGGGGGGGTGGATAACTTTGTAGTGAATGGGCTTGTTAAGAAGTATTCAGAGCTCTTCTTTGCCGGGCTTTTAATTTTCTACAGAAAAAAGGTGTTTCGATGATTTTTTATGGATTTGGATCCATCAAAAATCATCGAAAAATGACTATTTCATCTCAAATTTTGAAATTCTTGAGAAATCTTGATTTTTTCTATGCGATATATCGAATTATATGCACATTAACTCATATTCATCAAGCGCTCCGAAAATATTTGCGATCATTGACACGAGCTTTTTTGGATTTTTTCGATTACTTGAAGGAAAAATGAGGAAAAAAAGTGGAATTTCGATGCAATGGGTGGGAATTCAATATTTTTGGTGATTTTATTGGAGAAGTGAGGAAATTTTCGGTGAAAAACATGTGTAAAGCATTTTTTTTGTTTTTTTTTTTAGAAAATTCTAATTTTTTAATAAAAATTAAAGATCTATCTCTTCTGTTGTTCGAAAAACAACAGTATTTCGGGATTATCTCCGGTTCTCATTGTTGTAGCGCATTAGAGCTGGTCCTGGGTTAAAGCTGAGCTCATTATCCATCAATTCATGTGATTATTAACCGATTTTTGTCAATTTTTCGAGAAATCATCGAGGAAAACCTGATTTTCATAAAGTGCGCTTCATTTTTCACAAATTTTTTATCTCTTTCAAAACACCATGAATCGATGATAAATGAGCTCAGCTTCCAACCCCTCCCCCCCCCCCCCCTCCTCCACCACCACCTTTTGTGCTACAATCGAATTCCGTTTCCAGAACCGGAAACATTCCCAAAAAATGGAATTTTTATGAAAAATGAAGAAATAACTGAAATTTAAAAAAAAATAATAATTCTAATACGTTTTTGATCTCAAATTTCCTCAGCTTTTCTCTGAAATCATCGAAATCCCTCTCATCTCAATTATTTTCCCTCATTTCAAAGGATTTTCACCAAGAAAAATCTTCAAGTACCTGCGACCTTTTTATCAAGAAAAGAAAAAATGAATTGATATAATTAAAAATTAAAAATCAGGTACGAACAGAGCTATGCATCAGCCTGGGGCGTGGAGCCCCTACTGAGTCCCGCCCCTCAATACAACCCCATACAGGAGTCACAGACAAGGGTGAATCAGCCATCAGCCAATAGCCTTGCTGGTCCACACCCCCAACATTCTCATCCCCACGCACGACTGCAGTCCTCAACAGCCAACGAGCACGCGCTATGTGTATCAGCAAATACCTCAGCATCAAGTATCATACATGATGACAATGGTAGACCAAATTTGTGCAGAATATGTGGAAAAACTTATGCAAGACCTAGCACATTAAAAACACATCTGAGAACGCACTCGGGTGAAAAGCCATTCAGGTAATCATTATTTGTGTCAATTATTGAGTTTTTCCTTCTTTTTTTTGCTGTATTTTTAATTCTTTATGCAATCATTGTAGGGTAACACGACCAATAGATGAACACACTGACCAAAAGAGGGACGGTTTCTATTATCAAGGATTTTCATGAATAAATTAATGATTTTTATACTTTGAACGTCAATTCCTGATTATTTATACAGATTTACAAACTATTTATTACATATCGATTGATCGAAATTCAAAATCATACCACTGAAAATATGCTACTGTCCATCTATTGGGGATTCAAGTTATTTTGCCAGCTTTTTCTTGATTTTCTTCAATTCAGTAGTAAAGAGGTAAAACAGGATAAATCGACTTATCTTTGAGGTCATTTCGAAGGAAATAACTCGGAAACTAAGCGAGATAAGGTGATATCACTCATCTGTTCTTGTAGAGAATTTCAAGAATTACAGAAGAGTTTCAGGGCAAAATTGCTCTTTCTCGGTTAATTTCTAAGATATTTTCGAAAAACTTACTGAGAAAAAAAGAGACTTATCTTGTTTTACCTCTTTACTACTGAATTATTTCTACATTATTCAAGTTTAATTGATTTTCAGTCGATTCACTGTATATTTTTCTGTACATCATCCTTTTCTGCATTTTTTTAACGTAATTTGCCTATTTCATATGAATTAATCGAGTCTAATATTTCTTCAACCGTCCATCTATTGGCCATGTTACCCTGTGTAATGCATGCTAAAGAGTAATGCAATATTCAAATAGATTGTTGAGCCCCTGAATTTTATTGGGGGTGCAAATATTTTTTATTCTACATAAATTTTTTTTCTTTAGGATTTTATGAGGAAAAGTGGGAAAAATGGACTATTTGTAGTTGAACGGTTCGAGATAGAGATTTTCTGATGATTTTATCGAAAAGCTGAAGAAATTTTAGGCAGAAAATATGTGTCAAAATTTTTTTCCTCAATTTTGGGAAAATTTTACTTTTTTTATTAAGTTTTGAAGGGGTTTCTCTTTTGAAAATCGAAAAAATTCACCTTTTCGCCAATATCTCCGGTTCTGTTGGTCGTAGCGACCTGAGGTTGATCTCAAATGAAAGGTGAGCTCATTTTTCATCGATTTACGTGGTTCAAATTTTTTTTGAATCAATTTTTCAAATATTTCTAGATCATTTACTGAAAAATCAGTTTTTACCCTACAAGAATTTGAAAAAATTCATACTTTTCTTTTTAAACCCCATAAGTCGATGGGAAATGAGCTCATCTTTCATTTGAGATCAATCGCAGATCGCTACAATCAATGGAACCAGAGATATTCTCGAAAAACTGAAATTTTTCCAAAAACAGAAGACTTTCACCCTCAAATCTTGCGCAAAAAATGAAATTTTAGAAAAAATCAAAAAAATAACTTATGACATATGATTTTCATGGGAAATTCCCTCATCTTCCAAATGGAATCATCAGAGAAAACTCATCTCCAATATTTCAATCCTTTTCGAGTAAATTTCATAGCACAAAATACCAAAACCAGCCCGTGTCCGTTTTACCCCATCTTCCCCTATATTTTCGTTTTTTCTTCTTTAGTAATTCATTTTTTGAACAAAAAGAACTAAATATTGTCAGTTGCCTGCTATATTCAGTATCATAAGCTAAGATTTGTCTGTTTCACCCCTTCCCCCCCCCCCCCTTTTACCCCATCTCCCTCTATTAATGTTTCAATTTAATTTCCAGGTGCCATGCCTGCTCCAAAGCATTCAGTCAAGCAGCAAATTTGACAGCCCATGCCCGGACTCATTCTGGAGAAAAGCCATTTCGTTGTCCAGTTTGTGATCGGAGATTCTCGCAGAGCAGTTCGGTAACGACGCACATGAGGACACACTCTGGTGAGCGTCCATATCGGTAAGTATCTCAGAAAAATTAATTTTTGATGGAGTATAAAGCTTAATTGCTATATTTCACAATGAATAAAAGCAGCAGAAGAAGAATTCTGTAGAAAAAATTATAGGGAAGACAAAATGCAGTTCAAAATGATTTGGGATTTTTTTTAGAGGGAAGGAGTCTTCAAAAAATTTTGAAAAAATTAAGCAATAATGTTCATATATTGGAGCATCTTCTCAAATTTTTTCAGATTTTTTCATCAAGTCCTTCACTCAAAAAAAAAAAATTCTAGATCATATTGTCAATGTGGTCCATTTTGCCCACTTTTCTCTAATCAATTTTTCAAAAAAATTTTGGATTTTTTATGAAAATTTACAAATTTATGTAAAAATTTTGCTATTTTAATTTCAAGAGATTCTCGGAAAAGTCTTTAAATGAAATTAATTAATTTTTTTAATTTTAATTTTTTTTTTTTATTTAATATGTAAATATTTGACAGAAAATTACTTATCCTTTATTGTTGTATCGTTGAATTTCCAGTTGTCGATTCTGCAAGAAGGCATTCTCGGACAGTTCAACCCTGACGAAACATCTGCGTATACATTCTGGTGAGAAACCGTATCAATGTAAATTGTGCTTACTACGTTTTAGCCAAAGTGGCAATTTAAATAGGCATATGAGAGTACACGGTGGTTCTTTAACGTGACACACTACTAATGGCCAATTATTATCAATTGATTGTACATGCACGACATTTCCATACTGTCGTATACAATGTGGTATACGATTTGGAAAAAATTTACAACGAAATTGTTAGATTTTTAGTATTTTACGAATGCAATAATAATTAAGTCAAAGAAAAGACAAAAAAAGGAGATTTTAATGATTAAATATTTAAATTAAAATGCAAAAAAAAAAAATGTGTCAACGAAATTGATGAAATATTAAATGTCGAGTTCTTCCTTGTCGATTAATTCGGTGCCAAAATATTGATTATTATTTCTGTTTCATGTATGATTTTTGTTTTTTCCTTTTCTACGATGAAAAAAAAAAAATTGAGGGAATAGTTTGGAAAAACGGTCGATTAATTAATTTTTAGAGAAAATTTGGCTTCAAAGCCCGAAGATATTCACCACAGCACCGTTGATTATTGTACAAATATTGTATTTATTATTATAATAATTATTATTAATTATAATTAATATTAATGTTGCGGTATTTCATCACCGTTTCATTTTCTTTTTTTTTTTCTTCTTTTTTTATCATCATCGTCTATGTTTTTTTTCTTTCTCATCCATCGCACTTTATTATCTTTTCTTCCTCATCAATTTCGTCCGCAATTTATTTATTTAATTTTAGTTACTTTTTTTTTGTTTTCTCGTGTTTTTTTTTTTTTTGAAAATTTAAATGAATCTTTCAATTGCCTTTTATCTTTCCTTTAAACTTGAAAAAAAAAAAAATTTGTTGCCATTCTGTTAAATCAAAATTTAGTTAATTCAATTTATTTATCGTCGTGATATTAATCTTTTCGTTCAACGTTTTCTTCAGTAATAATCATATACTCGTGAAAATGATAAGAAAAAAAAGAGATTTTACATGTATATAAAACATGCGGATAATGATTTTTTTCTTTCTTTTTTTCCTATTTCTTCACATAAATTATATACATGCATATCGAGGAAATTTTAAATGTTACAAAGAATAGAAAACCGAATTATAGAATAAAACGAAAAAAATGAAGATAATAAAATGAAAGATAAAAAAAATTAAAAAAAAAAAGGAATCGAATACATATTTGGGGCTTACTGAATTTGTTAATCTTCTTCACCTATTTAATGTCTATAATTTCTTCCCATTTCATGTTTTAATTAACTAAATCTACAAGTATTGGAGGAAGAGGAAGAAGAGGAGGCCTCTTGTGATCGACTTCATTTTTGTTTCATTTTTCTTGTTTGTTTCCACATTTTTTTTTTTTCCTTTTTTTTTTCATTTGTTTATATATAATTTTTTTCTTGCAAATAGGAGGGGGAGTGATTTAACAATGGAAACATGAAGGAAATGTTACATTAACTTCGATTATTCATCGCCACAATCAAATTTTCAGCGTTTTCTCAGTTTTAAAAACTATAATAAGAACAAATTTTTCATCATTATCTCTTCTTTTTTTCACGCAATTATGTTTTTTTTTTTTTACTTTTTTACTTTTTTGTTTGTTTCATTATCTTTAACTCATTCACACGATTTTCAAACACATTCGTACATAATCAAACATACAAACCTTTCTATTTAACATTCACTCATCGATTTCTAATATGTATAATGATGTATAAGTAATTAATATTTGTTTTCTTAGGAAAAAAGAAAAAAAAGAAAAAAATAATAATTGAAAAAAAAAAAAAACATTGTATTCTTCTTTTTTCTTCTAAGTTGTAAATGTTTTTACTTTGTACGAGTGCGTTAATTACGAGCTGATTCAAATTTTATTACACACTTTGAAAAAATTTAATTTAATTATTAATTTTCACAATTCTGATAGTCTTTATTATCAGTCGCAAACGTACGCAGTTTCTTTTTTTTTTTTGTTAAAAATTCATTAAAAATTTTTCTTTTACTTTATTTATTTTATATTCTTTATTCTTCATTTTTCTTCCTTCATTTCTTCTTTAATGCACGTAATCTACATAGAAATATTTTTTTTTTAATCCTCTCGCGTCTTTCATACTTTTCTGTGTACATGAATGTGTTATGTGATGTATTCCACGTAATTTTCATTAATTTAATTATTTTTTATTGGGAATTTTTTTCCTTTAAATTCACCTTCAATCATCAGGAATCACTTCTTTGATACGAAAAATAATAATCATAATAATAACTGATGCGCCTGGGCTTTCTTGACTTTCGAGTTGGAATGATTGAATTTTTCAAATTAAAAAAAAAAAGAAAAAAAAACCTTTAAGAGACACTTATTCATTTAAATTATTCAATTTTTTTGCCCATTTCCATTTAACTTTGTACAATTAATTTCAATTGAAGCCGCGATGGTAGTTGCACATAATATTTCTTATTTTTTTTCAGAAATTTCAAAAATAAAAAATGAAAATAGCAAAAAATAATTAAAAAATAAACTGGATAGATATGTTTGTCTCTAAAATAAATGTGTTTTCTTCTGTAATTCATTTTATTATCAATCAATCGATTAGCAAAAAAAAAAAATTTGTTTTTTATTGATTTTCATTATCTCTTTCAATAAGAAAAAAAAATGTAAATCATCCATCCACAACATTTTTCACTGATGCAATCCATAATTCATTCAGAAAAAAAAAAGAAAATCTAAATCCTCCACAGAATTTGAAAAAAAAAAATACTTGTCTTAGTTTCTACAATTACTTTATATCATTAATTAATCAATTAATTCATTAATTAATTAATAAAACTCGCTTCTATTCTCTTTCTCTCTCACACACATTTTTATTTGTCGTTTAATTATCCGTTCATACTTTCACTGTCATTTACACTTTCACTCAATTATTTCTTTTTTCTTCACCTTTAAATCTTTAATTCTCTTCAATAATTCCGTTTAATTCTTCAACTTTTTTTTTCCCCCTTTTTTCATACAAATTGTTATAAATTTAAAATTAGATATTCCAATTTACTATATATATACGGAGTCTAATCTGCTTGTAAATCTACCATCGCGGTTTCCCTCGTCAAAGTCACGAAAAAAAAAAATTATTAATAATAAAAAATAAAAAAAAAAAATAAAAAATTAAAACGCAGCCAAGGAGGAATTAGAAACGAATTGATTATATAAATATAATAAGAGGATGTACCAAGCATTTTCGTTTCGTTAATTTGAAAAAAAATTTCAAATCTCTAATTGGTATGTTTGTGCAACCAATTGTTCTGTCCCCCGCGAATGTGGGAAAAATATTAGAAATACTTGAATTGTTCTTTCACTTTTTCTCTTTTCAAAACTGTACATTCATGAATTTTCACCTGTGAATTACGAAAAAAAATAAAAAATAAAAGAACTCCACTTTATTTACGCATTTTGCAAAAATGCAATAATTCACAGTTATTATGATTAGGTTCTTTTTTAAAAATCTTTCTTCGTTTTGGCTATTTTGTTTTAAATCTTCAATTACTCGAGGCATTGTATCGCATCACCCACAATGTTCTTGATACTTATATATTTATTTCTTATATTTTTTATATATATAATTAACATATATATAATGTTTTGTTTGTTTGTTTTACTCTTTATTTATTCATTTTTTGTTTATTTAATTTTACGTTTTTTCTCCAATTTTTTTCGTCAGTAGTTCTTCATTTTCTTCGTTTTTGTTTGTGTTTTTGGAGCTTGCAATGAATGCAAACTGCATGTCTTCGGTCCTCAGTTGACGATGATTGATCTGCATTTGTGCAGCATCCACTCGAATTAATCCCTACATTTCCCTCGTTTATTATTTTTCCCCACCATTGAGTCTATTCCTGCGATTTTTTTTTCTTCTCATTTCTTCTTTCTTCTTTCTTCACTTGAATCGACCCTCTGACCTCCTCCCATTTTCTATTATTCGTTTTAATGATGAATTTATGATGAAAAACCCCAAATAATATGGCAATGAAATAACAAGATAATGATTTTTCAATCGTGCACTATTTATATTACACATTTCTTTTCGTTTTGTTTTTAAATGTAAATAATTTCTTAATGAATTCAATAATTAGTTGAACAAATGTATTTTTCAAAGGAAACTGCGACGATAATTAAAATGAAGGAAAACATTGAAATAATTGAATTTTTCTCTTTGTTTTTTTTTTTTTTCAATTTTTAATGTGAAATTTCACAAAATGCCAGAAATGCGATGCTGCAGATGATTCAGAAGGATGATGGATTGAAATTAAATGATAAGGAAAGACCTTAGATGAAAAAAAAAAAAAAGAAAAGAAAGTATATTTAGAATAAAAAGGAAAAACTATTTCTCTCTCTTTCTCTCTCTTGTAAATCTAAAAAAGTACTCTAAAGAAGCATCTGCCGGGATCCTCTTTTATCTACAGCAATCGCTTATATTTTCACGTTTTCTTTCAAAAACTATTTCCATTAAATCTTGACATAAACATCCACAATTATATTCAACATACAAATAAAAAAAAAGGAAAGCTTCACAGAGAAAAAAAAAACAGAAAAAAAAAATGAAAATTCATTAATGTCCATACTCACATACATCCATTCATTATATTTTTCTTTTCTTCTTTCTCTCCTCCCTCATCACACAAAATATCTTATACCTCACTCTCAAATTACATTCATCATTTCAAACTCTCTTTTATTCTGTTTTTTTTTTTTTATTTTTTACTTTTTTAATTATTTTTTATTTCATACTTTTTTTTCAATTCTACTTTAAGGTAGTTTATTCATTTCCTTTTGTTCTTCGGAAGCAGCGGACAGATTTTGGAATATCAGTTGTGCAAGAAATCATGCACTTTGCAATTTATCATAAAATCGATGATTTCATTAAATTCTTTTTCCTCTCGTTTAAAACCAAAGAGAATATAAATCAAATATTGACAAAATTAAAAAAAGAAGAAAAAAAAGGGAAAAAGAATTGAAAAAAAGAAAGTGGTTTTTGTTTCTTCTCTTTACTATTAAAGTTTACGTTCAATTAGCAACTGAATCATGCTTACAAATAAAAGAAAAAAAAAAACTGATTCTGTGTTTGTGTGTAAGTGATGGAATTTTTCTCAAATATCTTTCTTTATCATTAAATTTTTAATTTCTTACGTATTACTCTTAATCAGTTTTTATTTATTAGCAGAGATTTTCTTCTTTTTTTTTTCTCTCAAAGGGAGGAGATTTTTTTTATTCTTCCTAATATTATATATATTCCAGGATGTTGCTTGAAAATTACACGAATAGAAGAGAAAGAAAAGAATTCCTTTTTTTTTTTCTCTTCTCATTCTTATTTCCCCTCTTTTTTTTTCTTTTTGTATTTTTGATGTTTTGGTAGAAGAAAGAAAAAAAAAATTTTTATGTGGAAAAAAAAAATTATTCTCATGGTCAACGTGGACTCGGTGCTGGTGGACTTGGTCGTGGATCAGGATCAGTAACTATGCTGTGTGGTAAACCAGGTAGACCTCCACTTGGTGGTGCAGTTGTTGGTCCACCACTACCACCACCTCCAACTGTTGGACCACCACCGCCTACTGTTGGTCCACCAGCATTGCCCCCTCCTCCACCAGATGAATTTGGACCACTTGCACTTCCACCACCACCACCAACAACAGAATGACCACCAGGTGGTGGTGGAGCTGAATCATGTGGTGTTGTTGAATGTGCCTGTTGCATTGGAAGTGCACCAGCATAATATCCACCATTTATTGCCTCTGGATAGCTGCTATTAGGATATTTCCTTTTATTAAAAAATTGTTGAATCACATTGTACATGAATGAATTTCAATAAAATTATATCTTACCCGGTAGACGAGTGAAAGTACTCTTTATTAACGCAGTTTCTCAAACAATCTGGTATACGTCCAACAATTGCTCGTCTTATTTCACTTGCAGCCATTTCACGTAATTCCGAGCAACTTGCATCACTGTAAAACGCCGCATGTGGTGTACACAATAGATTTGGTGCGTCCTTTAATGGACCTATTTATCCAAACAGATCAAAAAAAAAAATCGAAAATTCACATAATTAGCAAAATCATCAAATTTTCAAAAGCATGACTTTAATTTAATATTAGGAATAATATCCACAAGACCCCAGTAACTTTTTGTGATGTTTTTTGGACCAGGAATAAATGTATTGGATATTAGTTATGGTCAGTGGGGAGATACAGGGGTGAGGCCTAGATAAGACTCACATTGGGCATTTGACTGACCCTGAAAGACATTGTATGGCTCGTTTTCATGGACATCTAGTGCAGCTGCACGAATTCTTCCCTGTTTAAGTGCTGCTGCTAATGCATCATCATCAACAAGTCCTCCTCGTGCTGTATTAACTAAAAATGCACCAGGTCTCATCTGCAAGAACAAATTTAAAGGATAAAATCCAATTTTAAACCATTAATAAAATCCAAATTTATGCCAAATAAAACATCTCACCTGTTTGATGGTAAATTCATTAATTAAGTGATGATTGTGCTCATTCAGGGTACAATGAAGTGAAACACAATCAGACTGATAAAGCAAATCCTGTAGTGTATAAACTCTCGTAAGACCAAGTGATTTTTCAATTCCATCTGGTAGATATGGATCATAGAACATGACAATAAAACCAAATGCCTTGGCTCTTAATGCAACAGCTGAGCCAATTCTTCCTAATCCAACGATACCAAGTGTATCACCACGTATCCTTGCACAGCCCTGTGCTGCTTCACGTACTTGCTCTGGTCCAGTAAATTTTTTACCCTCTCTAACCATATTAGCTAGCCAGTATGTACGCCGATAGAGATTCAGTATTAGACATAATGTTGTATCAGCAACTTCCTCAACTCCATAACCAGGTACATTGCATACAGCAATACCAAGTTCACCAGCTGCTTTAACATCAATATTATCAACACCTGATCCAATTCGTACGATAATTCTCAGGGTTTTGAACTTTTCAAGGTCCTCTTTAGTTAGTATAATAGTGTGCCACATGAGTGCTCCAACTGCCTCGTTTAGTACCTAAATTTTTTTTACAAAATTGATAAAGAGAAAAAAGGAAGAAAAACAAAAAATTAAGGAAAAAAAATAAATAAAATACAGGAAAATAATAATAGGTTTAAAAAAATAAACAATTTTTATAATAATTTCAAAAAAAATTTTGTTTCATGAATAGAGGCACTTTTCTCACCTTCTCATGTATCTCAGACGTTGATTGTGCATCACAAAATGCAACTGTCGCAACATCCTTAAGTATTGGCATTTCAATGGAACAATCACGTCCATCAAGTAATGCAACTAGCGGTCGGGTTTGTATGGGCCCATTTGCAATTGGGCCCCTCATGGTATCCATTCGCGGGCGTTTCGTCAGCATCTTACGTTTGTCCATCGGTCAGAGACAGCCCCCCAATTTTGTAATTTATCACACTTTACGTGGCAATTATTAAAAACTCAACTCTTCTGAACTTCTTGAAAGAAAAAGCAAAAAAAAAAAAAAAAAGACACTTTTAGAAACTTCACTGAAAACTGTTTAAATAAATAAATTAAAAAAAAAAAAAAAAAACTAATATCAGAATGAATTAATTCTTTCTTTTTTTTTTTTTTTTTTTCAATCACTCGAAACTCTCAATATAACTTCGTATTTCACTAAAACCAAAACAAAAACAAACATAAAAAAAAAAAAATAATAATAAAAATTAATTAATCACCACTTGAACTAAATTTAGTTCTTTACCTTCTGTGTGTAAAAAAAAAAAAAAAAAGAAAAAAAAACAATATGAAATTGTTTTAATTTCAATCAAAACTATCTCTCTTTTTTTTTTTTCTTTCTTTTTACTATTATTTTGTTAAATTCAATCGCACCACTTTTTTTTTTATTAAATTAATATTTTAATGCTTCGTCACACTGATTGTTTCTTCACTACTTTTATTTCACATGTATTTGAGGGTGAATCGTCGAATCTCCAATACATCACGGAATCTTTTTGTGCCGACACTCCTGTAACACACAAAACAAGAAAAACGAATAAATAAATAAACAAATTCGAAAAATTGATAAATCCACAAAGTATTCATAAAAAAAAGGCAAAAAAAAAAAATTTAATAATACAATGAGTAATAAATTTTTTTTCTCTCAAAAAATTATAATATTTCATAATTAGTGTAAGAGACAATTAAAGCATGATAATATATACTTTATATTGTTGGTATAAAACTTGCTGACCTCCATTTTAGCCACAAAAGAAGGCAAAAAAAAAATAATAAATGAAAACATGGACAAAAAAAAAAAAAAAGGAAAAGAGTTGCATTAAGGATACCAAAGAGAAGAAAAACAGAAAAAAATGCAAAAAAAAAAAAAGATTGAAATATAATATATATATAATAATAATGAGAGAGAGAGATGACCGATTAAACGCGCGCGGTGAAAGTGGCAAAGATATTTTGTCTCTGTGTGTCTCTCTCTGTGAGTGTAAATGCGTGTATGTGTGTATGTGTGTTGAGAATTTTTTTTTTCTCTTTCGTGGTGCGTACACTCTAACGTTGATACCGTTTCTTTTTTGAGGTTACCTCGAAGCGCGCCGGCTTCTTACCATATCAAATCCAAATTCACCAATATTACAACACAATTAATTCACAATTGCCACTAAATAAAATTCATTAATCAACATATAATATGTAAAATGTACAATGAAATAATTGTATTAATTCGTTTAATATACCGGTAAAGATGTCACACACAATGCACCCTTTGCGTATTATCCAAAAAGGTTCACTTCGGTTCTCTCTCGGCTGGGGCTAATGTTTTTTGAAATGACCGTATATACACTCTTCGTCTTCTGGCGTTGGTCAAACGTCGAATGGTTAGTACAGGATAATGGGTAGAGAGAGGAGTGGAGGGGGAAATGCGAGAGTTAGTGAGAAGGGGGAGGGGGGGAATAGTGTGTTTCTAACGTTTTGGCCCAATGTTTTCAGGTCTCTGTAATATCCCCCGCGTTTACAGACACACATCACTTCTTCCCCCCCTTCCCCTCGAGCGATTTATTAACTAATCGGTGTAAAAGAGCTCAGGAGAAGACATTGTATGCATATGTGTGTGTGTGTCGATTGGCGCTCAATATTTTGGCGACAAATCATTGCTTATTCATTGTATTGTATTGACTGAAGCTTCATTTCTCATTTTTTTTTTTTTTTTTTTTTTTAAGGAGAGATGCAATATTCGGAAGTAATTTTGGAGTACACATATATGTATATATATGCGGTGGATAGTAATAAATGGAGAGAGCATGGTAAGGACACGTTGCAGTAATGTGCCAATGCACTGTGATTTTTCCTATTCACATGAAATCCCCTTGGGCAACGTTCTCTCTCCTTCTTTCTCTCTCTTTTTCTATAACATGTACCGCGATAGTGGTCATACAGAACGCGCGGTGCGGAGCACGTTGAGAGGGGAGGGGGGAGTCGGAATATGAGTGAGCGGAGGGGAGGCAAACGGAGGAGGAGAAATACACGCAACTCGTGTGCGCTTTTATGTGAACGACTCTTCTTCTTCCCAACTTCTCTCAACGCCGTGGAAAATGCCGGATTGAGTGTGTACCCTTCCTATCCCTCCCAACACCCCAACCCCCCTCTTGCCCCCTTTTGTGTTTGACTCGTGGCGCCATCATGCGCATCTTTTTCAATAAAAACTCATCTTCCGCTTCATGATCCCCCAGAGTTTTTGCCTCATTTATTTTCACTATTTCGATGATTTTTTACTTGTATTTTTTTAATAAAAAAGGGGGAATTATGAGAAAATTTGGGATTTCTCCAACAAAAGGGAGGGGGGGGGGATAACGTTACATTCATCATGACTTGCTCCAAAATGGGATTTTTTAGGGTTTTTTTTTTTTTTTTAATGGAGAAAATGAGTTTTAAGGGCTTGGAAGTGCATATCCGAAAGGTAGTTCAACACATGTAATCGGAAATATAGCCTGCGGTGGCTATAAAATGTGATCGGTGCTTGGCTCAGCGAAAGTTTTCGATGAAGCGAAAGAGAGAGAGAGAGACAGAGCAATTGGTTTTGAAGGCAGAAAGATAGAGAGAGAGAGAGAGAAGAAGAGAGATGGAGATAGAAGAGACAGGAAGGTCTCGATACTAACGCAGAGTGTGCAAACCCAAGCACTTTGACTCGGGCACATGTTGTGCCAACTCAGGGAAAATCCAAAGCGTTTCAGTATCATTCAAGTGAAAAAAAAAAAAAAAAATTATGACATGCCCTTCATCCCCGCCTTTTTTCGGAGCAGTATCTTCGTTTTTTTTTTTGAGTAATTTTTTTATGACTACGAATAGTAAAAACACGTAAACTACTTCCGACATTACGTAAGTATGTCAATTAAATCCATAAATGTTAATATTTAAAAGGCTCTTCCTTTCCACTCTCTCTCTCTTTCTCTCCTATTCTCTTCCATCCCTCAAATGGAGGAAAGATTTTTTGATGAAGAGGTTAGTCTCTCGTAAATGCCAAACTTTTCCTTTAATTTTATTCTTCAACTTAATCTCAGTGTGCCGTAGTAGAGTTTTTCCAGGTTTGTGGATGAGGTGAGTAAGAGATAGAGGGTTTGCCAGTGAGGAGAACTCGATGGAAGGGTGGGAAGGGGCGTGGAGGGGAGGGGGACAGTGCGAGGGCAAAGTTATCCAATTATTGTCTAACCAGGGAGCAACTTCGCTTCGTGGCAGAGCTCTCGAACCATTCCAAAAGGGGGGGAGGAAGCGGCAGCAGCAGCAGAGAGGGGGGGAGGGGAGGGGGAGGGAGTGTTACACACCCTCGGAGTCTCTTCTCGTCCTCACACCCACATATAAACACGCAGTGGGTGATAAAGCTGAGTGTATGACTAATTCATGATTTCTCAGTTCACCCCCTTCTCCCCTCCTCTCCACTCGCTCCCCCCCCCCCCCCCAAACAGATGAATATGAATTAAATAATATTTGTAATGATTTCAGAATTCATCGTGATTAATTGTGTTTCTTTTTTCCTTCCTTTTTCTTTTCCCTGAGATTCTCTTTTTTCCTGCAAAAAGACGAATCACCGTGGAAGAGGTTAAGGCAGTGTGTAAGGAGAATGACGAAGGGCGGAGAAGAGAGGAGGGGAGGGGGGGGGACAAGAACAAGTTAACGCTGAAGGAAGAAGGGTAGCGACTACTTAAAGTTTGCGGAAACTTTCCAGTTCGGCAGCAAAGTTAACTCAGTTAAGTTCTCTCCCCCCCCCTCTCCTGCCTCCTCCCTCGAAACGAAACTTTGTTACTTCCCTGGGATCTTACTTGTTCTCTCTCTCTAGTCCGCGACTCACCCCCCCCCCCCCCCCACTTGAAATTATCTTTGAGAGCCAACATAACTCGTTACAGTTACAAATAATTCTTCATCCCGAATAGAGAAAAGCAAAAGAGAAACAGAGGGTAGGGTGGGGAGAGGAGGGGAGGGGAGAGAGTATTGATAAAAAAACAATCAAAAATAATAGGAAACAACGATGAAAACACGTGTATACGAGTTTGCATTATGTTTATGGAAAGTTTGGCTTTGAATAGGAAGAGAGAATGGTAGTTACAATGGGGGGGGCTCTTTCCGTTGGGTGGTGGTGATGGTGGAGATGGAGGTGGAAGGAAGAGAGGGGAAGGAGGGAAAGGGACAAGTTTAGACGGTTAGTTTGGGATTTTCTCGCTTTGGAATGGCATCTTGACTCGGTAGTTGTTATATAGTTGAGTGGTGGCAAGCGATGGCCGGCCCCCGATCGATGTCCCGGCAACTTCCCACCCTCGGCTCTCATCTCTCTCTCTCTCTCTGTCTCTCGCACACTCAGTTTTACCTCTAACTCTCTGGCGCTCGCGGCGGCGTCCTATGGTTCCCTTTCCCCTCTCTACCCGTGTGTCGTCCTTCTGCCCTTCACCATCAAAACCTTCTGTGCTCTTCATCGCCTCTTGACTCGACAATTCCCGAGGACTCTCCTTAACTCACAATTCTCCTCTGTGTTTACAATTGATAGGTATTACTTGAAAAACTGTTTTTCAAATGAAAATTCCCTAATTTTTTTTATTTATTTGATTCAATCATCCAAAATTATATGAATTATGATGAATTCATTTTTTATTTTTCGAATTAAATCAATTAATTTATTCATTCCCCCACCACCCCCCCCCCTTCCTCTCTCTCCTTACACACAAATTAGAGAGTTCTTTGACTTAACTTAGGTCAGTTACGTTTAAAAATGAAAAAAAGGAAAAAAGACTAGATAAAACTCTTTCTGATGGTACAAAACCCATACGAGAGACTCACGCACTTGCAAAGGAATGGTACATGTCCATGGAGCGAGAGAGGGGGGAGGGGAGAGCATAGGTAGGGTGCAGCGAAACACAGACGCAAAGGTAAATTGGTGGGAGGGGGGGGGGGGGTGGTAGAGAGAGAGAGAGTCGTCGCGGCGACGAATCGAAGAAAGAGAGAGACACGATGAGAGTAGAGAAACGAAAATGAGTGGATAAGGGAAAGGAGGAGGAGAGAGGGAGGAATCGAAGAGTAGTCACGAGAGTATGTTAGTTCCTTTGGAGTGTGTATTCGTGCGGTGGAGAGGAACTGTCGGAGAAGAAGAAGAAGAAGGAAGAAGGAGGTGGTGGAGGGCACCTGTTACAACTTTCAAGTCTAAACGACTTTGCGAGTCTACCGAAGAGTCTCACACACAATCACCAATCTCTCTTCATTTTCGTTTCTCCAACCCCTTCCTCCACCTTCTCTATATATACAACATATCATGCTCATTTCTCTTCAGCTGCTGCTTTTGTTCTTCGAATTGCTACACTGAGAGCGAAAAAAAAAAAAAAATTCTTGTTGCAAAAAAATTGAATTAGTTGTGAAAAATTTACTTAGCTTCAAATTTTTTTTATATATATCATCACCTTAGAAACAAAGGGGCGTAAGTGCGATGCTTATACACAGCACTTGTGCCTTTTTGTTTCTAAGGTGAATATTTTTTTTTTGCAATTTTTTTTATGTATATCGTTATCTTAGAAACAAAGGGGCTTAAGTGCTATATATAAACATCATTTTAGAAATAAAAGGGCGTAAGTGCTCTGGTAATACAGAGCACTTACGCCCCTTTGTTTCTAAGGTGACGAAATTAGATATAAAAATGCAAAGAAAAATTCTCTAATAAAAACCAATTTTTAGAAATAAGATTTTTTTTTAATTTTTTTTTTTAAGTGAAAAGAGCGATTCTAATTATTTTTTATGAAGAAATTTCATGTTGTCTATAAACATTGTACTATTCTGCCCCTTGATATTCCCCCTTTTTTTTTTAATTATTTCTTTTTGCCGGAAATTTTTGTTTAATTTGCATTCTTGAAAATTTGCATTGTCAGGAGAAATGAAGAAAAACGGAAAAAAAAATGATGATGATACAAAAAGATTAATATATGAGGAAAAGAAATAATACAGGTCACAATTTAGCTGAATAAGCACGTATCAAATCGTGTAACATTTTGTGCTGTTTCAGTACAAAAATTACGTAAGTTCAAGCAGAACGAGAGCTCGTTTGAATGCTAAAGGCAATTTGAGCCGATATACAAGTAAAAAAAAAAAGAAAAAAACACGTATACACATATAATCATAATAAAACTATGTGTGTGTACCACATTTCATCGTGTTATATACATATATACATAGGCATTATAATGTACAATCATTGGGGGCAAGAATTGGAGTTGCGAGTACACGCGAAAAACCGAGAGACAGTGATAAACTTCCTCGAGTGTGTGTATATTTGCAAATTCGATGGAGTGGGGGAAAAGATTCAATGAAGAGTAAAGCGCGCGCGACATTGAGACTCTGAGGAAGGAAAGAGGGGGGGGGGGGAGTGGGAGGAGGGGATAAAATAAGGCAAATGTTGGCGGTTGAAGGGGAGGAGATTTGCTCGTGAATCGTTTATTCGTGTTGAATTTGGGCGAAAGTTGCGCGAATCTTTGCCTCATTCCCCCTCCCCTCCCCCCCACCTTCTCTCTTTCTCTTAATGCCACATGTATTCATTTTATTTGAGACGAATCGGGTCAAAATTGATTCAATTTCAATTCGAAGTTTGTTGGAAAACTGTTTGGGAAAAGTTTTTTTTCTTCTTTTTTTAGTGAATTGAGGCTCTTGACTTTCTGGAGATGCGCATTAAGTGAATGACCTTTGACCTTTTATGCTCCTCAATATGTTCCGTTGCCATGCATTCACCCATGACTTTTTTTTTTTTTTGCATTTATTCATTGGGAAACACCTTTTAATTTTCCCTCGAGCTCTTTTTTTTCTACTATTTCTTTTTTTTTCTCAATTACACATTTCATTTATTCATTTATAAATATGAATGTTTCATTTTTTTTCCTAATTTCTATTAGAAATTTTTGTAATACTTTTTTTTTCATGCACCTTTCACTCATTGAATTTTGTTTGTGTGTGTATGTCTTTCTATTCTTTTCTTTAATTCAGAAATTAAAGAAATAATTTAAAAAAAAAATTTAATAGTAAAAAAAATATATTTTTTCCTGTTAAATAATTTTTTGAAGGAAGGTCGGTGTGGGATATTCAAATGATTTTTTATCATATATATATATGATATATAATAAAGAAATTCTTTTTCTGCCTTTATATTGTTCTCTTTAATTTTGAAATTAAAAAAATAGAAAATTGTTTCTCAGTGCAGAACTATCCAATTTTTTTTCAAAAAATTTTTGGAATATGGGATAGTTATGTCAAGATACATATTCACCAAGCAATAATTTTTTAAATTTTTTTTAATTGAAAATAATGAATATAAAAATACGTTCATTATGGAATTTTCTATATCAAGCATTGTGTCACTTATTACTGCTTGGCGTCTTATACTTTCGTGAACGAAGGAGATATAAATTATTAGACCAGAAATGAGTCACACAAATTCACATACATATACACATATATACACATACACATGTACACAGGCATGCATGCCTGCACGTTGCATGTGTAACACATTTGTTCTCGTTTCATCTTCACGCTCAGATACATATTCCCTTTAATTCATTTTTCAATTGTATATTGTTAATGTCATATATCTCTGTCTCTCTCTCTTCTCGTTTTACCCGAATAAGAAAAAAAGGAAAAAATGTATTAAAAAATTACGCAGTATCTTTGAGGCACGCGAAGACCTATCGGATGTGTCAAACGCCATTATTCCATTGAATTCCTCAAGATAAAAAGATAATGACTCCCCCCCCCCCTCTCTCCACCACGTGAATACCCCACAAGTACCCCTTGAATCGTGAATTAAATAGATAGTAATAAGCAATAACAAAAAAAAATAAATTAACAAAATCAAATTTAACCAAATTTTTTTTTTTAATTTTGAAGATTACATATTTGGGTTCAGAAATGCTTGTTTATTGAAAATACACATTCAAAAAATTAAAAAAAAAAATATTTTGATCAAGATCTAATTGCTCATTGCTGTCCAAATAATAATAATAATGACTAATGAACTTGAATGAGTTTCGAAAAAAAAAGTGAAATAAAAAAAAAAGCGTTCCACTATTTGGCGAAGTAGTGCGCACGCGCACGCTTTTCGAAACACGCGTGTGCACATGCATTCACGCATTAACCCCAAGAGTTATATGCACCTTAGCATCATGAGGGGAAGCCACATGGAATTTTACGTATCTGCAGATTTTCGCATGTGTGTGTGTGTGCATGTGTCTCAGAGAGACTAAAGCTGCATATAATAACTGTATGTGTGTGTGTGTGTGTACGGGAAAAACGAGAGACGAGAGAATAAAAGATGAAAATGAAAAAAAATAATAATAAAAATTGAGAGACACACAAGGACTCGTTATCCCTCTCTCTCTCTCTCTCTTTCTCCACACACAGCCTCACCTTATCCTCCATCAACACCCGGCACACACAGCATGCCGGGGAATCGGCGAAGAATCATCTCTTTCTCTCAAGGGATAACGGAAGACCCAGTGAATTTCAAATCCATTATTCAGCAATAATTATGATTTTTTTTTCATGAAATATCAGAAGCATCGATTTTCTCATTTCCTTTCTCAGTCGTTGCCACATGTTTATCACAAAAAAAAAATATTAATAAATATCGTCAAACAATTGGTTTGAAAATTCAATAAATATGAGGCGTTCCGTTACCCCTTAAATTTGATTTTTATTATAATTAAAATAATATCATTTTTTCATTGTTACTTTAACTTCAATATCATCATTGATCTTTTTCACTTAATGTATAAAATTCATCATTTTTATGAGTATTATTCATTACAATATATAATGAATAATACATTATATATAGAGTATATATAATGCCGCCAAATTTTGTATTCTGTGGCCTGATGGACTCTTTAGTCCAAGACTCGATAAATCTCATCTAACTTGTATTTTTCATTTTTAAACAAAATAAAACGATATTAATGGCAAACTAACCTGTCGGATACCCACTGTAAATCCCCTTTAATCCACCGTTGACTTCTTATCAATTGCCTCTCTTTCTCTCTCAATTCTATTACTTATTAATTAATTATTATTATTATTTATTGTCAATGATAGTTTAGAAAATGATTTAAAAAATCTCACGTCACTTTAACCAATTCACTTGTGTTTTTTATACAATGAAAAAAAATGAAATGGAAATAATTTTGGAGCACAAGGTTTTTTTTTTCCTTTTTTTTTCGGAGTAAAACTACAAATTATGGAGTTTTTTTTTTCGATCAATTCTAGTGTGTGTTGACTTTTCTCCCCCGGTGTTTATTAAAGTACGTGTACATGTGTGTATTCCTTTTCTCTCTTTTTTTTCCCTTTTTCCTTTATCCTTTAAACACAAAATTCAACACAAACGAAAAAAAAAAAAAAAAAAACTTCCACACCTTTTGTTATTTCATGCAATTTTTGTTCCACACTTACTGGAGACGCTCAATGTGCCAAGGCGGTTTTTATCAAAAAAAAAAAAAAAAAAAAGCGCCTTTCTTGTTTTCTCCAAATTATCCGTTTTTTTTTTAAATTAAGAAACACTTGTTGTAACTATTATTTTCACTTTTTTTTTCAAATCTCTTCTTTCAATCTTCAAAACTCTTTTCTTCTTTCTTTCCTTTGACTTTCAGGTGTTTATTGAAACAATCAAGTGGGCCCTGGGTTTATCCTCCTTGTGAACCCACTTGACGGCTTCCCGAAGCACTTAATATTTAAACACAATTTTTCAAAAATTTAATTGACAGTATTTTTTTTCCTTTTCATTTATGAAAAAAAAAAAAAGGTAAATTATTTTATTATCATTTGAAATTTAATTTCTAACTTTTTGGATGATTTTTGTGTACTTTTTTTTTTTTTTTTAACTTTATAATATGTATATTTTTGTGGTAAACTGATAGCTTGGCGATGCTCACTACCTCACTGGAGGAAAATGGCGGCCCCCGGACGCACCGAGTGACTGGCGCGCGGGCCAACCGAGCTTGCACGTCCTTTACCGAAATCAAACGATTATCAACGAATACAACCGATTTAATAATATCCGTATTTCACATATTTTTACACGTTTCATTTTTGCATTCAAATAAAAAACAATAAAATACTTATTTACTTTAATTTAATTCAAAGTGTAATAATGTTATATATATTTGCTGAATTTCTCTCTGTTGATAACGCTTTCTTTTATTTCCGTTTTTCCACGTGAATTTCACTGAATTTTATAATGCGTAAATTGTGAAGTTGTCGATTACTTTGAAGTCAATCGAGAGAATTCGATTGTTTTGTGTTTGTGTTGCGATTATCGGGGCAGAGTCGATAGTTTGTGGGCATTTGAAGAATTGTGGCCAATCAGCGACGAGAGTCAAGGGAAGTGGCCAATGAGGAGGCGTGTGGCAGAGACTCGTGATTTAGAAGCGGGAAAATTTGAATTTTTCACTCCGAAATTGAAAAATTTCAACTTCTTTGTACTTCATGAAGGTAATTTTTTGGGGGGATGGAGGGGGGATTGAAGTGCCCCTTTTTGGGGGTTGACAATATGTATTCGCGCCCTTTTTTAGGGGTTTTTTATTTGAATTTTGGCTATTGGAAGGGGGGGGGGGCGCTTTCCTACGATTTTTATGGGAGGATCCGAGTTTCTACGAAGATTCCTAACCTCAGACACCCGAGGTTTGTGAATATATATATATATATCTTTGTGTCTGGAATATAAACTCACATATATTATAAACTCCTTCACATATATACATATATGTATTGAGAATTGAGTGAATTCGAGAGGCAGTTCAGGCACGGATGTTGTGTGTGCATGAGTTAAAGGTCTCTGTGGTGTCTTGAGTTTCACGGAATTATTGAGAATCAAGTTGTTCTCCATTATATCAAGAAAAAATAAATAAAGTGAATAAAAAAATTCACTTTCACCATTTTCCTAAAATTTATTTATTTTTAGAAAAACATAAATAAATCAAAGAAAAATCATTTTTCTTCTAGAGTGCATTGAGAAAAAAGAACAATGAAGGAGAACTGCGTTATCATTTAATTACGACGAAGGAGCGAAGAAAGAAAAACAAAGAGTGGGGATCATTTTCTTCACTTATTTCTTTTTGTTCTTTTTTTTTTACTTATCGACGAATTGTTTTTTTTCGTTCTTTCTTGTGATTAGGCCCATAGCTGTCATTGAAAATGTCGGACATCAAGAGTATGGAGCATCCTACTCTGAAAGTGAGTATTTTTAATCTGAGAAAAGAAAAGAAAAAATATTTCAGATATCTGAAAATTTTAATTATTTTTTTTCTCAATAAATAAATTATTTTAAAAAAATAAAAAAAATATGCAAAAGTAGAAAATCCAATAAACCATGAGTGCAAATTTTTTAGATATTTTTTTTATGAAAAATTCATTTGTTTAAAAAATTCGTGAATTAAAAATTCGAATAGCTGCTAACTTTATTTACAAAGAAATTGCAAATAAATTGTAAATTTTTCCATTTTTTAAAATTTTTTCTTCAAATTAATCAAATTTTGTTTAATTAATTTTTTTTTTCATTTATTTATTAATAATATCAATATTTTATTATCAATAATTTATATTTTTTAGGTGCCATATGAGCTGTTGAATAAGAAATTTCGCTCAACTCAGAAGGTGCTTGACAGAGAAGTTTCTCATGTTCAGGCAGCAGCAAATGAATTGGAGAAGGGCCTGACTACAAATGGTCAAGTTGCAACTGGAGAAATAACGAGATTGTTGGGCGGTGTTGTTGCTAGACTTCAGGTACTGAAGAGAAAAGCTGAGGAATCAATTGCTGAAGAGCTTCAGGCTGGTACAGTTTGCAAAAGACGTTTGGATCATTTGAAGGAACATGCTAATACAACACCGAGTGTTGTTAATCAGTGGAGAAGACAGAGATTGGACAGAATGCTTGTTGAATATTTTTTGCGCAAGGGATACTACAAGACTGCACAAAAACTCGCTGATACTACTGAACTCAGGGATCTCACTAATATAGGTAAATTATGGTGGTTCAGATGATTTTTGTCTTTTAGAGCATTTTTTTTTCCATTTTGTTAAAGAGATAATCACTTGTGAAATGCTAGTGTACATTGAAATTGGGAATTTAGAGAAAATTTTGTAATTACTTTGAAGATTTCTGGAATTTTTGAATTTTTTGAATCTTATAAAATCTGGAAAAAAGTCTTGGAATCGAACATTAACTAGAGGGATTCGATGAAAATTTCATGAAATCTGTGAAGTCTTTGGAATTTTATCTGAAATGAATAGTGAGAATATCTGGAAAATCGATTTCAGGACTTGACATAAGGCGTAGAAGATTTTGAATTTTGTTGAACATTATTTTGATCAAATTTTTACTTTTTATATGTCTTTGTTGCCACGAAATCTTGAAATCTCTTGAATTCTCATAGAAATCTCTGAAATTTTAAGGAATCCGTTCAATTTTCATAGATTTCAAGAAATCTCATGAATTTTCATAAAGTTTGCTGAGAATTCGAGATTCTTTGGATTTTTGCAATTTGAAATTTAGTGTACACAGATTTAAAGAGTGATCATCTCTTCAGATTTTGTCATTTTTTTTAATTTTCTCGGACAACAAAAAAGATTGAAGTGAAAGTGCTCTATCTCACTTAGTTTCCAAGATATCTTGACGATAAAAACAGCTCATGATGAAACAAAATTAATTTGTTATCATTGAGGATTAAATGGGGATTTGTTTTCAGACGTTTTTATGGTATCGAGGGAAGTCGAGATATCACTAGCCAATCACGAGACAGCAAGATGCCTCGGATGGTGCCACGACAATAGATCTAAATTAAGAAAATTGGGAAGCACAATGGAGTTCAATCTACGTGTACAAGAGTTTATTGAACTTGTAAGAGCTGATCGTCGACTTGATGCTGTGAAACATGCGAGAAAATGTTTTGCAAATTATGATGACTATCAACTTCAAGAGATACAGAGCTGCATGGGACAATTGGCATTCCCTGCTAATCCGTATCTCAGTCCTTACAAAGATTTGCTGGATGAGAAGAGGTTAATGGCATTATTTTGTAAGGGGGAAGCGGGGTAAAATGGACCTTTTGATGGATCAGTTTGAATTAAAAAAATTTTTGCCAACGATTCCATAGAAAAGCTGAGAAAATTTCTGATGAAAAACATGCGTCAGAATTCAATTTTTGACATTTTTTTGGAAAATTTTAGTCTTCTTGAACATGAATGGGGACTCAAAAACTTTCCATTTTTAACTTTTATCACTGGTTTGAAGATATTTTCACTTTTATTCATCGTGGTGACTTGGAGTTGGTCTCAAATGAAAGATGGGATCATTTCTCATCGATTTAAGTCATTAAAAAAAATTAAATGATCGATTATCGAGGTATTTATGGGCCATTTCGCAAAAAATTAGCTATTGTCCTTCAAGAACATCAAGAACTGATCACTTTCTTCAATTAAAACCCCATAAATTCATGAAAAATGATCTCACCTTTAATTTAAGACCACTCTCAAGCCCTCGCGACCTATAGAACCGAATATTTCGCCAAAAAAGTGTCAATTTTTCAATTTTGTGAAGATCTCATTTTCAAAAAACTCTAGAAGAAAATTTTTCAAATGTGTGTTTCTATGGAAATTTCCTCAGCTTTTCAATGGAATCAGCAAAGAACACTTATCACAGATATTTCCACTGATTTGAAGCAATTTTCATGATATAAAGTCATGAAATCGATAAAGTGTCCGTTTTTACCCCTTTTTTCTTTTTTCACCTTAATTTCTCCTAATCGCATTTTTTATTGCAGATGGGACAGACTCATTGAGCAATTTCGACACGAAAATTACAGACTGTTTCAATTAGCAAGCCAGAGTGTCTTCACAGTTGCATTACAAGCAGGCCTGTCAGCACTGAAGACACTCCAGTGTTACAGTGGTAATAAAGAGGGTAAAAATGCTAGTTGTCCAGTTTGTCATGAGGCATTGAATGAATTGGCTGCACCACTGCCATTCGCACACTGTTCACAGTCAAGATTAGTTTGTAGTATCAGTGGTGAGCCATTGAACGAGTACAATCATCCCATGATGATGCCAAATGGATACGTCTACGGTGAAAAGGTGATGACTCATTTTTCTTATCACCTAATCTCCTGAAGGGTTAATCACTTGTGAAATCTGGTGTACTTTAAAATTAGAAATTTCAAGAAAATTTCAGAATTCTTTCGAAGATTCCTGAGATTCTTGAATTTTTGAAATCTTATAGAATCTGGAAAGAAGTGATGGAATCGAACAGGAACTAGAGGTATTCGATGGAGATTTCATGAAATCTGTGAAGTCTTTGGGATTTTATCTGGAATAAATAGTGAGAATATCTGAAAAATCGATTTGAAGACTTGAGATAAGTCATAGAAGTTTTGAATTTTGTTGAACATTATTTTAATCAAATTTTTATTTTTTATACATTTTTGCTTCTGCCATGAAATCTTGAAATCTCTTGGTATTCCCTGGAATCTCTCGAATTCTCATAAAAATTTATGAAATCTTCAGAAATCCGTTCAATTTTCATAGATTTCAAGAAATCTCATGAATTTTCATGAAGTCTGCTGAAAATTTGAGAATCTTTGAATTTTTGCAATTCGAAGTTTAGTGTACACAGATTTTATGAGGAATTAGGACTAAAAAAAACCTCGTAATCCCCAATAAGCCTTTCATCCCCAAATCAATTCATTAATTCATAAGAAAAATTTTCCTTTTGCAGGCACTTCAAAAAATGGCGAAAGAAAATAATGGTGCTGTCATTTGCCCAAAAACCAAAGAAGTATTTCCATTCAAAAAAATTGAAAAAGTTTACGTAATGTAATAATGTTAAAAAAAGCAAAAAGAAAAAAAAACGTCTCTTTCTAATTTTTAATTACTAGAATTATAAGGATTCTTCTGCGTTGTAATAATTTGCTTAAATTCATTAAGTTTATTGATTTGTAGTTGATAATCAGACGCTTCTGTGTAATCAGTGTTTTAAGTATATGATGTAAAGGCAGAGAAAAAGAAAAAAAGGGAAAAATACATTATATATTTTCTAGAAAGTTGTTTTTCTTTTTTTTTCATTCCGAGGATAAATAAATAGGTCGTAAATCGTAATTATCTTAATTTTAATTGATTTATTTCTTTTTTTTGAATCTAGAAGTGAATACTAAGCTCAACAACACTATCTCCTATGACCTGTATATGAATTTTGTTCAAATACGATTAATTTAATTCTTTTTTCAAAATTTTTTTCGCAATACTCATTAATTTTTCAATTTTATCTTTATATTCTTCATTGAATTCATCAAATACCATATGTTTTATTAATTATTAATTATTATTATTATTTTTCTTTCTTCAACGTTTGGACAACATAAAATTAATTGAAACAGCGATAAATAGTCCATTGATAAAAATTACGTGACTTATATAAATTCATTGATAAAAAAATTTTGAATTACTTACAAGAAAAATGTAAGAAATTCTACAATTCATCATTAAAAATCTTTCATAATTTTTTTTTTTTATATCCTCCAGTGTTTTAAATGTAAAATTACAGTAATTGTTAAAAAATTCATGATATGCATGGGAAATGAACCTCTCAGAACTGAACACTTAGTTGCTTTTCTTTTTCTTTTAATTACTTTTTTTTTTTGGATCAATTACAAAAATATCCGATCTATACTAAATATCAGGATCAACGATTTTCTTCAATTTTTTTTTTTTTTTAATTTTCTTTTCCTCAATTCAGTTTCAATAATTTCGTTCAATTTAATTTAATTTAATTTAATTATTGTCGGCATTGCTTCATACGAGGATTGTCCACTTATTCATCTACGTATTTAGTTTTTTTTAAATATTATTAATTAATTAATTTATTAATTTTTTTAATCAATTCGGTTTTCAATATTGCGAAGACGAGTTTTAAGAGGTTCTATGTTTTTATTTTTTTTTATTTTTAAATATCAAGTTATTCGCAAGATAGTGATAAATGATTATGATTGAATTGGAATTATTTATAATTAATTTTTTTTTTTTTCATCACTAACTACTAATGCTTGAGATTCCTTTAATTATTCGAGACGGAAGTTTTCTGTGTGTCTGTGTTTTCAATGTAAAAAAATCAATAATGAGTGTAGACAATAATTTAATAATTAAAATAATAATAAATTTTATTATTCACAAAATTTTCTTTTTTCTCGAGATTATTGGAAAAAACAGAAAAAAAATTATTATCAGCTAATTGTGTAAAAATAGAATAATTAGGATTTTTTTCTAAAAAAAAAAGTTTAAAACATTGTACATGTTGATGTGAGAATCCATTTTAAATTAGAGCATTATTTTGTACGTTAATCAATTTCAGAGATCTATAAGAATTAAAAAATGAAAAAAAAAAAAATTGTGATCACACAGAATGAAGAGTTAGAAACACAAAACTCAAAGCTCAATTAGTCTTCGTCGATAAAATTAATATTAATACACAACCATTTAAAAAAAATCAGTAATTGAAAAATTAAAGGCAGAAAAAACGTAGTTATACATAAAATATTACAACCATTAAAAAAAAATTAATGAAAAAAAAAAAGATAAACCTTTCAACAATTCGGTGGTTAAAATAAACAAATGAACATTGCAATTCATTTGTTAAAGTCATTTTTTTCCATTTTTAAAAATTACAATTATCAATTTCCCTTTTTAATCAATTCAACTCTTAATTACTAATTATATCCAATTACTTTTTGCTTCATTTGAAAAAATGTGCTTTAATCCAAGCGGCTCTCACATTCAAATTACTCAATTTTTCTCTAATTCTTATTTTCATCTTCCTTTTTTTTTACTCATTATTTGGTTTTTTGTAAATTATTTAAGGCGGTTTGGTCCGATCTTACGCTGGAACGGGAGGGCACATACCGCATTGTAAAAATGGCAAGCAATTCAGTAGTGAAGTCGTGAAAAATTTGATTATTTGAAAAATCATGTGCACGTTATTCTCAAAAAATTCAAATATCTCAGAAACGACGAGATTTACGAAGATTTACAAGAAAACCTTTTTTGTGGCCCATCAAATTCTCTACAAAAAAGGTCTCCTGAAATTTTTTCCTAAACCCACTCGCCTAGAAGATATCTATATTCAATAAAATGAACACGAAAAATTTCAAATTCAATTTTTTCTACAAACTTCACAAATGAATTTGAAAAAATTATCAATAGCTTGCCATTTGAAAAGATACGGTATTCAAAGGCAATAATTGGTAGAAAATATGGCATTAAATCACACTACTGAGCAAAGCCGACATAGACATACACACACATACATCCTGAATAAAAAAAAAAGAAATTAAATAAAGAAATATTCGCATTTTTTTACGCCAGTTGTGTGAAACACAGATACAAGCTTATTGTCGGCGGTGGATAATTAATTACAGTATTAATTTAATCATTCTTTTAAGTCCGTTGATAAACGACAAATTGAAGAGGAAAGAAAAAAAAATTTATTCATTAACGTTTTACGATTCTTTTGATTATTAATCATTGAGCAGTCGCGTGTGCATATCTCTCATATGAATAATAATGAATCTTCAATTGAAAAAAAAAAAAAAAAAAAAACAGGTTTTTCTCGTGTTTTTTCCTCCTTTCCTTCGTATTAATATTGTATTAATACATCTCATCAATTCTTATTAATTATTAAACCACGGTAAAATTGATTACCTTATTTTCATAGAAATTTTTCTCTCTAAATATTTATAATTATTTTAGTTAATTTCATGGATTCTCTTTTCTATTATTCATTATTAACTTATTTCCGCCTCTTTTTTTTTCTCTCTTTTCTTTACCATGGAAGATTGAGTTTAACAATGAATGGCATTATGTTCGATGTCAATACACCGAAGAATACACCGCTGATTAGAGCAGCAGCTGCAAACATGCCTGCTGTTGATGCATAACGTGAATCAACCATTCTGTGAAATAAAAAAAAAAATTTTAAATGAAAAGGAAAATGTAAAAAGGCATTCATTGAATTTTCATTGTGCAATTATTCATGAATTTTCCATGATACTTACGTAGGACAATACATCATTCCGAGCGATGAAAAATAACCACTGCTAAGGCCCATTGTTATTCCAATTGTAAGATACCACCATTCGTTTGTTATCAATACAGGTAATTGCCTCAGTGGAAGTTTCGTTAAACGATCTGTGCCAATTTGATAATTACAGAAAATGAAGAGAGGTACAAATGCAATACGAATTACAACTGGTATCCACAGATAATGTTTTGTTGGCTGAAATGCAAAAATTACTCGAAATTAGTCATTTTTAACAGTTTTATTCTAGTATTTGAGATTTTTCAGAATTGTCCAAATTTTCATGAAAATTTTTTTTTTTTGAACATGTTTTTTAAATTAAATTAATTGATTTATTCCATGAAACGTTTTTTTTTTTCAAATATCTCGAAAACGAAGCGAGATAGAGCGATTTTGCCCTCAACTTGTTTTTGAGCTCTTGAAATTCTGTACAAAAAAGGATTGATGCAAATTTGCGCTATCTCGCTTATTTTCCAAAATATTAAAAAAAAAAAAATTCTTTGAAAATTTCATGTTTTTAATTAAATACACACCCATTTTAGTATCGGTGCTAATAAACTTCCAATCATCGCAGTGACATTGAACACCAAGAAACACATGACTGGAGTATAAAATTTGTCTTTGATTATCCATTCTGCATCGCTTTGTTCAATGCCAGCTTGAACTGCTGGAAATAATGCGAGTGTGACGTAGAAAACAAAAAATATATTAAATAATTGTCCTTTGCACTGCCAAATTATCTTCATAAATGGCTGTGTATCTGATCTTCCTACGTCTCTTTTTTTCTTCTCTTTTTCAGCAACAAGCTCGTGATAACGATAGAATCTCTGTAATAAATTAATCATTTTTGTGTGAAAAAAGACAATTTTCGTATCATCACCTCAAAGACAGAGGAGATTAAGTGCTATATTTATCCCTAGCTTTTTAAAAGCCTTAAAAGTTTCCTTAGAAACAAAAGGGCGTAAGTGTTATTTATGAGCATAGCACTTAAGCCACTTTGTTTCTAACATGACGATATAGAATTGAGATATGGAAAGTAATAGAGATAGGTAATTTGTATGAAAACATTTTTTGTTCTCTTATCTTTTTCTACCAAAAAAAAATTGAGGAAAATTTTCCTATCTTTATCACTTTCCGAGATATTTCGAAGAAAAAAAAAACAGAGGCTTATCTACTCCTCCACTGAATTTATTATTCAAATAAATGATAAAATTATACTCACATTGATTGGAAGAGCAAAGTATGTATCGAAACATGCCAACAAAACGAATAATGCAGTTATGAAATAATATATTGCTGCTGTACGTAGGTTGTGAGACACCAATAATGTAAGAATGTTGATGACTGCAGTGAACGTCCCACTGATATTCTGCAATTTATTATTATTTTTTTTTTTTAATTAAATATATACATTATTAATTTGCGTATTCAAACAATTCAATAATTAGAAAATTCCACAATTACCGTTCCCAATACAACAGCTCCAGTGTATTTACCCGGCAATTTAGCAGCCATACCAAAAACGGAATTCTGATAAATTCCATTTGACGCTGAAGATTAAATTAATGATTAATTAAGAATTAATTTGACAGAGAAATTGAAGGAAAGAGAGATATTTTGAATTTTTTTATTGGAGATTCTATTGCAGATATTTTTGAAATGAGTGGGTTCATGAGAATTCATCGAGACACCTTTTTAGCAGATAATTTTATGAGAAAAAAAAAGTTTTTCAATAAAGAATTTTTTTTTTTTAATTAATTTCATTTTGCCATCAGTTGTTCTTTAATATCTCGGAAATTAAGCGAGATAGGACGATTTGGCATGAATCTTTTTTTCTAGAAAATTTAAAGAGCTGCAAAAAAGGATTAGATCAAGAACGCTCTATCTCGATTAGTTTCCGATATTGTGAAAGAACTAATAATGGCATAAAATAGATTTTTTTGGACTTTTTTTAACAAATAAATTACTGTAAAAAAATATTTGAAAAAATTTGCAGTTGTAGTTTTTTAAATTCTCTACAAACGCATATTTTTGATTTCTGAAAATAATTGATTTGTGGAGAGAAAAAAAATGGGTAAATATCTGCTATTTTCTGTATCATTCATTCGTTTTCCATAATAATTCAATTTTTCCATGAACTTACTGTTTAGAATAACGACTGAAATCATCGTAACCCAGAAGAAAGCGCCTGGGAAACCTGAAGTATCAATCATCGCCATAATAACGGTAAAAACGAAGACCAACGCCTGAATTGTTAATCCCCAAACAATTCTCGTTGTCATACTTCCGCTAGAAATTAAAAAAAAAAAAAAACATAATTGATATTAAAGAATGCTAGTTTCGGTTTCACATCGTCATCCCAGAAACAAAGCGGCGTAAGTGCTATGTATAAGCATAGTACTTCCGCCACTTTATGTTTCTAAGGAAAAATTCAAAGCATATTGAGTGAGAAAAAAAAATTACCTGAGCGGAATGAAAACATTGATCCAATTAAACAACAAATTTGGAATTTGAGCTGCAAAACTGACGGATCTAACGTACATATCACCATAGTACGTGGTATTGGGATCGCCGGTGTAGTTCTCAGAAAATTTGTATTTCTCGAAATACTAATAACAAAAAATAAGAAAATGTAAATAATTAATAATTAATATAAAAAAAAATTTTATCTCAAATGTTGAAAATTTTAAAATTCTTAAGAAATATTTATCTTTAGTTTGCAAAAAATTCTTAAGAATCGATTTTTTTTCCTTTTCGATATATCGTATTTTATGCATATTTTCTCATCTTCATCAAGAAACATCTTTATTTCACAATTCTATTGAAAATGTGGATTTATTCCTATGTTAATAATAATTGATTTAAAGTACCATGGAAAATTGGAAGATTTTTTTAATACAATATTAAAATATTGTTAATTCGTAAATTGACGATCTTTTATTATTGTAGGGTCGATGGGGGCAAAATGGATCGGTTTCTCAGAGAGATTAGCCATTTTTTTTAGTGTGAAGGTCTTCACGAAAATTTTTCAAAACATTTATCAACAACGTGGACATGTTCGAGCCTCTTCTCAATTTTTTCAGATTTTTTTCATAAACTCCTTCACTCCGAAAAAAAAATCCTCAATCATATTGCCCCAGGGCTCCGTTTTGTCCCACTTTTCCCCGTTGAAAAAAAAACCTTCCAATTTTCCATGATACTTCAAATCTAATGTGAATAATCATTAAAATGCAATGTGGAGTGGTTTTATGTTAATTAGCACGTATTCATTAGTACAAGAGGAATTTAATTGAGTCACTTACACCGTTCGCTGTAATGAACATGTTCCATGGCATCAGTGCACCAATACCGTGTAGCAGCATTATGAAATAAACGATATTGAGCCTGAAACAGAGACAATTTTAATTAATTATTCACGCATTATCGAGAAACTTCAATATCCTCAACTAGATTAAATTGAAGTTAACGGAACGGCAATCATATGATTAATTATTAATTTCGTCGGAAAGAGTATCGAGCACATGGCAGACGTCAGAATGTCAAGCATGTAATAATCAATTTCCGGATTACCATGAAATTACGCGGAGCTTTACAGATTTTTTTTTTAAATCAATTCGAGCAACTCTTTCAGTTATGTAAAGCGCAGTCTGAAACTAAGCGAGATACAGCGATTTTCATAGAGATCTTTTTTGTAGCTCTTGTTCTCTTCTACAAAAAAGGTCTCCATAAAAATCGCTCCATCTCGCTTAGTTTCCGAGTGCGCTTTACAAAACTGAACAAACTGCCTGCTTCACGCATTTTATTCAAGAGCACACGGAAAATAAACGAGATAGAGCAATTTTCGTAGAGACCGTTTTTGTAGAGGAGAACGAGAGCTACAAAAAAGATCTTTACGAAAATGGCTCTATCTCGCTTAGTTTCCGAGTGCGCTTTACATAACTGAACAAACTGCTCATTTTACTCATTTTATTCAATTTAATTATTAAGATTACCTATCCCTCGGTGGATTCAATTCAAGATCAGCTTGATCCATGGTGACACCTTTGAAGTTGAGCTCGTCGTCGGGTCTACCAGTGCCTTCCCAGCCCGGTGACAATCTGACCGGTTCAGAGCCTATTGAATAAAATCAAAAGAAATAATAATTATCAATTGATTCAATCAAGATTTAAATCTAATTAAATCTGATGGCACGTATTCCCCAGTACTGTTAATGATCTCCTCTGATGATAAATCATCTACACTCTCTCGACATAAAATCAAGCCATAATACAATCAATTGAGCATGATGATAAACAGAATAATGGACCAATTCAAATGAATTTGAATGAATTACAGCGAGAATTTAGGAAGAGAAATAGACAAATGATATTAAAATTAACACACATTTCACAATTTTTAAGATTTTTTTAAACAAATAAATCATTACAAAGAAGAATATTCAAAAAATTTGCACTCATTTCTTTTTAATTTTCTACATGTGCATATTTTTCATTTTTTGTCTTTTTAATAATTTATAAAAAAAAAAAAAGAATTAAAATTTCTTCACATTGTTAACTATTTTCAGCATCATAAAGACGAGCTTAAGGATGCTTGAGAGGTAAAGTCGAAGAAAAAGTTAAGTTTTTGTACAAAATTATTATTGTAGAAAATTACTTATTTGGTAAGTATTTGAAGAATGTAATAGAAAACAGAATAAGCCCTAGAAACAAGAAATTCATTAAAAATTGGAAAATTCCAAATATTTTTTACATTTCTTCGAAAAATTTCAAGATTAAAAAAAATCTAGAAAGAGGTAATTTTTTCAGTTTTCAATTTATTTTGTGTTTCTAAGGCTTATTTCTTTGCTCATTACATTCTTTACAGATTCACTTAATCAGATTCGTCAATTTCATCTTATGGGAGAGAGAGGAGCCTTTTTGAACAAAATGTGTTTTTTAAAAATTGATGATATCGTCGTTCTAGAGTGAAAAGGGCGTAAATAATTCACATTTGCTGTGTTGTTACGACCTTTTCACTCTAGGACCACGATATAATTGTGATTTATCATTTTTTTTCCAATTAACAAAAGTGTATTATGACCGTTAAACATCCAAAGTATTGATTCGAGTTAAAAAATATTAATGATTAACATTAAAATAAAAAAATGATTAAAATATTAATTATTACCTTTAAAATAAATCAACATTAACATTAAATAAGATACTAATGACTAACATTAAAATATTAATAAATTTCTTAAATTAAAATTAATTATTAAAAAAATCAAAAAGTGTTCAAAGGTGCCCTCCTTTTTCTTATAAATTGTTATTAACAATTTAATCCAAAAAAAATTAACTTTCTTTCCAATTGCCCCTCCCAAACATCCTTAATATGATTAAAAAAAGCATTCAAGCATTCGGAATGTGCATAGTTTTAATATTAATTCATGAATTCCCATTTCTTTTTCTCAATTCAATGAAATACGATTAAAAAATCCGAGTAAGCATATATAAAATTTACCGAATCTCATAGACGTAAAAAATGTGTTATAGTTTTTATCATCGGATTTATCTGCAAAAGAATGATTAATTAATCTATAAAATCAAAAATTTCTCCACTCAACTTATCATCCACCCCACCCCCCTTATTGTCCACTTAAAAAAATTTCAAAGACTGTCCATTGACCAACTATCTCCCCTCGAAACTTCCTCCAAGAAAAATAAAAATCAATTCTGTCAATTATTAAAATATAAAAACGATAAGATAAAATAACAAAAATAATCGTAAAAATTTCGTAACAAAAAGTGTATAAAAAACCTCGAAATATATATATATATATATATATATCTCCTCTCAGTATCACTACAAGCCGAAGTTCAGTTTGGTACTGATGATGAAGAAGAAATATAATAATAAAAAGAAAAAGGGGTATGAGAGATCAAAAGAATCTCGTTTTCAAAGAAGAGTAAAAAAGAAGCGGAAAAAGAAGTTTAAGTGAGCACAACAGGGAAGAAGCATTGAATATAGCACGTGTAGAACGAGTATAGCCAAAAATTCTTGGTAGTGACCACGCGGTTAATCTCATGTTTGCCTGCAAAAAGGGATAGCAAATGAAAAGAGGCAGTTATTATGATTATATATATATATATTTTTAAAAAAAGAGAAAATAAATGAAATAACTCACCTTTTGTGATGATTTTAGCTGCATTAGAGTCCTTGAGGAGTGTCTGCTCCTCTGCACCAGCTCCAAATTCCTGTTTTTTATAAGTCCCCGCCATTTTTCAAGTTTTTCCTCCTTTTTTTCCTTGTATTTGTAAATTTGAAGAAAAAAAATTCAAATACTCCACAAATTGGCGGTTAAATCAGTTTGATTTTGCTGATGAATGTTTTTTTCCTAATTTTGTGCTGAAGTATCGAAACATAGAGAATTCTTCAATTTTTGTTTTTTTTTCTTTTATAAAAAAAATAGACGAGTTATCGTCGAGGTCAACGCATCGTGTGCGGTAACAATTGTAACATCAAGTGTGTAATTGCAGTAATAGCGAAAGTACATGAAATTGTTGAGCGGGAATTGTAACAACTGAATGGGGCGTACTTGCAGCACGTTTTTCATCCACCAATTACAATACATGGAAAAGTAGTATATAGAATAGATAAAAAAAAGATTCCTTTTTTTTTGTCAATGAAATTAGTGTCTCTCTCTCTTTTTACTTGTCTCTACTACAAACTTGTGAATCAATGGAAATTCTAGGTTTTTTTTTTTCTGTAGATAGAGAGTAAAATACAAAACAAATAGAGACTTAGGTGCGATCAAGAGACTCAAGGGATCAAGAGACTTGCGAGAGACAAATCATCCTCCTACTCCTCTTTTTTTCCTTCTCCTTAACACTTTGTATACTGTGTACTGTAATTCTCGTAAGACCCCACCAACTAGAGGTTTCTCCTTTTTTTTCCTTTCTTTTTTTAGGTTAAAAAAACGAGGGATTGGCGCACAGTGCGCGCACTGAGACAGATAGCCGCACTCTGTGCCTCATGCGGCAGTTTAATGAGTAGAGGAGCTTACACACCAAGTTTAACCGATAATTCCTCGTTTATAGACGAAGTACAACGAGTATGCACGATTGTTGTGTGTGTGTGTGTGTGGGTATTGTCGTACTACCGAAAGAGTTGACATCGGCTTTTTTCGGACCTCATGCCCCATCATGAGAACTTCGGCTTCGACACACTTCGGATTTCGACTCTCTCGTTGGTACGACAGTGTGTGTGTGTGTTTGTGTGTGTGTGGGTGGTATGACTCGATTGCGTTCATGTGTAGAGAACTTTGTACTACTTTGTACAGCTGGAGATATGAAGATATGACGAGATGACGAGTGTTTATGTGTGTTTACAGCGATAATTATGCGATTTTGGAGCTCTTGATTATTTGGGTCGACGCTTTTTTAATCAAGCTGAAGAGATAATTAGTTTAAATAAAGGGGGAAAAAACGGCGCTTTTGTGTTTGCGTTCAACACACAAAATTTTCGCGGATAATTCAAAAAAAATTGTGAAAAATGCGAATTTAAATTGGTTTGTGTGTTAGTTTTGGAGTGGAAGAATTTATATATGCAGTTTTGCATTTTTTTAGTACAGAAAATTGCACCAGATTCAAACGTAAATATCCCTAGATAATTCCTAGACAATGGAAAATAATTTGAGGAGGAAGAAAAAGAGATTATGGCGATAATTAGATGTTTTTGGAGCTCGTGATTCAAATGAAGTGGAAATTCCCGCGGTTTTGTGTGTTTGACGCGCATTTGCCCGAATAATTCAGGAATTCGTTAAAAATACGAATTTAGATCAATCCCTGCTTTAATTTTGGAATGAAAAAATTTATATGCACTTTTGCATTTTTGAGCGCGAAAAATTATACTAAATTCAAACGCAAATATCCCTAGATAATTTCTGGACAATGGGGAAAATAATTTGAGAAGGAAGAAAAAGAGATTGTAGCGATAATTATATGATTTTGGAGCTCATAATTCTTTGGATCAACTCTTTCCCATCGGCTGAAGAAATAATTAATTCAAATGAAGAGAAAAAGCCCGCGCTTTTGTGTGTTTGCCGCGCATTTGCACGAATAATTCAAAAAAATTCGTTAAAAATTCGAATTTAGGTCTATTTCTGCGTTAATTTTGGAGCGGGAGAATCTATATGTACGGAAGCCCGGTTGTGCCATGTAAAATGTATATGTAACTCTGCATCCAGCAGCGTCCCCTGTGCTGTCTGACATACAAAACAGTATACAATTGGCGGGTAAAATTTAAATTTCGAAAATTTAATTATAGACTACTCATTTTAGACTGAAAAATTATCGGAAACAAATAAATCGGAACAGGTAGGAAAAGATATTGATGTGATCAGAAAATTTTTCTGAACAATGTATCAAAATGTGTCCTCGCGAAAATAATTTTCGAGCGTGCCAAAATAATTTTAATTAATTAAAAATTATTCAAATAAATGAAAAAAAATTAAAAACGATACTATACTATACATTCCATTTCCGAATTTAAATATATTCAATTTTAAAGAAAAGAAAAGTTATTTTTTTTTGTAATTTCCATCCCAGAATTTTGTTTAATTATATAATAAATAAAATGAACCTTTGAATTTAGCCAAGAGGTAGTTTTGTGACAGATTTCGTAGTCTACAAAAGAGATCTCTTGCTAAATTGTTATAAATTAATTAATTTGCAAGTTATTTGCAAAATAATGAACCATGTGCACAGACGAAGTATGTCATGTACATTTAAATTCTCTGCGCATAGCGCATGTTCTTCGAACAAGTGACGCGCGCAGAAGTGGGCGGAGCGTTAGCCCCTAGCTTATCGTTCCCCAAAATATTCATTTTTTAAGCTTTGCAATTTTTTCATGCAAAAAAAAAGCTTTCTGCTCAATACTCTCTGCATCAAATTTATAGAGTATTTTCTCCTCTACAATAGGGGATTTTTATTTTTTCGATCCGTTAAGTTTAATGCAAATGGCCAGATTTTTCGGGGTCGAAGTCGCTTTTTTCAATAGTTTTTATTTAATTAAAATTATTCTGGCACTTTTCCGCGAAGACACATTTTAATATGTTGTTCAGAAAAATTTTCTGAACACATCAATATCTTCTCCTACCTGTTCCGATTTATTTGTTTCCGATAATTTTTCAGTCTAAAATGAGTAGTCTATAATTAAATTTTCGAAATTTAAATTTTACCCGCCAATTGTGCAATTGGTGCACTGTCAACAAAATGCAACTAAACACCAAGAAATGTGCTGTTATGTCGTTCTCGAGGGGTCATCATCGAACTCCGGTGGAATACTGGTTGCAAGGGCAGCTGCTAGAACGGGTGAGGGCTATGAGAGATCTGGGAGTTCTCATTGACGACAGGCTAACATACAATGATCAGGTCACTGAGGTTTCGAAGCGTGCCTGCCGGGTTCTGGGACTGATTAGCAGAACCTGTAGGGACTTTAAGAAACCAGAAACCCTTATCCAGCTATTCCTGGCTCTCGTTTTGCCTATTCTGGAGTACTGCTCAGTAATCTGGGCACCGTTTACGAGCAGACAAATCGATAGCCTTGAGAAAGTACAGCGGAGATTTTGCAGACTCCTTAAGTTTAAGAGTCACCCAGGTATTGTAATCGATACGGAGGAGGTTTACCAGCTTTTTGGCCTTAATAAACTGAGCAGCCGCAGGGAAGTGGCAGATCTCTGCTTTTTCTACAAGGTCATCAATGGACTAATTGATGCACCGGAGATTCTCGGACAACTGAGTTTTGTATTCCCGAAAGGGGACCTTCGTCAAAGAAGGCTGCTTGCGGTGGAGAGTACAACCCGGAATTACGTCGCAGCTGGTCCGAAAAGCAGAATTGCCACTCTAGTCAATGAATACTCCTCACAAGTTAACTTTTTTGGGGGGTCTTACCCTAACTTCCAGCGAGTGATTAAGAGCCTCATTTATTCTGATGGTTCCAAACCAGAATAGTATATATATATATATATATGAAAAGAGTAGATTTATCTTGTTGTTTTTCTTTTTAACACTTTTGTTACACATTATGAGTTTTTGTTTTTTTTTTTCTTTTTTAAGTGCTAGTCACCCTCGCAATAATATTGTTATCATGCAATTTTATTATTTTCTAAGGCGATAATCTTGCTGTATAAAGCCGTTTGGCGTAAATAAATAAATAAATAAATAAATAAATAAATTGTATACTGTTTTGTATGTCAGACAGCACAGGAGACGCTGCTGGATGCAGAGTTACATATACATTTTACATGGCACAACCGGGCTTCCGTACTATATGCACTTTTGCATTTTTGAGCGCGAAAAATTACACTAAATTCAAACGCAAATATCCCTAGATACTGCCTAGATATTCCCTAGACAATGGAAAATAACTTGAGAAGGAAAAGAAGATGGGAAGAAAGAGGAAAAAAATGTTCACACGGACGAATAGAAACGTCTCCCGCCGTTGCACACACACACACACACACACACAATTACTGTCTCTCTCTCTCATAATGGTAATGGTGTACGTGGGTGACGCCAGTGCCAATATGGCGGCGTAATAAATAGTGTCTTGTCTTTTTGGCAAGCTCGCAATAATTCTGAAAAATTTTATTATTCGTATATTGTGAATCATAAAAACGTTTGAATTGAATTTACAACTGTGACTTCATTGTTGAGAGGAACATTTAGATAAACAATGAGTCATTAATCGATGGATTTTCATGGTTATGTGAGGCAATTATACATGCTAAATATGTGTGAAAATTGACGAATCCCCTGCGTCACAATTTTTGCCGAAAAAGATATTTTCACCAATCATCTGAAGAATAATAATAATATATATATATATTTTTTTGCACATTTTTTCAACGATAGGATGAAAATATGCCGAAAATTAGTTGGATGTTATCATTCAATAATTATCAGTTGCGTATACATATGAAATTTGTGTGAATTATTATTTTTTTTTTATTGTTAATTAATTGATTGAGTGATTGATTGACAATTTGGAGAATAAATACGAAAATAATGTCCACTCTGCCGAATAAAATGCGAGGTAACTAAATTCAACTTAACCCCAATTAACATTCTTCATCTTTCTTCTTTTTTTTTCAATTTAAATGCAATAATTCAAGTTATTACTTAATTATATGATGATGAGATTGAATTAACAGATATCTGATGATTTTTATTGGATTTTTCTGAAAAATGAATTATTATAAAAGGATACTTAAAAAATTTGCACTTGTAGATTTTTAATTTTTTGCATGTGCATATTTTCCATTTTATTTTATAATTTATTTAAAAATGAAGAAAAATCTCCATGAATCTCTATATGACTATGGAATTAGTCAACATCTGACAATTTTTTGAATTTTTTAAACAAATAAATGAATATAAAACAAGAAATATCAAAAAAATTCGCATTCTTAGTTTTTCAAATTGACTAAATATGCATATTTTTTATGTTTTTTTTTTTTATAATTTATATGTTGAAAGAAAAAAAATTCATAAAATGTCAAATGTCTGTTATTCTCATTATCATCTAATTATATAAAACTTGAAATAGCAGACATCTGACAATTGTTCTTTTTTTTTCTTTCATTCGGAAGGAAATTAATTTTTAAAAAATAAAAATTATGCACATGAAGAAAGTTCGAAATCTGCAAATTGCAAGTGAAATTTTTTCAAACACTTTTTTTTTATTATAATTTATTTCTTCAAAAACAGCTGAACAAGGGTCAGATGTATGCTAATTTCATTCTCACCTCATGATTTTCTTTGATTTGAAAAAGGCCCTGGACGTCCACCGAAGACTAAGCACTCCTGCACATGGTGCAATGAAACAAAACAACCGTTGAAATACGTATTGCCCACACAGCATGGAAAAAAGGAATTTTGTTCAGAGACATGTTTATCTGAATTTCGTAAAGCCTATGTACGTGGTGCTTGTGTCCAGTGTGACAATGTCATACGTGGTTCACCGGTCAAATTGGAGCAGAAGGATGGACCAACAAAGGACTTTTGCTCATCATTTTGCCTGAACAAGCACCAGAAAAAGGAAATCCAGGCGGAAGCTAAGAAGAGTAAATATTCTTTAATTTCTTAGAATTAATGAAGAAACAAATTAATTAAGGGCTACATTAGTTTTTTTTTTTATAGTAATTTTAAATTTATTTACTTCAAAAAAATAAAAAAAAATTCGAGATGTGTGCTAATTTCAGTGTCATTGCTCAGTTGATTATCATGAGATGCAGCGATTTTTCCCTAGTCCTCTTTTGCAGCTCTCAAAATTCTCTAAAAAAAAAAGATTTTGGCACAATCGTCCAATCTCGTTTAATTTCCAAGATATAAAAAGAATAACGGTGACAAAATACAATCATCTCTTCTCAAAAATTGCATATTTTCATTAATTAATGCGTTTATTTCAGGCACGAACGATCAGCCATCTCCAGCAGCTTCTCCAGCACCCTCTGGTATACCCAGTAGTAGTGGCACAGTACCGCAAGCATTTCCAACAACTAATAATAATAACAATAATAGTAATAGTAATAATAATAATAATAATAAGCAAAATGGTACTAATCAATCAACCGTATCGAATCAACCAAATCAAAATCAAGCAACTCCGAATCCCTCGCACACACCATCCACCTCAACTGGACCATTTCAGTACGAGACTTATCAAACATTTGACTGGGATCTTTACTTGAAAGAGACAAGTAGTGTAGCAGCACCAGCTGAATGTTTCAAGCAGCATGCTGTACCGCCAACCAATGAATTCAAGATGGGAATGAAATTAGAGGCACTTGATCCGCGTAATTTGACGTCAACGTGTATTGCCTCGGTCGTTGGTGTACTTGGACCACGTTTGAGACTCAGACTAGACGGTTCTGATAACAAAAATGATTTTTGGAGACTCGTCGACAGCAATGAGATTCATCCAATTGGACACTGTGAAAAATCAGGTGGTATGCTTCAACCACCTCTTGGTTTTCGCATGAATGCCTCGATGTGGCCAATGTTCCTGTTGAAAACACTAAATGGTGCAGAAATGGCCCCGGCTAAGGTCTTTAAACGTGAGCCAAAAACACCGAGGACAAATACATTTCATGTTGGACAAAAACTCGAGGCAATTGACAAGAAAAATCCACAGTTAATATGTACTGCGACAATTGGTGCTGTTAAAGATGATATGATTCATATTACGTTTGATGGTTGGCGTGGTGCTTTTGATTACTGGTGTCGATACGATTCTAGGGATATTTTTCCAGCTGGATGGTGCTTCAAGAGTGGACATCCACTGCAACCACCTAGGCAAAAGGGTAAGCTGATTAATGGGATAATCCTCCTGATTAATTAAATAAAATCATTACCTTAGGAAGAAAGGGGCCTAAGTGCTGTGTTTAAGCATAGCACTTACGTCCCTTTATTTAAAAGGTGAAAAATATTAATGAATGTTCAATTTCAGCAACTGGACCCAATCGATTTAAATCGCGAACGAGTAATGTTTTACCGGTTATGGCTGTTTCTGGAAGTGGAGCAGGTGGGGAGCCGGCTGTAGCCTTGGTTAGTCCAGCTGGATCAAGTGCACCTCCACAGCCAGCTACTGAACCTGATACAAGTACTGCTAATAACAAGCCTCGGACACTTGATAATGGTAAATTATTTTCCGCATGGTGTGTGGAAAGTAGACACTTTACGCACGCTACTCGTGCAGTTTGGGACACTTTCCACACGTTGTTTATGAAAAAAAACTGTGCCTTACAGGTGCAGTGAGGATTTTTAGACTCGTGTGATCACAAAATTCGCCTTCGGTTTGTTTGCAACCTCACACTCGTCAGAAAATACTTTACCGCACTTGTTGGGTAATATAGGGGAAGGTGGGGCAATACGGACATAAGGGGTAGAAGGGACACATTTGAGTTTTTACGCATATATTATGACAAAAATCTTTAAATTGATGAAAATACTGGAGATCGATTTTTTTAAATGATTCTATCAGAAAGCTGAGGAAATTTTACTCGAGTAACATATGCCAAAATTTCTTTTTTTTTCAATTTTTTGAGAATTCAATTTTTTCGGGTATTTTCGAGGGGTAAAGGGCCTTTCGATTTTTGAGCAAATTCAGTTTTTTGGAAATATCTCTGGTTCTATTTATCGTAGCGACCTGGGACCAATTTTAAATGAAAGGTGAGATCATTTACCACCGATTTATGGGGTTTTGGATTCAAAAATATCGATTTTTTATATAGTTATAGGACAAAAACCGATGATCATAATTTTTCACAAAAGTTCCCATAACTATCTGAAAAATCGATATTTTCAAATTCAACACCCCTTAAATCGATAGGAAATGATCTCACCTTTCATTTGAAATCGGTCCCAGGTCGCTACAACCAATAGAACCAGAGATATTCCAGAAAAACTGAATTTCCTCAAAAATCGAAAGGCTTCGACCCCTCAAAAATGCCAGAAAAAATCTAATTCCCCAAAAAATGGAGAAAAATTGATTCCGGCACATGTTTCTCGACTAAAATTTCCTCAGCTTCCCGATGGAATCATTAAAAAAAATCTATCACCCACTGTTTTATTACAATATCCATTTTGCCCCACGTTCCCCTACTCTTCTCGAAAAAATCAATGAATTTCGCGCTAATTCCTTTTATTTTTATTCTAAACCGCAAGCAGTTACGCTCTATGTCAACCACAATTGCTCCTGTGGGCCTTACTTCGATCCAAAAAAGGTGAAAGCCCTTCCACCACAATTTGGCAGTGCTCCAATGGCAACTGTCATCAGGGACATATTTCAGGCGTTTTTAATGGCAGCGATGAGCCCAAGGCAAATGCTGAGTTTATTAAAACGTGGTGAAGGTGAACGCATAACGATAACTTTGGAGGGTAAACCAACGTCTGTTAGACTTCCAGTGTTCTCTGAGGAGGAAGATTTTCATGTTTATATGAGGAGACAATTGGAGGATTTGTGTGCATGCGAGAGAATGATATTCAAGAGACAGGAGACCTGTGACAAGTGTCCTGCAGTACAACAGGTGTTGTCGAGAGAAGAGCATGTGACTCCAGTTGCTGAGAAACGGAGATGGTCAACGGAGAATCTACAAGGAACAACGACAGTGCAACAACCACAACAGAAGAGTCAAGCACCGAGTGCAACAAGTGATGTAACAGCACCAAGTGCTGCTAAACAACCGAGAAAACAAATGCCTGGTGCGTTTTAATATTGAAATTAATTAGTTTCACTTGATTATGTGCGGAAATAGGCCTTCACTTTGAGTTTCGCACATGGTAAAACTTCATTTCCACAAGAAAATCAAGAAAAACTGTGAATTTTAGACGTCGAGGTGGACATTCTTGACGATTGTGATTACATTGATTGAATTTGAACCTCAAACTCGTCATAATATCCCTCTCACGACTTTTAACGTAGTGTACTATTAAATGTTACATTGAATTTGCTTTTATTATTGATTATTGATTCAGAACTTGAACCAGCGACATCAACAACACAACCGGAAACACCGTCGAGTAGAATAACGTCGACGGAACCAGCTGAATGGACTATTGAGGATGTCATTCATTACATTGGCATCACTGATCCAGCATTGGGACTTCATGCAGATTTATTCAGAAAGCATGTAAGTGTGAATTTGGCTCTTTTGTGGATAAGGGGAAGGTGGGGTTGAATTGATATTTTTTGATTGAATGGTTCGAGATGAAGATTTCCTAATTCTTTCACTTACCATTGGAAAGATGAGAAAATTTTGAGTGGAATATATGTATCCAACTTAGTTTCTTTCAATTTTTCGAAAATTTTACTTTTTTGGCCAATTTTTAGAACGATACCCATTTTGAAAATGCGAAAAGTTCACTTTTTTGAAGATATTTCCGATTCTGTTGTTCGAAGTGATCTGAGGTTGATCTCTAATGAAAGGTGAGCTCATTTCTAATCGATCTATGTGGTTAAAATTCTTTTTAAATCAGTTTTTAAATACTTATGATTTCGAAAACTTATAGGCCATTTTCAGAAAATCAGTTTTTACACTGAAAGTACTTCAAAAATTGATAATTTCCCATTTGAAGACCATGAATCCATGGGAAATGAGCTGACCTTTCATTTAAGATCAATCCCATATGGCTAAGGTCAATAGAATCAAAGATTTTCTCAAAAAACCAAAAAAAAATCAAAAATAGAAGGTTTTTCACCTTCAAATGCTGTGAAAAGAATTAAATTTTTGAAAAATTCCAAAAAATAACTTCTGACATATGATTTTCATGGGAAATTTCCTCAGCTTTCCAATGGAATCATCAGAAAAGCCCTATCTCCGATATTTTTATCGATTTCGAGTAATTTTAATTATATAAAACTAAAACTAACACGCGCCTGTTTTACCCCATCATCCCCTATTCGTAAAAATCACTCATTTTCACTTATTTTCGATTACATCATTGTTCTTTATCAGGAAATTGATGGTAAAGCACTACTTCTACTGAATTCCGACATGATGATGAAGTACATGGGTCTGAAACTCGGGCCAGCACTGAAGATTTGTAATTTAGTTAATCGTATAAAAGGAAGGAAACACGTAATGCTATGACCATTACAAACGTCCAAATAAGATATAAAAGAGACTTCATGTTAATTCATGAATTTATGATATTTTTCATTACTCCTAATCGATATTTGTTTCTCCATGGAACAATTCCGTTGTATTTTTTGGTAAGTTATTCCGAATTATATTGAAGAAAAAAGAGAAGGGGGGCAAAAATGAGAGATAAACTAAATATTGTATAATTTTCATGCATTTACGATGATACTTAGGATTTAATCGCAGAAGAATGAGTTTTTTTTTTTTCCTATAGCAAGCAATTAGGAATTCATTATGATGGGTAATGTGTACAGTATATTAAGGACAAACTAATTACCACGATTTATTTAAAGAGAAAAGGAAAAATACGATATTATGAAATGTTAAAATTCATTGAGTGATACAAATTATTCAATCTGTACTAATTAATTTTCACATTTGTCTCATAATTAGATCAAGTAGATGGAAAAAAAAATCAGGCAGTAAATCATAATTCAGAAGCAAAGTTGTAAAAAAAAGATAAGCTACAAAAGAACATTGGGTTTTCTTGCTAAAGATAATTGCTGAAAAACCCATGGATTTCTTTGGCTCATTCTCTTTTATCACTTTATCACTTAATTATCTTGACTCAGTGAATAAACTTTAATTAGGCCCATAACATAATAAAATGAAATGACATCAATTCCGTAAAATTCAGCAAAAAAATTTTCTAATAGTGATATATTTTTTCTGGTAATCTATCACTGTACAAAATTTTGTACACTTTTGTGTGGCATCAAAGTGGCCTATTTTTATTTGCTATCATTAAATATGAAATTGAAATAATGTGGGTATAATGAGGAAATATTGGATAATAATTGAGCAGACGAAATGTATATAAAATTTAATTGATAATATCAAATGTAACAGGTTGTTCTAAGTACTAGAAATAAAAAAAAAAAAAGAATCAAGAAATAATGAATGATAGTTCTTTTGTGATAGTTTTACTCAGAGAATTTAGAAATTACATTATGATTTTTTCGTCAAATTCTCTATAATTCTTTTTCTCAATGTTTTATTTTCATTATTATTCATGCATTTGTTTCCTGGATTAAAACTTTAAGATTATTCATTTTTTCAATTTTTTAAAAATATTTTCTATTTCTTTTGTTGGGTCTAGAATTAAATTATCTCGATGCGATATTATTGTGATGTACATGAATTTCATTGTAATGATTTAAGCCTAAAATTAAGATTGGGAAATAAGGATTTGCACAAGTTTTTCTCATGACTTTTTTCTTTTTCAATTATTAACATTAATCTGTACCAAAGTCAGCCAGTAATCCCATTTTTCAACTGTTTTTTTTTTTTTCAAAAGTGTAAATATAATTTGTCTATTATACAATTTGAAAAAAAGTCGCCTCGAAATGTTTTCCTATTTACTTCATACATTTATTCTTTTTTTCTAAAAAAAAAAAAAAAAAATGGTATATTCTATGCAAGCAAAAAAAAGATCTTTGTTATATTTCTTCATTCATCACATTTTTTTCTCAATTTTATTTTTATTGTTCGCTTACATGTTTAAATAATATACTGAGAGTAAAGAAAATCAAATGTAATCTCTTGAAGAAAAAGAAAAGAAAACATTTATGTTAAAAAGTTTCCCATGATTATAATAAAATTATTCATGGAAATAAATATCCATTAAAAAAAAAAAAAAAACAATTTTTGTTCAGGTGAATTGACATGAAAATAAAGTTAAAGATTTTTTTTCCTTGAAAATTATTTTTATTTTTATAATTTGTTTTTTTTTCAGAGTTCTTTTTTCTTCTCAATTCTCTTCATTCATAACTGAGTGCAACAAATAGAGTATGCACACCACAATATAATGTGATATAAATTATGGTGTAATTGTTCTCCATAAAAAGGTGCTTAATCACTCAATTATGTATAATATACAAATTACAATATGATCGTTTATTATTTAATTTTCTTTTTTTTTTTTCATTATCGTGGAAATTTTTTAAAAATCTTTTCTTACTATTCTCATTTTTCATACATATACATTATACGTACAATTAATTATTCTCAATAAATTCAATCACAATTGGGATTTGTTTCGGTTCTTTTCTTTTTTTTTTCATTTATTTTGGTGAAAGAATTTAATCAACAAGTATCCGCATGTTTAAATTCATTCTCATATCAATTAAATTCGATTGAAACCATTTTTTTTTTTTTTCGATCATTAATTTTCTTTTTATCGTTCACTCAACATGCAGGTACTTGAATATAATTGAATTATTCTTTTAAATTAATGCGAGCATTATAAACATTATTAATTATTATTTAATACAAATTAGAAAAAAAAAAAAAATTTCCCCCAAAAATTGAACTTAAAAATGAAATTAATGGTGGAGAAGTGACAAAAATTACATAATTATCACATCCTGCACAAATATATTAATAATTCAATTGATTCAACAGGAAATAATTACATCTAAATGATTCTTTTTCATACTGTGTAAATTCTCTTGACATTGGCTAATAGAAAATGCACAAAAAACGAAAAATCACGATTTTTTCAAACTTTCAGTGCAAAAAAGCCGCGAACTAATTTTTTTTTACAAATTAAGGAAATACATATATATATAATATAAATACAGCTAGTACATAAAAATCACTTGCGCCCTTTTCTGCATGTACATGCTAAATATATATATATAAAAAAAAGGATAAATAAAAGAAAAATTTCCTGTCATGGCTTTTTCCCCTCCATTATCAACAGTAATCGAATGAATTCAATCAAGTATTATCCAATGTGTTTAATATTAATTAAAATATTGCCAAGCATGTTGTAACTCCGAAATAATATTTTATCAATGAAATTTACCGATTAAATTCCCACAGATTTTAATTCAAAGATCTTCAATGTCTCATTATTTTTCTTTTGTAATTCGAGTAGCACCCAAAGTTTCGAGGATTCGATTCATTTATTCATCGTAAATTCCAATAAACTGACATTTCTCAATTTCTATTGCCTCTGTTTTTTTCTCCTCATTATCGAAAAAAAAGAAATAAATATATTGCGATAACATCGATAAATTCTCTCCACAGTTGATCAAATTTGAAGAATAAATGAATGCGATAAACGACCTTGAAACACTGCTCTTCTTATAAAAAAAACCACGAGAAAAGTAATTTCATTGCGAATTTGTAGCTGCATCTACGTATTTCTTATTTTTCCGGGTACATAATTTTTGTCTATCATGGGCTCTTGCAGGAACATGTGTAAACACCGTTCATTCTGTGCCAATGGATGTCCAGCAATTCTGAAAATTAATAAAATCAATAAATCATATCGATTTATTGGGAATTAATTAAGCGAAAAAATATGAAAATCTCACTTGTTTACAAATGTTTCCAGCCCCTTTCTTCGATCCTCGATAAAATCATCTTCAAAAATACCGTCATCACCTCGGAAAGGCATCTGACGTTTCCATGCTTTACTTGGTAATGGAGGCACCACAATCTAATGAGAAAATTAAATAAAAATTAGGAAAAATCTGAATTTTTAAGAGAAATTAAATTCACTTTAAGAACATTTTTTTCTTGAATCTCGGAGACTAAGCGAGATAAGGCGAGTATGCTTCAATTCTTTATGCAAAGGATTCTAAGAGTTGCAAAAGAGGATTGAAGCAAAATCGTCCTATTTTGGTCAAATTCTGAGATATTTTTGAAAAACTGATGAAATAAAATAGATTTTCCTGAAAAAATTGAAAATTTTGAAAAAATAAAATTGTTTTTCTGTTGAATATTTCGGAGTTCAAGCGAGATAGAGCGATTTTGCTCTACAAGTATTGACTCTTTTGAAAGAAATTTCGAGAGCTACAAAAGTAATCAAGACGAATCGCTCCATCTCGTTTAGATTCCGAGATATCTCAAAAGAACTGACGAAATAAAATTGATTTTTCTAAAAAAAAAAAAAGGAAAATTCTAAGGAAATAAAATGTTTTTTTTTATTAAAGGTGATTTTGCTTCAATTCTTCTTTGCATAGAATTTCAAGAGCTTCAAAAGAAGACCAGAGTGAAATTGCCCTATCTCGCTTGGACTCCAAGATATTTAAAAAAAAATGAAACAAAATCGATGAGTCTAAAAATTAGTCGTCAATCATTTCCAATTAACACCGTTCAAAAGCAATTTCTCCTCCATCGACATACTTTACTGTCTCGTTCCAGCTCGTTCCTCAGCCATTCGAAGTCACTGTACCTTCTCCTAACACTGGACTCCTTCACCTTGAAAACTGGTAAATTAGTCTGAAAAAAAAACAAATGCACATATTTAGTTGCGAATTATGAATGAAGCCATAGTACCCTTCCAAGGGCACTTGCACTGCAAATCCCCCAAGTTTACGTTATTAATGACGTAAAGAGGCAAAAAAAAATCTCACAGTCTATAATAAATTGATATTCATTATATAAACATACATTTAATGTATTAAGGACATTTGAGAGGTAAAATCGAAAAAAAAAGGGTTAATTATTAGTATAAAATTGTTGATAACAACTTATATAGCATTAAATTCTTGAATTTGATTCAGTGAATCTGTGAAGAATTCAATGAGAAATAAAATAAGCTTTAGAACCAAAAAATCAATTGAAAACTGGAAAATTGGTGGAATTTTTGACATTTCTTTAAATCTTGAAAAAATTGAAGAAATTGTACCAATTTCTCAATTTTCACTCAATTTTTTGTTTCTATGGCTTATTTTGTTTCTTATTATATTCTTCAAATATTTATTAAATCATTTTTGAGACATTTATCTCGTATAAAGTTGTTATTTACGATTTCACACAAAAAATTGACTTTTTTTCGATTGTACCTCCCAATTATCCTTAAATATAAGAAAATATATATATTTTATATATATATATATTTTTCTATAACTCCTAATAACTGGTTCTCCACTCCGAAGTTCCTTAAATAAATTCAATTAATTAATTAAATCCTATAATCAATATTTTTTGAGTGCCGAAAAAGCCGATTAGTATCGCCGATGAGATAAACGACTGAGCAAGTGTTAAAAGGGGGCAGATCGTGTGAATCACAGCTCATCAATTCAATGAAACAGAAAGAAAGTGATGGAACAATGATTCCATCCATTTTATTACGTATCATTATTCTGCAACAAATTAACCAAAATTTAAATGCACGAAATAAATAAATAAAGGCAGTAATTTGCAATTTTTCGCTGAAAATAATGAAAACGTCAAATTCATTGAATTGTGAAGATTTTCACTAATTTTTAGAAGAAATTGAAAATTGCACTGAAAATAGCAGACATCTGACAATTTTTCATTTTTTTCTCGTCTTTGAGCAAATTAATTATTGCAAAAAAATGTGAAATGTGTATATATAGTAAATTCAAAAGACTAAAAATGCGAATTTTCAAAAAAAAAAAAAATATCTTTTCAGAATAATTAATTTTCTTTTGTTTAAAAAAATCAAAAAAATTATCTGATTTTTTTGCAAATTTCATTTTTGTGAGCTTAAAAAAATCATACTTACTCTCATGCGAACTTCGTAATCGGTGTAACGTTTTTTGCCGACACCGTGAGTGATGGGATTGATCACGTCAATTTCAAGAAAATTTGCTGGTGCAGCGTATGCATCGTCCAACGTTTGTTTCTTGACATTCAAACGTCTAGTTGCGTCTACAGTCGTGTCTGCCATCATTTGTGTTAATAATTTGTTAAACTCCTGAATTGATTTGTGTGATTATTTTTCACGCTCTTCTTTTTTTTTATTACTGTAGAGCACTTGAGTGATTTTTTCTTTAATTATTGAAATATAAATTAAAATTATTCGGGAAATATCCACCTACTAGCGAGAATAAAACACGAGATAACAAAATAATGATGATAACAAGGCAGTTGAGAGAGAATTATTTCAAGTTTGTCTCTCACTAACTCGTTGACTTTTCACTTGACCACTCGTTCGACTCTTTCATCGACTGCTTTTATATAAAAGGGAAAGACATGTGAACAGCGCCATATTGATAAAATCGATTTTGGGGGTTTGGGGTTCATGAAAATGTTGATAGATGGGGTTTTTAGGAAATTCTTGGAGCAGAGTTGAAGAAAAAGGGGGTGGTGGGGGAGAATCGGTGCCTTTCGACATTCAAATTTAGGCGGGAACGGAAGTGCCGCGGAATTTTAAATTTTCAAATTCATTCTTTTAGTAATAATTGATTCTTTTTTAATGAAATAACTGAAATATTGATTTTTTAATTCCGTTTGTTATTTGTTGGCTTTTTTTATCAAGAAAATATTGATAAATATTGTCAAACAATTGGTTTAAAAATGCTTTTCATACGAGATTGGATTTTAATACCTTATTTTTTGATGCTGTGTTAAAAAAGTTGTTTTTTTTACATTTTTCTGAACTTTTTCATGATTTTTTTCCGTGCAGTTTATGAGAAATTTCAATTAGAAGGTAGTCGTAACTATTCGCCTCTCTCTCTCTATCTCATGCATGTGATAGGAGATTAGTAATGTAAAAAATATTTACCGAAAAACTTAGAAATCTAATTAAGAAAAAAGGAGAAAATTGAAAAGAACCAGCAATATTTTTATTAAAAAATATTTATTAATTCCCTTATCATGTATCCATAAAACAAAAAAACTTAAAAGCGCGCATGTTCCACGTTCTCAACTATTCCATTTTCAAATTTCCCAAATCTCATCAACTCAATTAAAAACAATTTATTTACATATTCAAAATAACTTAACTCCCCATTTTCTCAGAATTGACTTTTTCTGGTGATTTCACTCCTTTTTTAACTGGTGATCCTTTCTTCTTCTTCTTTTTCCCCACTTTTCCCTGATTCTTCTGTGGCACATTACGTTTGACATTAGGAATTTTCTTCTTCTCCACCACTTTCCTCTTATTCGGATGAAACATCGCTGGCATTCGATTGAAGCACTCATGCATGGGAAGTGCAACAGCTTTATCAATCAGCGGCCACGGCACAATTGGGATCGTCAAAAACTGTTCATCGCCGTAAAGTGCATGCAGATCAATCGCATTCTTTCCCGAAGTCTCCGTTTCTTTATAAACAGCAGCAAACGCTCCATTTCTCACTGTGTGCTTGATCAAGTACCTTCCCCCTGTCATCTTCGTCATCGTATCAGCAACATTGTAGATGACTCCAAGACAATCTTCGCCTTTAACATTGTACAATCTCGTCATCTCATTGTTAACCGACATTGCAGTTCTCCGCTCATATTGTATCACTTCCCCATTACTTGGATTGATCCTGACTCGAACAAGTCCTGTATCAGGCCTGAAAGTCAGAGCTGCCCATTGCTTCGAAGCTTCTTCGATCGACACAGCTTCCGCTCCAAGACCCAATTGATTCTCCAATTTTGGCGCAACCATTGCGTATTTAATCTGCTCTTTTCCCATTCTCTCAACCCCATCAATCTTCGTTCTCACCAGAATTTTGTAATCTCGCTCAACCTTGTTCTTCATCATCTCATTCTGCGGCAAACCACATGATCCAATTGTAAATAAATTGTACAAAAAATTAGTACCACTTGATGATGACTTTGTTGAAGAAGACGTATCCATATCTGCACATCTCTCTGTCACTTCAGCATCATCTGTGTCCTCCAACATTGAATCTGCAGCCTCTTCCCTCGAGTTCTCCAAGTCTAGGGCATACTTGTGATTTGGATGAAGAAGCAAACTCTTCAGGATGTACTTGACTACCCAAGAATTCTTTTGACTGACGTTTCTCGCGGTTTGTGGAAGAGCTTTGTCTATGAAGACGACGCGTTTTTCGTTGATCTCTTTGACGAGAACTGGAAGAGCCCAGGAGTTGCTGTAGGAGGAGTCGAGATTGTTGGCTAGACAGGATAAACCGGAGGAGGAGAGCACGAGATCAATCTCGTTGGTCTCGACTAGATGATGACAGTGTGGATCCTCGGTGATTAGATTCTTCTCTTTCCATGGCTCACTGAAGGTGAAGTACTTTTGCTCGGCTTTTGTTGGGGTGAAGCACAATTTGACACGTCTGTCCAGAGTAGGTAGCAGGAGTCTTGGAATTTTTCCCTGAAGAAAAGAATTAATGATATTATAATAGCTAATAATTGGATTGAAATAATATCGAGGCCGTAGAGTAAAAAGGGCGTAACAAGATAGGAAGTATGGACCATTTACGCCTTCTTCACTTTAGGACGACGATATTATTTTAGAGGGAATTGTCGAAGGATGGTCGGTGGAAATGGGCTATGGACTAGATTCACTTGGTGTTGGCTAAGTAAATTGCTGTATGAATTGAAATAATATTTTTTTTACTTGTCTAGCACTTGTTTAGCTTTTATGGAGCACTTGTCTAGCGCTAAACAAGCGAAAACTCCTTTTTTTGGAGCACAAGACAATCAAGAATGAACGAGTGAATTTTATATGACTAAAATAGTTTGATGATTAGTAAATCATTCATGAGTAAATTATTCAATGGTATATTATTATTATTGTTAGTTTTATTTATTAATAAATTTACTATTTGATGTTAATAAATCAAATTTCCTATCATATTGTTGATGAATTAAAGAAGAAAAGTGGAGGAAATTATACAATTGTTATACACGACTGCAGAAAGGATAAAAAATTCAGAATTGTGGAAGATGAAATGAATAAATCAATAAATAAATAAATGATTACCTTCTCCAGAAGAGTCGCATTGAAGCAAGCCTTTATATCTTTGTCTGAAGTCAATGGTATCGTACCATTCTCAACGTAGTATCTAGGTAATTGCTGTACATACTTCATTTTAACCTTCCACTTGCGATTTATCAGATCTTCTCTGATCAGAGTTAAATCAGTACCTGTCCAATGATCTTTAGCTAGCTGCAGGAACTCTGTTTGCTCTGCACTTATTGAACTTTGAAATTTCTACAAAAAAAACATGGAAATTTTTAAATAAATCAATTTTATTGGAATATCTCGGAATCTAAACGAGATAGAGCAATTTTCAAAGAGACCTTTTTTGTAGCTCTTGAAATTCTCCACAGAAAGGGTACTATGAAAATTGCTCTATCTCGCTTAAATTCCGAAATTTCCTTTAAATACTGACGATCCTCGTAAATTTCATTCTCTAAATTTTCAAAAAACGATAATTCCTCGACTCTACTTTTACCCACCGTATAAATTTCCAAGTCCTCTCTATTAATCTTCGATATATCTGGTTTTCCAGGACCAGAAAAACGCAGAAGGACTCTCAGACACGCACTCTGCTGCTCCTGACCCAAGCAGGAAAGTCTCGGGAATCTCAGATTAGTTTTCACAATTCCTGGATAATATTTTACGTAATTCTTTGGACAAGTACTCGTCTCTTCTGCACTTTCCTTCTCTTCTTCCTGTTCAACTGCTTTACTGGAGAGGAATGAAGCAGCAGTCTCCTCTTCCTCTTCCTTTTCTTCTTCCTTTTTCTTCTCCTCTTCCTTTTTCTTCTCTTCCTTTTCCTTTTCCTCCTCTTTTTTCTTCTCGTAGGCTTCTATGTCAGCCTGGGTAACGAGGTCCTTGTAGTCCTCGTGTATATCAGCAAATGGATCAGAGAATTTACCTCGGAGAATTTTGTGCATTACACTGTCACGTTCTAACCTCTCGCTGCTGACGAATTCGTCGTCAATAATATCATTTATCGATGGATTCCTTAACAATAAAAAAGAAAAAAAATTAATAAAATCACAAAAAAAAATAATTTCATTCAACTATTTTCAGAATCAATTCATCCAAATTTTTCTCCGAACAAAAAAAGATTTATCTATACATTGGGGCAAAATGGGTTGTATCTAAACATAAAAAGTTATAAAATTTTTAATAAAGATATTTTTATTCAATTATTTTTAGGAGAAATTCAAAAGAATTTTCCCAAAAAAAAAGAAAAGAAATTCCTCATTTATTGGGGCAAAATGGGTTGTATCAATACATTTTTTACAGCTAATTTTCCGTTAAAAATAAAGAATAAAAAATTAAAAAAAGCAATAAAAATGCTAATGAAGATATTTTCATTCAATTGTTTTTAAGAGAAATTCACAAGAATTCACCCCCAAAAAAAAGAAATTCCTCATTTATTGGGGCAAAATGGGGTACTTTATGCAATTTCATTTTTTAATCGTCTTTAACAATGAAAAATCTTTTAAAAAACAATAAAATCACTAATAAAGCCAATTTTATTCAATTGTTTTCCGGATAAATCCACTAAAATTTCCCAAAAAAAGGAAATAAAATTCCTTTATAAATTGAGGCAAAACGGTTATTTCATAAATTCCTCCAAAATCAATTTTTTTATTCAACTCACCAATCAATGCTCTTGAAAATCTCCATTTTTTTCTCATCTCCAGCACAAAATGCTCCAGAAGAAAACGTTGTGTTGACATTGATTGAAAAACTAACCACGAGTGTCCATGTGCTTGGAAAACACACGAGCCAAAGAGTGGGGAGCGAGCGAGGGAGGGGAAGGGTTACGCGGTAGGAAGGGGGGGGGGGTGCAATGAATCCCCCAGCGCCAAGGCAACGATTGTGGCATGTGCACGCACCCCATCAAAAATCGTCCAACACACGATAAAAGAGACACACACAGTAAAAACGTCACAACAAAAAGGAAGAACTTTGATATTAAAATTCTTCGCATGCATGACAAACAAACTTTAAAAATCGATACTTAAAAAACATCGAAGGAATGACACATCAGGTAATTACCAATGGTCAGTATAATTCATAAAACGTAAAGAAATTATCTATTTTCTTAATGGTTATATTTTTTATTAGAGGGGCAAGTACCAGTAAAACGTTGAAGATATGAGTCAATCAAATGTGTCTCGTAAAAAGTCACAGGATAAAGCAAATAGGCAGAATGTCAATGTCACAACAACGAAGAGTCGTCAATCGTCGAAGGAAAAATTGGAAGAGGCGAAGAAAATCAGTGAAGATTCCACGAAAAGAGTTTCAAGCAAACTTAGCAAACAGTCGTCAACAGCAAAAAGTACGAATCCATCAAGACCCATGTTGGCAACAAGATCTCAGCAGGAAATTGGTGCAAACACGGGTGCCTCTAGGCCAAAGCTGAAAAAACAAAGTTCAGATCCTGAAAAACGTGGAGTAAGCACAATTTACATGCCTAAATCAACCCCAAGGCTCCAGACCGAGTCATCAACTCAAAAAGCCAACAGCAATTTGAAGAAACTTGATAAAACCAAGGAAAAAACGAGTACAAAGACGAGTTCGAACACTAGTGGAATGACAAGCTCGAAAACGTCTAAACGATTGCCTTCCAGAGAAAGAAGAAGATCGAGAACTCTGAGTCCAAGTGAAGTCAAGGTACTGCACAAAAAATTGGTCAAGCCAGTCAAGGATAAATCACCGGATTACGAGTATGAGGATGACTTTGAGGATTATGAATCGGATTTTCAAGAGTGTACTGACAGTGAAGCGTCTGAGGTGAGCGAGGAGTCTGATGAGAGTCAATTTGTCGAGATGGAACCTGTGGAATTGACGAGCAAGAAACCTGGTAATAAAGGAGTTAAGATTTATTATTTTATAGGGTAGAAGTACCAGTTTTCGGCCACTTTTACCACATTTTTGACCACTTTGAATTTGAATTGATAAAGAAAAAATTCTCAAATCCAAATAATATTTTTATAGAATTTTGGAATATTTCGTAATTATACGGATCTAACTTATAACGCTATTGTACTTATGGAATATTTTCGTTTTTTTAATTTGGATATAAAGTGGCCGAAAACGGTACAGTGGCGACAAATGGTACTTCTATCGTATTACCAAACAAGTGCGGTAAAGTACTTTTCTGACGAGTGTGAGACTGCAGAACGAGCCGGAGGAGAGTTTTGTAATCACACGAGTTCGAAAATCTTTACTGCATGTTTAAGGTACAGTTTTTTTATGTACAAGGCGTGGAAAATGCTACTAACTGCACGCATAACGTGCAAAAAGTGGTGATTTTCCGCATGGCGTGCGGAAAAGTGCTTTATTGCACGTTGTGCATTAAATGCCACTTTACGCACGCTAAGCATACGATCAGCGGCACTTTTCACACGCTGAACTATATTGTACCTAAAATATTGCTGTAAAATATTATACCTAACACGTGCGGAAAGCATTTTCTGACACGTGTGATTACAAAACTCGTCTTCAACTTGTTTTGCAACCTCTCACTCGTCAAAAACGTACTTTATCGCACTTGTTAGATAATATATTACTTTATGCATCGATGTAAAAACCATCGACGTTAAAAAAAATTGATTATCGAAAAATCTATTCTCTTTTCAAGCATCAAACATCCTCACTTACGAAGAACAAAGGCTAGACTCTGGGCATTACGAGCTGGACGAGGCGAGAAGAAGAGCGGCAAGAATGGACTTGATGTCGGCGAGTAGAAGAAATCGAGTGGAAGCCCAGAGAATCGAGAGGCCGATTGTTTTTAACGAGGAAAAACCAGAGATCAAGAGTCTACCATCTTCTGCTGACGAGGGATTTGAAGATGGACGATCTGGGGACTTTGCCAAGTCTCCACCGCTTCCAGTAGCTCCGGAGATGCCGAATCTCAGGGAGTTCAGCAAGAAGTTCAAGGAGAAGCCGAAGAAACGGCTGACGAGGGGTCAGAAACTGCTGCAGATGATTAAACTGGATATTGTCGAGTGGTCGATATTTGAATTGACGCCGATTGCTTACGAAGAGTTCATTACTATTCATGGGAAGATTAATACAAGGCAGATTGCGACGCAGACGCATGACGACAATTTGAGTGTTGATACTCAGACGGAGGAGATTAGAACGAGAAGCATGTGGACGCAGTTTCCGATCAGTTGCAGGAGTCATTTGGAGGGGGGTGATGATGTTGATGAGTTTAGGAAGGAGCTGGTGGGGGTAGGCTGCGAAGAAGAGAGTGTACAGCACAAACGAGCGGAGTATGACATTCTGCAGCTGAATGAGTTCCTGGGAGCAGCGGGAAATGTGGTACTGGCGCTGTTGGAGGAGAAGTCTGCTGTTCGGGTCCAGTCAGGGGATGATGGGGAGATTGGGAAGATGCCGTTCAGTGAAGCGAGGATAAAATTGGCTGTTTCTGGGGTGGCCTTCTTGAGTGGAAGGGCTGTCACGATGATTCGGTATTCTGATTGCTCTAGCAGGGTTCTGTTGACGATTCATGCACCTGCTGATGAGGTAAATGCGAATTGGAGGGAGAATAAAGGTTTTTTTTGGGGAAATTGGGGTCGTGAGGTCTTAGAAACAAAGTGGCGTAAGTGCTATGCTTATATGTAGCACTTATTCCACTTTATTTCCGAGGTGACGATGTAAGTTTGGTAGGGAAGAGGTAAAACAGGATAAATCAATTTTTTTCTGTTTTTAGGTTTTGAAAATATCTTAGAAACTAAGCGAGATAGGACAATTTTCAATTGAACATTTTTTGTACTTTTAAAATTCTCTGTAAAGAGGTGTCAGAGCGAAATTCGCACTATCTCGCTCAATTTCTAAGATACTTTTCCAAAAAAAATCGTAGAAAAGATTAATTTTTCTGGTTTTAACTCTTCCCTACTGATGAACCTGTAAGGCAAAATGAACTGGTTTTTTTTTCTCGAAATGGTGGCTTCATGAAAAAATTCAAAAAAATTCTCCAAGTCTATAGATATACGGGAGCATCTCTCCAATTTTTTTCAGATTTTTTAGTGAAGGGCTTCCCTCAAAAAAACAAAAAGAATTTCCAGTTCATTTTGCTTCATAATCCCTTTTGCACGAATTTTCCCTACCCATTTATTAATTCCTAATTGGTCATTTTCAGGAGATCGAAACGGCGAGTAAGGAAGACTTCTACATGACAGATTGTTGCATTGGCTGCCAGTGGAACATTCGCGAGCCCTCCAGGCCCACAAAACTCTTTTATTCCGCCAGCAACATCACAGCATCTTGTATCCATCCCACAAACTACAATATAGTTTTTGGAGGACTGGAAGACGGCTCGGTGAGTCTCTGGGACCTCGAAGAGGACGAGGCTTATCATCCTAGGTTCATTGACAAAGAAAATGAAGCAGAGTGGCTTCTGAGATCGCCAACGTTCTCAACAATAGGTTTTTTCGAAGAGGACGAGAAAGTTTCGAGGATTGTTTCGTTAAAAGTCCTCTCGAAGATCGAAACTGATGCAAATGAAGCTGTTGGGAGGTTCATGCCCATTCAGATCTGCAGTCTCGATGAAGAAGGAATCTGCATCGTCTGGAGTTGCCTCAGAAATTTGGAGACTGCGTCGTCACCAGCAACTCCACAACTGGGACAATCCTGGTGGGGAAAAATACGACTTGTTAAGAGCCACAAAATCACGTTGTCCTTTGATGAAAACAAGGATAATGTAGAGAAATCGAGTAATTGCATGAGGACGTTTAGAGATCTTAGTGTAGATACTGTTGATACTAACAATCTATATATTGCTACTAATGGGACCAAAGTATTGCATGCGACAAGAACGGGGAGGAGACTGAAACCGTCTGCATACGAAGGAAATTTAATGGGTAAGGGGAATTAATAATTCTTGAATTGATCTCCGGTACTAATAGAAAATGATAATAAGAATGATACTGAAGATAGCAGACATTTGACAATTTTCAGTTATTTTTTTTTTTGTGAAAAATATGCACGTGTAAAAAATTTTAATTTAATTTAAAAATTCTTTGAATAATTATTGATCTGTTAAAAAAAAAAATCCAATGAATTGTCAGACGAGTGCTGATTTCTTTCTCATTAATGAAAATGTTTGCAGACTTTTCAGGAACAACATGCATCGAGAATTGTCCCTTTGGCCAGCCCTATTTCCTGGTTGGTTGTACTGATGGAAGTCTACGATTGTACTCGTCGATGATCGAGAAACCGATTTTGCAACTGAAGAATTTAAGCAGCACTGCCCCAATTAGGATCATTCAGTGGTCACGATCAAAACCTTTCACAATTTACGTATTAGATGATCAATCAAAGTGAGATATTTAATTATTAATTGAAATAGGAGAGATCGGGGTAAAATGGACCTGTGGATTAAAATGATTCGGTATTTTTTTTCGAGATCAAAGACCTTTTCGAAAAGATTTCAAAAAATTCATGAACAATGTTCATATATTGGAGCACTTTCTCAATTTTTTCAGATTTTTTTCACAAAGTCGTTCACTTGAAAAAAAAAAATTCATGAATTTTGCTACCCTAGAGGTCCTTCTTAATCCGGTCTCCCCTATTTCGTTTCTTTTTATATAGTCTTGCTATGTTATTTTTTTATCATTTATTTTTGCATCTATTTCATTACAGTATTCACATCTGGGATTTGAGCCGGAGTGATATATTCCCAATGCACAGTATATCACCGAAACAATACACCCACATTGGTAGTATCCAGTTATCACCATGTAGAAGTGATTCTGATATGGTACATCAGTATTTGGTGAGTAATTTAATGAATTATTATTCATTAATACGACACTGAAAATAGCAGACATCTTCAGACAATTTCATGATTTTTTTTTTCCGTTAAAAAAACTTGTTTTTAGAAGAATAAAATATATACACCTGTAAAAAAATTCAAAAAACTATAGATGTGAACCATTTTTTATATTTTTCGATAATAATTGATTAAAAAAAAAAATCCAAAGAAATTATTAGATGTTTGCTCATTTCATCATCATATCGTCGTGCCTAGAACAAAAAGGGTGTAAATACTACACGTTTTCTATCTTGTTACGCCCTTTTCATTCTAGTAAGACTATATTATTCATTTCACTCAATATTTTAATGTATTTATCTAATTTCAGGCACTTGGATTGGACAATGGTACCGTTGAAATTCACAAATTTAATCGAGAATTCCAGTATTCAGAGAGTGCTGATCGTACATCTGATTTAAATACATTTTTATATTACGTAGGAGTATATTAATAACGAGAGCACAGTCTAGTCAATGAAAAAAAAATCCGTCCAAAGATATTTATTAGTAAACAATTAAAATTTTTTTTTTTTCAAAACAAGTGCAATTAATTAAAATACTATGGCACTACATAATTAAGTAACCGATGAATTTACCTATTTACATATTCCAAAGAGAGCATTAGTATAGATTGTTTAAAAAATATAATTTCATTTATAATTAATCTCAATTTTCGCATTGACTATCACAATTTCATTTAATTTAAGTATCTGAGCAACGAGGTAGGGATCAATAGAATTATCGCAATTAATGGATTTAATGAGGTAGTTCCACAGGTAGTTTGTTTCTTATTTTTCTCGATCTGCTCCAAAATATTCACATAAAAACGAGGTAGTTTCAGGTAGCTTATGTCTTGCTGCAAGTTCACAGTACTTCCCTTTAAAAAAAAAAAACAGATGAAGTTTAGATAAATATTTACATTATTTTGTGCAAAATCATTAGTTATGTGCGATTATTGTCAGTGGATCGAGAGCTTAGATGTGGTAGGTGATGGAGACAACACAATCCTCAGAAGACCAGCACAAGAAACAGAAGATGAAGAGGAAAAAAAGAAACTTGAGCCAATTGTTATAATCCACGGAAGTCCAGAAAATATCCTTGAAGACAAAAAATCATCAATTGTCTTAGCTGTCTTCAGGAAAGTCGTAAATGAAGCCTACAAAATGTTGATGGATGGCAAAAAAGCAGTCGACGTAGTGGAAACTGCAATTCTGCAATTGGAGCAGGAAACCAATTTTTCCCGAGGTTCAATAGCAAAAAGTGCAGCAATGATCGACAATCGAGAAAGAATGGGATGTATCTCAGGATCCATCGACTCCAAGGCAATATCGGTTGCCAAGAAGCTCCTGGACTCGGAGCATCCATCAATGGTCCAGGAAAAATCGAAGGGAAAGGGCAAGGAAGCTGAAGAAAAAAGAGACGGAGTTTCTGGATGCTGGGGCGTTATAGTCAGAGATAAAGAGGATAATCTGAGCTGCGGTCGCGTCAGTTGGGAGTTTAATGACGAGTTTACTCCGTCAATTCCAGCTGCAACTACGGTTAATGGCTGCGGGATGCTGATTAGAAAAGGAACTTGTTTTTCCCTGTCGGGGGATGATGGGGTGATCTACATGGAGCTACCAGCACGAAAAATTTTTCAGAGGCTGGATAAAACGCATAAACATTTGGTCTCGAAGCAGCAGATTGTTAAGGAGATCCAAGTAGCAGGTTCAAATGATCTACTTAATTTTTTTTTCTGTCAAAATATTCATAATTATTTTAATTATCTAGATTTCTTGATATTTCTTTGATATTTAAATGATGTTCACGATATAAAATTGCTATGGAACTCGACTCACGTTATCGCATTTTCTGGAACTGTGATTGGAGGATTCTCGGATTTCAAAAATTCAATATTGCCGCGATAATTTCTTCATGTAATTAATTGGATTAAGATAAAGTACTTAGTAGCTGCTCAGGAACTAGTACCTGCTCACTCCACGTATTTGTATATCTATATTTATAAATTATTCATAGATATAGGTATACAAGTACGTGAGTGAGCAGCTATTGGATCCTTCACCTTAATCGTAGTTATTTTTCCGGTAACAGACATTTTTCGAAATTCGCGAAAAATAATAGATGTCCTAACGAATAAAATATATATGGTTACATAGAGAAAAAAATAGTAATTGCCCATCCATTGTTGCAGCGAAATTGAAATTAAGTCTCGCTTATGGAGTTTAGTGTTAATTTTACTTTTTTTAAAAACTCATTTTTCCCCGAAAATATACGGTAATACGGGATAAAATTGATCTTGAAAGAATCTCCTCATACTCGTCTATCGTAAATGATCGAAATCGAAGAGAAAAAAATTATCAGGACTGAACTACTTGGACCTCCTTGAATAATTTCAGGATTTACTGAAGAGTTTGCAGTTGTCTTTCTTGGGAGATTTAATAGACCAGTCATCTACTGCAAGAGCAAGTACTTTCCATGGGCCTATGGTAGCAGGAAAATGATCAATTACGGGAGTTCGATGGATAAAATCAACTCGGAAGATGTTGTTTTTGATGAGGAACCTGATTGCACTTGTCACTGGAGATTCGAGAAATACGTACTGAGAATATGACGTGTTTGTGGGAGTCGTAGGGTGCGTAGAGAGTTATTGCAGGTGTTGGAGCCGGATAATGAGTGCCAAACCACGTGTCCAGCTCTTCGAGGAGTGACACTATTTCTCGACGTCTCACTGCTGTTGTTTCTTTGCTTATCATTACCTGAAATATGGAAAGGAATTAAATGATAAATGATAATGGCATTGATAAATTGATTTTTTTGGGTAGAATGAGGGTGATTTGGGCTTACTGAGCCAAGTGTAGACCAAGTGAGAAGACAGTCTGAATCACTCGAGTCGTCCACGCAAATTCTCCTCAATTTCTTGCTGTCCTTGTACTTCTCATTGACAGTGACGAAAGCAACGTCTCCTCTTCCGGATAAAAGGCAGTTGTAGGTACTAGTGATTCGAGTCTCCTCGTCTTCGTCGTCACCGGGGAATGTAGTTGCCCGGAAAAAACTCGACATTGCTTGGTTTTCGGAGCAAGTCCAGGTTTTATCGCTCGTTCGGTTACTCATGACTGCAACGAATGCATTCCATCCTGAAATTTAAATTAGAAGTTTTAGGAGAGAAGAGGTAACACAGGATAAGTTGATATTATTGTAATTTTTTTTTTTTTTTTTTGAGAGAGAATATCTTGGAAAGCAAGAGAGATAGGGCAATTTTGCTCCAATTTTTTTTTTAGCTCTTGAAAATTTTCTACAAGAAAAACAGAGTGTTAAAAAGGCGTATTTAAGGGCTTATCCTTATAAACCAAGATACAGTTAGAAAAATCATGATTTAATCAATTAAATTTCTGATTAAGAATCTATTGATTAGAAATGATGGATTAGGAATCCAAGAGATTGGAGATTTGATTGACAGTAGCTTACCCAGCATGCTATGATAAGATCATTGCAATTATTTTTTTTACACCTAGGGAGTAAAGAACCCACTTAACTCCCTCGGTTCACTCGGTCGGAAACGTGGTTCTTTACTCCCTTGGTACAAAAAATAGCATGTATATCCCGGATGGAAAAAAGTCAACCTTGACAAAAAATTTGCCTTCCGAGCTAAGCGAGGAAGATCAACTTGTTCCCTCCCTAGATGTGTAATATACTATCTTTTTTTTTTTTAATTATATATATAATTTTCTGGCGATCATTATTGGGCATTTCAAAATGAAAAGGCTTCATAAAACCATTTCTCAACTCATTTTCCCGGATATTCTATCAAGAATTATCACGAAGATGAGTCGATTTGTCCTGTTTTACCTCTTAACTACTGATTTATTTGATTTTTCAGTTCAAAAGATTGAATTCTGCGATTTTTTTACGAACCTACGCTTCGAATTTTCGTGAAACAGGCAGAAGCTCCTTCCAGATCTTCGATTCTCCGGTATTTCGAGTCCCTCTTGACAAAAATCCCGATGTTATTGAAGTTTTTTGGGTATGGAGCAACTAGTTCGAGAGCTGTCGTCAAATTATGCCTGTAAAGTTTAAAAAAAAATTAATAATTTCGTGGACCACAGAAAATGTGGCGATTTAGTATTGAAATTAGTACTAAAAAAATATGTACTCTCTAGCACTCATCAAGTCTTCTGGCTGAACAACGTAAAAATCGCAGGAGCCTCTTGATACAGCCTTGAGGGAAGCTTCTCGACCAGTTTGCTGTAGACAAGCGATTCCGGGCTCAAGACCGTAAGAATAAGCAGCTTCTCGCAGCCACTGGCACTTCCTATCTTCTAGATTTGATGAAAGACACCACTTTACAGTTCTCGAGGGATAGCACGTTGACCTCGCGTATGCACTGCTCAATCCTGGAACTGTAAATCAGTTTTTCGAATAGAAAAAGCGTGAAAGCGTTGAATGAAGTGTTTTATCTTCACAATTTACGATTATCGAAATTACATTGATGCAAGAAATCCTCCGGAGTTTTGAGAGTGTCCGTGCGGATGGTTGTAGCTCTATAGGCTTCCAAAAGCTGGAGCAGCAGACTCTGCCAAGGTATTTTCGGGTCGTTCAGTGTATCAATGATGCTCGCAATTCTCTCTGCCACATCACTGCGGAAAAATTCGCCGAATTATGCTTTTTTTTTTTATTAATTAGTTGATGACTATGAAATTTTCAGACAAATCGACTGGAATAATTTACTCCATCACCAGTTTTTTTCATTAAAATGTCTAGGAAATTAAGCGAGATAGAGCGATTTAATTCTTTATTTTGTCCTTTTCTTCATTTTGTCCTTTGTTTTGATTTTTTCATGCAGCTCTCGATATTTTTTATAAAAAAAGATCAAGATGGAATCGCCCTATCTCGCTTCGATTTCGATATTATACCATGGAGGCACCAGTATTCGGACAGTGAGAATTAAATTATTAAAATTATAGAAAATTCCTCTTAAGTGAATCGAACAATTCATTTTATTTCTATTTCGACACTTTGCAAGTATTAAAAAATCTAATCATCTCATTTAAATATTAATTATTATCATATTTTGATGCTACGTTCGTAAACTGGGGTTTGTCCGGTAACTGGGTCCACCATGGTATTATTTGAAAAAGAATGAAAAAAACAGGACATAGAATGGAATCAATTCTTCTGAAAAACTTCATTTTTTTATTGGATGAGGATTGAAACTTCAATGATACCTTCTTGCTCCAATTACTGGCCAAGGTCTCGCTATCCATGTGCAGGGTTTTGCCCACCAGCGCATCGGCCTCACCGTTCCATCCGGACACAGAAATTTGTACTTTGAAAGGTCAATTTCCCCCCTCTATCGAATGCAATTCAGTTCAATCAATTCAAAAGGGAAATTCATTAGAAAAAAAAAGTTTAGATAATGATGAGTTACCTTGAAATGCTGTCGTGCATCCTCCAATCGCACCCAGGCAATGTCACCGGAATTCTCAGTTAAACAAAGCAATGCACCCTCACGTCCGTGGTACTTGTCATTGATATAACAAGCAGTTGGATTATCACAAAGTGCACACAAGTTCTCGTATTTCGACTCTACATATGTGAGAATATTTGTGCAATTGTGGTTTATTAGATTTCTGTACAATGTGAAGTGTGCAATTCGTGCATTTATTGCTACTCCGAATGATTTTAGCAGAGAAGTTCAGAAAAATTGAATAAGTTAATTTTCATGTGGTCATTAATTTGGAGGAAAAAAATTCTGAATTAATTTTTTGATATTTCTAATATCAGAGAAATTAAGTGAGGAAAATTGGGCGATTGTGCTCCAATTTTTTTTTAGCTCTTGAAAATTCACTACAAAAAAAAAGTGTTAAAAAAATGTATCTCCATTAGATTTCGGATTTTTTTTCTAAGTGATTATTTTTATAAGCAATTAGAGAAATCATAATTTTGTCAATGAAAAAATGATGGATTAGGAATTTAAGAGATTAGAGACTTGCTTAAAATTAGCTAACACGACATGTTTTGATGAGACTATTACAATGATTTTTTCTCTTTCTTTTTCAAATTATCTTCTAATTATTCGGGTGTTTTTTTAACGTTACGAAGAAATTAACTCTTTAATTTCCCACTTCTCTGCTAATTTTTCGGTTTTTAATTAATTTCCTTACTCACTTAATTTTTTATCAATCGTTGCATCGTACATGGAGCTCCAAATACCTGGAATGCATGCTAATTTAAAGAATCCTGATAATGCTGCTATTTTATTCTCCAAAAGTGTCTCATGTGGTTCACATTTTTTTGGTAAAATTTGGTTCTGGAAATACTGTTAAAAGAAGGAAAATATGAATTTTTTGGAATTGATTTTAAATTACTTTTAGTTTGTCATCAGTCTTTTTTAATATCATGGAATCTAAGCGAGATAGGGCCATTTTCCTTTTTTTGTAGAGAATTTCAAGAACTAATAGAGAGGATTGAGGTGAAACCGCTCTATCTCGCTTGATTTCTTAGATATTAAAGGAAAAAACTGATCTGATATAATTGGGAATTATCTGAAGGTTTTAGAGTCTTACATTTGAAAAAATTGGGGTCCAATCATTATCAACGGTATCGAATCCTGGATGGCAGAGTGTCTTTCCCTGGAGATCAGAGAGGCCTTCAACATTGCTGGAAACCACTGCGACCATCTCATAATTTGCACTGTCTGTATTTAAAAAATCAAAAGAAAAAACAGAATAAATAATGATTTTTCTCGGAGATTTAATTGAATTCTTTTAATTCATACCATTCTGAAAGAGCCTCAACTCGTGAGTAATTAGAACATGTGCTTCACTAAAGCTCTCAGCAGCGAAGAGATCTTCCGGCTCGAAAACAGCAAAATCAGCGTCTCCTTGTGCCAATAATCTCAGACACTCGAGTCTTCAAAGAAAAAATAAAATTAGTGAATGACCTCCAAAACATTAGTTTTTTTGCAAGTACCTCCAAAACTATCAGAAATACAGAAATTTCACAGAAACCTTTTTTGTAGGTCTGATCCAGCTCTAAAAAAAAGGTCTTCACTAAAATTTTCCTATCTCCTTTAAATTCCGAGATATTCGCAACAAACTCCGAAATGGAATGGACATATCGAATTTCAAAAATATAAAATTTTCAGAGAAATCCATTTCATTTTGTCATCAGTTTTTAAACAATATATCTTGGAATCTAAGCGAGATAAGGCGGTTTTGTATCAATGCCTTTTTCGTGTCAAATTAAAAGAGCTACAAAAAAAGATTCTGTAAAAATCGCTCTATCTCGCTTATTCTCCAAGAAATTTTTATAAAAACTGGATAATGGAATAAAATATAAAATAGTTTTATCTGAAAAATTTACAGTCGTTTGATTTTTCTCTTCAACTGAATCAATTACCTGTCACTAGCAATGACACACTCAATATTATCATTTGTGATTTGTCGACAATTGTTATCGATGATTTTGCCCGTGTGAACGCTCTTGACAACGCAAATATTTACTGAAAAATAAAGGAATCATTGAAAGTAGGAATAAAAGGAAAGAATTGCTTCAAATTGAATAAATTCATAGCACTAAAAATAGCATAAATCTGACAATTTGTACATTTTTTCATCTTTCAACAAATAAAGTATTTGAAAAAAAAAAAAATGGAAAATGAGGAGTTGCAAAAAATTCAAAAAACTAAGAGGGCGAATTTTTCCAATATTTTCTGTTCATAATAATTTATCCGTAAAATTTTGGACAATTGTCAGAGTTGTTCTAATTTCGTGAATATGAATTTATGACACTGAAAATAACAGAAATCTGACCATTTTTATATTTTTAACGAATGAAATATTTAAAAAAAAATGGAAAATAAGGAGTTGTGAAGAATTTAAAAAAAAAAACGGAAAGCGCGAATTTTTTAAATATTTTTTTCTAAAATAATTAATCCGTTTGAATAAAAATAATTGGCAGATTTGTTCTAATTTCGTGATTATAAATTCATAATAAAACTGAGAATATCATAAAACCCACAATTTCTACATTTTTTTTTCTTGTAACGACCAAATTATTCAAAAAAAATGAAAATAAGCAATTTTAAAAAAATTAAAAACACTAAAAGCGCTAATTTTTTCAAATATTTTCTGTTCACAATAATTTATCCGTTAAAAGAAAAAATTCAAAAAATTGTCAAATCCGTTCTAATTTTTCGATTATAATTTTTTTTACTGATTATGAATGCCTGACCTAAAAATATCAAACAAATAACAATTTTCACATTTTTTCCTCTCAACAACTAAATTATTCGAAAAAAAAAAAAAAAAATGAACGTTTTTAAAAAATTTAAAAAACTAAAAGCGCGAAATTTTTCAAATATTCAAAAAAAAAAAAAAATTTATCCTTAAAAAAAAAATCCAAAGAATAAAGAATTGTGTGTGAGATGTATTTTTTTTTAATTATCATGAAATTAAATAAAGTTCTCACATTTATTGAAGCCTCGAATAGATCCAGATAATGTCAAGGCCACTAAAATCAACAGGTAAGCGCGTAATGTGGATAATTCGAGTGGTCGCATTTCCAACGATATGTGTCTTCTCGTTCAATTAACCTCCAACACACAATGTAATGATAGAAAATATTTTTCCCTCCAATTGATCCTCCCTTTTTCTGCAAAATAAATCACTTGATTATAAACGAAAAGAATCGCAGGCAGTAGCAATGACATAATCACTGAATAACTGAATAATTCAATGATCAACTCACCAGATGAGTGAAAATAATAAAATGGTAATAATAATTATTTTCTCACAGCATTAAATTAATTCCCTTTGTGTTTTGACGAAATCATAAACACAATAACAAAATTTGTAAACATATATATAGTCTAAATATCTATGAATGTGTGAGTGTGTGAGTCGTACTAGCTCCATTTCAAAGTTATTATTATATTTTTTTCCTCTGATTTTAATTGAATGAGGAAACGAGTATGATAAAGAAAATAAAAATTAAACGCAGTTTTAATTCATTTTTTTTTCCACTTTTTCTAGGACATTTGGCAGTTTTGATTCAAATTGTCGAGAGAATGATGCCAGGTAATATTTATTTATCATTATTGCTTCATGTGACAATAACACTGATCAAACAAAACGTCTGTTAAGATACTGAGGCTTTAATAGAATTTTTATTACTTCTTTTTTTTTCTCTTTTATCGTTTCAGAGAGGAGGCTTCAGATGTATTCGAACGTGCGATTGTATAATTTTTAATCTCGAGTGCCATTTTGGGTGGAGACTTTGGATATATTCATGAGTTAACGGGTTTATTTAGTCGGTGGAGAATCTTTGATCATGGAGGGACGAGTGAAAATTAATAAGGGACAATTGCCGGTTAAGGCACATTATTTCTTCTTCATGGCGGGTGAGAATTTGTTTTGTGAGGATATTTTGAATGGGGGAGGGAAATCCTGGGTTTCTTGAGTTATCGAGGAAAGGGGGGAGATGGGGGAATTTTTGGGGAGACCTTTTTTGTGGAGTTTTTAATTGTCTTCGAAAAAGGTGTCTTCGAAAATTTCGGTTTTTTCAATGGCCTCTAAGATATTCCATTAAAACGAAATTAAAGGTTTAAATTGATTTTATTTCGTTGGCAGTCTTTTTTTCGAATTTTTGGGAATTTAAAGAGTTAGAGCTATTTATATAATTGTCTTTAGTTTTTGTGTGCTCTACAAAAAAGATGCAGTAAAATTGCTCTATCTCACTTAAATTCCGAGATATCTTGAGAAAACTAATGGTGAAATAAAATAGCTTTGTCAGGAAAATTTCATAGCCATAAAAATAATCGCTTATTAATTATTAAATTGTTTCACTAATATAATTCTTAATTCTGTTGATTTTTGATATTTTTGATACAACCTGAGTTAATGATAGGAAATGTACTTATAGGGGGGCTTAATAGATATGAAGAGCTCATCAAAGAGACTATGCAAAGAAAAATGAATAGATAAATAAGAATATTAAATTGTTTCAGCAATGGGCCCAATTCTCCCTTTTCTCCCAGTTTATGGCAAACAATTGGGCATATCATCGCCAATAATGGGAACAATAACCGCAATATTGCCAATACTTTATCTCTTATCAAAGCCAATGTTTGGATTTATCGCTGATTATTTTCGAAATTGGAGAAAAATGATTTTCATAAGTATATTAATTGGCTCGTCATTTTCATTCGTTTTGCTGTATTTTTTGCCAAAGATTCCGGAGTTCAGGGAGGATATTAACAACGAAAATTTCACGAGGTCACTAGTCTATGGAAAATATGAGTCTTGCCCTAGTCAGGTGATTCTTTATGATACTGAAGATAGCAGACATTTGATAATTTTCTGCATTTTTTTAAAACAAAAAGATTATTACTAGAAAAATATTCAAAAAATTTGCGCTTATAATTTTTTGAATTTCTTACATGAGCAAATTTTTTTCATTTTTTTCTTTTAATGAAGACTACAAATTGTCAGACGTCTGATATTTTTAGTGCTAAGATTATTTTTATCTTTTTTTAATTAATTTCCCAATATTTACAATTGGATTTTCGTTTCAGAGTGTAGGTGAAGAGTGTTCCAAGAATTATACACTAAAAATTAGATGCAAACACGTGTGTAACTCGACGAAGAATGAGTATTCAGTGATGCTAAAATTAGATGACCTTGATGGCAGACACTTGACACCAGATTGTTTGATAGCTGATGATTTTTTAAACAGTAATATTAATCCCTCTGTCTGTAATGAAACATTAGACTGCAGGATTCTATGTCAGATGAATCAGGAGGACATGGAAATTGATGATACTTGTCTTTACACAAGTTGGGCCTTTTGGATATTCATTTTGCTATTTGCTATTGGCAGTATTGGCTTCAATGTGACGAATTCTATCAGTGATGCTATCTGCTTTGATGTTCTTGGTGAGAATTTTGATGATTTTGAGTTTATTGAGTTCATTTTGGGGTTGAGGGGGTAATAATCACTTGTGAAATGCTGGTGTACATTGAAATCGATGAATAGAACTCGAGATATCCTCAAAAAAACATTTTTTAGAAAAAAAAACAAAGAGGAATCTCTCCAATTTTGGGGCAAAAAAATGAAATTTTTCAAAAATTAGAAAAAATTGATTCCGATACAAGTTTTCTGCCTAAAATTCCCTCAGCTTTTCAATGGAATCATAAGAAAAAAAATGTAACTGCGACGGTTTTTTTTTGAATGTCCATTTTGCCCCACTTTCCCCTACACAGATTTGAGGAGTGATTATCCCTTCGATTCACATCGGCTTTTCTCGAATATCTCTGGAAGAAAGGGAAATAGAGAAATTTTTGTAGAGGACCATCGGAACTTCTAAAGAGGTGTCCACAAAGATTACTTTATCTCGCTCAGATTCTGAGACATTTCAAAAAAAAAAAAAATTGAGATATTTTAGGTTTTTTAAATGCATTATTTAGCGACTCTTCGTCTTTATTCATACATACACATTATTGTCGTGTACAGATGATAAAAAAAGCCAACAGCTGATATTGTATAATGAAATTAGGCGAAGGCGGAAGCATGGGCTATGGAAGGCAGCGAGTTTGGGGTACAATTGGCTTTGGAATAACTGCATTACTCGCTGGATACAGTATTGATGTGGTCTCTGGAGATCATGTTGTTAAATCATATGCACCAGCGTTTATCCTCGTCATGGTATTCACTGCTTTCGACGTCATTTGCTGCACAAAACTGGAGGTACTAGATAGGAAAACCACTTGTTGATCATTTTGAAAAAAAAAGGCTGGAAAAGAAATAAAAAGTTCTCCTACCGGAAAAATGTTCCAGGATTTTTTTTTTGGGATTGAAGGACTGCATGAAAAAATCTCAAAAAATTTGAGAAAGTACTGCAACATGTCTACATTGTTGTGTATTTTTTTCAAAATTTTTTTCGGAAACGCCTTCACTTTAAAAAAAAAAATCCCGAATCGTTCTGTTCCATAAGCCTCTTTTGCTCCAATTTTCACCATCTCAAAAAAATGAAGCTAAAAAGAATCTTCTAAGAGTTTTTGCATTGAAATTCCTATGAAATTTCAAATTCTCATGAAATTCTCTACAAAAAAAGGGGTCTTGGAGATTTCCTCTGAACTAATTCGTTCCGAAGATTCGAAAATTTCAGAAAAATTAAAACTTTCTTATTTTTTCTTCCACAGCTTCCAATAATCTCAGGCTCTGGTAACATTGCGAAAGACGTTTTTCACCTTTTGAAGCAGAAAACTATCGGAATATTCCTGATATTTGCAACAATAGCTGGAATTCTTGATAGTTTTATTATCTACTTTTTATTCTGGTACCTCGAGGATTTAGCGAAGCAGACGCACCACATGCATCAGATCAAATTGATCGAGGGTCTCATTGTTGCTGCTGAGACACTCGGTGGTGAAGTGATATTCTTCACACTATCCGGTAAAATCCTGAAGAAGTTTGGATACGGTTACAGTATGACCTTTTGTTTCTTATGCTATGGTCTCCGTTTGGGATTGATATCCCTGGCGCCAAATCCTTGGTGGGTCATTCCCATTGAACTGATCTTTCAAGGACCTACTTATGCACTTTGTTACACGATTATCGTTGGATTTGCCAGTGTCGTTGCACCTCCAGGTACATCAGCGACTGTACAAGGCATTGTTGCTGGGATGGACGATGGATTCGGTAAATTCAATTGTCTATTTACTGGAGAAAATAAAAAATAAATTTTTTTTTTAAACTTTTTTTCTGGAATATCTCAGAAACTAAACGAGATAGAGCGATTTTGGTTTAATCCTTTGATGTTGTTCTTGAAATTCTGTACGAAAAGAGATTGGGAAAGAAAATCACGCTATCTTGCTTGAATTCCAAGATCTTCAATTACATTTTCAAATTTTGAAATAATGAGGAGAAAATCTGAAGTTTTCAGACGAATTGACTTTTTTTATCACTATTTTGTGGGAATATTTTTGAAATCAAACGAGATGAAGCGATTTTGTCTTAATCCTTTTCTGTAGCTCTTGAAGTTCTTGAGAAAAAAGGATAAAGGCAGAAAATTAACGCTATCTCGCTTGAATTCCTAAAAATTAGATAAAAAAAAGTGTTGACAAAATAAAATGAATTTGTCTGAAAACTTCAAATTGTTGAATAATGAAGGAAAATTTGAAGTTCTTAGACAAATCGATTTCATTTTTCTATCAGTTCTTTTTTTATATTTTGGGAATCAAACGAGATAGAGTGAATTTGTTCGAATCCTTTTTTGGAGCTCTTGAAATTCTCGACATAAAAAGATTAAGCCCAAAAATGACCTTATCTCGCTTAAATTCCGAGAGATTAGAAAAAAAAAAGTGTTGAGAAAATGGAATCGATTTGCCTGAAAACTTTAAATTCTTAAATAATGAGGAAAGATTTAATTTTTGAATTTTCTTGAAGGTTTCGCCGTTGGAAGTCTAATCGGTGGAATTCTGCTCCAAAAAATCGGTGGACCTGCAACATTACGTGCATTCTCGACCCTCGCAGGAATAACTTCGATAGTTTACCTAGTCGTATACCTTGTGATATTAAAAGAGGAAATGCCTGAAACAAAGAAGACAGATAGAAGTAATATCGAGTGGAAGAGGCCCGAAGCAGCAGCAGAAGAATGTCAAACTGCTGACGCTCAACTTACCTGAGATACTTGACGCCATAATTATTACTAAATTAATATTTTTGTACAATAACTATTTGTAATGTATTTGTGATAATTTTCATATGAATGAACAAGCTTTCTCGTAAATACTGAGTAAATTAAGTGATTCTGGACTTATTTTTTCAAGAATATTTTGAAAACCAGGAGAAATACAGGATTTTTGGTAGGAATCTTCAAAAAAGGTCTGGGAACTTAAAAAAATGAGCATAAATTCCAATATTTTTTTTCAAATTCTGTTTCTAAGGTTTAAAGAAAAAAACTTCGGAATGACTAAAATTTTTAGAAAAATGTAATTTTATCACATTTCTTCATTTCAAAATATCTCGGATACTAAGCGAGATAGACCGATTTCACCCGAATCTTTTTTGGTAGTTCCTTAAATTCTCTGTGAAAAGGTATGGAAAAAAATCGCCGCATCAGGCTTATTCTCCGAGATATTAAAAAAATCTGGTGAGAAGAGTGAATCAATTTGGTTTTAAAAACTTTATATAGGGCAGATCGGGGGAAAATGGACACTGTAATGAAATGGTTAGAGATGGATATTTTTTGATGATTCTATTGAGAAGCTCAGGAAATTTTAGCTGGAAATCGAGTGTCAGATGTATTTTTTTCGATTTTTTTGAAAATTCTATATTTTTTGGCATTTTTGAGGATAAAAACCTTACCTTTTTTAAAAAATTTCAGTTTTTTGCAAATATCTCTGATCCTATTGGTCGTAGCAATTCGGGGTTGGTCTTAAATGAAAGGTGAGCTCATTTTCCATCGATTTATGGGGTTTTGAATTCAAAAATATCCATTTTTGGAAGAGTTATAGGCAAAAAACGGTTTCCCAAAACGGTTTCACAAAAATGCCCATAAATCCCTTAAAAATCGATATTTTTGAATTGAAAACCCTATGAATCGATAGCAAATGATCTCACCTTTCACCTCCCATTAGAATTTTTACGCTACGCCAAATAGAACCGAAGATATTCTCAAAAAACTGAAAATTTTCAAAAAAAGAAAAGGTTTTACCCCTCTAAAGTGCTCAAAAAAGTCAAAATCGCCAAAAATTCAAAAAAATTAATTCCGGCACGTGTTTCCCATCTAAAATTTCCTCAGCTTTCCAATGGAATCATCAAAAACAATCTGCCGCCAATATTTCTATTAATTCCAAGAGTTTTCCATAATATTTGTCTAAAAATTTAGACGTGTCCATCTTACCCCTGATGTCCATTTTGCCTCATCTTCCCCTATTTTTACTCATAATATTTTTTTTATGAAATCATCAATTTATTCTCACTTCTTCAATTATAGATAAATTTTCAATTGATATCAGTAAAGATATTCGAATTTTGCGGTTTTCCCACTTTGTTATATATTTTATATATATATATAGTGAGGGATCAGTAGAGGGAGAAAGTGTCAAGATGACAGAAGAATTCACGTTAGACACACTTCCAACTGAAGTACTTCTCATTATATTCGATTACTGTGATGTTATTGATTTAATTAGATTATCATCATTGTGTAAACGTTTTCATTCAATTATTTGCGATGAAACATTGTGGATTAAGGAGAGTCGTGTACCATTAGTGACAAATCAATTTTCAGATAGATTCTGTGATAGGTATGATTGTTATGAAGGTTATGTCATCCCCCTTCCCTTTTTGTTAAATTTAATTAATAATATATAAATAAATTGATGTAATTTCAGATGCAATCCATTGTTGCAACTGAGGAACAAATGGCAGGTGTCAAACAATTGGCTCCAGGGAAAATACAATAAAGTCATTATTTACACAGATAGAGTCAATACAATTCCCTGTTTACGATTGACTGAAAATGTACTTTGGTGGAGCGGTGGTAATAAGCTTTATGGGTATCATCGAGATCGGGATAAGTCTCGTGGTCCACAGAGAAAACGCATCTTCACTTGGGATCATCTGGCAAGCGATATATCGAAATTTGTCGTTCGCGATGGATACATCATCAGCGGACACAGGTAATTATTATTTATTGGATTATTGTTGATTGGATTTTATTGCATTATTAAATTCATTTGCATTTTTTTGATTCAATGCATTAATTATTTGTAGGCATATTAGAGAAAGTAATTAACAACATCAAATTATTGTCAAATCACGATGTTTCGTAATTATTATACAGGAGAAAGTGGGAAAAATGGATCTGTTCTTAGAGAATAGGCAGCTCTATGAAAAAATTTGAAAAAACTATACATAAATCAAGACATATTGAAGCATCTTCTCAAATTTTTTCAGATTTTCACGTCGTGTCCTTAACATTGAAAAAAAACTCAATTATGTTGTTGCAGAGGCCCATTTTACCCCATTTCTCCACTATAATAATGAAATCAGTAGTGAAGAGGTAAAACAAGATAAGACTCTTTCTTTCTCATTAATTTTTTTGAAAATACCGCAGAAAACAACGGAGAAAGAGCAATTTTGCCCTAGAACTCTTTTGTAACTCTGGAAATTCTCTACAAAAACAGATGAGTAATATCACCTTACCTCGCTTAGTTTTCGAGATATTTCTTTCGAAATGACCTCAAAGATAAGTCGATTCATCCTGTTTTACTTCTTCACCACTGAAATTATCATACATTCGACGATTGTTTGGATTTTTTTGAGCGAATAAATTATTATGAAAGAAATATTTAAATAATTTGCACTTGTAAATTTTGTAATTTTCTACATGTGCATATTTTTCATTTTTTTTGAATAATTCATTTGTTAAAGAAGGAAAAATTCTTACAATTGTTTTTTAGATGTCTGCTCTAGGGATTTTTCTCTAAACTCAGTTGCTCAAAAGATATTTGGAAAGGAAGGGATGAGAATTTTTTGGAGTTTTCGGACAAATCGATTTTAATTCGACGAGACCGATGGCGCGCTACAGCGCGCCCGTTAGGTATCTTCAGAATAGTATATTACGCGTACTATACTACTCACAATTTAACTGACCAATAAGGAAGAGGACTTCACTTTGATCGTGACAACTTTCCATACATCGATTGTTTGCGTTCTTGTTCCTTTTTATAAAATATAATCGCGAGAAACTGAAATTTTTTGTCCTGATCCCATACGAATGTCTATTTCGCTCTGTCTCGCTTATTTACCGAGGGATCACGAAGAACTGTAAAAAAAAATGTAAATATCGCGAATCGTTGTGGCTTTTGGCCCTTTAAGATCCCCCACCATCAGGAAGTAGCCTGCAAAATTTCATAACAGTATCGCAAACGATTCTGAAGATTCGATAGAGCGGAAATGGTCATTTTCATAGAGCAAAGACCATTGCCTCTGGGTTTGGCCTGAAAATTCCGCAAACACTGGATATCCCGAATCGTTGCGGCTTTTGGCCCTTCAGGATCCCCCATCATCGTGCGTTTCACTCAATTCTTTGCGAAATTTCAAGGAAAACCCCGTATTCCCATGGGAAATGGGTGAAAAATGAGGATAAGGGAATATTCGAAGGAAATCAGCCATCATGAAAATCCCGATTTTCAAATCTTCATAACTTTTTTTCTGTGGCGTATTTCCTGATGAAATTTTACAGTGACACTGCCCAGGTCGTCGGGAAGTAGCCTGCAAAATTTCATAACAGTATCGCGAATGGTTCAGCGAATTCGATAGAGCAGACATTAACATTTTTACTGATCCCATATTAACGTCTATTTCGCTCTATCTCGCTTATTTACCGAGATAATCGAGAAAAACTGAAAAAATTCCGCGGATACTGGATATCCCGAATCGTTGCAGCTTTTGGCCCTTCAGGATCCTCCATCATCGTGCGTTTCACTCAATTCTTTGCGAAATTTCAAGGAAAACCCCGTATTCCCACGGGAAATGGGTGAAAAATGAGGATAAAGGAATATTCGAAGGAAATCAGCCATCATGAAAATCCCGATTTTCAAATCTTCATAACTTTGTTTCTGTGGCGTATTTCCTGATGAAATTTTGCAGTGACACTGCCCAGGTCATCAGGAAGTAGCCTGCAAAATTTCATAACAGTATCGCAAACGATTCTGAAGATTCGATAAAGCGGAAATGGTCATTTTCATAGAGCAAAGGCCATTGCCTCTGGGTTTGGCCTGAAAATTCCGCAAACACTGGATATCTCGAATCGTTGCGGCTTTTGGCCCTTCAGGATCCCCCATCATCGCGCGTTTCACTCAATTCTTTGCGAAATTTCAAGGAAAACCCCGTATTCCCACGGGAAATGGGTGAAAAATGAGGATAAAGGAATATTCGAAGGAAATCAGCCATCATGAAAATCTCGATTTTCAAATCTTCATAACTTTTTTTCTGTGGCGTATTTCCTGATGAAATTTTACAGTGACACTGCCCAGGTCATCAGGAAGTAGCCTGCAAAATTTCATAACAGTATCGCGAATGGTTCAGCGAATTCGATAGAGCAGACATTAACATTTTTACTGATCCCATATTAACGTCTATTTCGCTCTATCTCGCTCATTTACCGAGATAATCGCGAAAAACGGCAAATACTCCTTCCCTGATCCCAAATTAGTGCCTATTTTGCTCTAACTCGCTTATTTACCGAGATAATCGCGAAAAACTGGAATTTCTTTTTCCTGACTCCATATTAACGTCTATTTCGCTCTATCTCGCTTATTTACCGAGATAATCGAGAAAAACTTAAAAAATTCCGCGGATACTGAATATCCCGAATCGTTGCGGCTTTTGGCCCTTCAGGATCCTCCATCATCGTGCGTTTCACTCAATTCTTTGCGAAATTTCAAGGAAAACCCCGTATTCCCACGGGAAATGGGTGAAAAATGAGGATAAAGGAATATTCGAAGGAAATCAGCCATCATGAAAATCCCGATTTTCAAATCTTCATAACTTTTTTTCTGTGGCGTATTTCCTGATGAAATTTTACAGTGACACTGCCCAGGTCGTCAGGAAGTAGCCTGCAAAATTTCATAACAGTATCGCAAACGATTCTGGAGATTCGATAGAGCGGAAATGGTCATTTTCATAGAGCAAAGGCCATTGCCTCTGGGTTTGGCCTGAAAATTCCGCAAACACTGAATATCCCGAATCGTTGCGGCTTTTGGCCCTTCAGGATCCCCCATCATCGTGCGTTTCACTCAATTCTTTGCGAAATTTCAAGGAAAACCCCGTATTCCCACGGGAAATGGGTGAAAAATGAGGATAAAGGAATATTCGAAGGAAATCAGCCATCATGAAAATCTCGATTTTCAAATCTTCATAACTTTTTTTCTGTGGCGTATTTCCTGATGAAATTTTACAGTGACACTGCCCAGGTCGTCAGGAAGTAGCCTGCAAAATTTCATAACAGTATCGCAAACGATTCTGAAGATTCGATAGAGCGGAAATGGTCATTTTCATAGAGCAAAGGCCATTGCCTCTGGGTTTGGCCTGAAAATTCCGCAAACACTGGATATCTCGAATCGTTGCGGCTTTTGGCCCTTCAGGATCCCCCATCATCGTGCGTTTCACTCAATTCTTTGCGAAATTTCAAGGAAAACCCCGTATTCCCACGGGAAATGGGTGAAAAATGAGGATAAAGGAATATTCGAAGGAAATCAGCCATCATGAAAATCTCGATTTTCAAATCTTCAAAACTTTTTTTCTGTGGCGTATTTCCTGATGAAATTTTACAGTGACACTGCCCAGGTCATCAGGAAGTAGCCTGCAAAATTTCATAACAGTATCGCGAATGGTTCAGCGAATTCGATAGAGCAGACATTAACATTTTTACTGATCCCATATTAACGTCTATTTCGCTCTATCTCGCTCATTTACCGAGATAATCGCGAAAAACGGCAAATACTCCTTCCCTGATCCCAAATTAGTGCCTATTTTGCTCTAACTCGCTTATTTACCGAGATAATCGCGAAAAACTGGAATTTCTTTTTCCTGACTCCATATTAACGTCTATTTCGCTCTATCTCGCTTATTTACCGAGATAATCGAGAAAAACTTAAAAAATTCCGCGGATACTGGATATCTCGAATCGTTGCGGCTTTTGGCCCTTCAGGATCCTCCATCATCGTGCGTTTCACTCAATTCTTTGCGAAATTTCAAGGAAAACCCCGTATTCCCACGGGAAATGGGTGAAAAATGAGGATAAAGGAATATTCGAAGGAAATCAGCCATCATGAAAATCCCGATTTTCAAATCTTCATAACTTTTTTTCTGTGGCGTATTTCCTGATGAAATTTTACAGTGACACTGCCCAGGTCGTCAGGAAGTAGCCTGCAAAATTTCATAACAGTATCGCAAACGATTCTGGAGATTCGATAGAGCGGAAATAGTCATTTTCATAGAGCAAAGGCCATTGCCTCTGGGTTTGGCCTGAAAATTCCGCAAACACTGAATATCCCGAATCGTTGCGGCTTTTGGCCCTTCAGGATCCCCCATCATCGTGCGTTTCACTCAATTCTTTGCGAAATTTCAAGGAAAACCCCGTATTCCCACGGGAAATGGGTGAAAAATGAGGATAAAGGAATATTCGAAGGAAATCAGCCATCATGAAAATCTCGATTTTCAAATCTTCATAACTTTTTTTCTGTGGCGTATTTCCTGATGAAATTTTACAGTGACACTGCCCAGGTCATCAGGAAGTAGCCTGCAAAATTTCATAACAGTATCGCGAATGGTTCAGCGAATTCGATAGAGCAGACATTAACATTTTTACTGATCCCATATTAACGTCTATTTCGCTCTATCTCGCTCATTTACCGAGATAATCGCGAAAAACGGCAAATACTCCTTCCCTGATCCCAAATTAGTGCCTATTTTGCTCTAACTCGCTTATTTACCGAGATAATCGCGAAAAACTGGAATTTCTTTTTCCTGACTCCATATTAACGTCTATTTCGCTCTATCTCGCTTATTTACCGAGATAATCGAGAAAAACTTAAAAAATTCCGCGGATACTGGATATCTCGAATCGTTGCGGCTTTTGGCCCTTCAGGATCCTCCATCATCGTGCGTTTCACTCAATTCTTTGCGAAATTTCAAGGAAAACCCCGTATTCCCACGGGAAATGGGTGAAAAATGAGGATAAAGGAATATTCGAAGGAAATCAGCCATCATGAAAATCCCGATTTTCAAATCTTCATAACTTTTTTTCTGTGGCGTATTTCCTGATGAAATTTTACAGTGACACTGCCCAGGTCGTCAGGAAGTAGCCTGCAAAATTTCATGACAGTATCGCAAACGATTCTGAAGATTCGATAGAGCGGAAATGGTCATTTTCATAGAGCAAAGGCCATTGCCTCTGGGTTTGGCCTGAAAATTCCGCAAACACTGGATATCCCGAATCGTTGCGGCTTTTGGCCCTTCAGGATCCCCCATCATCGTGCGTTTCACTCAATTCTTTGCGAAATTTCAAGGAAAACCCCGTATTCCCACGGGAAATGGGTGAAAAATGAGGATAAAGGAATATTCGAAGGAAATCAGCCATCATGAAAATCCCGATTTTCAAATCTTCATAACTTTTTTTCTGTGGCGTATTTCCTGATGAAATTTTACAGTGACACTGCCCAGGTCGTCAGGAAGTAGCCTGCAAAATTTCATAACAGTATCGCAAACGATTCTGGAGATTCGATAGAGCGGAAATGGTCATTTTCATAGAGCAAAGGCCATTGCCTCTGGGTTTGGCCTGAAAATTCCGCAAACACTGAATATCCCGAATCGTTGCGGCTTTTGGCCCTTCAGGATCCCCCATCATCGTGCGTTTCACTCAATTCTTTGCGAAATTTCAAGGAAAACCCCGTATTCCCTCGGGAAATGGGTGAAAAATGAGGATGAAGGAATATTCGAAGGAAATCAGCCATCATGAAAATCCCGATTTTCAAATCTTCATAACTTTTTTTCTGTGACGTATTTCCTGATGAAATTTTACTGTGACACTGCCCAGGTCGTCGGGAAGTAGCCTGCAAAATTTCATAACAGTATCGCGAATGGTTCAGCGAATTCGATAGAGCAGACATTAACATTTTTACTGATCCCATATTAACGTCTATTTCGCTCTATCTCGCTTATTTACCGAGATAATCGAGAAAAACTGAAAAAATTCCGCGGATACTGGATATCCCGAATCGTTGCAGCTTTTGGCCCTTCAGGATCCTCCATCATCGTGCGTTTCACTCAATTCTTTGCGAAATTTCAAGGAAAACCCCGTATTCCCACGGGAAATGGGTGAAAAATGAGGATAAAGGAATATTCGAAGGAAATCAGCCATCATGAAAATCCCGATTTTCAAATCTTCATAACTTTGTTTCTGTGGCGTATTTCCTGATGAAATTTTGCAGTGACACTGCCCAGGTCATCAGGAAGTAGCCTGCAAAATTTCATAACAGTATCGCAAACGATTCTGGAGATTCGATAGAGCGGAAATGGTCATTTTCATAGAGCAAAGGCCATTGCCTCTGGGTTTGGCCTGAAAATTCCGCAAACACTGGATATCCCGAATCGTTGCGGCTTTTGGCCCTTCAGGATCCCCCATCATCGTGCGTTTCACTCAATTCTTTGCGAAATTTCAAGGAAAACCCCGTATTCCCACGGGAAATGGGTGAAAAATGAGGATAAAGGAATATTCGAAGGAAATCAGCCATCATGAAAATCCCGATTTTCAAATCTTCATAACTTTTTTTCTGTGGCGTATTTCCTGATGAAATTTTACAGTGACACTGCCCAGGTCGTCAGGAAGTAGCCTGCAAAATTTCATAACAGTATCGCAAACGATTCTGGAGATTCGATAGAGCGGAAATAGTCATTTTCATAGAGCAAAGGCCATTGCCTCTGGGTTTGGCCTGAAAATTCCGCAAACACTGAATATCCCGAATCGTTGCGGCTTTTGGCCCTTCAGGATCCCCCATCATCGTGCGTTTCACTCAATTCTTTGCGAAATTTCAAGGAAAACCCCGTATTCCCACGGGAAATGGGTGAAAAATGAGGATAAAGGAATATTCGAAGGAAATCAGCCATCATGAAAATCTCGATTTTCAAATCTTCATAACTTTTTTTCTGTGGCGTATTTCCTGATGAAATTTTACAGTGACACTGCCCAGGTCATCAGGAAGTAGCCTGCAAAATTTCATAACAGTATCGCGAATGGTTCAGCGAATTCGATAGAGCAGACATTAACATTTTTACTGATCCCATATTAACGTCTATTTCGCTCTATCTCGCTCATTTACCGAGATAATCGCGAAAAACGGCAAATACTCCTTCCCTGATCCCAAATTAGTGCCTATTTTGCTCTAACTCGCTTATTTACCGAGATAATCGCGAAAAACTGGAATTTCTTTTTCCTGACTCCATATTAACGTCTATTTCGCTCTATCTCGCTTATTTACCGAGATAATCGAGAAAAACTTAAAAAATTCCGCGGATACTGGATATCTCGAATCGTTGCGGCTTTTGGCCCTTCAGGATCCTCCATCATCGTGCGTTTCACTCAATTCTTTGCGAAATTTCAAGGAAAACCCCGTATTCCCACGGGAAATGGGTGAAAAATGAGGATAAAGGAATATTCGAAGGAAATCAGCCATCATGAAAATCCCGATTTTCAAATCTTCATAACTTTTTTTCTGTGGCGTATTTCCTGATGAAATTTTACAGTGACACTGCCCAGGTCGTCAGGAAGTAGCCTGCAAAATTTCATGACAGTATCGCAAACGATTCTGAAGATTCGATAGAGCGGAAATGGTCATTTTCATAGAGCAAAGGCCATTGCCTCTGGGTTTGGCCTGAAAATTCCGCAAACACTGGATATCCCGAATCGTTGCGGCTTTTGGCCCTTCAGGATCCCCCATCATCGTGCGTTTCACTCAATTCTTTGCGAAATTTCAAGGAAAACCCCGTATTCCCACGGGAAATGGGTGAAAAATGAGGATAAAGGAATATTCGAAGGAAATCAGCCATCATGAAAATCCCGATTTTCAAATCTTCATAACTTTTTTTCTGTGGCGTATTTCCTGATGAAATTTTACAGTGACACTGCCCAGGTCGTCAGGAAGTAGCCTGCAAAATTTCATAACAGTATCGCAAACGATTCTGGAGATTCGATAGAGCGGAAATGGTCATTTTCATAGAGCAAAGGCCATTGCCTCTGGGTTTGGCCTGAAAATTCCGCAAACACTGAATATCCCGAATCGTTGCGGCTTTTGGCCCTTCAGGATCCCCCATCATCGTGCGTTTCACTCAATTCTTTGCGAAATTTCAAGGAAAACCCCGTATTCCCTCGGGAAATGGGTGAAAAATGAGGATGAAGGAATATTCGAAGGAAATCAGCCATCATGAAAATCCCGATTTTCAAATCTTCATAACTTTTTTTCTGTGACGTATTTCCTGATGAAATTTTACTGTGACACTGCCCAGGTCGTCGGGAAGTAGCCTGCAAAATTTCATAACAGTATCGCGAATGGTTCAGCGAATTCGATAGAGCAGACATTAACATTTTTACTGATCCCATATTAACGTCTATTTCGCTCTATCTCGCTTATTTACCGAGATAATCGAGAAAAACTGAAAAAATTCCGCGGATACTGGATATCCCGAATCGTTGCAGCTTTTGGCCCTTCAGGATCCTCCATCATCGTGCGTTTCACTCAATTCTTTGCGAAATTTCAAGGAAAACCCCGTATTCCCACGGGAAATGGGTGAAAAATGAGGATAAAGGAATATTCGAAGGAAATCAGCCATCATGAAAATCCCGATTTTCAAATCTTCATAACTTTGTTTCTGTGGCGTATTTCCTGATGAAATTTTGCAGTGACACTGCCCAGGTCATCAGGAAGTAGCCTGCAAAATTTCATAACAGTATCGCAAACGATTCTGGAGATTCGATAGAGCGGAAATGGTCATTTTCATAGAGCAAAGGCCATTGCCTCTGGGTTTGGCCTGAAAATTCCGCAAACACTGGATATCCCGAATCGTTGCGGCTTTTGGCCCTTCAGGATCCCCCATCATCGTGCGTTTCACTCAATTCTTTGCGAAATTTCAAGGAAAACCCCGTATTCCCACGGGAAATGGGTGAAAAATGAGGATAAAGGAATATTCGAAGGAAATCAGCCATCATGAAAATCCCGATTTTCAAATCTTCATAACTTTTTTTCTGTGGCGTATTTCCTGATGAAATTTTACAGTGACACTGCCCAGGTCGTCAGGAAGTAGCCTGCAAAATTTCATAACAGTATCGCAAACGATTCTGGAGATTCGATAGAGCGGAAATGGTCATTTTCATAGAGCAAAGGCCATTGCCTCTGGGTTTGGCCTGAAAATTCCGCAAACACTGAATATCCCGAATCGTTGCGGCTTTTGGCCCTTCAGGATCCCCCATCATCGTGCGTTTCACTCAATTCTTTGCGAAATTTCAAGGAAAACCCCGTATTCCCTCGGGAAATGGGTGAAAAATGAGGATGAAGGAATATTCGAAGGAAATCAGCCATCATGAAAATCCCGATTTTCAAATCTTCATAACTTTTTTTCTGTGACGTATTTCCTGATGAAATTTCACAGTGACACTGCCTAAGTCGTCAGGAAGTAGCCTGCAAAATTCCACAACAGTATCGCGAATGGTTCTGCGAATTAGATAGAGCAGACATTGACATTTTTACTGGTCCCTTATTAACGTTCGTTTTGCTCTATCTCACTTATTTACCGAAATAATCGCGAAAAACTGAAAACACTTCTTTCCTGATCTCAAATTAGTGCCTATTTCGCTCTATCTCGCTTATTCACCGAGATCATCGCGGAAAACTGGAAAAAAATTTCCTTATTCCATATCCCAGCGCGCCCGTTAGGTATTTTTAGTATAGTATATCACGCGTACTATACTACTCACAATTTAATTGACCAATGAGGAATGAGGACTTCACTTCAATCGTGACAGCTTTCGATATATCGATTGTTTGCGTTCTTGTTATTTTTTATAGAGTATCGTTTTTTTTAGAAATTCTTCACAGAAGAAGGATAAAGGCAAAATCTCCCTATCTCGCTTGGATTCCACGATATTCCAAAATCACTGGAGACATAATGAAGTCAATTTATCTGAAAACTTTAGATTCTTTGAAATAATTGATGATTTGTTGCAGAAATGGAGCCATGGGATTCTGGCTGAAGGGTGATGGAGGCTATTCTCACATTGAAATTGATGCCCCTTATGCATCGAGTATAAATGCCATTGACGAAATACCAGAGACTATAATAACTGGTACTGCTGACGGTGTAGTCCAGGTCGATAACACTTGATTCCCACAAATAATCTTCATCACTTGGAATAGTGCATTGAACTTCAGTTCAATACAAATATCCAAAACTGACAAAATCCTATAAAATTCCAAAAATTGGAAAAACTCATTTTTTTAATGGTTGGCTGAATTTTTTAGGTATGGCCCGATATATCGAAAATCTACAATATGCAGCCCTTATTTAGGCATCATGTGTACGACAGAATTTGGTCCTTGGGAATTGATCCGGGAGGAACAATATTCGCCGTGGGCTCCTCTGGCACTAAAAGTGGCCCTCCTCTTCGAATTTTCGATATTGAATGGTAACTATAAAGGAAAATGGGGCAAAATGGACCTCCGTGACAACACAATTCAGGAATTTTTTTTTGGAGTGAAGGATTTCATGAAAAAAAAATATGAAAAAATTTGAGAAAATGCTCCAATATATAGACATTTTTATTGAATTTTTTCAAAAATTTTCGGTGACTCCATCACTCTCAAAAAAAATCCCTCATCATTTTGAAACACAGGTCCATTTTGTCTTGGTTTTTCCTATAATTGTCGAAGAAATTTATGAATGTTCTTAATTATCAGTTTAATTGATTTAGTTGCAGAGTAGCTCACGAAATAACGCACAATTGGAGGTACGGTGCGGGTGTTTTGGATCTCGTTTGGGACAGTCCGAATTGTTTATTGTCCTGTGGATATGATACGTACATAAAAAAATGGGATTTAAGGTAATTGGAGCAAAAAATATGAAAATTTCAAGACGAATCGATCTCATTTTTCCATCAGTTCTCTAATGGAATATTTCGGAATCTAAACGAGATAGAGCAATTTTCATAATTGCCCTTTCTTGTAGTCTTCGAACTTCTTTTCTCAAAATAGAAACCACAAAAATTGCTCTATCTCGCTTAATTTCCAAGATATCCTTAAGAAAACTAATTATGAAATAAAATCAATTTATCTGAAGAATTTGATAAAAATGAAATAATTTATGAATTTTCAGAATTGGAACCTGTGTGGCTTCCTGGTCAGATCCAACTGATGCAGCTCTATACTGTCTCTCATCTGACTACAAATACACAATGATATCAGGCACTCAGTACAATGGCAAAGCCGTTCTCTGGGATCAACGACAGAGCAAATACATTCAGCTTTACTTTATGAATTTCCGAAGAACCTCAAGTCCAATTTACAGTCTAGCCTTCGATAGTTCCCGTCTCTTCGGTGCAACAGACAGGCAATTAGTTGAATTCACATTTACTGGAAGTAACAATCGTCCAAACGATTATCGTCACATTCTAACGTAATTAAGGAAATAATTAAATAGTGTTTATGAAAGATCATTAAAAACACATTTTGAACAGTTTAGAATTGTGTTGATTCTTCTTTGAATTCACATATAACACAATTTATTTATTTATAAAATCATAAAATTTCCCCTGAAATATAATGAAATTATAGTTCTTTTTTTTTTCCTTTTTAAATAAAAAACAATTAAGAACTGAGCCAAATCTATATATAACAATGAATAATTTCAATAATAAGCAATAAAAGAACGTGCTCAATCAACAAGACTGAGGTCGATAAACTCATGGGCTTAAGTTACAGATCAAAGACCTTGCTGACATGAGTAATATTTGTATTTTGCAATTATTCAATTAATTGCATGTGTGCTCTCATTAAAACTCTCAACATTACGAATTTCGATTTGAAGCATCATGGGAAACTGGAAGGTTTTTTAGTTTTCAAAGAAAAAAACCTTCTATTTTCCATGATACTTTAAATTAATTACTATCAACATGAACGATCCGATTATTAATCACCAATTTCTTCTAATTTTAAATATTTTCCCTAATTTATTATTTAAAAAAGTAAAAAACAAATGACTCTATGCATTGTATCCCCCTTTTAGATGAGCCCATCGACATAAATTTTAAATCATCGATCTAATCATGTAATTAAGAATTCCACCGTGTTTGAAATAAGTTAAATCAACTTCAGTATCAAAACGTACAATAACATCAAAATTTTTACCAACATCAGTTCGTACTGTAATTTGTTGATGTGGCTGACAATTTACAGGAATGTCAATGTCGTATAATTCAAAACCATTAAGTCCAAGTGTTTCAGCATTTTGACCTGGCAAATATTGTAATGGTACAATACCCATTCCAACTAAATTTGACCTGTGTATACGCTCATAGGACTCAGCAATAATAGCACGAATTCCAAGAAGATATGGACCTTTTGCTGCCCAATCCCTCGATGATCCTGAACCATATTCTTTACCTACTAGTGCTATTAGAGGGGTCTTGTCTTTTCCGTAATTCTCAGCTGCATCATAAATGTCCATCTGCAATTAATTTTAGTTCGATTATTTTAAAATTGAATTTTTCTTTTTTTTTTGAGATTATAATTTTGAATTTCCTTTTTTTTTTCCTAGAAATTATGAAAATGAGGAATTTTAAAGGCTCACCTCTTCCTTCGTAGGAATGTACAGAGTTCTTGGTCCAGATTTACCAACGAATTTGTTGACTAAACGAATGTTTGCGAATGTTCCCCGCATCATTACAGCGTCATTGCCACGACGAGCACCATAGGAATTGAATTCCTTTGGTGTCAGCCTAAATGAAAAAAAATTAAATTTTTTTATGAACACTAGAAAAGTCAATTTTTGAAAAATCTATTTTTTTTAAATTTATCCCTTGAAATCCATTTTTTTTTAAATGAAATTTCTAACTTTTCCTCAAGCATTTCTTCATATTGTCACTTTAGATTTAAAGGGGCGTAAGTGCTATGCTCACACATAGCCCTTACAAAACTTTGTTTCGAAGGTGACGAGATTTAAAGCTCTTATCGAAACTTCAATCCTATTTTTTTTTCGAAACATGTTTTTTAAAAGTGGCATTCAACATATAACTCCAATAATTGTCATTATTTTCATTTGAATTTTTGACAGTATCTTGAAAACAACATTTCGAAGGACTGTACACCGGGGATTTTCAAAAAATTTAATCTGCCTTTTTTTTATTAATAAAAGATTACTTTTTTTTCCGAAAATTGAACGTTTTCATTCAAGTGTTCGACAATTACACAAAGAACAATATTTTTTGAATCTTCTACGCATTTCTCTTGCTATGTAAATGTATATTAAGCGAATTTTCAATTTTTTTTCTTTCGAAGTCTCAAATATGCGCTTAAGTGGCTATGTAACTTATCACCAAAGTATAAATTTCAATCCAATTTTTTTCTGTATAGAATAAATATTCTAGCAAAAAACGAATTCTTACATGCTTCATAACAATGTTATACAGCCTGTAAGAATTTGTTTGTTCTAAAATATTCATTCTGCACAAAAAAAATTGGCTTGAAATCCTTATTCTGATGATAAGATGAAAACATGGCCACTTAATGATATCCTAAAAATATTATTACTTCATTGCCTCTTTTCCACCCGAAAAAATTTCCGAAAAACCCTTTTTTTAGGCTTTGAAAGCATAACCCCTCAATTAACAAAAAAAAAAGGATAATTACCCTCGTGAAGCAAGATATCTTGCAGCAGGTGAATTACGAGCAATGCTGCCAGCAGGACTGATGTGATCGGTCGTAACCGAGTCTCCAAGATTGAGAAGAACTCTCGCTCCACGAATCGGTTTGATCTCCGGCAATTCCTGCACCAAAAAGTGAATTAAAGACAAAAATCCCCAATGATAACAGAAAATAAATATTTATTATTCCACAACTCACCTTTTGGAGCCCCTCGAAATAAGGTGGATGCTTGATGTACGTGGAGTTCACGTCCCAAGGATAAAGTTGACCCTCTGGAGCAGCAAGACTCGCCCATTTGGTACTGCCCTTCTCAATCTTCTCGTAAACACTCTTGAACATCGCTGGAATAACGTACTTCCTCTCGATTTCCTGAATTTCAGCTCGTGTTGGCCAAATGTCGTGTAAATAAACATCACGACCGTCCATTCGTCGACCCAGAGGCTCTTTCTCGAAGTCAATGTCCACTGTACCAGCAATTGCATAAGCGATTACAAGAAGAGGCGATGCTAGATAGTTTGCTCGGGTACTGGGATGTATTCTTCCCTCGAAATTACGATTTCCGGAGAGTACACCGCAACAAACCAATTCATTCTGTGAAAAAAAAAGAAAGTTAATAATTTATATAAAAATGAAAATAGCACATTTATGACAATTCTTCTGGATTTTTTAAATCAAATAAATTATTGTAGAAAAAAAATATTTCAAAAATTTACACTCATGGTTTTTTAAATTTCCTACTTATGCATATTTTTCCTCTTTTTGAAATAATTCATTTGTCAAGAAAAAAATATTAAAATTGCCATATGTCTGCTATTTCCATATCGCTCTATCTCATTAAGTTTCTGAGATATTCCCCAAAAAAAAACGGCTGACAGAATACAATCGACTCTTTTTGTTTTGCCTCTTTATTACTTGATTTATCGTCGAATATCCTGGAAACTAAGCCAGATAGAGCAATTTTGGACGAATGCTTCTATCGTTTCTATCCTAAAAATCGTAAAAATTAGAGAAATAACGAAATTTTTGAAGAAATCCTTTTCGAAGACATTTAAATTTGCCACAAAAAAAGGTTGAAGATCATTTTAAGACCACTCGCTTCAAAAATATTCAGAAAAAAACTGTTTTAGCAATTTCGCTCAACAATTTTGTCTCAATAAAAAAAAGTTTGAGTCATTTGCAAAGAATATTTACCTTTTCAATAGCATCAACAATAGAATCATCGAGAGGTCCACTGTTACCAATACAAGTCATACAACCATAGCCAACTACGTCGAAACCAAGCTGAGTCAGCGGTGGAATGACACCGCTTTCTTGCAGGTAATAAGTAACTACCCCCGAGCCAGGGGACAGTGATGTCTTAATGTATGGGGCTACGGTTAATCCAGCCTCGACAGCTTTCTTAGCAAGAAGACCTGTACAAATAATTTTTAAATATTTAAATTAGCAAGAATGAGGACAATCGAAAAATGTAGACGAAACAAATAGTAATCACCTGCACCGAGCATTACACTTGGATTACTCGTATTTGTACAACTGGTAATGGCAGCTATCACTACAGATCCATGACGAAGAGTGTAATCCTTTCCCTCGAATTGAAATATTCCTTCTGCCTTGGATTTTTCAGGACTGAGACCAAAGCCCTTGAAACCAATCTAAAAAAAATCAAATTTTTAGAATTAATTTTCAGAATTTTAATTTTTCTTTTTTAAATAGGAAAGACAAAATGAGGTGAAACGTAATTTTTATCTATGAATAAATTATTTTGAAGAAAAATGAAAAATATGGACAACTAGAAAATTCAAAAAACTTTAATTGGAAATTTTTCAAATATTCTTTTTATCCCAATTTATTTGTTTCAAAATTTTTTTCTGAATGTCAGATTTTAAATGATGCAGAAAATTTTTTTTTGGAGGAAACGACTGCCCCGAAAAATCTGAAAAAATTTGTGAAAATGCTCCAACATGTCTTAATTATTACTGAATTTTTCCAAGTTTTTCCGAAGAAGCTTTCACTCCAAAAAAAAAAAATCCCATTCTTTTGTTCTACAGGCCCATTTTGCCCCGGTTTTTCCCCCCTCTACAATTGAGACCTTCTGCCTATTCAGAATAAAATTTAACTGCAAATGTACAAAAGGTTGGTGTTTATTACCCGAAATATTCCAGGTATACACACTTCCCCCGTTTCTCAAAGTTTTGCTCAATGCACCTGCTTTGCAAAATTTCCCAAAATTTTACTGAACAATGGTCTTCCAAGAAATTGAATTTTATTTTATTATTTTAAAAATCATGATCCTGAAAATAGCAGACATTTCACACAATTTTTAGATTTTTTTTTTCATTAAACAAATAAATTATTTTGAAAAGATAAAAAATATATATATATAGTAAATTTAAAAAACTCCAAATGCAAATTTTTCAAATATAATTTTTATAACAATTTATTTGTTTAGCGAAAAAATCCAAATAATTTTTAGATGACTGCTAAGCTCATGAATTAAAAAAAAATAACTACATTGAAAATAGCAGACATTTATTTATTTAATTAATAAAAAATTGACATTTCACAATTTTTAGTTTTTTTTTCTCCAAACAAATAAATTGTTCCGAAGAAAAAATGAAAAATATGTCTATACAGTACATCTAAAAAACTCTAAATGCAAATTTTCCAAATAAAATTTCTGAAATAATTTATTTGTTAAAAAAAATCGAAATAATCAATAAATTCAAATGTCTGCTAATTTCATGATCCTAAAAAATCGAGAAATTTTAGATATTTGACGTAAATGTAGGAAAAAAGAAGCGCTTTGGAATGAGGAGTTTCACATTACCACCGATTGACGTGCCAAAATGTTGAAAAAATATGCAGTATAAAAAAGAAGAAATTGTCAAATCAGCGATTATCATTTTGAAGCGAGTTGGCCTGAGGTGGTAAGCAATCGCATGCGAGTATTGCAGTTAATCGTGTGATATCATTGCGAACGGACGATTAAAGACGCGCGCGCTTGGATATTTAAGAAAAAAAAAAAAATTATATTTTTTTCCGAGTAATAAATTGCAGAAAGAATTTACTAGTTTAAGTGGAAAAAGCATTGGCAATAAATATCGAGCATTCAGGTAACAAAATATTTCCGTTATTTCGAGAAAAATATATTTTCGGTTGACGAGAGACAATAAAAGGGATTAGGACAAATGGAGAAAATTTCTACGTACTAATTTAAGAAGTTTCGAAAAATATTTTACGCTTTCTTTTTTCAATTGAAAAGAAAACAATTAAAGTACTGAAATTCCTGAAAATATAACGGACATACTAGAAACGCTATTGCATTTTTCGAATTTCGAGTTTCTACAGTAAAAAAAAAATTTCGATTTTTGAAAGTTTTTTTTTGAAAAAACCGCTATTTCAACAGTGAAAAGGAGCAAATGCGCGTTTCCTTGTTACAATTGAAAGGAAACACCGATGTTTAACGCAATTGAATAGATACTGCGATCGATAAATATGCATTCTCGTATTGCTTCTCAAGTCACTGTTGATCTCAACAATAAAAAAGGAAAAAAAAAAATTAAATAATAAAAAAATTGAATGAAGTGAATTTTTTTCTTAAAAACATATGGAACATTATTTCTCAATTATAAAGCCAGAATCTCCAATCAGCGAATGTAAATAAAGTTTTTGATAAAAAAGAGAAAGAAAGAAAGAAATGAGCGTGTGAATCTGTGCAAATATTTTTTTCGTCGTCGAGTGATTAAGATTTTCAATTGATTTTAAATTGTGATATTTCAATATGCGATTGGGAAAAAACAGTGCAAAATGGACCTGTGTGTCAAAATGATTTGAGATTTTTTTTTTTTTTTGGGAGGGAAAGAGTGTCTAAAAAAATCTGGAAAAATTCACCAACAATGTCTATATATTGGAGCATTTTCTCAAATTTTTTGAGATTTTTTAATCGAGTCTTTCACTTTGAAAAAAATAATCCTGGATCATGCTGCTGCAGAGGTACATTTTGCTCAACTCTTCTCTACACTGAGAAAAAAAATTAGTAATATTAAATAAATTCGTGTAGTCGGCACAAAAAAATTGTTGAGCATACACAATTATCATTCAGTAAAAATAATAATCGATTTAGAATAGACAAAATCTTTCTTTAAATCCAGTTCCTCATTTTTTCATAAAAATTTAAGGATGATTGCGAGGTGAAATCGGGAAAAAAAAGTTAATTTTTTGTAGAAAATCGTTAAAACAATTTATACAATTCATACAAGATGAAATTTTCAAATCTGATTCAGTAACTCTGTAAAAACTGTAAAGAGGAATAAAACAAGCCTTAAAAATAAGAAATTCATTGAAATTTGGAATTTTTTCATTATTTTCTACATTTTTTCAAATTTTGCAAGATTAAAAAAAATGTAAAAAATAAAGAATATTTTCCAATTAATTTTTCATTTCTCAACTCATTTTTTTCCTCATTACATTTTTCACAGATTCACTAAATCAAATCTGAGAATTTCGTTTTGCATAAATTGTTATTGAATATTTTCTACAAAAATTTAACATTTTTTCCGATTGTACCTCCCAATAATCCTCAAAATTACTAAATTTTTCCCCTCAGTTTATGAACGAGGAGCTTTGGGTCAGTGGTGAGAGGCCAAAAATGAGTCATCGTAATGTCAAGACGAAGGTACTTGCAAGAAGAGGGAGGAAAAAAGGACAAAGGGTTTTTCTAGTGAACCTGGGCCCACTGACCAATCCCAGAGGGGCCTGTTGTCCCATCAGAAGGGTGGGAGGTCAGGTAACAACTCGTATAAATTGGCCTGGACGATTAGCAAGGTCATCAGTCGTCTGAAGAAATTCAACGAGGAATCACAAGGTTGATTTTGCCAAATACTCGTTGTTTAAAATTACATTTTTTCAAAAAGTGGAATATATTCTGAAACGAAAAGAGTCTGCTGTCGGATGCAATCTCGTCCGGTGTGGTTGAATTGAATAAAAACCCCTCACCGGGTAGGATTCATCCAATATCAGTCCCTGAGCATCCTTTAATAAATTTAAATTAATTTAATTAATTTATTAATTTATATTATTCAACGTGACTTTCATCTGGAGACGTAGTATCGGTCTAGTGACACGGTGAACATTGATATTCGTGACTAGATCGAAATACTCGTCCCTGGATCCAAGTAAATACATCAAAATATATCATCTATTAATTTATTTAATGATTTCACTTTTTTTATCATTGAAAATTCTCACTTATTTGTCTTTGGTGATCTAACTGTATGGTGAATCTTTGAATTCATAAAGCTAGATCAGCAAGGCAAAATCGGTGAGACTGAGACAACGTGGGACATTTATTCATTCATTTCTTATAACTCATTGTAATTGTAATATCATGATTGTTTAAGTTTCGAGGAACTCGTGCAGTGATTTGTAATAATTTGATCCATATCACAGCACTAGTTACCTTAAACTAAACGATCCCACTCAGCATTTCATCAGGTTTTTATTAATTAATTCATTCATTCATTGATTTTCGGTTTTCAGGTGAATTGGGAGGATAAGTGCAGAATGGGATGAACCTAATCCAGGCTGACGTCATATTATCATCGTCACTGGGTTATGTTTGTCCCATGCGTGTACTCAAGAGACATCAAATTTATTTATTTATGTTTATTAATTTAATTTGTGGAGGATAAGGTGGGGTAAAAGAGACCCATCTTAGTTTTGGTATTTTATATTGTAGAAAACATTCGTAATCAATGGAAATATTAAAGATAGGTTTTTTCTGATGATTCCATTGAAATGCTGAGAAAATTTCTGATGGAAATCATGTATCAAAATTGATTTTCTTTAATTTTTCGGAAATTCAGTTTTTTTTTTTTGCAAAAATTTGAAGAATCTAAAATCATTTTCATTTTTGGGGAATATCTCTGGTTTTTGTTGGTCGTAGTGACCTAAGGTATGTGCCAAATGAAAGGTGAGCTCATTTTCCATCGATTTAGACAGTTTTTAAAGAAATATTTCAATTTTTCAAGTACTTGGAGGGCAAAAATTAATTTTCAGGAAAAAGTCCACAAGTATTTGAAAAATCGATTAAAAAAAATGTTAACTACGTAAATCGATGAAAAATGAGCTCATCTTTTATTCAAGATCACTACAACCAATAAAATCAAAGATTTTTCAAAGATTTTCAGCAAATATTGGTAGAAAAAAATAGAATTTTCAAAAATTAAAAAAAATAATAATTTTTAAATATATTTTCCGTCTAAAATTTCCCCACCTTGTCAATGAAATCATTAAAACAATTATTGATAATATAATAATTTACCTTATTGGTGAGACAACTGGCGAAGTCTACTTTCATGTCAGTGACTGAAACACGATCGTGAGGTCTTTTTGGTCCACTGACGCTGGAGACGACTGTTGCCAAATCGAGAGTGACTGTCTCAGAGAATATTGGATCCTGGTCCTCGTTATTGTAGTCACGAAGCATTCTAACAGCTTCCAGATACTTTTGAATTCTCTCAATGTGCTCTTCCGTTCGACCTAATTAAACAAATATGAATAATTAATGTGGTAATGCGATGATATTTGATTTATTAGCTTTTCCAGTTTAATTTTACCAGTTTGACGAAGATAATTCAAACTCTGCTGATCGACTGGGAAAAATCCAACGGTTGCACCGTATTCTGGACACATATTTGATATTGTTGCTCTGTCAGCAATGCTCAATTCAGCAACTCCAGGTCCGTAAAATTCAACGAATTTACCGACTACTCCCAATTGTCGTAAGTTCTAAAATGAAGGAAAATAAATGAATATTAAAATCAAAATCTTGCGATAAATTCACATTTTCTCCTAAGAAACAAAGTGGCGTAAGAGCCTTTTTTCTGAAAAAGCGAAGTGGCAAATGTTTGTTCTTTACTCCAATTGATTTTTTTGTGCATTTTCTGCAAGACTATTAAAAAATATACATATGTGGGGGAAGGTGGGGAAATACGGACATAAGGGGTAAAATGGACACACTTCAGTTTTTATGCATATTTTATGAAAAAATCATTAAATAAATGAAAATATTAGAGATGGATTTTTTTTAATGATTCCAGCAGAAAGCTGAAGAAATTTTAGTTTAGAAACATGTGCCAAAATTGATTTTTTTCAATTTTTTGAGAATTCGATTTTTCTGGCTTTTTTGAGGGGTTGCCTTTTGATTTTCGAGCAAATTCAGTTTTTTGGAAATATCTCTGGTTCTATTGGTCGTAGCGACATGGGACCGATTTTAAATGAAAGGTGAGATCATTTACCATCAATTCATGAGGTTTTGGATTCAAAAATATCGTTTTTTTACATAGTTATAGAACAAAAACCGGTTATCATAATTTTTCCCAAAAGTTCCCAGAACTATCTGAAAAATCGATATTTTTGAATTCGAAACCACATGAATCGATGGAAAATGATCTCACCTTTCATTTGAAATCGGCCCCAGGTAGCTACGACCAATAGAACCAGAGATATTTCCAAAAAACTGAATTTACTCAAAAATCGAAAGGCTTTTAGCCCTCAAAAAGGCCAGAAAAAATCGAATTCTCAAAAAATTGAAAAAAAATAATTCTGGCACATGTTTCTCGACTAAAATTTCCTCAGCTTTTCGATAGAATCATTAAAAAAAATCTATCTTCCACTGTTTTATTACAATGTCCATTCTGCCCCACGTTCCCCTACCTACAACGAACAAAAAGACGTATCTCCAACGTTTTATTGCCTTTTTTTTCTATTCTCCAAGAAATTACTAGCAATAAAGAGGCCTCAATGCCAAATTAGAATTTTCCGAAATAACTTTAGGAGATACGCCTCTTTTAATCTATAATCGAGCGTTTTTAGCACTTGCGCCACTTTGTTTCTTAGGTAATGACATAATCTCACCTTTGTTATCGTCAGCACGAGATCAGTCGAGGTGACATAAGGATTCAAAACTCCCACCAATTTGTATCCAATAACTTTGGGAATCAGCATGGAGACAGCCTGTCCAAGCATAACAGCCTCTGCCTCAATTCCACCAACACCCCACCCAAGAATTCCCAGTCCATTGATCATCGTCGTGTGCGAATCAGTGCCAACAACACTGTCCGGATAGAGAAGTTCCTTCTCATCAAAAACAACTCTAGCTAAATACTCCAAATTGACTTGATGAACAATTCCACTTCCTGGTGGCACGATGAGCATATTTTTCAGGGCTTTTGCTCCCCATTTCAAGAACATAAACCGCTCCTTGTTCCTCTCGAACTCGAGGTCTTCGTTTTTCTTCAAAGCATTATCACTGCAGCAAAAGGAATGCAGAATATCAATTAATAGTAATAAGATGGAAACTGAGAAAAAAAAGTATAGTCTCAAAGAAATGTATTTAGTGCAAGTGAATATGAAAAGTTCGTTTCAAAAAGCATTGATCATCTATATCTATATCTATAGAAATTTAGAATATTTACTTGTACCGAGTACATCTCTTTGAGACCAGAAATTCTTTCTCGTAGTGTAGGAATCATGGAACATTGAAATTATTTAATTTAATAATATCAATTAATTTTAAAAAAGAATAATGAATAAAAAAGAAAAATTAATTGATAAATTATCGAAGTTTCGCCTTTTTCATTCAGACTTCCTGAATAGGCGAAACGTTCTTCATTTGAAAATTAATTAGGATTTTTTAATTAAATTAATTCCAACGTTCCATGATCCCTGAATCTTAGTTGATGAGCATGGAAATCATAATTAATTAATTAATTAATTAATCAATTAATAGTGTCTAGATTATATAATGAAATTAGACAGAAAAAATTGTGCTTTGACCTTTGACAATTGATCAATGGACGTTTATTTACCTGCGGACAAAGTCCACTTGAATCGAGTGATCGATGACTAAGTCAGATGGACAAATTGGATTTATCCTATCAGGATCTCCACCAAGCTGCTTAACCGAATCTCTCATTGCTGCGAAATCTACTACAGCAGGTACTCCAGTTAAATCCTGAAGAATAACTCGTGCTGGCTTGAAGGCCACCTCCACAGTGTCCTCCTTGGCCTGATGAACTTCCCATGCCAAGATTTTTTCGATGTCACTCTTTTTAACTTGAAATTCATCGCAATTCCTCACTGCACTTTCAAGCAGGACTCTTATAGAGAAAGGCAAACGATCTGTGGAGCAAAAAAAAATTAAGCAACTATTAAGTAGTAGCAAAAATCTGTAAATTAACTAATACTTAATCTGACAATTAACTATTAATTAGTAGCAAAAATATTGAGTGAATATTAAATAATAGCAGAAATCTGACTATTTGTAGACTTTTTTTTTCAAACGAATAAATGATTTTTTAAATAAATAAAAATATGCAAGTTTAGAAAATGCGAAGAATTATTTGAGCGAATTTTTAAAATTATTTTTTATAATTGTCTAAATAATTTAAATGTTTAAAAGTATTTTTTGTTATTCTATTGTTATGTATGTTGTTTAAATAATTTATTTGTTTAAAAAAATGGGAAGAATTATCAGGCATATGATAATTTCATTGAAATGAATTTTTTTTTTTAAGAAAAAAATCATTATTAGAGAAACAACATGCGCACGTAGGAAATTCGAAAAACTGTAAGTGCAGATTTTTAATTAAAATATTATTTTTAAACTCATTTATCTGTTGAAAAAAAAAAAAAAACATAAAAATTGTGTCACGTATGTGCTAACTTTGTAATCATTCGTAACAAGTGATTAAAGACAATTTTAAAACTACATTATCACGATTAAAAAATAAAAAACAAGTTATCGTGTTGATTTGATTATAAGAGGTCATTTAAAAATTACCATATTTTTCACCGAATGCTCCAACGTCATAGTAATGACGTTTTTTACCTGATACATCAATTGATTTCAGGAGATTACTGTAAGGATTTGGTACTGAAAGATAAAAAAAAACAGAGAAAAATGAAAATTAATAAAATTTCAATTATTCATTAATTAAATCAGCAATTGTGAAATACCTGTTGCCCTCGATATTATGATTATGATAATTATGACAAGTGAGTAACACTTGAAGAAAGAACGAAAAGAAAACCTTCGAATTTTTATATTTGAAAAAAAAAAAATCGAGTACTCAACAATTGTGTCGTAGGTGTGACGTTAATTCAATCGCACACCTGTATTTATTCTCGTCATTTTTATCAATAATATAACAAAGAGAGTTATGAAAGAAATTCACAACTTACCAGCCATGATTGTCAATCCTCGAGTCACGTCCTCCCTGTATATGTTACTTCAAATATGCATTCACGACAACATAAAAATTCTGTTGTAGAAGAGAAAAAAAGCATTCGTTTATCATCGGTTGTCGCTTCGGAAGTTTTCGGGTCTTCAGCGGCATATTTAAATCGTCGAAAAGTGCTGTACAATTGACTTGGGTTATGATTCAGAGTTTTTGGCGGGAAATCAAGAGTTTATTGAATTTAATTTATAAAAATTGTGATTCTATGGGTTTCGTTGATTTTTGGAGATTTTTTCAGAAAATTGGCAGGTTGCTGATATAGTGCAGCGCCAGCCGCCATTTTAGAAAAAAAGGAGAAAAAAAAGCATTCGTTTATCATCGGTTGTCGCTTCGGAAGTCTTCGGGTCTTCAGCGGCATATTTAAATCGTCGAAAAGTGCTGTACAATTGACTTCGGTGATGATTCAGAGTTTTTGGCGGGAAATGAAGAGTTTATTGAATTTAATTTGTAAAAATTGTGATTCTATGGGTTTTGTTAATTTTTTGGAGATTTTTCCAGAAAATTGGCAGGTTGCTGATATAGTGCAGCGCCAGCCGCCATTTTAGAAAAAAAGGAGAAAAAAAAGCATTCGTTTATCATCGGTTGTCACTTCGGGAGTCTTCGGGTCTTCAACGACACACTCAAAACGTCAAAAGCGTTGATCAATTTTGTCTTCAGTGATTTTTCGAAGTTTTTGGCGGGAAATGAAAAGCTTATGATTGAATTTAATTGGTAAAAATCGTGTTTTTATGGATTTTTACCATTTTTTGATGTATTTTTGGGGATTTTTCAGGAAATTACGAAGTGGAAGGAGCCCGCTTCTATTCTGCAGTGCCAGTCGTCGCCATTTTGTAAAAAAATAATTTTAAAAAAAATCATTCGTTCATCATCGGTTGTACCTTCGGGAGTGTTCGTCCCTTCAGCGGCACATTTGAAACGACAAGAGCTTTGCACAACGATCTTCAGTGATTTTCCAATGTTTTTGGCGGGAAATACAAATTCTATCATTGAATTTAATTTGTGAAAAGTATTTTCATGAGTTTTGTAGATTAAAAAAAATTCTGCAGGCTTTTTTCAAGGAATTAAGAGGTGACGGAATCCGTTTAGATGTTGCAGTGCAAACCGCCGCCATTTTCTAAAAAAATAATCAGGAAAAAAATCATTCGTTCATCATCGGTTGTAGCTTCGGGAGTGTTCGTTCCTCCAGCGGCACATTTAAAACGTCGAAAGCGTTGGAGAACGATTTTCACTGATTTTCCGATGTTTTTGGCGGGAAATACAAAGTTTATCATCGAATTTAATTTATGAGAAGTGTTTTCATGGGTTTTGTTGATTATATATTCAGAAAAAATAGAGGATTTCTCAACGAATTAAGGGATCAAGGAATCCGTTTGGATGTTGCACTGTAAACTGCCGCCATTTTGTGAAAAAAAATAAGCGCCGCCAAGCGGTGAAGAATGCCGCCTCTTCTTCTCCTTCTCTCCAGTTGTGTTGAAGCACGTTCTCACTTCACCTCTCGGCCGGGCACTCATCTTCGGCATACGAATACACAACGAAATAAACGAAATCAGTGAGAAACAGAAGGACGGCTTGTGTGCACGACTATTTTACTCCGTAATCCCCCAACACACAACACACTGCACACATAAAACTGGTGCTCCAGCAGAGTGGCAATAGAAAAGAGAAGTTTTTCGATAAATGATAGTAAAAAGTCGTTTGCTTTTTTTTTTGGTAAAACTGAAGGAAAAAAAGGTTAAATAAACTGGATTAACGCAAGTGTATTGGAACAACACATTCGAGGAATCTGGAGGAGTTGTGTTTTTTAGAAAATAAGCTTGGGCATTTTCACAGACACACACACATATATAACAGACACACACACAAACACACATTATTGGGCATAAAAAAATCTCAGTGTCGTTTCCAACTTTACCGCAATACTAGGCATTTTACGGGGGCCCCTGCAAACACACACACACACACACACAAAAAGTCTGACACATATTTCAAAAAGAATAAAATTGTGTCTTGTGTGTTTTTTATTGCAACAATAAATCAACAATACACAATGGGTGAGTTGGAATTATATTTCGTGTATCACCGGTTTTTCACAATTTCCCCCTCTTCTCGCACTTTTTTCCCCCCCATTAATCTCACTCAACTTTCTTCATTTGTTAATTGATTTATCTGTAATCTTGTTTGTTTTCTTTCTTTCCAATAAATAATCAGCAAATATCACTATATTACTGATTCTCCGCGCCCCACTGTGTTTTTGCCGATGAATACGCCCTAAAAAAATCTCTCATTCTCTGTATCTATCTTTCTCTCTCTTTTACAAACAAGTAAAGCCCACACACGTTTATTTCTGAAATTAAATTTTCCAAAAAGAATTTTCCCCACCCCCATAAAACCTTTTTTTTTTTTATGACCCCGTATCTCTAAAATTAGTTTGACATTTTCACTTTGGACACGATTACTAAGAAACATTTCCGTGTGCACTTTTTCCTGTTTTTTTTTTTTTTTTCGTTTCATTTTTTTAAATCATTTTCTCCCCCTTTTTTTAAATCTCAGGGATTCTTCTCTTCTTTTTTTACCTTTTCCTCTTCTTTTTTTTTGGTTATTTGTCCATTCCCCTTTTTTCCCCCCTTCTTTTAACTATAGAACTGCCACACCTTAGGAGAAAACGATGAGTTTTGATGTGCATGTATGTGTGGAAAAATAATTGTTTGGAAAGTTCTGCATTTGATTTTTCACTTCAAGTAAATGAGAAGAAGTTCCTAAAAAAAAGGGGGGGCAGAGGTAAAAGAGAAAGAGGATGAGCGAGGGCATTAAACCAAGTGTCCTTTTCTAATATCGATTTTTCCTCCCCATTTTACTGCAACAAATGCTGAAAAACATATATAGAACATAGTTCACTAAAATTCTCTCCCCATTGACACAATTCCTCTTTTCCTCTTTATTATTTCTATTTCCTCATTTCTGCATTAGCATTACCTCAGTACAACTGAGGGCTCTCAGAATGAGAGAAAAAGAGAGAGATAGATGGATATATATAGATAGATTTATTTTGACGACTTTAGGCAAATGTCCATAAAGTCCAACACAATGCAAATTACATTATTTATTAATTACGTTATTGATGATTTGAATAATTGTACGATTTATAACACGTTTAAGTTGATTTTTGAAGGAAAGAGGAAGAGAGAGAGAGAGATACACCTCCACTGGAGTTGATTGTTACGTAATTGTCATCGGTAATGGACAAAAGTCGGTAATTTCTCGTTCACGTGTGTGTTTGCTCGTTTAATTGTCAAGTAGAGTGACAAAACGATTCTGAATTTCGTCATACACACACCTTAATCATCATCATTAAAAATAAACACGATATATTGATGCACGATCACTGCGGATGATCAAAGTACCGGGGGAGTTGCTCTTTTTTTAAAAAAAATTTATTATCATTTTTTTGTTTTTTTCTTTACATTATTTTTATTAGGCATGACGTCATGCTGATGTAGCTCCTCATCTTTCGAGTGAAAATTATGGAGGAATAAGAGAGGGGGAAATAATCATCAAGGCTGTTTAGGCGTCATTATCGAACCCATGAATTTACCAATAAAAACAATAGTAACTCATGAATTTTAAAATTGTAATTTTAATGGAAATGATGGATTGTGTTTTTTTTAAATTCATTATTTCCGTATTTCAGAGGATAATGGAAATAACAGACATCTGACAATTATAGAATTTTTTCTTTTCTTAACACATGAATTATTTAGGAATAATGAAAAATATGCACTTTTAGAGAAAATTTGAGAATCTATAAGGGCAAATTTTGAAAAAATAATTTTTATAATAATTTATTTGTTTGAAAAAATGCAGAAAATCGTCGGATAACTGCTAATTTTATTATTATTTTATGAGACTGAGAATAACAGACATCTGATTAATTTCTGCATTTTTTTTTCTTTAACAGATGAATTATTTTCAAAAAAATTAAAATATGCAGATTTAGAAAATTAAAAAATCTATAATTGCGTATTAATTTTTTTTTTTATAATAATTTATTCCAAAAAAATATATAGGGGAGAGTGGGGCAAAATGGACTCTCATAGTAACATGATTAAGGATTTTTTTTCGGAGTGAAGGACTCGACGAAAAAATCTGAAAAAATTTGAAAAAATCCTCCAACATATCTATATTGTTTGTGAATTTTTTCAGATTTTTTGAAGCAGCCGCTGCTTTTTAAAAAAATCTCGAGTCATCTCATCTTCTAGGTCCATTTTGGCCCACTCTCCCCAACATAAAATGCTCAGATGTCTGCTAATTTCATTATTATTATTTCAATGAAGTTTATGAAAAATAGAAGGATTAAAGAGTTAATTGGCTTGAAAAATAGGAAAAAAATTCGAGACTTATCTTATCTCGAATGTTCGTTTTTTTTTTTTAAATTCAAGTAGATTCAAAATTCACGTTTTTCAACAGTCATTCCACTTGTGGGCGATAATTTGTAAAAGATTCGCAATTCTCAATCGATGCCTCTGTTTTCTACTTTTTTTTTATTCGATGCAGTCTAATTAGATTAACGAGTAATTGCTAAATGACTGATAATCAAGTGCAGTTAATGCGGATGAGATTGGAGCAAATTGCATGAAATTAGAAGAAAAAAAAAAAAGTAAAAAATTATGTAGATATATGAATTGTGCAGAAAAAAATGGGAATAATTGTGGATGAACTCGAATTCCACTGGGTTACAATGCGACAGTACTCGTTGAAAATGGTTTGACATTTGACCCCACTTTGTGACATCCTATTTAGTCCACTTATGTATGACATTAGCGCATACGTTATCAGAATATTAGAGATGCTCCAGTGTCACAGGTTCATGTCATGTCATTACTAATTTCATATGAAATTATTTAAATAATATTGTTACAAATTGTATATTTTTATTGATTTTTTTTCTCTCTTTTCAGGCAAAACATTCTGCCAATCTTGCAAGAAAAAATGCAGTGGCGAGGTGCTGAGAGTACAGGACAAGTACTTTCATATTGGTTGCTTCAAGTGTGCTCAGTGTAACACTAGTCTAGCACAGGGTGGATTCTTTGCCAAGGAAGGATCATACTATTGTACTAAGGTATGGAATATTTTTAACTTCAACATGATTTTATAAACATGAATAATATTTACATTACGATAGCTATAGTATTAATGAGAGATTGAGCAATGTGTACAGTAGGTTTAAGGGATATAGTCCCATCCCAGCTCGTAGGGATTTAGCTATCATCGTCTTAGAATTAAAGGGACGTAAGTCCTGTGTATAAGCATAGCACTTACGCCTCTTTGTTCCTAAGGTGACTATATATAATAAATAGTTTAATGAGTAGAACTTGAGCAGAACTTGAGTGATAATTCGTTTGATTGAGAAAAGCCAAAGAAAAACTCTTTTTCAGAAATCATTTGCTTTTTCTAATGACGTTTTTTTTTTTCAATTAGGGAAAGGTGGAGTGAAATGGACTAATTCCTAATTGAGCGGTTTGAGATGGAGATTTTTCAATGATTTCATTGGAATGCTGAGAAAATTTTAGGAGAAAAGCATGTGTTGACATTGAATTTCTACAATTTTTTGAAAATTTCCTTTTTTTTAGCCAGGTTTTGAAGGGGTTTACCTTTTGAATATCGAAAAAATTCACTTTTTTTAGGATATCTCTGGTTCTGTTGGTTGTAGTGACCTGGGGTTGATCTCACATGAAAGGTGAGCTCATTTCTCATCGATTTATGTGGTTCAAATTTTTTTTAAATCAGTTTTTCAAATATTTATAGGACATTTTCTGAAAAACAGTTTTTACTCTATAAGTACTTGAAAAAATTGATAATTTTCTTTTTAAGCCTTATAAATCGATGGGAAATGAGTTCACCTTTCATTCAAGATCAACCCCAGGTCGCTGAAATCAATAGAACCAGATATATTCTCAAAAACCTGAAATTTTTCAGAAACAGAAGAGTTTTACCTCCAAATATTGAGCAGAAAATGAAATTTTTGGAGAATTCAAACAAAATACTTCTGACATATGATTTTCATATGAAATTTCCTCAGCTTTCCAATGGAATCATCAGAAAGAACCTATCCCCAATATTTCCCTCGATTTCGAGTAATTCTCATGATATAAAATATCAAAATTAATACGTGTCCGTTTCCCCTGTTGTATCCATTTCATCCCAATTACATTATGTCCTTTTTTCTCATTTGAAGGATTATCGTGAGCGTTGGGGAACAAGATGTGCAGGTTGTGGTGAATACGTTGAAGGTGATGTCGTCACAGCTGGTGAAAAACACGCCTTTCATCCAAATTGTTTCCACTGCCAGAGATGTAGACAGCCGCTGTTGGGCCAGGGAACGAAAGTGACACTTGTTCAAGGTACAACCAAATCTAGAAAACCTGTATGATACTGAAAGTAGCAGACATCTGACAATTTCTACTTTTTTCATTGCAACAACTAAATTATTTTTTAATAAAAAGAACAATTTATTTATTGCACATATATAAAATTCAATAAAAAAACTATGAGGTAAAGGACCTCATAGCTGCACACTTACGTATTTGCATCTCTATATTTATGAATAATTCATAAATATAGATACACAAATACGTTCAATGAGCACGCACTAGTTCCTGAGCAACAATAGTTGATATTAGGTCCTTTACCTGAAGTGCAAATTTTTTAAATATTTTTTTTTCTCAATAAATGATTTAATTCATTGAAAATCCAAAAACATAGTCAAATGTGTGCCAACTCGATTATTATTAATCCTGTCTGATTTCTATTCTACATTCTCCAAATTATCTACATTCCCCAGGTCAAGCACTATGTCACCGTTGTGTTGGTATCCCGGTTCGTGAAGCGTCAACGCCTTTGGGTAGTAAACCTCAGGATGGAGGAACGAAGAGTGCTAGTAATAGAGGTGGTAGCAATGATCCTGGTGCTTGTGCTGGCTGTGGTGATAAATTGCAAGAGGGACAGGCACTTGTTGCACTTGACAGACAGTGGCATGTTTGGTGCTTCAAGTGTCACAGCTGTGACAGTGTTCTGCATGGTGAATACATGGGAAAGTGAGTTAATTCTACTGATTCCGATGAATTTCCTTGTTTTTACACTTCATTAACATCGATTAATCAATTGCCTCATCTAGGGATGGTGTTCCATACTGTGAAAAAGATTATCAGAAGCAATTTGGGGTCAAATGTGCGTACTGCAGTCGCTACATAAGTGGAAAAGTCCTTCAGGCCGGTGAAAATCATCATTTTCATCCTACTTGTGCACGCTGCACAAAGTGCGGTGATCCATTTGGCGATGGAGAAGAGATGTATCTGCAGGGGGCTGCTATTTGGCATCCACGCTGTGGTCCTGGACCAACTGGACCCAATGGCATTGTCAATGGACACAGTGCTGCTGATATGCATACACCACAGCACAGAGAGTCTGAGCGTATCTCCAGCAGTGCTTCAGAGATTCAGGTAATAATAGTGATTGATTAATCGTAATCTTTCCTCGAGAATTCCTTTTTTCTTTTTATTTAATTTAATTTTTGCTTTATATCGTTGCCTTAGAAACAAAGGGGCGTAAGTACCTGCGTATAAACATCCTTAGAAACAAAGAAGCATAAGTGCTATGCTTATACACAGCACTTATGCCCCTTTCTGTTTTTAAATTGACGATATATATTTTGTTTTTTCGTTTTTTATTATGATTTTTGCACGTTTTACCTGTAGTATTCATTGAGATCACGCACTCCCAGTTTGAATGGATCATTGTTATGCAGCCCTTATAGCAGCCTCAGTCGCAAGGTATCCTCTCTTTTTTTTTATTTATTTAGGATTATTTATCATTTTTTTTCTTTGGAAATACGATCTTATTATTAATTTAGTTGTTAAAGGTAGCTTTTTTCCGTCTATGTGGAGTTTACATTGAATTAAGAAGGAATTTTGAGATTCAGAGACCAAAAAGTCCAATTCCAACAACTAAATTAGAGGAGACCGGGGCAAAATGGAACCATATGAAGAAGCGGCTCTTCAAAAAAAATTTGAAAAAATTCACAAAAAAGGAAACATGTTTGAGCATCTCTTCAATTTTTTTCAGATTTCAGTTTGAAAAAATTCTAGAGGTCTATTTTGCCCCAGTTTTCCTTATTTATCATTATTTTATTTTAAATAAATCCAATTGCTAGAATTTTTAATGATCTTTCCAATTTCTCCTTTTATCTCACACTATTGTATTAATTTATTAATTTATGCAGTACTATCCGGCACGTACTGGATCACCGGGACTCATTCTTCGGGAATATGGTCGTGGTGGTGAGGACATTTCTCGTATCTGCACGTATTCGTATCTGACAGAGACACCGAGTCAAGGTTACTTAAGACGTCCAATTCAGCCGTACGACAAGCCTCCAACAAGTCCACACTTTCATCGCCCCAGTTGTAATATAATTATATTGACCTCTAATCTCTTGATTTGTTCTCTCATTCTATTGATAGAATACAAACGGTGTTTTAATTTAAACATTTGCACTTTATTTTTAGCATCAAGATCAATAAGAAGCAGTGGAGGTAGGAGCAGTCGTTCGGGTATGCGTGCACTTGTTGATGCACTGAGTGAAACGAGACCAAAGTCACCAGCAGCTGGCAGCCAAGTTGATAATGATGAGCCAATTGAGTTGGCGCATTATCCTGATGCTATGAAACCACCACCCGGTTCAAAACCGCCAATCGAACGAGACGATTTCCCAGCACCGCCCTATCCCTATACAGATCCTGAAAGACGTAGAAGGTGGTCGGATACGTATAAGGGCGTTTCTGACGATGAGGACGACGATTTAACCGCAACTGATAATACTGACAGGGACAATGTGGATGGCGAGAGGAAAAGCTACATCAAGGAAGCTGAGCAGAAATTGAAAAAGGAACAGGACGAATTGAGCAAGATTGATACTGGTATTGCTAAGGTTTTTCTTCATGATATCGAGAAGAATCGGGAAAATCTGAGACACAGGGCAGCTAATGTGGATCCAAGAAATGCGTCAAGAACGCCCTCGGCAGCTAGAGAACCCACTTACAGACTGCGTTACGAGAGTCCAGTTGGTGCTTGTAAGAATATTTTTTTTGTTTTATTAAAAATCTTGGAAATAATGAGGTTTAGGAGAATTTGGGAAGAGACCTTTTTTGGAGAGGATGAAATTCTCTACAGAAAAGGTCTCTACATAAATTGTCGTATCTCGCTTAGATTCCGAGTGCATTATTGCCTTAGGTTCATTCGGAAACATAAAATTTTCCAGAAATCTTGAAATCTCCTAATTACGAGATTTCGTTTGGAAACATGAAATTTTCCAAAAATTTAGGGACATCTTTAGAAAATCTTGACATCTCTAAATTTGGAAATTTCTGGTTAATTCTCGATCGTTTGAGATAAACCTGATTTCAATTATTTTTCAACCCTCTCGTTCTCCTCAGATTTTGAAATTCAAGAAAGTAATTCATTTTGTGTCCCATTCCAGCTCCTTCAAGAAATATTGATCATGCTAGACCCTGGGAGGACGACGATGGTGTTAGCTGCAGATCCAGCACTGGTCCAAGCTACAACGGTAATAAACTCTCATCACTATAATCATTTACAAGTTAAGATAAATGAAATAATAAGCAAATTTTCTTTTTTTTTTTTTTTCATTGACTAAAAAGTCCGTCATCTCATACATGTCCACACGTTCGCACATTACACTAACATATAATCTCCACTCTCCGATTGAAAGCTTAATTGTCCACCGAGTTTTGAAGAAATCTTAGAAATCACGAGAGCTTAAAGACCAATTTAAGTCTCGTCTTTCACTTGATTAAACGATTAAAAAAAAAAGGCAAATCAAGCAAAAAAAAAAGAGAGAGATCTTTTTTTTTTCTTCATTTAGATATGAAAAAAAGAAAAGTAAGAGGAGGCAATTTTGGGTCACTGCACGCTATATGCGCTGAGAAAGTTCGGGGGGTACTAAAAAAAAAAAAAAGTTATTAACGAGGATGATGATGGTCGTTGGCCTCTGTCGCATGCTGTAAGTCATTAAAACTAAATTTCTTAAGTCCACGAAAGCCTGTAAAAGAAGAAAAAAAATCTGGCCTTACTATAATTTGCACATTTATTTATTCAATTTTCTTTTTTAATTTTGCCTCTGCATGATGAGATAAAAGGAATTTCGACTGTCAAACACTCTCACACTCTACATCCTTCGTTTCAAGCAATTGCAAAAAAAGAAAAAATATCATTTCACTGCATCATTTAACTATCATCCTTCTTTTTTCGTCTAAAATTAATTCGTCAAATTAAAAATTTTCTCTCAATTTTTTTGTTTCCTTTTTTTTTCTATTTATTTTCGTTTTGTTTGATTAAAACCAAAATCTATCTGTGTGTTTTGTGTTTGTGTACGTGTGTTGTATCGATACTTTGGGGGATGCATCGTGAAGCGGGAAGATCATCGACTCGTTCCCCAGCACCCAGAAACTATCCACCTATCGGTAATCAACGCGCCTTCACACTTCCAAACGCTGCTAGGCACTATCAGTCGGTGAGTTTGTTGTTTTTAGTCGCTCAACACCACACAAAACACGCTTGCCTTCAGTGGAATGCAATTCAAACGTTTTTTTATTATTATTTTTGATTTTTTTTTATATAATTTTTAAATTCATAATTTTTTCAAACAATTAATTAATAATAATCAATTAATTGCAAATTAATGAATCAATTGATCGATATTTAATTGATGAATTAATATTTAATTAATGAATTAATTAATTGCTATTGAATTGATCAAGTATTAATTGAAAATAGGGTGGTTAGAGTTTTTTACTCCAAAACTCTAGCGAAATTATCCAGTTTGTTTTGCAATCTACGGAAGTTTATTTTTCTTATCTCAGTTATTGGTAAAATTGCATAGGAAAACTTTAACATTAGGGTCCCGGTGCATTTTTATTGAATTGAGAGACAGAGAGCTTTTACCGCTTTTTTTTATTTGAAAAAAAGAAAACGTATTTTCGTTTAATTTACTGGAATTTTTTTCTCGTTGTTTCCTCCAAAAATTTCATTTGATATGAGGATTATATAAAAATTGCGAACGTTGGGCACTCGTATAGATACGTGAATTTTTACTCGTTTGAAATGAAAAAAAAAAGAAGAAGAAGATGAAGAGGAGGAAGAAGACAGAAATGTAAAGTTTCTTTATTGAAAAAGAAAAATAATTTGCATTACTTTGTTTTTTCATTTAATTATTACGTATTTAAGGCAGGATTCTACTTTGAAACTTTGAAAAAATAACTATTTTTGGGAATTTTTTATGAGAGTATCGATGAAAATATTGATGTAGAGTTTGTGAGACTCAATAAATACATTCTCGAAATACATTAAAAAAATAATTTCCATGTATTTCATGCTTTTTTTATACCGAAAATATCATTCAAATACAATGCCATGTGTTAAAATTTGGAAAATGGGCCATTTGAGAAGAAAAAAATTAAAAATTTCAGGTTCAATGTCATTCCAGCAACTTCCTGAGCTAGGATTTTCAATAGACATGCAAAAATGAAGAAATGGCAGTAAAAACACAAAAAAAAAATTCTCAATGTTTTTTTGCAGCAAAAAAAAGTAAAAATCAAAATTTTAAGATTATCCTAGTTGAGACAGTTGCTGGAAATATATTGAACCTAAACCTACTTTTTCTCTTTTTTCGGATGGTTCATCATCAAAATTTTAACACCAGCCTATAAATCGAGGGCATTGTATTAAAATGATTTTTTTTGGTTGTAAGAAGTACATAAAATACATGGAAATTAAAAAAAAAATGTATTTCAAGAGTATATTCATTGAGCCTCACCAGCCCTACACCAATACCCTTATTAAAACTCTCATAAAAAATTACCAAAAATAGCCTTTTCTCAAAAAATTTCAAAGTAGAATCCTGCCTTAATTGATTTAAAAATTCAGTTGTGAGCTCACTTCGGCACATCCCAAAGCCGGGATACGGTCTGGCCCCGCGAAGTCACACCTTCTCGTCGACTGGCGGTTCTGTATCTGCTCTTCCTGTAAGTTAAAATGATATCGGCGCGTTTCTTGTTTTTTTTATTCATTTTTTTTTCTGTTTAAAATTTTGTTATTAAAACTGTACTACTAAAAGAATGCGACAGGTATTAAAAAAGTGATTGACATCATCGTGTTTATAAAAAAAATTGTAATTAAATCCATTTATATATATATATTTATTTCTTTATTTTTTTTCATTCTAAAAACGCTGTTTTGACGTTTAATCAATGAGGAACAAACGAAATATTTTTCTATTAATTTTTTTTTCATGAAATAGGGTGATTACTCATTCAGTGGAATGGGCGACAAAACGCACAGCACCGATTTTTCATCTGGCAAATCAGATAGTAAGTACACTGTTGGGAGAAAGAAGAGGCGAGTCGTGAAAATTCCATGATGATGAAAATTAGGATGACACTGGAAATAGCAAACATCTGACAATTTTTGGATTTTTTTTCTCTTTAGGATAACTGGGAGGTGTAATCGGAAAAAAAGGTAAATTTTTGTATAAAATCTTTAAAAATAATTTATACAAGATGGATTCTCAAATATGATTCAGTGAATCTGTAAAGCATGTAATGAGGAATGAAATAAATCCTAGGAACCAAAAATTAATTGAAAATTGAATAATTTTTATTATTTTCTATATTTTTTCAAATTTTTCAAGATTCAAAGGAATGTAAAAAATAATGAAAATTTGTCAATTTTCAATTAATTTTTTGATTCTAGGGCTCATTTTATTCCTCATTACATTCTTCACAGATTCGCTGAATCGGATTTAAGAATCTCATCTTGTATTAATTGTTATTGACGATTTTATACAAAAAATTTAACTTTTCCTTCGATTGTGCCTGTCAATCATCCTTAAATCAATAAATTATCTTTAAAAAAATATTTAAAAAATTTTGCACTCACCATGGTGGACCCAGTTACCGGACGTAGTGGAAAGATATATTAATAATTACTTAATATTTAAGTGAAAAGATCAGATTTTTCAATACTTGCAAAGTATCAAAATAAAAATCAACTGAATTGTTTGATTCGCTCAATAATTCAATTCTCACCATCCGGATACTAGTGCCATTCTCTCAACTGTCCGATAACTGGTACCTTCATGACAAAGTTTATTGAATTTTCTGAAAGTGCATATTTTTAATATTTTGACAACAATTTTTTCATTCTGCCACGAAAAAAAAAAAATTGTCAGATGTTTTCTATTTTCAGTATCATATAAAATTCCTCATAACTAAAGATATTAAATAAATTTCATTATTATTCTATTAAATTATATATTTATTTGCTTGCATTAGGTACTTGCTTGTTACAATCTTATTTAAATTTTAACAGATACTTCGGTTAATGAAAAAAAAAAAACACATCACTTACTTTTCAATCACAATTCATTATTAACATTGTTACTTTCTTTTTTTTTTTCAATTCAATTTTGAAAAAAAAAACAACTACAGTATCAACTGGCAGCATTACGGACGTGGATCGCCGAGCCCTGGTATGTACAGCAGCACCGTACTACTCACGAAGAATAAGCATGGTTTGTAGCATCTTGTCACGTGCTTCTGTTTATCCTCAATTGCCCATTAAATATGCACGATTATCATTGTTGTTATTGGAAAATATATAAATATATTCGTGAATGAGAAAATTACTCGTCAAACCGTGTCGCATGTAAAAAGAGCATGATCGTTGTGAATTATTTACTATTGTTACTCGTCTTTAAAAATATATCTCGAAAAATAAGCGAGATAGGATTTGGAGACATTTTTTTGTAGAGAATAATAGCTGCGGGAAAGGTCTTCAGGAAAATCTCACTATCTCGCTGAATTTTCGAGATATTTTTTGGGAATCGAAGTTGAGGCGGGAAAGTTGATGAAGGTCAATGAATATAGATAAAATCGTAATACTGAAATTAGCACAAATCACACAATTTTTGAAATTTGTTTAAACAAATAAATTATTATGAAAAAGTTGTTTTAAAAATTTGAATTTATAGTTTTACGAATTTTCCACGTGTGCATATTTTTTTTTCACAATAACTTTTTTCGCTGAGAAAAAAAATGAAAATTGTCGAAATACTAAACATGTAACAATTTTCATTTTTTTTTTTTAAATAAATTATTTAAAAAAAAAAGTAAAATATGCGAGTGTGGGAAATTTAAAAGATTGTCAGTACGGATTTAGAGAAATTCATTTGGTGAATAATTTATTTGCTTAAAAAAATCGGAAAAATTATTAAATGTGTGCTAATTTCATCATCGTAATGTGAATCCTCGTAAATTCCGTTGATTCGTCTCGTGCATGGGCAAGTGGGATGTTAAATGTAATAATTTACTGATTCAGAGGATAATAATTGTGATTTTGTTTCAACAGAATGATGGCGCTATTATACCATCATCAACGACGTATACGGGAGGTCTCGGTACAGCTGGTGCTGGGAGCCACGGTCATCACATGAGACGCTCACTGCCGGACATGGGAGCTGCACCAACAGAACCACCAAAGCTTTATCCTTATCACCTGCTTATTATCACAAATTATAGACTGCCAGCCGACGTAGATCGTTGCAATTTAGAGGTAAATTGTCATTTCGTCGAAGATTATGATTTGTTGAAGATTGTAGGAAAGGTGGGGTAACGAGGGAATGAAGGGTGAAATGGACACCTTTTGGTTTTCATGTGTTATATCATGAAAAAATTGATCGAAATCAGCTAAAAATATCGTCGCCTCAAAAACAGAGTGGCGTAAGTGCTATGCTTATACGTAGCACTCACGCCACTTTGTTTCTAAGGTAACAATAGAGAATATAGGTTTTCATTTTATCATTCCATTGAAAGGCGGAGGAAATTTCCAGTGAAAAAACGTGTCTGAAATCATTTTTTTTAATTTTTAAAAAATTCTATTTTTTTGCTGAAGAATTCGAAAAATTTTGGTGTGTTTTCTGGAAAAATCTTTTTTTTTTTGTCAATATCTCTGGTTCTATTCATCGTAGCTCATCGATACTAAGCGCAAATGAGAGCTAAGCTCATTTTCCATCAATTAATATGGTTTTTAATCAATTTTCATGGATCTTTAAAATAGTTATAGAGGCAAATGTTATTTCTATGAAGAAGTAGTTTTAATTGCCGCAAAAATCGATGAAAATTGATTCCAAAATGCATAAATTGATGGAAAATGAGCTCAGCTTTAATTTGAAAGCAGTCCCGATCATCTGCAACAGATAAAAACAGTGATATTCGCGAAAGACTCTTTTTTCCTAAAAACATGGAAGGATACCCTTAAATTTTGCTTATATCAGTCGAATTTTGATAAAAATTAAAAAATGAAAATTCTTTCACATGTTTTTCTCTGCAAATTTTATCAACTTTTCAGTGAAATTGTTGAGAAAAGTGCATCTTAAGCTGTTTTATCAAAAATGTCTATTTTACCCCATTTTTCCTCACGTGAAAAAGTAGAGATTCTGAGAGAATGGTTTAAAATAGATTTTTTTCGGTGATTTTATCGAAAATCTGGAGCTCATTTTCATTAAAATCTAAATAAAGTGCCAAAAATTAAAAAAAAAAAAATGATTATTTGATTTCAGCGACACTTATCCGATGCAGAATTTGAGGCAGTTCTCCAGTGCAGTCGTGCTGAATTCTACAGATTGCCCCAGTGGCGTCGTAACGAGATAAAACGTCGTGCGCGATTATTCTAAAAAAGTTAAAGAAAAAACTCTTTTTTGGTATTTATCTACAAAAGATTTTTATTGACAAGAATAAAAATGAGTGCACAAGTGCACCCATAATTCACTTCTGCTGCATAAATAACAGATTATTATATGAATATTGGAGAGGCTAATTGAGTAAGTTTTATTGTCTATCATGAAAGACACATTTTTGCAATTAAAAAAGAGCAAAAGAGAGAGAGAGAGAGAGAAAAAAAAAATTAATAATGAAATAAGGATTTGATTGTGGCGAAGTTGATGAATTTTCCTGAGGAATGCCATTTTCGCATCTATAGACATTATTTAATGTCTCATTACATTTTTTAACGCTTCTCATTTTTCCTCGCCCTCTCCTCCTTCATCTTTTATTAAAAAAACATAAATTTTAGAGTGTAGAGTTGTCATGAGTCATTAAACAAAAAAAAAAAAACAACTTCGCTTCATTTAGATAGAAATGATTGACGGACGACCACATTATAATTAATATAATTAAGAAAATAAATGAGATACATATCGTTCGTCTATCATTTTTTTAAAATAAATAATATAAAAAAAATTGATAAACATAAAAAAAAGTGCATAAAATTGCTGCAATTTAGATTCACGTATTGTATTGATAAAATAAGTTTTTTGTTTTTCTTTTTTTCGAATCATTCGTTTTCTCTGTTCTTTTTTTTTTTAATTTATCACATTTTTATTATTAACTTTTATCGTCGATAGTGAAATTTCATTGAAAAAACACTAAGAAAAACAATATGTTTGGCAACTAAATATAGATATACTGCCAGATTGATATTCCAAAAACTGTTTGGAAATGCGCATTGAAGTAAGAAAAGAAAAAACAAGTTAATGGAAGTAAAAAAAAAGAAATTGAGATAGTAATTAATAATGTAAATGTATTTCAAAACTGCGCGATTTGTTCAAGTGTCTTAGGATGATCCTCACAAAATAATGTTCAATTGCATTTTACCCTAAGTCATTGTGCCTATATTGTTAAATGTCAGTGGACATTTACTTCACACAGATTTGAAAAAAAATGAGAAAAAAAAAATTGTTTTCATTCGCGATTAAAGAAGAAAGAGAAAAAAAAGGAAAATTGGTAGTGGCATCAGTGATTATCGCATATCGTTAAGATAAAAAAGAAATTATTCGTGCAATTTTATATTTTTTGTTGTTAAAACGAAAAAAAAGGAAAGAAACAATTGTACTGTGAGTGGATAAAAAATTGTCTTAAAAAAAAAAAAAAAATTAAACAATAATTGAGATGTGAGCAACAAAAAAAAGCATTAAAATTGGTAATTGTACCCTGGATTTTCAGATTAAAAAGGAAATTAGATAATAAAAAAACTAAGTTTTACATTTTTGCCGTGTTGTACGAAGCACACACTGCTTCCGCTAGTCCACTAGCATAAATAAATTTAAAAAAAAAGGAAAAAAGTTGAATAAATACGCAAACTGTGAGTAATTATGATTTATCAATTACCGCATCTTTTATCACCTTATCGCGCTGCAATAATTGATTATACTCCCCTAATGGACATTGATAAAGCGGAAACAAGGAGAAAAAAAAAGAAGAAATAAAACAGGAATTTTCATTGATTCATTTTTATTGAAAATAATGACTGGATAAAACAGCGATAAAAATGACTAGAGCCATTGAATAATAATTGAAAAATTAATTATTAAATTGTTATAAATCATATATTAATTAAGCGAGATTTTTTTCTTTTGTAATAGCATCACCATTTGGATAATTCGATGGTATCTCCGAGTCTCCACCAAGCTCTGCCTGAATTTGCGCAAGTGTTTTGCCCTTTGTCTCGGGTAATATAAATATCGTAAATAATATACTTAATATACAAAATACTGCGAATAACCAGAATGCAATGTCGTTACCGAATGCTGTAACAACATTGCTGAAGAATTTTGTTATCAAAAAACCGAGTGTCCAACAGACAAATACTGTTATTCCTGATGCCTTTGATTTAACATCAGATGCAAACATTTCGCCCATAACTGCCCAGGGCAATGGACCCCAGCCAACGCTGTAAGTGGAGATGAAAATGATGAGTGATGCAACTGGTAGCCATCCAAGGCTGCTAATGTCCTCGTTGGTTTTTTCGGCTTCTTTCTGAATGTAAAAGAAGTATCCCAGTGCGATCTAGAAGAGAATTATGAATATATCAAGACGTGAATTTTTTAAAAACATTTTAAAAGGGATACAAGTGTTAGTTTTGGTATTTTATGCAATGAAAATGGCTCGAAATGTATAGAAATATTGGAGATATGTTTCTTCTGATCATTTCATTGAAAAGCTAAGGAAATTTTCCATGAAAATGATATGTCAGAAGTTATTTTTTTGAATTCTCTCAAAAATTAGATTTTTTGCTCAAGATTTGAAGGTGAAACACTTTGGTTTTTTGAAAATGTCAGTTTTTGGGGAATATCTCTGGTTCTATGGGTCGTAGCGACCTGGGGTTGCTCTTAAATGAAAGGTGAGCTCATTTACCATTGATTTATGGGATTTAAAAAGGAAGATATCAATTTTTTCAGGTTCTCTATAGGGTAAAACCTGATTCTCAGAAAGTGACCTACTATCATTTGAAAAATTGATTTAAGAAAATTTGAACCACATAAATCGATGAGAAATGAGCTCACCTTTCATTTAAGATCGACCCCAGGTCGCTACGACCAACAGAACCTGAGATATCGCCGAAAAAGTGAATTTTTTCGATTTTCGAAAGAGAAATCCCTCTAAAATTCCACCGAAAAGATGAAATTTTCAAAAAATTTAGAAAAATCATTTTTTCGCACATGTTTTCCATCTAAAATTTTCTCAGCTTTCCAATGAAATCATTAGAAAATCTCTATCCCGAACCCTTCAATCAGAATATCCCCCTTTTTCCCCTATCAATGAACTCACCAAGCTGATGGTTTCACAGACTCCTGAAAAGACCAATAAAACTTTTCTTCCCAATCTGTCTACAACCAGTGGTGTACAACAAGATGCAGCACATTGCACCACTCCAACAATGATAGTATTGACTTCAGGTGCTATACTGCTACTGCCAGCAGCAGCGAAAATCGTTTGCGAGTAAAATAAGACAACATTGATACCAGTCATCTGTTGGAATGTAACAAGTGCACTTGTATATATAAGTGCCTTGAAATTACTTTTAACACGATAAAGATCCATGAGAGATGCTTCATTCTTGTAGGCCTCTTCAACTGACGCCTGAATATTGATGAAAAATTCATTATCAGATTCATTTCCATTAATATATATTTAATTATTCTAGTTGTTCACAGAGATATTGGAAGAAAAAAGTATTAACAACTGCGTATTATCGTAAACATTTCAGAAAAAAAAAGTAATTAGAAATAAAAAGATGTAAAAATAGAAAAAAAGACGATAAGTTTCGTTTCAGAACCTGAAGAAGCTGGTATTGTCCAGTGAAACATCGAAATTTGACAATATTTTTGTGTTTTTAACAATTTTTTCCAACACTAAGAAAGAAAAAAAAAATGTTCCAAGAAAATTTACTCAGTCGAAGAAAATTTACTTCACTCCATAAAATTTCATTATATATAGATATAAACATTGTGAAGGAAAATTTCGTTGAAAGGCATTTTTCTTGCTACAAGAATGTTTTTTTCTTAGTGAATATACCTATGAACAACTAGAAACAAAGATATTGCGAGCAAATGTGAAAAAATAATTCGATAATAATAAATATAATTAATAGTAATTCGAAATAATTTCAAAAAATAATGAAATTTTTAAGAAATTCTTTTTTATTCATTATTCGAAATTGGCGTGACTCGATCAGCCCGCAATCATTTTCAAATGAAATGAAAAAAAAAGGGAAAATTGATTAAATTTCATATCACATTGCTCATTGATCAATCAATTATGAAATGAGGTGAAGGTGATACCTGAATTTCTGCGGCCTCAGTCCTGACCGCATCTGGACTTTTTCCACGTAATCGTGATAGTACTGCAATTACTTCGGAATTTCTTCCTTTAGCTGATAAGTAATAAGGTGATTCTGGCATAAAAAAGAATACTATGAAGAATGCTATGGGAAGTACAGCACATGCTATCCAGAATCCAGCATAAGAGACGTATGGACCGATGCAGTAGGACCAGAGCAATCCAACTGTTATGAATAATTGGAGAAAAGATCCGAGAATTCCGCGGATTGACGTATCAGCAATTTCGCCACAGTACATAGGCACAACTGTGAACCCCACTGATAAAGCCAGACCCCCAACGAATCTTGCTGCATACAGCATGCCAAGATTTGATGCAGTTGCTATCAGAATCCAGCTGATAGCAAAAGGCACGATACTCGACAGCAATGTTTGTTTTCTTCCGATTCTAGAAAGACAAAAAAAAAAATTTTAGTTTAATTCGGTTTGTGATAATGGAGTTGTTCGAGTGATAAGGCGATTCGAGATGTGAGGAAGCAGTTTTGGGGAAGAGATTCCGGTGGCAAAACAGTTGAAAATAGATAAGACAACTCAAATTTATGAGTTTTTTTACTCTTTTTGATTTTTGTTTCGAAATTTAATTTTTTTTTTTCGAGGATTTTTTTGTTCTGCAGGAATTTCGCGATTAAATTTTGGAATCTTTTCCCATACTGAGGAAAAATGTAGCTAATAGGAAAAGAATAGAGAGCAAAAGGTATAAAATATTGATGTTATTGGTTCTCAGCGAATTTTTTCAGAAAATTTGAATATTTGTGTAAAATCTTTAATAACAATTTATACAAGATGAAATTATTAAATCTGATCTAGTGAATCTGTAAAGAATTTAATGAATAAAATAGGCCCTAGAAACAAAAAATTAATTGAAAAATTAAAAAAATCCATAATTTTTTACATTCCTTCAAACTTTTCAAGATTCAAAGGAATGTAAAAAATAATGGAAATTTTTTAATTTTCAATTAATTTTTTTAATTTTCTAGGACTTATTTTATTCCTCATTACATCCTTTACAGTTTACCTGAATCAGATTTAAAAATTTCATCTTGTATAAATTGTTATTAACGATTTTCTACAAAAATTCAACTTTTCTCCGATGGTTCCTCTCAATTATCTTTAAATAATTGAATCAATTAAATCCTCGCGGTTTCGTTAATTCAAAAATGCGGTATATATTCCGTATAAATACGGTTTTTGCACTTAAACCGTATTTACACTATATACATAAGAAAATACTTTATAAAGACATAACGTCTTTATGGAGTCTTTATAAAAAAGTTCCAATTCTTGATTTAAAAAAAGTTTTAATTCCTTATAAAAAAATATTGTCTATGAAACATTTTCGTACGTGTATTTATTCCGCATTTGCAACAATCGCAAGAGAATTCAGTAAATTCAACAGTTTTTCTAAATTATAAGAAAAAAGCAATTTCCTAATAAATTTGACCATTTAGCATCAATTTTTGATCATTTTTACCCCTATTTTCTTTCTCAGTGCATTAAATTCGCTTTTTTCGATTTCGAATAAACTAATTTCGTAATTTACGTTTCAGCGAGATATCCAGCAACAAAACTGCCAATCAAAGCACCAACTGGTGTCAACGATCCAATCCATGATCCTTCCTCCTCCGTGATAATTTCACCAAGTGGATTATCATCAATAGAAGTTGTATTCTGAAGTCTCCCTAAAATCGGACTAGTCCATCCAAGTATAGCGCCACCAGCAACGATACACAAATTAGCTGCGGGGTATTTTATTCACAAAATTAATAAATTTCTTTTTTGTTACCTCGAAATTTTTTTATCAGACCAGTCTCATATCTTTATCATTATGTCTTTTATGAGAATAAACACAGGTGTAGTAAGATATCTATGATTTGTTTGCTTTTTACTCCCCCCTTTCAGTAGTTACGATTTTATTTCACCGTTTTTTTTTTTTTTTTTTTTCTAAGCTGATTATCATTCGTTCAAAAATTCTGAGTAGTTTTATCGATCACATCGATTTATCATCGATTAATGCCATTTTTCAATCAATTTATCCCCTTTTTTTTGCTATTTTTCTTAAAATCAAAGTTTTCTAATGAATGAATCATTAAAAAACAAAAGAAAAATTATAAAAAATCCACGATTGCGGTTTTTTGAATTTTTCGCGGATTTTCGCGGCAGAATCAAAGGGGTGCAAGTGCTATGCTTATATATAGCACTTTTTTTAATTAACTTATTACTTAATTAACTCATTACCCCTCCCCCCTTTTTTTTCGTTGCTATTTTTCTATGGAACTTTTGCGATATCCAACTTCTCAAATTGCAAATTAGTGGGCGGATGTTACTCGTTTTTTTCACTCGATAAAATAATGATTGATTGAAAAAATGGAAAAATTGAAGAAAAAAATGAAATTCAAACAATTTAAATTGACAATTTGCGTGTTTTGTCACTGATTCAAGGATACAAGTGTAAATTTGAATGTGCAGTAATGATTAGCTTCCGGAATTTACGAATGACCATTAAAGAGACACAGAAGATTTGAAAATTACGATTACGAAGAAAAAAAAAAAGATTTTCACGTTATCTGTGGAATTTAAAAAATTTACGATTACGTGACAGAACAGCTTCGTGTCCACATTTTTTTTCCGTTCAACTATTAAAATTTATGATTTCCCCCGTTTTTTTTTTCATTCTTTTTTTTAAAACCAGAAATTCTAATGAAGCACTTTGGAGGAAACAGTTTGAAACTCACCGGCAATTGCGGCAACAAATTGAAAACTCTTCGATCCACTTTCTTCATTCATTTTAACAATTTTTGGAATTTTCGAATTAAATACAATGCGATTTTCTATTTGAATTTGTGCTTTATCCTCCTCTTCTTTTTTTGCAACAGTTGTGTCTGGTGATGATTCTACGGGTTTTGTTGCTATTGGAGCGTAAGCATAGTCTTTATATTGTCCCCCTCTCGTTGAGGAATCCTCGTTGCTCATCATAGTGGGGATAATGAAATAGGAAATCCCTTTTTACACGAATTTTTCCAGGTAAAATTGCAATTTTTCTTCTTTTATTTGCACTTGCACTCAAGTGACTTCAGAATTAGTTGACTTTTCTCCTCGTTTTTTTTCCCCCCAACAAGTTTAAATAAATTTTTTTTTTTTTTTAATTTCGTTTTTGAACTTTGCGCAGTAATTGAGGAGAGCTCTCTGATTGCTAACACGAATCGAAATGACGGTCTTACTTTCTTCCTCCTCTCATTAGTACATTTTTTTTTTCTTAACTCAAATTGATAATGAATTGAGGGATTGTGTAATACAAATTGATAGAAGGATTTATCATTTGCTATCAGTTTAAACTCAATTGTATTTCGAACTGTAGAAAGAGAGAGGGAGAGGGGGGGGGAGGGGAAGGGGATTTTTTTTTTAAATTTAATTTGAATTTTTTACTCAATTTAAATTTTTTTTAATTTAAAGTTTGCTTTTATTAATTCTTTTGTATAATCCTTTTATTGAAAGACGAATAAAATTAATGAGGTGAGAGTTATGAAAATAGACAGTTTAATTTTTTTATCACGTGCAATATAATGCAGTGTCGTTCTTTTAATTGAGTCGTGATTGTGTTCCTGAAGTACTACATTTTTTTTTTTTTTTTTTTTGAATCAACGAATTGATAAGGATGATCGATGGAAAATCAATAGTGAGAATTATCAATCACTTTTGCACTGATAATCTACAAGGAATTGTGTATCGAAGTCCTACTGACACTCAATGGCATTTTTTCTTCTTTCTTTTTTTTATCAGAAATGTGTTTGTTTAGCCATTTTTACGTTTAATTTTAATGGGAAAAAAAGTGCAATGACTAAGGACGTAATCGAACCGGAAAATTACAGAATGAGTATTATTGATATATATGTTTAAAAAAAAATAAAAAAAGCATTTAAATAAAAATAATTTATTTATTAATTATGGAGTAATCGATTGTCTTACACCGTTTAGTTCATTTTGGATCTCTTGCAGTGTTTTTCCTTTGGTCTCAGGAACAAAAAAGTACATGAAGACACTACCGCCTATCATGATTCCTCCAAATATCCAGAATGTCACTGATGCACCTAAACTTTCTTTCATTGATGGAAATGTCTTGGTTACGAGAAATACGAGAAACCAATTTAACATAACAGCTAAACCAGAGGCAACAGCTTTTGTTTCAATTGGAAATAATTCTGGCAACAGCATCCAGGCAATCGGTCCAACTCTGTACAATCAAATTAATTAATGATTAACTTGAAAATAAATTAATGATGGAATAATTTTAGTTTCAAAGAGAGATTAAGGGTCATTTGATTTGAAAATATCTCGTTGAGGAAACGCAATGAAGAAATTTTGGTAGAAATCAGTTTTAGAGTGATAAATCGGTGATATAAAAAACATTTTTACAAGAATTTCCGCATTTTCTTCAATTTTCGAAATATTTCGAAGAAAAAAGAACATTTAATCAATTGAAAATTCACGAAATTCATGATAACTAAATTAGCACAAATCTGACAATTTTTTTTAGATTTTCTCAAAAAATAAATTATTCCACGAAAAATATTTTAAATAATTTGCACTTATATTTTTTCGAAATATCGTCACCTTAGAAACGAAGTGGCGCAAGTGTTATGCTTATACATAGCACTTCCACCACTTTGTTTCTGAATATTTGAGACATTCACTCCTAAATATAAAAAAAATTCGAATTTATAGTTTTTCGAAATTTTCTACATATCTTCACCTTAGAAACAAAAGGACGTAAGTGGTATCTTTGTGAGTACCACTTACGCCACTTTGTTTCTAAGGTGATGATACGGATATTGTTCATTACCTTTTATCATTTAATTATGAAAAACAAGAAAAAATCTAAAAATTGTCAGATTTTTGGTATTTTCAGTATCATTGAAATTTACCCAACAGAAAAAGCGATCATGAAGAGCGTCAATGAAGTAAGTGGTAGCCAACTCAGCTGTGAAATTTCTCCTCCAGCTTCTTTGACTTTAAAAAAATAACCAAGTGCAATGAGGCTAATAGCCATTGTTGTTGATGAGAAAATCAGCAGTGGTTTTCTACCTGCTCTATCAACAATTACCGCAGCAACGCCTGCCATTACAAGCTAAAAAAAGAAGCAGACATTAATGTTTGATATTAACAGTTTCAAGTTTTTCCTGTTTTACTGATTTATATTGAATGAATTAATTCATTTTTACGTACTTGAACGAGGGACACAACTATTGCTGCAACATCAGGACTCATGCTGCTACCAGCAGCTTCAAAGATCATGACAGTGTAGAAAACTAAGGCATTGATCCCTGACAATTGCTGCAGGGACATAACACCAAAGGCTGCTAAAACCGCTTTTCTCGAACCGGGCGTTCGAATTAAATCGAAAATTGAACTTTTATGTGCAGCATTGTCCTCAGCTTCCTTCTGCATTTCTGATATTTCCTCTGATGGATCGTATTTCTCACCTCTGAACCTTTCTAGGGCCAGTGTCGCCTCCGGTTTTCGTCCTTGACCCTTTGCGAATCAATTATCCTTACTTCAAAACTTTTTTCCACACGTTGCGCATAAAAAAACAGGACCTTACATGTGCGGAAAAGATTTTCAGACTCGTGTGATGCCAAAACCTCGCCTTTGGCTCGTTTTGCAGCCTCACAAACGTCAGAAAAGTACTTTAGCGCACTTGTTAGGTAATATACTATTGCGATTCATCAAATTTGAAATAGAAAATTTTTGGAGAACAAGAAAATTTCGAAATTGAAGGAAAATAGTGAAATTTTCATTTTTATTTTTTTTGTAGCTTCTTTTTTCTACAAAAAAAGGTCTCAATGGAAATTCTTCTTTTCTACTTAGAGTAACACGATCAATGGATAGTCGTTTAAGAATAAGTTGGGGTTTTTCGGAGCCTAAAAAATAGGCGAATCCCATTGAAAAACTGTAGAAGAGCGCAAAGTATCGAAAAATATATCGTCAGCTTAGAAACAAAGTGGTGGAAGTGCTGTGTATAAGCGAATCACTTACACCCCTTTGTTTCTAAGGTGAAACCATGTAATAAATAAAGCAGAAATGTATTGAACATGAGTAATGAAGAAATAATTAATGGAAATTTTGAGAGAAAAAGTGGAATTTAACTCAAACCCCTAATAGATAGATAATCAGTATATTCGCAGTGCCATGATTATAAATTTCGATCAATCGATACTTATCAATAGCGCATGAATCTCTATGAGTGTTATAGTATGATGATAAAATTAGCACACATTTCACAATTTTTTGCAGTGCTTTAAACAATCAAATTATTGCAAAATAATAGGGGAAGGTGGGGCAAAATGGACATAAGGGGTAAAATGGACACATCTGAATTTTCATGGTTTTATCCTGAAAAACGCTCGAAATTGATAAAAATAATGGAGATAGAATTTTTTCAATGATTTCATTGAATAGCTGAGGAAATTTTAGGCGGAAAATATGGGTGAAAATTTTTTTTTCGCATTTTGGAAAAAATTTTTTTTTTCACTCAATCTTGAAGGGTACCCCTTTCGATTTTTTTCGAAAAAATGGTTTTTTAATGATATCTCCGGTTCTATTCGTCGTAGCGATTCGCGGGTAGTCTCAAATTGAAGGGGAGCTCATTCCTCACATTTTCGTTAAAGTCTCATTGATTTTTATCGAAAATTACGGAAGTTACAGCCCAAAAACTGATTTCCACAAATTGCCCTGTAATTTCGTCAATTTTTGATAAAAATCAATGGGACTTTAACGAAATTATGGAGAATGAGCTCCCCTTCAATTTGAGACCACCCGCGAATCGCTACGACGAATAGAACCGGAGATATCATCAAAAAAACATTTTTCGAAAAAACTCAAATGGGAAACTCTTCAATTTTGGCGCAATAAAATGAAAATTTTCAAAAATTCGAAAAAATTGATTCCGACACATGTTTTCCTCCTAAAATTCCCTCAGCTTTCCGATGGAATCATTAAAAAAAATGTAACTTCGACCGTTTCATTTGAATGTCCATTTTGCCCCACTTTCCCCTATATGAAAAATTTGTACTTGCAGTTTTTCGAAAATTCTACATTATGCTTTTTTTTTCATTTTTTTCGAAATATACAATTTATTTTTTGAAAAGAAAAAAAAATAATAAAAATTGTCAGATGTCTGCTATTTTCAGTATTATGTCGTCACCTCAGAAATAAAGGGGCTTAAGTGCTATATATAATACAAGTATTGCACATACGCCCCTTTGTTCCTAAGATGAAGATATTATAATCAGAAAATTGAAGAGAAAAATATAAGAATTATCCAATTATTTGCGTAATTTTCTCGATAAAAGAAACCGTCTATCTATTGATCAGTGTTCATTCATTGGTCGTGTCACCCTATTCACTCAGCGATTTGCGGAAAAAGAGGACTTACAATTAGCCAGGATGGTGACTCCGGCATGAACCAGAATGTTCCAATGAAAATAACTTCAACGAGTGCGCAAAGAATGGCGAAAACTGTGTAAGATGCTACAGCACCGAGAACAAAAGCCATGACGATTCCAATTGCAAGGAATAATTGGAACATAGCACCGAGCGTTCCTCTGAGTGATGGTGATGCTATTTCAGCGATGTAGGATGGAACCTGAACGCATGCTGCACCAACGGCTATACCGACAATCAGTCGTGCTGCACAGAGTACGTAGACGTTTGTTGCGAAAACTATCATTATCCAGGATAGGAGAAAGGGTCCAGCTAGGAAGAGGAGAGCTTTCTTCCGACCGAATTTGTCAGCCAATGCTCCAGCAGGAAGTGCGCCGATTATTGCACCAATTGCCAGGAGGGAGCTTACCCAGGAGCCTTCTTCGTCGGTTATGGGAAGAAATGAATCTGCGTTGAGTTGAGGAAGAATTGGGGATGTCCAGGCAAGGGCTGTACCAACTCCAACAGCCAGGAGACTTGCTAAAGATAATAATGATGGTGATAATGAAATTAGCAGATGGCTGAAAATTTTTCGGATTTTTTTCTAAAAAAGGCATTTTTATGAATGAAAAAATTTGAAAAATTTGCACTTTTTTTGGAATTTTCTATGTGTGAATATTTTTCGTTCTTGTGGAATAGCTTTTGGTAGAAAAAATTAATTTATCAGAAAGTTGCTGTAGTCAGCATCATTATTGACGTTCATTTGTACATTTTTTGGGGATTAATTATGATTATAAAGTGAATAGAGAAGAGTGGGACAAAATTGGATTTCTGGTGCAAAATGATCTAGGATTTTTTTTTGAGTGAAGAGATTCGTAAAGAATTTGAGGAAAAAAAAGTAGAAGATACTTTAATATGTCTTCATTATTCGGTATTTTTTTCGAATTATTTCGTAGAAGCCTTCATTCTTAAAAAAAAAAAAATCAGGGGCTTCTTTTCTAATGATTCGTCGATTTGTTGAATGTAATAATGATGATAATAAAGAAATTAGCACTAATCTGACCATTTTTCTCATTTTTTCTAACAAATAAATCGTTTTTGATAAAATCTTGAAAAATTTCGCACTTATAGTTATTTAAATTTTCTACAATTGAATTGAATTTGTCAGATATTTGCTATTTTCAGTATTAACAATGATACTCCTTTGATGCATTTCTTTCAGATTAATGATGATTATAAAGAAAATAAGGAAGACTAGGGCAAAATAGACCTCTGCCTCAAAATGATCCAGCAATTTTCTTTTGAGTAAAGGAGTTCATGAAAAAATTTGAAAAAAAATTGACAAGATACTTCAGCATGTCTTAATTATTCGCCAATTTTTAAAAAAAATTTAGTAGAGGCCTTTACTCTCAGAAAAATCCCAGTTCACTTTGCTCCTCAGCTCTATTCTGCTCCAGTCTCTCCTACATTAATTTCATTGAATTAATTAATTAATTAATTAATTACCTGAGCATGTTGCAAGGTACTGCCACAATTTGGCACTTTCCTGTTTATTTATTGGAGACGATAGACCATCATTCATCATTCCCGTTGTCTCCATTTCGCCCTTTCTTCCACGTTTTTTTCTCTACCCTTATAACTTCTCCCCAATTCAGAGTAATTATCCCCAAGTACCAACGAAAATTAGCAAACAATTATGCATCAAGTCGCATTCAGCGACGATGCAGTATCGTACTTTATTTAAAAAATTGGAAAATTGATTGAAAACTTTCAAAAGATGCGTTTCTTACGGATATCGACTTATTACTATCAGACTATCACTATCATCTGACCAAGTTATCTTCATCGATGAAATAGAGGAAGAAAATAAAATTTAGAAAAAAAAGTAAAAGTAGAAGAAAAAAAAATAGTACATTGATTTGTCGTAAACTCAGTGCAGAATGTTACACACTGTTCCAATAAATTAGATAAAATTTACTTTCAAGTGCTTTCAAACATATCTGTTAAAAAAAAAAAAAAAATTATTTTATCCATCATTTAAGTCAATTTGTTCGGGGTAACGAGTGAATGAAGGCGAAAAAATTTGCGATTTATCATCAATACCGGGGCCAAAGGATTTTATCTATTTGTGTTTATTCAGTGGAGTTTTCTACGTTTGCAAAAAAAAAAAAATGGAATAAAAATAGTTAACTGAAAGATGCACTCAGGTAAAGTTTGCGAATGGTGAATTCAAACGTTTACCTTGCTTACGTATCTACAATTAGTTATTTAACAATAATAAGAAAAAAATCATTAAATTTCATTTATTCTTTATTTTTTTTCTGTTAAAAAAACTGAAAATAAAGGAAATAAAGAATTTTTAGTGGAGAGAGAGAGACGGAAAGAATCATTGTAAATGATTTGTTTTTCACTTGTAAATCAAAGATTTAAGTCTTTTTTGAGTCCTTTAGTTTCAGCCGAGTGAAACGCAATTTGCATAAGCCTTTAAATTTCTTTTTTTGTATAATTTCTTTACCAATTTCATAATTTTGTTTCTTTTTTTCTATTTTTTTTGAATCAAAAATATCATCTTACTCGCTAATAAGGCCCTTAAATACTCGAACATAATAATTCTACTGATATCACTCGTAAAATTCCGAGTTTCCGTCTTTTTAATTTCCTGATCATTCTTTTTTTTTTTTTTAAGCACAAAAGAAACAAAAAATTTCATAGAAAAAGACATTATTTATAAATAAATTGAGAAAAAGAAATACGTTGTGACATGGATAATTGAAGAAAAAAAATAAAATATTGGCAGTGTGTTCCAATAAAAAGAAAAAAATCAAGTCGATTACACAATTGACACACGATAATCTTTTTCATTGTAAAAAAAATGAATGCCTAAGATTTTTTTTTGTCATGATAAAAAGAAGAAAAAAAAAAGAAATATTAATTATGTATAATTAAATGAGAATTACTTGATTGGGAGATTCGCATTAGTTTTGCTAATATTCTAGCACACACACGGGACGCGATGAATTTTTGTTTTTTCTTTCTTCATACGTACAACTAATATACCTAAACTGGCATTGTTTAACAAACAATGTACAATTTAAGATACTACTATATTTTAAGTAATCTTGAGTATGTAAATATCAATTTACCAGTGTCAGTCCTATTAACGAGTTTATATCGTCTACTACTTAATTTATCAATCAATAATTTTGCATCATTATCACTCTGATGATTGCTCGTACGTATTGATAGAACTGATATCCTGATAACATCCCAGGGAATTGTGTCGAGCACCTGTAAATCATGTAAAATGATAATTAATTACATTTTGCGTTGATTGCCTTTTTCATTTGATGTGGAGGATGATTAGGAGGTACAATCGGAAAAAAAAGCTAAATTTTTGTATAAAATCGTTGATAACAATTTACACAAGTTAAAATTCTCAAATCTTATTCAGTGAATTTGTGGAGAATGTCATGAGCAATAAAAAAAGCCCTAGAAACATGAAATTAATTGAAAAATTTTCATTAATTTTTACATTTGTTTAAATCTTGAAAAATTGGAAAAAATTTAAAAAATAATGAAAATTTTCCCATTTTCAATCAATTTCTTGTTTCTAGAGCTTCTTTCATTTCTCATTGCATTCTTTACAGATTCACTGAATCAGATTTAAGAATTTCATCTCGTAAAAATTGTTATTAACGATTTTATACGAAAATTTAACTTTTTTCTTATTGTATCTCCCAATGATCCTTAAAGACAATATTATTGGAACAAACCTGACTATCGGATGAATCAATACTATCCAAACTGAAGTAATCAATAGTTGTTTGATTGTAAGCAAGTAACACACTGTAAAGTGGGAAGCACTTGAGTCTCATTGTTGGAAGACCCTCGTCGGAGAATATCAAACTGTTCGGACCCTCGCTTAACTTGGTAACTCGCACCTCTGACTCTTGATGATAAGTGATCTGTGCGTAAAAATTAACAAAGTGTCTCAGTTTTGAAATGACAGAAAAATCGATCTAAGAAGACAAAAGGAAGAAATTAAAAAAAAAATCATTTTAAAATTGATATATTATCGAAATTTCCTACATACTGTGCATCATGGTCATTTATCACTATTTTTCGTGAAATTTTGGATTTGAAAACTTGAACATATGCTCAATAAATCCCTGAAATATCATAAATATTGCCTTTTTCCCCTCAAAAAATACCCCAAAATCCCCATTTTTTCAGGTAATTACAATAATTTAAATCCTCAAGGGATAAAAAAAGCACTTGTATGTATTGGATTTTCAAATCAATTGTTTAACAATATTTACTAATATTCTCATTATAGAAAAGTGTCAACGACTAGAAAAAAACATTAGAAAGTCAAAGCTTCCATTATTTCATTAAAAAAAAATTAATTATTGCTAACCAATAGATTTAACAATCTTAAATTTGCTGTTTCTTCCATTACCCCTTCAAAAAATATTTAAAAAAAAAACGAAAAATGGAAGAAAATTCTCACCTCTTTGGTGTCTTTGTCAGTGCTGAGACAGGCATGAATGACACGTGTCCTGGAGTTTCTGCCGCTCTTGCAGGCCTCAAAAAAAGACCTAAAGTCAGTAAGTACAAGCACACCACGCCATCCAAACTCTGCCTCTAGCCACGAGGTAGTCGAAACAGCTCCAGCTCTATTAATATATTCTAAATAAACACCATCTCTCTTTCCTTGAAAGAAATTGGCTAAGTACTTTTCTTCCTGCGTCTTCGTGATGTTTGGTCTCTCCTGATGCATTGTTTTTTTGAATTGCACCTCACGAATGTATGCCACAAGCTGGGGATTGTCCATAGATACGCCGAGGACGTAATCTCTCGTCATGTTCGCGTCAAATGCTTGTCTCCTTCATGCAAATAAAAAAAAAACGAAATATCAGTTGTGTTTTTCATTTCCATGTTTGTGGATTATTGTAGGGATCATGGAACGTTGGAAAAAATTAATTTAACAATACTAATTAATTTATTGAGGCTTCCTCAGGTTCTTGACATCATTAGTATATACTAATGATGTCAAGAACCTGAGGAATACATACATTGTGCCTGTATAGACGACATGAACTTAGTATTAATTAGTATTGTAAATTAATTTTTTCCAACGTTCCATGATACCTAAAAAATAATGCAAAATATGAGAATAAAGGTGGAACTATTGGGTATAATAAGAAGCAGGTGTATATTGGCGTACCGTTGTGCAGCTGCTTCGCTCCAAATTAGCAGAAGGGCCATTGCCGTTGAGAATGCAGCGAGAAACGCAAGACATGGCGCTACACGACGCCACCAGGTCTTCTTTATTTCACCAGGAAGCGGCACCGAGGCTATTGGCAGTGTTGGTGTACCACCAGCGACTGATGGAATCACACCCGCCCCTCCTGCCATCCTTTGGAATTGAAAAAAAAAAATGAAGATATCGTGTTAATGAAAGAATTAATGATAATGAAATTAGGAGAATAATGAAAAATTAAAAATTCAAATTAGCAGACATGTGATAATTTTGTGCAGTTTTTTTTTTTAAGGAAAATAAAATTTTATGAAAAACAATTTGCAAAAAATTTACACTTATAGATTTTTGAATTTTCTATATGTGCATGTTAATAATTGTTTTTTTTCAAATTTATCTGTTGAAAGAAAAAAAATCACAAAATTGTCAGATATCTGCTATTTTTACTATCTTTGGAAATAGCACATATCTGACCATTTTTTGAATTTTTTTAAATACAAAAATTATTATCGAAAAAATATTTTAAAAATTGGCATTTATAGTTTGCTCAATTTTCTACATGCGCATGTTTTTGAGTTTTTATATATAATTCATTTGTTGGGCAAAAAATAGCAGAAATTGTCAGATTTCTGCTATTTTTAATATCGTTGAATATAGCACGACTCTTCCAAATTTTTTTTTTTTCATTTTCCTAAACACATACAAATTTTTGTAAAAAAAATGATTGAAAAATTTGCACTTATAGTTTTTTCAATTTTCTACAAGTGCATATTTTTAATTTTCTAACAATAATTCATTTGTAAAAAAAAATAATTAAAAATCGTGAAACGTCTGTTATTTTCAGTCTATCATCCATATATTATGAATTCTCAACATCAATTGTTAAACATTATTCACTCACTTCCTCTCCAAATCCTTTGAGACCTCCAGTTTGCTGATAATTATAATCCCTTCCTGACTATGATAAATTCCTCTTTCTCCTTAATATCTGAAATAAAAGAATTAATTTAGTTATTCACCAATTTTTATGCCGTTATTTCGGTATTTACTATGCCTTAAAATTATCATATTATATTATATTACATTATTAATGCCTCTCAATTGTTTGAATAGAATTTACAATGGTGTCGACTATCTCGATTGTTGTGTTTACACCTCATAAAACGACTACTACTCCATTTCCATTTCCATTTTTATTTCTATTTCATTTTGGAGCAGAAAAAAAAACGATAAAATACTGTTATTAATTTTTGAATTTCATGAGTTTTTGAGTATTTCACTTACGTATTATTTATTGTATTTTTTGAAAAATTATTCCAAGTAACAGCTGCTCTTTTTCCCTATTCTTCATAAACATTAGTACATTTGTAAACACTTTGAAGAAAAAAAAAATGTCCCCTCGACGCTTCTTATTACCAATCACTCGCTTTTTACATTATTTCACAATTGTGTAAGTGTTTGATGTGCTCTCCTGTTTTTTATATTATTAATTGTAAATGAAGAAGCTTTTCTGCAGCAGTGGAGAAACGCACACGGCACATGTGTTTCTCAGATGGATGAGTAATACTATTATGGGGGAGATAAAGTGGAAAGAAAGGAAAGAAAAAGGAGAGAGAGAGAGAAAAAAAAAGAAAAAGGGAATTGAGAAGAACGAGTGAGAAGAGAAGAAAAAACGACAATGGGATCCAAGGCGCTCGGGGAGACTCATACACTCACACATATATATATGTAATATATATGTATATACACTTTTACATGGGCATGGGTTTCTAAGGCTGTTTCATGAAGCGTAAACCGGGTTAGCTTAGCTAATTCTCCAACCCGAGGCTGGAGGTCAGATATATACATGTATATATATATATATATATATATGATGAGTTTCCCTTCTCAACGAAACGCAGACAATGTGCAAAGGGGAATTCACCTTAAACTATTGGGGGAGAATATCTGCGATTTTTTAAGGTAGCTGGAAGAGTTGTTTATTATTCTTTCTGATACCGGTAGAGGGCGTATGGAGTGGGTTGACTCATTTTTATGGAGTTTGGGAACAGAAAAGCTCTTTAAATCGGAGGGAAAGTGGGAATTCAAGCTTGAAAGACTCATTTTTTTAATCATTTTGATACTTACATTTTGGAGTTTCTTCGTGTTTGGTATATGGTTTTTTGTCTATATATATATATATAATTTTTATATAGGGGAGAGTGGGGCAAAATGGACACTGTAATGAATCGGTTAGAGATGGATTTTTTTTGATGATTCTATTGAAAAGCTGAGGAAATTTTAGCTGGAAAACGAGTGTCAGATGTATTTTTTTCGATTTTTTTGAATATTCGATATTTTTTGGTATTTTTGAGGGGTAAAATAAATCTTCAAAAAGCCTTCGTTTTTTGGAAATTTTCAGTTTTTTGCAAATATCTCTGGTTCGATTGGTCGTAGCAATTAGGAGGTGGTCTTAAATGAAAGGTGAGCTCATTTCCCACCGATTTATGGGGTTTCGAATTAAAAAATGTCAATTTTTGGGATAGTTAGAGGACAAAAACTGTTTTTCAATACTGTTTCATAAAAATGCTCATAAATACCTTAAAAATTGATATTTTTAAATTGAAAACCTCATGAATCAATGGCAAATGATCTCACCTCTCACCTCCCATTAGAATTTCTACGCTACGACAAATAGAACCGAAGATATTCTCAAAAAACTGAAAATTTTCAAGAAAAGGAAGGGTTTTACCCATCTAAAATGCTCAAAAAAGTCAAAATCGCCAAAAATTCTAAAAAATTAATTCCGGCACTTGTTTCCTGCTTAAAATTTCCTCAGCTTTCCAATGAAATCTTCAAAAACAATCTACCACCGATATTTCTATTAATTTCAAGATTTTTCCAGAATATTTGCCTAATAATTTAGATGTGTCCATTTTACCCCACTTTCCCCTATACTTTTTTTTTCTATATATACTTTTCCCTATTTACACCTCTTCATTGCCCACAGCCTTAAGATAATTAAAAGAAAAATATTTCTTCTTTACTATATATTATATATACATATATTTATGAATAATGTTAACTACACTCATCACTTGTATGTTTGTAAAAGCCCAAGGGCTGAAGCTACGTTTCTACTATATATAGTGTTTGTAAACATACTTTACACTACTCTCTCCATCATGTTAATGAAGAACTTTCTAAATTAAATAAATTAAATTTTATTTTTAAAAATTCAAAACTAAATGTTTTTTCATGCACTCCTAGGTACTTGCAGATATCGCTCCGAATTTTCTTGCAGAGCTTCTGGATGGTATGAAGAGGATTCTGGTAAATTTTGGAGTAGAAATTTCCAATTGCAAAGAAGTTATGAATTTTTTTACAATTATGGAGTTTTTGAATCGATTTCATGTCATCCCCAGTTTTTTAAAGTTATCTTGGAATTTAAGCGAGATAGAGCGGTTTTGCCTGAGATCTGTTTTGTAGATCTAGAAATCGTCTACTAAAAAGTTATGAAGTAAAATCGCTCTATCTCGTTTATATTCCGAGATATTTTCAAAAAACAGATAAAACAATAAAATCAATTTAAAAAAAAGAAGAAATTATTGCAGAAAAATAAAAAAAGCAGCGATTTTAAAAAATTCCAAGAATAATAAGTGCTTTTTAAAAATATTTTTTTCATATAATTATAATGAAGAACAAATAACTTCATAACAATGCATTATAATTATAATGAAAAACAAATGAACTTATTTGTTCATAGAAAATCCGGAAAATTGTTGAAATTCTGTGTATTTCATTATAATCGAACTTGAATTCCTATTTTTCAATTTTTTGAGTCATTTAAAATCGTTAATAATTTTCTATTTTCACAAAAATTAATACTGCGAATTAAAACAATAATAGAAATTTTCCAAAAATTCCTAAAAAATAAGAAAAATCTCATTGTGTTTCAGATGATTCCATCTCCCCTCCAAGTCCACTACATATTATCAGAGTAAACCGCAAAGTGAAGAGCAATTACGCGCAGACGCTCAAATTCATTATGATTATCACATTCATAAACTGAATGTTTTGCATAAAATACAATTTCAGAACGCAGACGCAGGCATGATATCTGCGCGCCTGTCTAGGAGTGTCTATTTCACATACAGAGGAGGAGTGTCTAAACCTCACCATCAAAACACACAATTCATTCGTCAATTCTCCTCACTTCATCATTGTTTTTTTTTTCCTTTTATTTCTTTTTTTCCATTCATTTTGTGTTTGCATAAAGAAAATTCTGTTGAAAGTTTGATATAATGAGACTATAAATGTCAATAATAATGCATAGAATATATATGCTTCAGTGTCCCATTGTGAAGTGGGATTTTACCTCCAGTTATTAACTGGAAGACGTAGTTTACTCATTAATTTTAGTATAATGTCTACAAAGTATTTCGTTAAATCCAAATGAAGATAATCATGTAGAGAACGAATTTTTTTTTGCATAAATGTTACTGTAATGTTCAAATTATTAACGAAATTTGTCTATTTTCGAATATTTGATATTTGGTGTTACAATGGGTGGAAATCACTCCAGGAGCTTTCCAACACCTGGCGAAGAGGGTGAGTGTACTTAAAAAAATTCGAATTTAACAAAAAAAAAAGGATTTTAGTTGGAGAAAAAATATTTTAATGGATTTTTCTGTTTTTCAGTCAATTTCGATCATTTTCAAATACTAAGAGCAATTGGAAGGGGGAGCTTTGGTAAAGTTTGTATTGTTGAAAAACGTGGAAATCCTGGAAAAATGTATGCTATGAAATATGTGCATAAAACGGAGTGTGTTGAAAGAGGGGCTTTGAGAAATGTACTTCGTGAAGTTGAAATACTCTCGAAATTGGAGCATCCATTTCTCGCAAATCTCTGGTTTAGTTTTCAAGGTATATTTTGTTTTTTTTTTCCTTTGAAAATATGAGATTTTTAAATTTATATCATTTTGCCACCAATTTTTTTCGAAATGTGAAGAGGAAGGAGCAGTTGATTATTTATTTGGCAGAAATTTCTTGGAAATTATTTCTTGAAAAATAAAAATTCTTGAGGAATTTATTGAAAAATATTTCTCCAAAAAAACAAATTACTTTCCAGAAATTTTATGAATTCATGTAAATTATTCAAAATAATTTTTCATTTTTTTTTCTCAAATTTCTCAGGAAATTTAGTCTATTTATTCATTTTTTTTTTTTTTTGAATAATTGTTCTGAAATTTTTTTTTTCTACTAAACTACTCCCGGAATCTAAGCGAGATAGAGTGATTTTTGTAATCCTCTTTTTCTAGTTTCTTGGAATTCTGCATTGAAAAGGTCTTTGCGAAAATTGCTCTCTTTCGCTTAGTTTTCTGAAGATAAAAATTAATTTTTCTCATTTTGCTTAAAAATTTTATTAAAAATAATTATTTTCAACGATTTTAGATGAAGAGGATTTATTCATGGTATCAGACCTACTTCTCGGCGGTGATCTGAGATACCACATTCAAAAAAAGGTAAATTTCAAAGAGGAAAGCGTTATTTTGTTTATCGCTGAGATTGGATTGGCACTTGATTATCTCAGAAGTAAACACATCGTTCACAGAGATCTGAAACCAGATAACATACTTCTGGATGAGGAAGGTGAGTGTTTATTATCAATTTTCAATCTTTTGTTTGATTAAAGTGGATGAATTCCTTGTTATAAAGGTCATGCACATGTTACCGATTTTAATGTTGCAACTGTGCTGGAGGAAAATCAATTGGCAACTTCTGTGTCAGGAACGAGACCTTACATAGGTGAGTTACAATATCTAAAAAATTATTAGATTTTTGAAAATTTAGCAAGAGACCTTTTTTGTAGGCAATGAAATTCTCTACAAAAAAGGTCTCTTGGCAATTTTCTCTCTAAATATTCTCGCTTCAGGAATATTTACAGAAAAATCTGCATGATTTTGTCTTCAATTTTTTGATGATTGACAATAATTATTAATTATTAATTGATGATTAGCTCCAGAAATTTATCTGGGTACATCAGAATCCTCGGGGGTCCAGGGTTATGATTACTCAGTGGATTGGTGGAGCCTTGGAGTTCTCGCATGGGAAGCACTAGCTGGAATTAGACCTTTTCATCTTCATTCTCAAACAACTCATGCTGAAGCACTTCATATAATGCAGGCAAGTATTTTCAGAGGCATGGTGAATAAAGTGTAAATGAGAGATGATGCTGAGAATAGCAGATATCTAACAATTTTCTTTATTTATCTTTTGATAAATGAATTACTTGAAAAAATCGAAAAATATGCACATGTAGAAAATTCACAAAATTATAAGTGCGAATTTTTCAAATATTTTTATAATAATTTATTATTTAAAGGAAAAAAAATGATATGCTGATATTTTAGAAAAATGCAGAATATTGTGGAATCTGTGTCAATTGAGAAATGATGCTAGAATCAGCAGAAATCTGAAAATTTTTAGTTATTCCTTTCTTTTAAAGTTGAATTATTGAGGAAAAATGAAAAATATGCACACGCAGGGAGTTCAAAAAATTATAAGTACAAATTCTTCAAATATTTTTCTACTCTATAATTTATTCGCTTTAAAAAAATCCAGAAAATTGCCAAATTTGTGCTAAATTCATTATCAAATTGGAAAAATCATTTATTGATACTCGTGAAAAGTTAAAAAGGAATTTTTGTTTAATTTAGGAATATAAACCAGTACCACCTCCTGAATGGAGTAAATCGACAGTCAAACTACTGGAATCCCTTCTAACAATTGATCCAAAAAACCGCTTGACTACACTAAATGAACTCCAGAAAACTGATGCCATGCTTGCCTTCGACTTTACAAAAATTCTCAATAAAAAAATTAAACCATCATTTACACCATCAAAAGATCATCTGAATTGTGACCCGACATTTGAACTTGAAGAAATGATTATTGAAACGAGGCCACTGCATAAAAAAAAGAAACGACTAGCCAAACAGAGATCATTAAAATGCCATGAAATTACAGAACAGACTGAATCTTGTTTGGTAAATGGAATTGATACAATTAAACTTGCCTTTATACCTGAATATTTAGTTTATAATAGAGAACGTGAAATGGAGCAGAGGAAACGGGAGATAAAAGAAGCTGAGTGGGAAGAGGAGCTGAGGCGAGCTATGACGCATACTGATACTAAACTCAGGTAATTTATGGCTGTGTATTGGTTCATTGATTTTTTTCTAACAATACAATTTAATGAGTTGAGGCTGGGGTAGAGTAGAATAATATTAGTTTTCGAAGTTGAGTGGGTGGGATAATGGAAATTTCTGTTTTTATAGAGGAAGAAAAGGGGGGATTGTGATGAAACAATATCAGACGCATTTCCTCTAATGATTCCATCGAAAAAATGAAGAAATATCGAATTGAAGAGAAATCGAATGGAAAAAAATCAATTTTCCCACATGTTCTATGCACAAAAATTGATTTTTTGGGAATTTTTGTAAAATTCAACTTGAAAATTTACTTTGGGAGAGGAAAAGGGGATAAAATCCCCTCCATTTGAGATTTAGCTTTTATTTTTCGAGGATATTTTGAGCGATGGATTCAAATGAAAGGTGAGAGCACCTGCCATCAATTTATGGACCTAAAAAAACAATTATATCAATTTTTAAGGGTTTTCATGGATTTTTTGAAGTAAAAACTCAGTTTTTTGCCATAAAATACCTCAAAAATTAATGCAAAAAAGTTTTGATTACATGAAATTTATGGAAACTGATCTCATCTATCATTTAAGACCAGCCACAAGTTACTACGACCAATAGAACGGGGGATATTCTCAAAATAGGGGATATTTTCGATTTTTTGAAGGGTCAGAATCCTTATTTTTCGATTAAGAAGGAAAATTTGGAAAAAAAATGCTTTAAAATTATTTTTGGCAGATGTTTTCCTCAGTTTTTCAATTGAACAATCAGAACAAATCTATCTCAAATATTTTCACTGATTTTAGACAATTTTATGATATAAAAAAATCATATTTTTCTTCCTTGAAAAGGAACTTCAATGGATTCAACTCATTTTTAATTAATTATTCAGGGAAAATGACGTGGAAAATCGGCGGAAAAATCGCATGAGCCTTCGCTCCCACATCGACAATGTATCAACACGTAAGACTAAATCTGAATCTCACTCGCTGGATATTGACTATATTGATGTCACCCCGGAATCGTCTACCTCTTAATAGAACAAAAAAAGAAGAAAAAAACAAACAAAAAAGAATTTTCGATTAAATAATTGTTATTTTTCATTCTAAAGATAATGAAACTGGAGGATAATCTGTATATACTCTATTTATTAACAATTACTAACGAGGGCACATTTAAAGAAAAAATTCCTGATTCTAAAGAAGATGAAAAAAAAAAAGTGGAGAAATTATTCAGGTGTGACTGACTATTTATTATAAATTAATAAGGCAAATAAACTTTTTTTATTTATAAAAAAATGATAAATTGTGTGTGAATGAAAGAGCAGCTGATTGAATGAAAGTATAAATGCTTTATTGCATTAATAACATAAAAAATAAATTGTAATTGAACAAATGAAGGAAAAAAAATTAATTTGTGAGAAAGAATTATATGCGTTTTGTTATCACGTCGAGTGATTTCGTTAACTTTATAACTTAAATAATAATTAAAAAAAAATGAAATTATATAAATTTTAATTGTTTAGTAACACAGAATAACTATGTGTCACTAATATAATTGTGATAAAAACAATTACAATTTTTAAATTAACATGATTAATAAAAAAAAGAAAAAAATTGTCGAAATAAACGCATGAAATTATCTATGTTAATATCACAAAATATTACGGGTATATTGTCATTAATATTTAATTTGTTGAACAAAAGAGAAAAAAGAAAATTAATTTGTGAGCGAACGAAAATTTAAAAAAATTATTGTCAGATGATTAAATCACCCACAGAAAAAAAAAAGAATTACAAAATATAAATTATATTTTATACACTCAGTTTTATAATAATAATTAATAATTCAAGGATTTCTTTTTTTTAACTGTTTTTCAAGAGAGAATAATATTCATGTGAAAATATTTTTATTCTTCAAAAAAATAGATTTCACAATATTTTCAACTCTTTTTCTTTTAGTTTGTTATTTTTTTTTCAAATAATTGAGCATTAATAGCACACTACTTATTTGTCCTCAGCTTTGATTATTAAAGAATGATAAAAATGAGGAAAAACCGAAAAATTAAAGATTATCGTAACACCGTCTAGAAAATCTTGTAACAAAAAAAGGAGAAAAATAAGCACCATGAAAAAAACTAACACCACAAAAATTAAAAAATTTTAAATTTTGATGTCAATTTTTTTTTTCTTTTTTCCAAAGAGCTCAAACTCAAAAAATAATTAAGGAAGACTCTAATTACTCATAACATCAAGCAGAATGGCAGTCATTTTATACGACTTTTAGCACTCACGATTAAGCAGAATTATGCATTTGAAAAATAATGTAGAGTAGAAATAAGAGAACATAAGAGGAAATAGTAAAAAAAAAAACCATATTAATTAGAAACAATGTAAATTTTTGTCAATTAAACGGCAGAAACATCGGTTATTTCAATCCTAGTAATTGGTTTGGCAGGCTCAACGATAATAAATTCATTATCTAAACTCGATGTTTCACCAATTTGTAATTGCTGTAAATTAGCAACAATTGAATCAACCTGTACTGGTTCATTTGGCACAGAATTTTTACTCCTTAATTTACCAAAATGTAGATAACAAAAACCACGACGCCATACTATTTCATTTGGTCTTACACCACGTTCAGTAAGTGCATTTTTTAAATCACGTACTCTAACATCAGCTCCAATATTTGATAATTTCAATGAAAAATCAATGTCAGGCTTTGGCCTGTACTTCGGTCGTTTACGACGTGGTTTTTCCGTGATTTTTCCATTATTCTGGAAAATAAACATTAAAGACATATAAGTTTTACTCATTAACAATAAAGTTCCTTTAAAGATTGATTTGATTTTACTTAATTACCTCATTTCCTGGAGAAACTGTTTTTTCACTTTTTCTGGGTCTTCCCTGACGTTTTTTTATTGGGCGATTTTTACGCTCGTCATTTTCTTTCTCTTTATCGTCGTCTTTAGTTTTGATATCTTCATCGTTATCCTTGGAGCCAGATTTTGATCGTTGTCGTTGTCTTGATTTTGGCACGAAATTCTTTCGGAATCTTCTTCTTCTGGGATCCTTGGGGTCGTCAGGCTTGAGGACAATCTCTTTGCCTGCCCTATTTAAATAAAAATTCAGTAGTAAAATGGTAAAGTGATGATAACAACTAAAAATAATAGACATCTGGCAATTTTTAGCTTTTTGCTTCTGAATGGAAGCTATTTTTCTCAACAAATACATTATTATGTTTTAGAAAAAATAGATCATCTGGAACACAGCCTTTTGTTGAAAAAGAATCTGTACCTCTTATAAATAATTAAAATAGGAGAAATTATGCAGATGTAAAAAAATCGACAAATTTCAAATGCAAATTTTTAAAATATTGCTTTATAATAATTTTGTTGCTTCAAAAAAATTCAAAAATTGTCAATGTGTGCTAATTTCATCATGTAAAGCGAGATTAGCCCGAAAATCACGTGTAGCTTATTTCCAAAAAATCTTGTATAGAACGAGGTTTCAGAAAATTCATTAAAGACCTTTTAGTAGCTTTTTACATTCCCTACGAAAAAGATTTCTTCATACTTTAGCCTAAACCTACAGAATTCAAAGAAATTCATCGTACTTTACCACCTTGTTGATGAATTGAAGGCTAAAAAAATGATCATAAACTTAGCACACATTCGAAAAATACTTTCTATTTTTCTAAGCAAATCAATCATCATAAGAAAAATATTTGAAAAATCTGCACTTGAAGTTTCCTCAATTTTCTACATGTGCACATCAAAAAAAAAAAAAAAAATTGTCAAATCATTTAATCATCGAGAGAAATAAACTAGGAATTATCAGTCATCTGCAATTTTTTTTACTATCAGAAAAAAAATGATATTTAAAAAATAACATTTTCTAAAAAAAAAAACCTACTTTTCATCCATCTCCTTGAATTGCTGAAGAATTTGCATTGACTTGATTCTCCTCATAGTCAAAATATCCCAGAATATTCCATCAGGTTTCTTCAATCGTTCATTAACATAAATTGTTTGTGTTGGTGTAACGATGATGTCAACCGGTACATCGTGTTTCTCGAATAATCTCGGTGGTATGTCATCGACAATCTGACAATCATGAACAGTTGTAACGACGATTGTGTCCTGATTAACAGCCCCCATTTTCATCATCATTGCAAATTCAAGATCTGCAAAGCCTTCACCCTTGCCAATTCTGTGTCCCAAACGACTGACACAAACAGCACCCATCACAACCAAATCAACTTTAACATCAGCATCAATTCCAAGTGGTTTACCATGTTTCGACAATTCTTGTCTCGATACCAATGATTTAATATCAATTTTCTCATCATTATCACCTGGTGTTACCTGAAGAAATAGGCCAGCCTTTAATCTTGGTATTGGTATCAATATATCTTTTCCAGCCTCAAGTGCCATTATTCTCAATGATTTTTGTGCATTGTCCGGATTGATTTTAATGATTTTAGCATTCTTAAATTCAGGAAGTTCAATCAAACGTTTTGCTGCATCATCAGTACCCTTGAAATTCGGTATACTACGAAGACGTTTAAATGCACTTGGTGGATAATTACCAGGTACATTTTTCATCATGTGCTCCCAAGTACTTCGACGAAATTTGTATTTAGTAATTTCTTCAGCTGAAAAAAAAATTAGAGAAAAAAGTTGAAGTCACATCACATTTGGGAATTTTGTGGATCTTTTTGAACAAATGAATTATTACAAAATTTTTTTTTTGAAATATTACATGTGCTTATTTTTCATTCTTTTGAAATAATTAATTTTTATGAGCAGGAAAAAGATTTCTGAAAATTGGTAGATTCCTGCTACTTTCATGATGATAAAAAAAAATAGAAAAATTAGAATAATTGAAATTGTTTCTAGGAATATTGGAGTTTTTATTAAAAACATGAAAATTATTGTCAAATTGCTCAAAAATTATTGTCCAAGGAATTTAACGATAATTTGATGGTGTTGATGAATTTTTTAATATTTCTATGAAGAATTTGAAATATCAACGAAAAATAGAAATGGATACGATATTTGAAAAAATCGAAAAATTCGTGAATTTTTTGTGCAATATTGTGTGTATTGTAAAAACGTGCATTTTGGATTTTTTTGGAGATATACTCACGCTGCTCCTCGTCCGGCATGATTGCTTTTTGTTTCTCTGATGGCTCTTAAAATCACACGAATCACAGATAAGTTTGATTATGCAGTTAATTTCCAATTATTTTTGAGTGAAAAGGATATTTTTTTCAAGTTTAGGATGAATTCTTGGTTCTCAGGACCTTTCGTGCACCCTCGGGAAACGTTCACGTTTATTTTTTTTATTTTATTATTTTTTTTTCACTGACACATTGGATTCCTGCAGCAGGCTGAGCATCGGAGTGACTTGGAGTGTCTCTAGCAGGGCTGTCCAAGGGAAATTATGGGGAATTTTTTAGAGAGACATCTGTGAGTGGCAACTGGAGGAGAAAAGTGTTTTGGGGAGTTCTTCAAAGAATCAAAGTTTTCTTGCTTTGTGGCTTTTGGTAATGCAGATTATTGGCAATTGGTGATTGGTAAGGAAGTGATTGGTTTTACTGAATGAACTTGGAATAATGATAATAATAATAATCTTTGAATTTGAATTATTTGAATTATTTGAGTTTTAGCATAATTCGAGTTTTTTTTAATTTATGGCGAAAATTGGAGATTTAAGAAGTTTTTGGACAAATCGATATTATTTTTTCATCATTGGGGTTTTTCTTCTTCAATGTCACGGAAACAAAGCGAGATAAGGCGCAATTTTGTAATTATTATCTTTTGAAGAGATTTTGAAGAAATATTGATAACGATTGAAGCAAAATCGCTCTATCTCACTTAGTTTCCTAGAAATTCTTACAAAAAAGATGCTTTTTGAACTGAAACTGCTCTAAAGGAGCTATCGAATGTTATATGCGATATCGCGATTCGAATATGAATATATCGCATCGATTAATCGATGTTTGTAAATGATCGATCGATCGATTTTTGAAAATTCTCGATCGGAATTTCATGTGATATTGTTCTGTTTCATTTTTAACTAAAAACAGGCCAAACGGAATCGAGTTATCGATCGATTCAAAATTCGATTAATCGAATTTCGATATCGATTAATCGAATTTTTGGAATTGATCCATTAAGCATTGATCTAAAAGAGGTGAAACGGAACTATCGAATGGAATGCGATTTCTTAAATTAAGTGCGAGATATCGCATCGATTAATCGAAGTTTTGAAATGATCGATCCAAAATTAACGTTTTTGGAAGAAAAAAATAGTGATGTAGGCTCTTTTAAAAAGCTAGTATTTCATCAAATCTCGAATTGAATGCGAGATATCACATCGATTACTCGATATTCACAAAATAATCGATCGGAAGTAAAAATTGCGAGATATTGCATCGATTAATTGATATTAAAAACTGTTTTTTTTTCTGAAAAATTGATGGTAACGCATATTTTGCGCTTCCAATTGCTATAATAGAAGAAAATCAATCAGAAAAAAAACATTATAGGGGAGAGTGGGGCAAAATGGACCCAAAAGATGAGATGACTCGAGATTTTTTAAAAAAGCAGCGGTTGCTCCAAAAAATCTGAAAAAATTTACGAACAATAAAGATATATTGGAGGATTTTCTCAAATTTTTTCAGATTTTTTCGTCCAGTCCTTCATCCTGAAAAAAAATCCTTAATCATATTACTATGAGGGTCCACTTTGCCCCACTCTCCCCTATACGTAAAAATCTAATTTTTCATAAAACTTCCTGAAAATATCAGTATTTCATTAAATTCAATATTTCAATGGTGAATATCGCCTTTCATTCATGCCATCTAGGTAATTTCATTTCTACATCTCTGATAATCATCTCCAGTAATTCTTCCCAACAAAAGCGAATTCGAAACCCATTATCCTCCAAAAAAAAAAAAAAATAGCATTGTTGCATCACCGGAGATTCTTGCAAATCCGCGACTCAGTGGACACAATGCAGAAGCTCTGTACCTGTCGCCCAAAAGGAGAAAAAAATGAAGATTCCATCGATTCGAGAATCACTCCACTTCGAAGCCTACTTCTCGAGCAATAATTTCGATAATCCCCCTGAGGACAATATCGATGAGAAAAAAAAATTCTCATGAAATACTATTCCACGTTTTTATGACATCAGAATGAACTATTTATTGTAGTTGTATTGGGATTAAGCTCACTTTACGACCTCATTCGAGATTAAAATCTTCGAAAATCTTCGATTTCGGTTACTTCAGAAGAATTTCGAGGGAGTTACTCATTGCTTCAAACGATATCTAAATTTATCAGTACAAACAGCACGTATTTGTCAATAGTCTTAGTGTATTTGAGAATAATTCAAGGAGGCCGGTGAAAAACGTTACTTTGTTCGTGGAAAATTATCTTCACCCTTATTCATCCCTTGTTTCTTCTCGGAGAACATTGAGGTGCCTTCTGCGTGTTTTATCTCGAAATTTTAATGAGATAAGATGTTTTTGAGATAGTGGAGTCATTTGGGAGCGGAGAAAGAAGAAAAGGTCTTGAAAACTTTGGAGAAGAGGAGGTTTTGAAAACTTTGATTACCGTCAATGACTCAATTAATGCCACCAAGAGACCTATTCTGCCACATATCTTTCATTGAAAAATTATATCTTATCATAAATTCAAATTTGATTTCTCCTCGGAAGAATTTAGGGTCTGGACTATCATTTACATTAATTATTTTCCCGAATTAATGATAAAAATTATTTAATTTATATTTTTGAAAATATTTTGCCCATGGCCCGATTCATGCCACCACGGCCTGATTTCTGCCATAGAGGGTCCCAATAATTGGCATCAATTAATTTCCATCACTGGTCGTTATTTTTAAATTATTCCTCAATTTATATGAAAGTCCAATGATTTCGTTAACAATCAATAGAATTTTCGATTTATTAAATACTTAAATTTTCTCAATATCACACATTGAACTGATGAGGCACTCTAACTCCACATGAAGAGCTTTAGGGCTTTATGTTGCTGAGCACGCTGGTCGCATTCAACAGATTAATTTTAGAAATATATCTAGTAGAGAAATATCGGATATTTTGATTGTCCGGTGTCCTCAGAATTTTTTTCTAGCCACTGTTATCAATTACTTAGAGTTGAGAATTCGAATAAGTTCAATAATCACGAAAATGTATGAAAAGTGGCATTAATCGGGCCAATGGCATCAATTGGGCCATTGACGGTAATCATTTTTTTTCCTTTCAATTTGTGCTAATGATGGCGACTCTGAATGGTTGTTCCGGAATTTCATTTCAATTATTTTTCGATCGTTTTGAGTCGAAAGAACAGATTTGCGCTGCCTACACTGTAAAAACAAGTTGAAGTTCAAGTTTAAGCAATTTTATTAACATATAGTACAAAAATGGATAATAAGTATTATTTACAGTTACAACTAGATAAATATTTGCATAGTTACAGACTACAGGCTTTTACTTATATTTAAATGATTCTCTGGTTTTTTGTGGGGCTAGTGTGGCGTTTTGAGGAGCAGGAAATTTGAGATAGAGAAAAGTTTAAAAAAAGAAAAAATTCTATGATTATAAAGAGAATAATGTTTCTTTTTTTTTTATTATAAAAAAAAATGTTCTTTTTTGAAATAAATTAATGAAAAGTCTAGGGATTTATTTAAAAAAATCGAATAATGTCAAACAAATAATCGGATCAAAAGAATCATGGAATAACGAGACTTAATTAATCGAAATTTGCCAAAAGTTAGATATTATAAATGCAAATCTTGTGTTTGAAAGAAAATTTGAAAGAAACGATCTTCTCACAAGATTGCTGCATTTTTAAAACTATTCAGCCAATCTTTGCTGAAATTTCTATAGGACATTCGTTTAATCAAATCTGATATCTTGCCAAAATTTCTATCATTTTTCGTGATTTTAGATCATTTCAAGTGATTTCCCATGAAAATTGGGATTCCACAAAAAATAACGAAACCAAAACTTTCATTTGAGAGCAAAAAAAAAGGATACTTTACTGTTGGGTCATTTCGAATGATGCAAAAGAGGCCAATGGCCTATTTTCAAGGACAATACAGTAAAATCTCAAACGGCATTGAGTAACTACCAGTTACTATATACCTCAAGATTCAACCGTTTTTCCCAAGATTACAACGACATCCTCTTCCGAAACTAGAAGAGTTTAACTGTCCAAAAAGGGGACGCAATATATTTTCACGAAGGTCGATCTATGGTCAACCAGTATAACTGTACCATAAAAAAAAGAAGAAGAAGAAGAAGAAACCCATTCGCTAGGACAGTGGGTGAGAGCGTTTAACTGAAAGGGCTGTGAAAATTTATGGGCTGCAGCTGATCCCAAATTCTGATGCTCCTCATTTTGACCATTTTCGTTTGGATTTTGAGGGTGAAACTCCCATTGGTTTTACACAATGATGTGTATCTGAACTAAATGAGCATCCACGTGGCCTCTAAAATGAATTTTTGAGAATTTTTTTCTCTTCTCCTCTTTAACTCATTAATTACATTTTTTTTTCTTCTATTTCAGAGAGAAATCCTTTGGATCCAGTTAACAAAAGGGGTTTGATGGAATTCTGGAGCTCTCATTTCGCCTGAACACCTTCGGGAAAAATCAACAAAAAATTCAGTCGAGCGAGTTGATTAAGTGTCGAACATCGGACGAGAAAAAAAAAAGTGAAAATTGTAAAGAAATATTTGGACTCATTCAGACAAGCTACAAACATTCACACAAATTGCCACTTCTTTCGAGGGAACTCTTTCGAGAGAGAAAATAAAATAACACGAAAACAGTTTTCACTTCTTTTCATTGGATTCGGCATCATGATGTAATCGTATTTGTGGTCTGCAATGCTTTGGTTGGAATAAAACCCTTTCATCGAGGCGTGCGGTTGATCACCAGGGGGTTCTTAGCCATGTAGACTGCGTGAAAAGAGTTTTAAATGAAAAAAAAAAAAAGTATTTTTGGAAGGAGTTTTCTTTGATGATGCTGCGACACACCCGCATGAGCCCATTCCTCCGGTATATTCGGAGGTGGTAGCTCGTGAAACGCGATCAGGACTTTGTCCTACTGTGCCATCTAGGTTTTTTTTTTTTTTTTGGTCCCTTGTGTAAAAGGAAAAAGTGCTTTACTTCGATCGATTGGACACTCGGACAAATGGAGGGGTTGGTTCTAGGATTTTCGAAAAAAAAATAGAATACTCGTTGATCAAAAAAAAAATTATTATTTTAGGAAATTCTTTAGGTACTTTTCTAGCTATGAGCTTGTAGATTGAAATTTTGCACCAGCTACACACTAAAATGAAAGAATTCTCAACCAAGTATTTCGAGATGCCTAATAGCAAGAAACTCATTTTGGAATTCTTGAAAAAATCGATCTTCATATCTACAGAAATGCAATTCACGTCTTTTATGGAAATGATCTGTCGAGGAGTGATTATTTGAGCATCAACAAAATACTCCGATTGAGTTTCACACAGAACACTGAATTGAGTTTTTTTAATAGTCAATTTGGGATTTTTTTCTAATGCGAGCTGCAGAACAATCCGCGAAAATAGCTCCAATTTGACCATTTTTTTTGTTCAAATACTCAAATGAAGAGGAAACCAGGGCAGAATGGGCCTTTGGGATGGAGTGATTGAGGATTTTTGTTTAGAATGAAGGATTTCGCTAAAAAATCTGAAAAAAGTTGAGAACATGCTTCAACATATCTACATTATTGTGTAATTTTTTCAGATTTTCCCACAAATTTCTTCACTCCAGAGAAAATTTCTAAATGAGTACGCTTCTCAGCTCCATTTTGCCCCAATTTCCTCTGTGCTCAAGGATTCCTTCAAATATTATTAGTCGATTACTTCTCTTTTCTTCAAAAAAAAAAAAGGAACGTTCTTCCTTCATCTAAAAATTCTGAAGTCGTCTAACCCCTTAAATGAACATCTCCTAATTTTTTTTGTCTTTTGTAAAATGTCAAAAACTTTCCAAAAGAATTCCGAGAACTATCGAACATCGTGTCTCTTCGCATCACGTTACACGGATGATCAGTGATCTCTGTCGAACAACTTCCAGAACCGGAGGAAAAAATTATCGGAACGAAAGACCCATTGGGTCGCATATCTCCAAACTGGTCAATGGGTGAGACGACTCCTCTCTTTTTTTTCTTCTTCTTATTCTTAAATACCTGGAAGTCGCGATGCCATGTCCGAGTCAGGAGTCCATGTGTTGGCCCTGAAAAGAGCCTGATTTATCGCTGAACAGCCGAGTGAAGGAGGAAAAAAAGGCATTTTCCAGAGGCAAACCGGACAAAACGAAACCAGTAAAACGCAACCCTTACCTAACCCGAGGAGAGAGACACCCGTGGCTCCTAAAGAGTGTGGCACGTTTTTTTTTTTTTTTTTTTTTCAAAAATCTTTATTTGTGAATATAAGTGGGAGAGGGGAGAACTGCCCACCGCAAGCAATAACGAGAACTATTCAGGAAATTCATTGTCCACTTTCCACAGGCCCTGGGAAATAGGTCTAGTTTCTTGAAAATGTGGAAAAAAAAAGACTATATTTTATTTCTTTTTTTTTTGTGAGAATTTTTTTTCCTGAATTCTTTAGAGCTGAATGAAAAGAGGAAAATTATTTTTTGAGGTAGCCTCCCAGTGAACTCGGGTACAATTAACCCCTTATTTTTTTGATGCCGCATCAAGAATGATATTTATTTATTTATTCACAGCAACCCAACAGCCAAGACCAATTAAAGGGTTGCAGAGACACAAAGTTATGTCTATTAAAAAAATTCTATAATTAATGATGCAAAGTAGTTGAAAGTGGCTGCAAGTTGATGAAGAAAAATAATAGAGTAGCAGAGGAGGGCAAGGTTTCTATATTGCACAGTTTGTTTGCCCCAAATCCCAATTTTACATCGTCCGTCTGGACCCGAAATTTTTTACACGAGGAAATTGTAAACAATTCCATTTTTTACGACACCTTTCACTCAAGGTGAGATTTGTTTTTCGAAGTTCTCAACTCTGCACCAGTAAATTGTCAAGTGTCTCACTCGTGCCGAGCCCATTCCATTCCCATTTGAACCGAAAGAATGGCATGGCCCAATAGTACACGGAAATTTGGTTCTCGATTTCAACTTCATTTGGCGAGTCCCATTTCTACCCGGGTCCTTCTGGTTAATACCCAATTCTATACTGAAAACCAACCGTTCATCCCATTTCTACTCCAGTATTTTCAAATCATATTCAATATCACACGAAGAAAAATATTGTGAATTTCTTGCCTTCACGGCTGTTTGGGATCCATAATTAACGTGTTTGACTGTCTGTACAGTCATGCCAAAAAGTGAAGAAATTTGGAAAAATCGCAATACATGCCATGCACAGTTTCGAAACAAAAAACAAAGTAAAAACCCAATTGCTATATATAGACAGCGAAATGTGGGAATGACAATTTTCCTGCTAAATAATCTTAATCATTAGTTATTCGTTAATTAAACTCAATCATTGAATTATTATTTATTATTCAACATAATAAAATGAATAATAATCGATCAACTTAATTATTATTTATTGGCACGCATACGAGAGCTGCGATGCTCTCGGTTTTTTCTTGCTGGTTTTTTCATTTATCAATCACTCATTAACCCTAGACCAGTCACCATGAGCGACCTCACGACTGTGGTCGAGTGATGAGAGATTCACCACCGTATTATTTTGGCTGCGAAGGTGTCGAATCTCTCTACACTATCCGAGCGCGTTTAGTGTGTTATCGGCAACGTCACTCAACGGATGATTTCATTTAGCATCGGATAGTTTTTGCCAATTCTTAGGATTCATTCTATTCCTCCTTCGAAATTGCAGAATACGTAATTGAAAATATCTATTAGTTTCTCAAACACTTCAAGAATGGAAGTTGATTTTTTCAGAATTTTCGGCTCAACTGATTGATCCTTTATAAAGAGGAACAAGAACGCAAACAATCGATATATCGAAAGTTGTCAGGATTAAAGTGAAGGCCTCATTCCTCATTGGTCAGTTAAATTGTGAGTAATATAGTACGCGTAATATACTATATGACTAAAAATACCTAACGGGCGTGCTGGAATATGGAATCAGGAAAAATTTTTTCCAGTTTTCCGCGATGATCTCGGTAAATAAGCGAGATAGAGCGAAATGGACGTCAATATGGGATCAGTATAAATGACAATGTCTGCTCTACCGAATTCTCAGAACCATTCGCGATACTGTTGCGGAATTTTGCAGGCTACTTCCTGACGACATGGGCAGTATCACTGTCTTATTTCATCAGAACATACGCCACAGAAAAAAAGTTATGAGGATTTAAAAATTCGGGATTTTCATGATGGCTGATTTCCTTCGAATATTCCTTCATCCTCATTTTTCACCCATTTCCCGAGGGAATACGGGGTTTTCCGTGAAATTTCGCAGAGTTGATTGAAAACACGATCATGGGGGATCCTGAAGGGCCAAAAGCCGCAACGATTCGGGATAAACAGTGTTCGCGGAATTTTCAGGCCAAACCCAGAGGCAATGGCCTTTGCTCTATGAAAATGACCATTTCTGCTCTATCGAATTCTCAGAACCGTTTGCGATACTGTTATGAAATTTAGCAGGCTCTTTCATGACGACATAGGCAGTATCACTGTAAAATTCAATCAGAAAATACGCCACAGAAAAAAAATTATGAAGATTTGAAAATCGGGATTTTCATGATGGCATATTTCCTTCGAATATTCCTTTATCCTCATTTTTCACCCATTTCTGGAGGGAATACGAGGTTTTCCTTGAAATTTTGCAAAGAGATGACAGAAACCAAGATGATGGGGGATCCTAAGTGGCCAATAGCTGCAACTATTTGGGATATCCAGTATCCGCGGAATTTTCAGGCCAAACCCAGAGGCAAAGGCCTTTGCTCTATGAAAATGATCATTTCTGCTCTATCGAATTCTCAGAACCGTTTGCGGTACTGTTATGAAATTTTGCAAGCTCTTTCATGACGACATAGGCAGTGTCACTGTAAAATTTCATCGGGAAATACGCCACAGAAAAAAAGTTATGAAGATTTGAAAATTGGGATTTTCATGATGGCTAATTTCCTTAGAATATTCCTTCATCCTCATTTTTCACCCATTTCCCGAGAGAATACGAGGTTTTCCTTGAAATTTCGCAAAGAGTTGATTGAAAACAAGATGATAGGGGATCCTGAAGGGCCAAAAGCCACAACGATTCAGGATATCCAGTATCGGCGGAATTTTTACAGTTTTTCGCGATTATCTCGGTAATTAAGCGAGATAGAGCGAAATAGACATTAATATGGAATTAGGAGAAAAAAATTCAGTTTCTCGCGATTATCCTTTATGAAAAGGAACAAAAACGCAAACAATCGATATATCGAAAGTTGTCACGATTAAAGTGAAGTCCTCATTCCTCATTGTTCAGTTGAATTGTGAGTAGTATAGTACGCGTAATATACTATACTAAAGATACCTAACGGGCGCGCTTTAGCACACCATCGGTCTCGTCATTAAAAAAATAACAAACAGGCGTTCACTTCATGTGCGTTATTTGAATTTCCGAATTCAATGACCTCCCAAGGCAATTAGCAGGGAACTTCCGAATGGAATTTTCCGAATTTCAAAAAGTGAGAGATTCGACATCACGTGGTGTGTATAGTTCCGATCATGTTCGATAATACCACGGCGACTGATGTGCAGCGAAAAAAAGTGTTGTAACGAATTCATGGTTTAGGCAGAGTGAGATGATAAGCGATATCACAAGAATGGTCCATTTTACAAAGAACACTGGAGAAATTTTTTCTCCTAAACCGAATTCCATAACATTTTCATTAAAAACTGTTCTTTCTCACATCAATTTTTTTTGAGTTATTGCGTTCGAAACATACAAGCTTCCTTATTTTTGGTTTTCCTCCGCGTTTGGAAATTCGGAAAACCGTAAAAAAATCAACTACATTTTGCATACTTCCCGATGAAAATGAAATGATGACGATATGAAATTTAAATTAATTTCCAATTCATTTTACTTCTAGGCTTTGTTATGCATCTTCACCTTATTCGAGTAATGTACGAGTAGTGTACTCAATGATTAATAAATAAAAAACCAGCAAGAAAAGACCGAGAGCTGCGATGTATGGGTGCCAATAAATAATAATTAAGTTGATCGATTATTATTCATTTTATTATGTTGAATAATAAATAATAATTCAATGATTGAGTTTAATTACCGAATAACTAATGATTAAGATTATTTAGCAGGAAAATTGTCATTCCCACATTTCGCTGTCTATATATAGCAATTGGGTTTTTATTTTGTGTTTTCTTTTTCGAAACTGTGCATGTCATATATTGCGATTTTTCCAAATTTCTTCACTTTTTGGTACGACTGTACAGACAGTCAAACACGTTAATTATGGATCCTAAACAGCCGTGACGGCAAGAAATCCACAATATTTTTCTTCGTGTGATATTGAATATAGTTCGAAAATACTGGAGTAGAAATGGGATGAACGGTTGGTTTTCAGTATAGAATTGGGTATTAACCAGAAGGACCCGGGTAGAAATGGGACTCGCCAAATGTAGTTGAAACTGAGAACCAAATTTCCGTGTACTATTGGGCCATGCCATTCTTTCGGTCCAAATGGGAATGGAATGGGCTCGGCACGAGTGAGACACTTGACAATTTACTGGTGCAGAGTTGAGAACTTCGAAAAACAAATCTCACCTTGAGTGAAAGATGCCGTAAAAAAATGGAATTGTTTACAATTTCCTAGTGTAAAAAATTTCGGGCCAGACGGACGATGTAAAATTGGGATTTGGGGCAAACAAACTGTGCAATATAGAAACCTTGCCCAGAGGAGAATTACATGATTGATTTTACAATAATAATGCATTTAGTTATAATTGCATCGATCGAGTCATTAACTATATCGCACTCAGAAAAACGCTCTATTAATAAATTGATACAGGTATCGACAATATATCGATACATACTCTCTTCAAGCGGGTTTGTCGTCAGTACAGCGTAAGCTGGAAGCTAAAGTATGAGTGGTCTACACAGTAGCAGTACATGAAATATGTACTAATTGTACTTATTTTTATTTTTTCCTGGTATTTTTTTACATTTTTCTGAATTTTTTCATACCTTTTGTACGTGCAGTTTATGAAATATGAATTATCAAAATCACTGAAAATATCGGTGATGAGAATGAAACGCCCCAAATCACACAGACATAACGAAACTACTAAAAAACCACAGGATTGACCCATTATTTAAAAACAATTGGCGAAGAGAACAGCATTTTAACTAAATAATACAAGAAAAAAATATTCAATTCACCGTATAGTTTTCGAGAAATTTTAATTAGAAGGTAGTTGTAACTATTTGCCTCTCTCTCTATCTCATGCATGTGATAGGAGATTAATGCGAAAAAACTTCGAGATAAAAAAATTGTATTCGCAAGCTGAAGATATGACTTTCAAGTAGTTTAATCACTTTTTCGGGTAAATTGAAGCACTTCTTCTCGAATTATCAGCAATTATTTTGAAACTACCCTGCAAATCCTCATTTTTTTCTGTTTTATCGACCGTACTCAAGGATACTACCTTAAGCAAATATCATGAAAGTGTTGAGCTGAGTACTTTTGTCCCAATTGCATTTGCTTCTTTGTTGTAGCTATTCAAAAACCAAATTATTCGGCAGGTTCGATTTCAACGAATAGCCAGCATCAGAACATCTGCTTTTGGAAAGTATCGACAGACTGACAGAACACGTTCACTGGCCGCACTTACGCAACTGTCGCATTCAACTGCCGCTTATTCATTTGCCCTATACTCCACTTGAAAGCCCCATTTATCCTCCAAACCTATTCCATCATAATCAATGTTAATCACTCCATCTGTTTCACCTATGGAAAATTTAAATCTCTTATCAGTGTAAATTTGCTCGGTAAATTAACGCGAATAATTGATAATTTGAATTATGAAAATAGCAAGTGGTGAGAAAAGTGTTTTATCGGATTTTAAAGCCATTTGATATTCAAAAATTGAATTATTAACGTGCATTAACATTTCCAATATCCAGAAATTTCGTCGGATTATGGATGAAGATATGAATGATTTATTGAATTAATTGACCCAAATATTTGAGTAGCGTCGTTTCTATCAGAGTGAATCTCAAAAACTCTTCAATAATTCACGTGATTTCATGATAAATTGAAGGAAAAAATCCTCCGGATGAAGAAATTATTCTCTCCAATAATGCACGTGAGGTGAAGATTTTTCGGGTAAATAATGGAGCTACCTCCTCGCTTCAAGTCTGTATGTGGAGATAAAATTGAGGAGTTGAAGAGGAGAAAAGAAAATATTGAAGAGACAGAAGAGGGATGTGACTGAAGGGGGTGAGAAAATACCGCTCGATAATCATTCTTGAAGACATGAGAATGGATCAGACAGTGGATGATGGTCTAATGGTGTCACCTGAGATCATAATGGATCTGTCGAGTTGGAAGCTTCATTTTATTTTTTTATAGATTATCATCAGACTTTGAGATGCATTATTTTGTGCTGTTCATCAGTGTCTTGTATTTGACGTCACAAAATTTCTGGCTGCTGGTTCTGGTAAATAACAGATGTAAATCTTGAGACTGTAACATATCAATTTCAATAATTTATGCTTCAACATTTGCATTTTAAATATTCTAATATTAAAGGAAAATTTTTTTTCATTAAAAAAATATTTTCACTCTTCAATAACATTAAATGTACATTCATATCATCGATTTAGAGTGAAAAGAACGTAACAAGATGGAAAATGTGTATAATTTGAGCCCTTTTTACTCTAGAACGACGATATTATGAGTATCAAACAAATATCCTACATCGACTTATTTCCGACAATTGTTTTTTTTATTAAAAAAATATATCGTCACCTTAGAAACAAAGTGGCGTAAGTGCTTATATATAGGGGAAACCGAGGAGAAGTAGACTTGAGATGTGAAATGATTCGCTTTTTTTAAAAAAGAGGCGGCTTGTATAAAAAATCTGAAAAAATTCACCAACAATATAGACAAGTTGGAGCATCTTCTCAATTTTTTTCAGAATTTTTCACAAAGTCCTTCGCTTTGGAAAAAAATCGTTAATCATTATGTCTAAGATGTGCATTTTGCCCCGGTTTTTCCTATAAGCATAGCATCTACGCCCCTTTGCTTCTAAGGTGACGATATTTAATATTTTTTCAAGAAGGGATAATTGAATGTATCTCGTCGTCTTAGAGTCAAAGAGGCGTAAGTGCTGTATATATGCATAGCACTTACGTCTCTCCGTTTCTAAGTCAACGATTTATTATGTCGTCACCTTAAAAATAGAGGGGCATAAGTGTTATGCTTATATATAGCACTTACGCCACTTTTTTTCGAAGGTGACTATATTTATTTTGGTTAAGGCAATGTGGCACTTGAGCAAATGTTATTTGGACATGTATTAATGTTGTTGATGTGATTCATGCATGTCTTATCAACCTGCATTGAATTTCCGTCGTTTAAACATATATCCGGACTTAGAAAAAAAAATAACTTATTCATCTTTTCTTCTCAATATTCATTTGAAAAATTGCTTCGAGCCTTTTTCCTCTCGAAACAACGAAAGATGTGACACTTTCACGTGTGTGTATCCTCTTTCAAAAATGCGGATCCAACATCCTGTGTGTCTCTGCAATCGGTCAATTCTCCACCCCCCAGTGTCTTCTAACTGGCTCCCGCAATTTTTTGTCTCTGCACTAAATTCTCGTCGCCTTTTCTTCCTTGTTGCCCTGCACTCTTCAAGCATGCACACAGCATGAGATTTTCCCTGAGTATGGTCAATGTGTGGCGCGACAGCATCCGGTAGGACACTAGAGTTACGTATTTTTTTCCTTTTTTCGAGATACTTTTACCCATTTATTTCCCAAAATTCTCAAGGACGAAATTTTTTTTTTTCAAGCACATGTGGGTTACATATTTTTTCGAAAAAAAAAGTGAGAAAGCCTTTCTCATTTTTTTTCTCCCTTCCTTTTCCTCGGAAACGATTTATTTTATTTTATTTTATTTTATTTGGGAAAATAGAGGCATTGACCAAAGAAAATTATTTATTCTGTGTATTGTGTGTGAATTATTTGGCTAATACTATCCGACAATTCTATCGTATTAAGACGACAATATTTCACGAGATATGTGAATGGCTTCAAGAGTAGATCGTAAATGTTAAGATCAAGTGAAGATCCTCATTCACTCCTACATTTTCATTCTTCCACAATTCCTTTGATTTTTTATTCTCTATTCTTTTCATTCTCACTTATAACAGTAGTTCTCTCTCTCTTTCTCTGGCAAATTCTCACTCTAATCTCAGAGTAATTGTCACTGTGCACACAATGGAGACGAAACGATAGAAATGGAAAAACGAAGCAAGTCCAAGTGAAGGAGACCTGCCAGATATCTTTTCACAAATGCTCTTCTTTTTTTTTTTTCTTCTCTTTTTACTATTTATTTTTTTCTTCTTTTCTTTATTCTACACTGGTTCTACTTCATCTTCTGGGGCCTTTACTTCTTGGTATGGCCTTGTAGTTTGCCACTTTGCCGATCGAAACAACGATTAATCTTCGATTATAACCAACAGCGACAGCCACTGTATGGGGGTGTACTCGTAACATTTTTATGGCCCGCATTGGAATGCTGGAGGGGTTGACTTTTCTTATTCTTCTTCTTTTTTTTTCTTCTCTTCTCTATTATTTCCCGGGATTTTTTCTTTTTCACCTTTATTTCCTTTTATTCCTCTGACGCCAAGGGCAAGCGGAGATTAACGCAGGCATGCGGACATTTTTTTTCGTGGATTTTTAGAGCTAATTGCGTACATTTTTTTAATCAAGATATTGAGAAAAAGACATGCAAGGGAGTTATCACTCCTAATGTCTGCAATTTTGAAAATTTCCGTCTGAATTTTCCGGGTGAAAACACAGAAATTTCTAATAAATCACATTTCTACTCAAATTGCAGATAATTATGTCATTGAAAAATGAACATATCAGCTATTTTCAAATAATTTCATGCCTGGATATCAATGAAATTTGTAAATTTCAGTTTAATTGTTTCTTGAAAATTTAGTAAATTGAAAATTCAAGTCATTTTGATTCTGAATATTCATGTTCAGGTGAAAATTCAAGTAAGTTGTGGAATTTTTGTCTCAACTCTACTTAAGACTCATGCATTCCTTTTAATTTCCTCTAGAACTCACGGATTTCATAACCATCTTTCCATTAAAAAAAATTCAATATCATGTTTATGAGAATTCCCATAAAATTGTCCATGAAATTTCTTTTTTTTCTAACAGTGTGTGTACACTGAGCTTCAAAGTGCAGCAGACTTCATGAAAATTCATGAGATTTCTTGAAATCTATAAAATTTGAACGGATTTCTGAAGATTTCTACAAGGATTCAAAAGATTCCAGGGAATGCTAAGAGATTTCGCGATTTCATGGCAGAAATAATAAAATAATGTTCAACAAAATTCAAAATCTTCTATGACTTATCTCAAGTCCTCAAATCGATTTTTCAGATATTCTCACTATTTATTTCAGATGAAATTTCAAAAACTTCACAGATTTCATGGAATTTCTATCAAATCTCTCTAGTTCATATTCGATTCCAAGACTTCTTTCCAGATTTTATAAGATTTCAAAAATTCCAAAATTTAAGGAATCTTTGAAAGAATTCTGGAATTTTCTGGAGATTGTGTTTCTTGAGAAAATTGATTTAGTCGTAGAAAATTTGCTTCTCTCCACAAAATTCCGATACATGAATAGAAAAATTGCAAAGGACACATTTCTCACAAAAAAAAAAAATTTCTTGTCTCAATAACTTTTTTCTTATCCTTGTAACGTGAATTCTGCAATTTTTAAGGCAAAAGGCGGAATTTTAGGGAAAACATTCTCATGATTTTTTTTTCTGTGTAAATATGGCTCAGTTGAAAATTGACGTTATTTGTATCAACTGAAAATATGTGGTAACCAGAGGATATTGATGCGTGTAGACCCGGGAGGGTTGTGTCATTGTTGTCAATCCACCCCCATTGAGAATGTATACCTAAACTCCCTCTCCTCTCTGCCTTCTATGTATCGTTACGACCAACTTTTTTTTTTTTCATCTTTTTCTCTCCCTCCCTCAACTATTTTTTTACCTTTTTCATCTTCTATTTTATTTGATTCTTTTTTTTTTTTTCATTTTCATTCACCGGATCTCCGTCTCGAGAACGGAAAAAAGGACTGCACTTGATATATTGAAAACTTTTGTGCTTTCCTGGAAAAGGCTTTGGCGCAACCCACACACCCGGCACATCCTTTTATACGCTTGTAGTCTAACGTTTTTTTTTTTTTTCCTCTATTTTATAAATTTTATAGGAGATTAGGTTGAAGCTCAGAAAGGTGAACTTCACCTGCATTTCTTTTAAACATTGAAGCAAATTTGAGTTTTTTTGAGTTAAATCTATAAATTAATTTTGGATTTTTCTTTTTTATCTATTATTTTGAGACATTAAAAACTGAATTTTTTTTGAGTTTTTTGGAGTTAAATCCATAAATGTTGATTTTTTTTATATTTTTTATTTTTCTATTATTCTATGAGCGATGATTTGTTTCGACAGATGCGGAAAATTGGAGAATGATGGAATTAGTAGAGATCAGAAGAGAAAAAAAATCCTAAAATACATAATAGAAATGAGAAATTTTAATTTTTGTGAAACCATCTGTAATCGCGAAATTTTTTTTCCATTTCTCATTTTCCCTCGAAAAAATTTTCTATTCTTTGGGCACTCGAGGCTATTTTCAATAGACAATGACCACTCGGGGTGCCTCAACCACGTGGTTGCTTTGGCGGTTTTTTTTCCTCTTTTCTTTCAATCGATTGCCGAGTTTTTTTTTTCTCAAAAACTTTTTGGAAAATCATTAGGAGCAGCTCCCGGTAGTTTCCTTTGATGCTAAATTTTGTTTTGTTTGGCACACGCCTTTTTTTTATACCTCAAGTGTTTCCCGTGATTAATGTTGCTTACACGGGAAATTTTTCTTGTTTCACAAATGCCTTTTTTTTCAGTGAATAATTAATGCTTATTTTTATTATTTCGTGACATCACTTTTTACGGCAATTTCGGTCATATATAGGCATTTTCATATATATATATATATATTTGTTCATGAGAATTCCATCTGAACTTAAATGGAGAGAAGGCGCAAAGTGCTTGAGTATTCAAATTACTGAACTATTCAGGTTATAGTAGTTGAAATCTCATATTATTGCGTAAAGATGAAAATTAAATGAAAATTAAATTATCAAATAAATCAATTAAATGGAAGAATTAAATTAATTGAACAAATTAAGAAATTAATAATTAATGCTCACTTTTTAAGATGCATTTGACTTTTTCAACTGCTCTTTTTCAAAGGCCCCACTGCTCCATGAATCATATCTTCGTAATTTTCATTGATCAAAACCCGAAGGATCAGACGTGAATCACGTGACGCGTGAAAATTCAAGAGAAATCGAAACACAATCGATTTGTGTATATATGTGTGGATGCAAGAAACGACAGCTGCACTCAAGATACCATTGGTTTTCTCAAGAGTTTTTCCAAGGGTGGGTGCAGTTTTTATATTCAATTCTTTTTCATTCCTCTTGTGTCATATATATATATATAAGGAGAAATACAGGGTGGCAAGGAGGAACGGCCACTTCTACGATTTTGAAATGATCGACGTGCGTGACATACACAGTATGGAATAAATAAAGAGCGCGTGTGGCGTCGCGCGACACATTTTTTTTTTTTTTCATTCCTCTCTTCTTTCTTTACAATTTCTTTGTACTTTCTACTGAGACTTACGGCGAGACTCTTTTGTGGGCTCGTGCTCTCGAGGATTTTCCCCAATCATGCCCAGGATCATTCACGATTGAATGTGAATAATTTGTGGTTTTTATTTATCCTGGAGAATTCAAGGAAAAAAGAGGCATTTTCGAAAAAAAAACTTTGGAGGGAAATCTAGAAATCCGTCATTAAAATTCCTTATTTTTTTGAAGCTGTATCGAAGATTATATTTTTCTATATTTTTCTGAATTTTTTTTGAATTTTTGTCCGCGTAGTTTATGAGATATGAGTTATCAAAGTCACTGAAAATAGCGGTGGTGGGGATGAAACGCCCTAAATCAGACAGAAATAACGAAATTACTAAAAAACCACAGGGTGGACCCATTATTTGAAAACAATTGGCGGAGAGAACAGCATTTCAACTAAATAATAGGAGAAAAAAAATATTCAATTTACCGTATAGTTACACAGAGAAAAATGTTTTCTTAATTTAAGAATGTGCACGTCACTTAAATGAAGAAAGTAAAGTCACTTGATTTAAGTGAGAAAACTCACTTGATTTAAGTGATTTTTACTTTCTTGAATTAAGAAAGAAAAAGTCTCTTGATTTAAGTGAAAAAAGTCACTTAATTTAAGTGACTTTTACTTTCTTAAATTAAGAAAGAAAACGTCACTTGATTCAAGTGAGAAAAGTCACTTAATTTAAGTGACCTGCCATTCTTAAATTAAGTGACTGCACATTCTTAAATTAAGAAAACACTTTTCTCTGTTTATTGCGAAATTTTCATTAGGAGGTAGTCATAACTATTTGCCTCTCTCTCTATCTCATGCATGTGATAGGAGATTGATGCAAAGAAAATTCGAGAGAAAAAAATTATATTCACAAGCTGAAGATATGACTTTCGAACAGTTTAATCACTTTTTCGGGTAAATTAAAGCAGGTTTTCTCGAATTTTTTTTTTTAATTATTTTCTTGAATTATCAGTAATTAATTGGAAAGTAGCTTAAAAATCTGCATTTTTCTCTGTATTATTGACCGTACTCTGGGATACTACCTTAATCTCAAATAATTTGAGATTTAACAAAAAAATCTCGAAATGGAAATAAATGAGAGAATTTTAAGTAGAGAAAAATAGACATTTTTAATGGATTGAAGGGTTGCAACCTGCAATTACAGCCAAAGAAAAATTTAAAAAGTTCCGGTTGGTGAATTCCAATCCGGGATAATAACTCTCTCCACCTACAGCTTCAGATTTTCGGTAGTTCCTCAACGTGGTCAATCGGTCAGTCAGTCATTTGAAGTCAGGTAGCGAGAGGAAAAAGTCCAAAGCCAATCTAAGGATTAAGAGTTGTAGTAACTGCAGTCGGTTCCACCAGTTTTTCTTTCAGAGTATTTAGGAAATTCTTCTTCTTCTTTTTTTTTTACACTCATTACTCCGTCCATCATTCTGGAAGGACTTGGGAGACAATGGACCGGTCATTGTCTTGATTCGCATGGATTCTTTGGGAATTAAGGAAAGCCAAAATGAAACGACTGGTTTTTCATCTTTTTCATTTATTTTCTCGCTGTGAAATAACCGCTCAAGGGTTTAACGCTAATGAGCGTAAAATTTTCCCCAAAAAGAATTCCAGCAATGACTTTTGTTATTAATTATTATTTTTTTCCGACGATTATTTTGATATTTATGTCGTTGGAAATTTGTCAGTGTTGTCATTTTCAATGAATTAATTGGTAAAATTTCAATTAGAGAGCAGCAACGTTTGGTCATTTATGTGCAGAATAATTTTGGAAGAACAGGAATACAGTTAACCCGTCATTTTTACAATGTCATAACGAAGATGATATTTTTTTACACTTTTTTGAATATTTTCATAATTTTTGTCCGTGTAATTTATGAGACATGAATTATCAAAGTTACTGAAAATAGCGGTGGTGGGAATGGAACGCCCTAAATCGGACGATAATAATGAAATTACTAAAAAAACCACAGGGTTGACCCATTATTTAAAAACAATTGGCGAAGAGAACAGCATTTTAACTAAATAATAGGAGAAAAAAATATTCAATTCTCCGTAAAGTTATTGAGAAATTTCAATTAAAAGATAGTCGTAACTATTTGCCTCTCTCTCTACCTCATGCATGTGATAGGAGATTAATGCAAAGAAAATTCGAGAGAAAAAAATTATATTCACGAGCTGAAGACATGACTTTCGAATGGTTCAAACACTTTTTCGGGTAAATTGAAGCACTTTTTCCCGAATTATCAACAATTAATTGGGAATTAGCCTACAAAACCTCATTTTTTCCTGTTTTATCGACCGTACTCTAGGATGCTACCTTAAGCTGTAAGAAAATAAATTAGTTTTATGTTGTTCTGCTCTTTTTACGTAAAATATTATAATATGTGCAATTAATGGCTCATCTTGGAATTTTTTTAAAATAAATACGTGCACTCTAATGAAATTTGCGCATAGCAGAAGAAATATTGGTTCTTTTTAACCAAAATTTCACTAATTCATTAATTTCGAGTGACCAAAACATTTTATTATTAATTTTCATTGAAAATAATAATTTGCATTGGCGAGAATTCATGAAAAAATCATTGAACCATTGAAGAATGCTTCTATTCTGTAACTTGCACAATCTCTACCTGTCGAACCCTCATTTTTTTCGATTCGTCTCTTCCACCCAAGCGAAATCTCCTTCTTTTTTTCTGGTCTGCCACATCTTTCAGTATCCATTTGTTGAAAAACGGGGAGAGGGAGGAAGAAAAAGCGAGGCATGTAGATACTCGAACGGTTGGACATAATACAAAAAAAAACCCCTCGGACCTATTTCCTTATACACCCCGTCTTCGAAGGCCCAATGGGTAACAAACATAGCCCTGTTACATTTTCTTCATTCAATGTGTCTCGAAAGCCAAAGGCCTCCCTTTTACCCAAATTCGTTCTCTTGCAATTCACGCAACATCCGTCCAATTTTTTTTGAGAAAGGTTCAATCACATATTCCAAATCATATTAACCGCAGGAAAAATAAAATCTCCGAATAATTTAAGGTAATCCTAGTGGTTTGGGCATTCATTTCCCCCTTTCGATAGAATAGCATGAGGAAATTTTTATAAATTTAGTTTACCCCATATTACCGGACAAATAAGGCCAAAATTAATTATTGAAAATAATTGAATTAACATTGAAACTCCATAAGCGAGGTTCAGTTTCAGTTTCAATGCGAAAATTCATAATCACAGACCTATTTTTTCCTTATATAACCTTACATGTTTTTTGTTCGTCAGAATGTCTATTACACAGATAAAAATGTTTTCTTAATTTAAGAATGTGCAGGTCACTTAAATTAAGAAAGAAAAGTCACTTGATTTAAGTCAGAAAACTCACTTGATTTAAGTGAGTTTTATTTTCTTAAATTAAGAAAGAAAAAATCACTTGATTTAAGTGAGAAAACTCACTTAATTTAAGTGACTTTTACTTTCTTAGATTAAGAAAGAAAAAGTCACTTGATTTAAGTGATAAAAGTCACTTAATTTAAGTGACCTGCCGTTCTTAAATTAAGTGACTGCACATTCTTAAATTCAGAAAACATTTTCCTCTGTGTAATTTTTGAAATCATGAAAAATGCATGTTACCGGACATATAACGACGATTAATGCAATTAATTACATGAAAAAATCAATGGCGGCAATATTGATATTTAAAATCCGAGGATCCTCCAATCACAGTCCTAGATACTGGAACAACGTGAGTCAAATGCGCAACAATATTGAATATTCATAATATTATCTAATAAAAATTCATCATCTTGGACATCGTTCTAGTATCGGTAAAATATTGAAAAATCGAAATAGTTATAATAATTATAATAACTAAAAGGAAAAAAAAAAATCGAACATTTGAACCTGCCACTAGGATTACCTTAAACATTTTTTTTTAATAAAGTGTAATTGCAAAATCTTTTTTTCGAGCGAAAGCAATGAAACAACGGGAATAACACTGAAATAAATGCAATAAGAGGGGCAAACGAATTCGAATAAAGCTGAAAAAGGGGTGGAATGAGGGGGGAAGGGGGAGTGTAATAAACTCGAGAAATAAATCAGGCTCGACGTAATCTTGCGAAAATCTTCCTGGGGACTTTTCACCGATCTACCAGGGCGCGAACTTCATAGCAAGTTGCCTTCAGGCCGGTTGAGAGGGAGTGAGAGGAGATTATTTCGAGGAGGTGGAGGTAAAAAAGTTGGGGAGATGGTGTGTTACTGAAAATGTTTATCGCACCCAGGATTGGAGAGGGGGGGGGGACCCCTGTGGGCTAACGCCGTAAAGCCATTGAAAAATTTTGCTCCAGTTTTGGCTAACACGTAGATTTACGACTTCAGTACCTAGTGGAAAAACCTCTGCGATCGTTGCTGACTGAGAGAGAGCCTTGGGACTTCAAGACCAAGTATTTATACTTGAAAAGTTCTGGAGCATTTCGTTACTTGAATACATTTTTTTTCCTCTTTTTTTTCTGGAGGAAGAGAAAATTAATTCCGAGTTTAGGAATTCGTGGGGAATTTAAATTTGAGTCTGATCGGTTTTTTGTTTTAATTTTTTTTCAATTTCTTTAGAGTAGTTTTGGGGCTTTTTTTCAAATGAGTGTCTTTCATGGGAATTTAGAGTGAAAATGGCGCTATTTATACCTGGGAGAAAGCAATAAATCAAATGTACATTTTGGAAAAAGGTTTTCCGCTCTAGTTTTGGTTTCGCAAATTTGTCACACCGGTCTTTTCTACCTTTCTTTATATTTCCCCCGACGTTTACGTATTATACTTGAACGTGAAAACTCAAGGACAAAATATAGAGCACACACAACTCAAAGGTGAATTGGCTTTTCTCCTCGAGACTCACTTTTCTCTCCTCTGTGTGTGTGCCTGCAACGATTCAGCAAAGATTTGGTGAAAGCAATGGGATTTATTTTCTTCGAGAACTTCAATATTTGTGTAGTTGAGAAGAAAAATATTTTTATGTGATGGACCGAAAAAATTATATTTCACGAATAACATAAGGTAGTATTCCAGCCAACTCGAGTGGAGTTAACCCTTTATTTTTTTGATGCCGCATCAAAGATAATATGTTTTTACATTTTTCTGAATTTTTTCATAATTTTTGTTCGTGCAGTTTATGAGATATGAATTATCAAAGTCACTGAAAATAGCGGTGGTGGAGATGAAACGCCCCAAATCGGACAGGAATAACAAAATTACTAAAAAACCACAGGGTTGACCCATTATTTAAAAACTATTGGCAAGGAGAACATCATTTCAACTAAATAATAGAAGAAAAAAATAATTCAATTCACCGTATAGTTATTGAAAAATTTTGATAAGAAGGTAGTCGTAACTATTTGCCTCTCTCTCTATCTCATGCATGTGATAGGAGATTAATGCAAAGAAAAATTCACAAGTCGAAGATATCGTCGCCTTAGAGATAAAGGGGCGTAAGTGCCATTTTTTCCGATTGATTTTCATTGAATTTTCCCTAATCATCGGAAGAAAACTAATAACAAAGTGGCGTAAGTGGCAAAATTTAGATGAAAAGTCCTAAAAACTAGAGGGCATAACTCCAAATATTCTCATGAGATGAAAAAATTATAAAAACAAAGAGGCGTAAGTATGGAAATACGTCCCTTTCATTTTAAAATTAGTAGTTACGCTACTTTGTTATTTTAATTTTCCAGAGGCCATAAAAAACATTTTGGGGTGATAAGTGGACAAACGCCCCTTTCAAGCCAGAATTCTGTGTTTTCGGCGCTTAAGTACGAATTATCAGCAATTAATTGGAAACTACCCTAAAAATCCCTCATTTTTTCCTGTTTTATCGACCGTACTCTCTCATACTATCTTAATTTCAATAATTGGAAGATAAAATTGAGGAGAATACAATTTTTCCTACAAAATCCAATTTTAATGAATTCAAAAGACTTTTTTCACTATATTATGATCTCCTCTCGAATAATAATGAAATAATTAGGTACTTATCTGCCTCTAATGATTTCGACATTCCACTCAATTTTTTTGCCCCGTATGAAAAAAGAGCCAGCACAAAAAAATATCATTGAATTACAAATAAAAAAGGAAAAAAAAGGAAAAAAAAATAAAAAATAAAATAAATAAAAGAAAATTCAAAGAAGACGGTTCTCCTTAACGGGTCGTGAAAGCCGAGAGTTTAATGATATTCGTGATTACGACGGCACGTGGAGGGCGATGGAGGGAATAAGAGAGATGAGGAGGGAGTAGAATGGTAGGAGGTACGAAGAAAAAAAAAAAAGAAAAAAAAACTAGAAGAGACGGAACGAGAGGGGTGAAAGTACGGTACCTTGGTGTACCCAGGGTTTTTATACTCCTGTGCACCCCTTGCGGACTCGCATAAAAAAGTATTGATCTGAAGGTAGTCCTTCTAGGGACCGAGAAAAAGAAGCGAGAGGGTTGAAGCCACCCCTAACTGCTCGTCCTGCCTTTATATTCATCATCCCCAAGCAAGAAGAAAAAAAGAGAGAGAGAGAAAGAAAGATAGAAAGTGAGTGGTATACGTAACTATATCCCAGGAGGCCCTCATGGGGGTGGAGTGGGAGAGGGGGGGGGGTGGTTTGGGATGAAGACGAGGAAGTCATCTCATCCTTTTTCCTTCATCCCTTCAAGAAAAAAAGGTCTCCCTTTCCTCTTTCCACCTACGTTTTCCTCGCATTTTCCTCTCTTTTTCCCATTCTGTTACGAATTTTGTGCAATCACGTCATTTTGATTGTCTGAATTCAAGGAGAATAATTTCGAGTAGTTATCAGGGGTAATTTTTGGAAATTAGAGAAGAAAATTGGTAGAAGCGAATTTTATCTCTGAATTTTTGAGAGGATCATTTGTTATTCCGAGAGAAAAAAAAAATTGTCACTCGCAAATCTTCTGAAGTATTTTCCATTTTTTTTTGCTCTCTTTTTAGATTGGTTCAGGTTTTCTTTTTTTCCTGGTTAATAATTGGAAGAAAAACCAACTGAATTTATTTTTCAGTGAATAAATTCATGGATCCTCTCTTTATCATCAAACAGTAAAATCTACTTTGCACGAAGGAATTGAATTGATTTTTCTCCTTAGCTAGACAAATAATTTTCGATTTCTTCGTATTTTTTTTTTTTTTTCATTACACTCTCTCTTTCTTTCTCTTATTCTCTCTCTCTTTTCTTACGTTTGAAATCATTTTATCCGTGGGTGTCTGGATGGAAGAGGATCGGAGAGGCGGATTTAATCTACGTCGAGGGCGTGTAAAACGGGACACAGTGAAGGGATAGAATTGAAGGAATGAGAGCCAAGAGATTTTTTTTTTTAACTTTTGCACGAAAGGGAAAGAGCAAACAATAATTAAAATCCACCAGCGGTTCCACATTTCCCTAATTTATGTTCGTCTTCTCGTTAACTCAACGGTATTCCGTTTTATGTTTATTCTTCAGGCTCTTATTTTTTTCTTTAACATTTTTTTCATTCTCTCGAATTAGTGAAGGGGAGGGGGGGGAGGGGGTTGGAATAAATGAGGGAGAATTGGGGAAACCTGAGGCTCTTTCCCACTTGATGCAGATTAAGGAAAAACCCTTTTTATTTTCATTCATTTCATTCATTTCATTGAATGGTCAAGTCCCTACTACCCATCGACTACAAGAATCTCAAAGACATTCACTTTTAAATACAGGAAAAATGTTATCTGGATAAACATCAAAGATCCACTTAAATATTTCCAAAATATTCATTCGTTTTTTCATTATTTCGTGGACAAAAAAAAATACTCCAAAGAATTTAAAATTGTGTTTTGACAGGTTTTTCATTGTTGGCAATTGATAAGTGATGGTAGATTATTTATTTGAGGCTGAGTGTTTATTCTTGAAAAGGGTGCACTTTGTGTTCTACTACTTTTTGAGGAATATACAACTCTTTCCCTTTGTTGCAAAGGAAGAAAAGGAAATTGTTTTTTTTTTTCAGTATTTTTTTCTTTTTTAGGGGCTACTAAAAGAGGCTTCTAAATTGAAAACTATTCGCCATGATGGAAGGAAAAAAGTGATAAAAAATTATAGATGTGAGTATTGTATAGATACATTGAGAAAAAAAATGTGAATATCAGCAAATATTTTGTTGAAATAATTGGAAAAGCTGTTGAATTTACCGGACTTAATCAATTCAACTAATTAATCTGTTTAAATGAGATAAATTTAGTAGTTTCAATAATTTTCTTAATTATTGAAAAAATATGTACTAAGGACCAATGGCATCAATATTTGAGAGTTTTTACCACCATTTTTTTTCTCAGTGTACAGGTAGTTAGTATGTTACATGAAGACTTGCATTTTTTTACATTTTTCATTCCTATTATTATTATCATTATTATTATTATTGTAAATAATAGAGATTTATTCTTTTAGATGGCCCTTTCCTAAGAGTACATGCATACTGAGAAAAAAATGCTTGCTGCAAGAAAATTAACTTAGTTATAAAAAATTAAGTTTACTCCAGGTAATTCTGATAAATATAGATATAAAGATTGTGAAGAAAAATTCAATGCCACAAGAATTTTTTTCCTTCTCCTCTGGATTTTGAGTAATGCTCCAATTTCAGGTTCTGTTGAAAACATTTCAATAAAAATTATGGAGAATAAATTTTTTTTTCAGCAAGCTCATGAGAATTTTCAATGGGAAGGCTTCTAAAAATGAATAATTTTCTCTTTTTTTTGGAAAGAATATAAAATGCAAATAATGAATACACCTTACGTGAAATTCCGAAAATGGCAGGTTGAAGTATCACCATGGGAGTGTTTCTCATATACAGGAAAAAGCGAAAATGCAGGAAAAATGGGGAAAAAAAGGGAACGAAATAGAAGGGTTGCCATGACTACCGTCAAGGGGTGAAAACCTCTCGAGGACTCCAGTTGAGTTCTATCGAGTGAAGGGTTAATGAGATTGGTCCTCATGATGTCAGTGGAGATTCATGCATTTTTCATTTGACTCTACCAATTCTACTCCATTGATTTCAATAGAAATATCCTTATTTTTTTAAATGCTTAGGTTTTTCTTTTCTTGCGAACTAGAGCAAATACTGCTTCGAAGGAAATAGAGGCTTTGAATTTAATGGATTCAACGGTTCATTGGAGTATTAACCATTCGCATGCACGACCCCATTTTTTTCCACGAGGTCACTGGTCACTATTGAGAGAATTGACCTAACTGAAAGTTTTTGAGACCCTGGAGGGACACCTGGACTCCTTTGACACATCAAAGGGCAATTCGATTCACTTTTGCTTTCAACGATTTTTCGGAAAATTATTTGTGAATTTTTATTTCGATTTTTTTTGCGTTGAGAAGGTCTAATCGCTGCCTATTGAATAGAAAATATTGGATAATGATGAAATTTTTGAGAATTGAATTTTCAAATTGTGAAATTTTATACAGAGTTTTGTGGAAAATGAGGATCATGGTGTTTCTTTTGAATTATTTTAATAGTTGATTAGATGAGATTCAAAATACAAAAATTCCATTTTTTTGCGATATAATATTTGAGATGAAACAGGAAAAAATGAAGATTTGTAGGCTAGTTTTCAATTAATTGCTGATAATTTGGGTAAAAGTGCTCCAATTTACCCGAAAAAGTGATTAAACTATTCGAAAGTCATATCTTCAGCTTGTGAATATGATTTTCTCCTCTCAATTTTTTTTGCATCAATCTCCTATCACATGCATGAGATAGAGAGAGAGGCAAATAGTTACGACTACCTTCTAATTAAAATTTCTCAATAACTATACGGTGAATTGAAAATTTTTCCTTCTATTATTTAGTTAAAATGCTGTTCTCTTCGCCAATAGTTTTTAAATAATGGGTCAACCCTGTGGTTTTTTAGTAATTTCGTTATTTCTATCCGATTTGGGGCGTTTCATCCCCACCACCGCTATTTCCAGTAACTTTGATAATTCGCATCTCATAAATTACACGGACAAAAATTGTGGAAAAATTCAGAAAAATGCAAAAAAAAAATTTTCTTCAATAAATCATCAAAAAAAAGGGGTTAACTGTATTCGAGTACACTGGGATATCATCTTAACCTGCATTTCACTGGAGTTATCATTTATTCCAATGATAAATATCTCTAAAGCTATTGATTTCCAAATTATACTATTTTCTCTTGATATTCTAAATTATTTTGTCAAATTTCAGGTACTAAACTTCATTCACCCCATGTATAGCGATTGGACCCCTTTAAATACACGGATTTGCGGATGAAAAATTGGAGGAGCTGTTTAAATCAATTTTTTTTTATTCGCCAACGATATTGGATTTCAATAAACCCAAGCCAAAGTGGTGGCACGTTTCACACACGTAAGTCGAATGTGTGGTGAAATCCGGATGGTGGAGGAGTTGAGGAAACAGGGGGGAGGGGGGATGAGGTAGCCCACGTGCGGAGCTGCTGCCTGTTGCTGCTGAAAATGTCTTGAATGCCAGAGACTGTATACTACGAGAGTGTGTATGGATGGTGCTGGGCCTCCCAATGGGGTGGTTCGCAAAGATGTTTACGAGAACGACGAGAGTTCGATCCCTCACTTGGCAGTTTATCGCAATCGAGAGCAGGGACTTTATCGAGTGGATGACATCCTTTTTTATCTTTTTTCGCGTCTCACAACGCTTTTTTTTATTTCCCTTGGGAGTATATGCTCTGTGAACATCTGTATTCTTTCGAAGATTTTGAATTACTTTTTTGCGGGTGATTCTTATATCATTTTCATGTTTTTTTGGTGAGTCGGTGAATTTTTAGGAGTTTTGGGTGAATTATTGGGAACAGATTTCTTTTTTTGTGGAGGGAGGAGAGGGGTGAGAATTAAACGGTCATTTTTCTGGGATTTTTTAATGGTTATTGGACCACACAAACTCCAAAATTCAGTAGATGACTTCCACTCAACGTTTTCCTTCTTTTTTAATGAAGCAAAAGTGTCACTTGTTTCTCGTAAAAAAACGTTCAATTTACTTGATTTATGAATGGAAAAGGGAAAATTGAGTTCTTTGATTTATGAATAATTTTTGAACGAGTGGAGTTAAAATGCAGCTTCAATCAGTTGCGTATGGAATCATTTAAGAGTTTGGAAATAATTATGATTTTTTTTTTTTTTTGAAAGAAAATGAAGAAAAAAAATTCGAGAAAAAAGGAAAATATTATCTTTTGATTAATGACGTTGAAAAAAAAAGAAGAGATGGTAAAAAGTTGGGCATTATGAATAATTCCACTAGACAACTGATAACAAAGAACTTTTTGTGTTTATTTTTCCGACACGTGTTGGCCCTCGGTAGGAAAAAAATTAAAAAATGCACAGTAAAAAAAGTTTAAAATACGAGGGGGGAATACGCGAGAGGGAGGCTCACGGTAGGGGCGAGTGGACGCAAAAAAATGCGGGAAGGTCTGCAATAAAAGGGCAAAAATGACCGTAACGGTCGAAAGAGATAAAAAAAAATGCCGAGCAAAAAATGTCACAAGTCGAGAGAAGTGTTTAAAAAAAAACAAACGGTTGAAAGAGACACGCAGAGATTCAAAGTGGACACGAGAATTTTTTTCCTGCATTTTTTTTCATCTCAAAAAAAAAATGAGGCAGATGCTGGGACACGTTTTGCAGTGGACGAGGTCCTCGCTTGTGGCGAACACGTGTCTGGTTTAGCAGTTTTCCATTAAAACTTCCCAAAAAAAGCGACTATTTTTCACGAAATAAATTTTATTAATTCCCCCCCCCCCCTTTTTTCTCCTTCACTCAAAGTACCCGAACTTTAAAAGCCTCCTCCTCAAAATAGATCGCCTCTAAAGAAGCCAGAGTGACTGAGTGAAAATAATTTATCACTCCGAAAGAACCTGCTTTTAAAAAAAAGTTGGTGGAAAAAAAAACGTGGGGGAAAAAAGGCTGTGACCCCAGGACTTGCGTCAACTCTTTGAGCTGAGTACAAACGGGTGACCCTTTTTTTTCTCCTCATTCCCGAGCCCCCACCCCTTTTAAAGCCCCTCTACCAATCACAGCAGGAGCTGTACTAACCCTTTCACGCTCCCGTGACTTCCCCCCAAATTACCATTTTCATCGCCCCCCCCCCCCCCCGATTTATTGCTGTAGGTGATGAAAGGGGTTGGATGGGCCTGGATAGGCGCAAGGTGGATTTCTGAAACGGTGGTGGCTTGATGTAAGAGCAGAAGGGCCAATAACAGCCCCGAGCTCACCAATCACATGAAAGGGTTATTCTAACCCTCATGAAAAATATTAGAGCAGCACAAACCCTTTTGTCGAATAATTTCTTGGATTTTTATTGGTGAAGTCGCGATGAAATGGGTGTGGTTTTATGCTTTTTGAAAAATCAACAGATTGCGAGTTTTTATCGGAGAGCGATGATTGATGTCGAATATGCAGAAATTTAGTAACGCTTAAATTTCATTGGTTGACGAGTTGCGCGGGACATTCAAAATACGGAATATTCGTTGGCAAGAACAATCAGAGCTACTCTCTTACGGCACGTCTGAAGTTTCATTATCTTAAGGTAGATGACATGCAAAAAAAATATTTTGTATTAAAATATTGTGCATAATACGTTTGTCTCTCCCAATTTTTTTATTTTGAAAAGTTCGTAGACGAATATAATGCTAAAACTGTGACGTCTATTCCTCATTCCTCATTGGTTAACCAAAATTGTGCGCTCAATTTAAAAAACAAAATAGAAATGAAGGATAAAATAATAAAAAAAAAAAAAAATGAAGGATAAAACAAATTTTTTAAGTAATTATCAATCACTGGTCATAGTTTTCAATTCAAATCGAAGAATAATTATCAAAAAATTTGAAGAAAAAAAATTGCCGGAGTCCCCGATCGATCTCATTGAAAGAAACAAACATTCATGATTTCGGAGGAGAAAAATTTTTCTTCTTAGGTTTGAAAAACGATGAGGCATGAAAACATGCATAAATAGTTCTTCTAAAAATTACGTAATTTCGCAAATAATTTTGCTCCCAATTTTAATGCCCTCGACTCTTTAACAATTCAATGATAAATATCGTAATTTTCGAGAGCCGATGATCAAACTTCAACTCCCGTTGGATTATCCTGCGGTGGAAGTAATGAAAGAATAAATATTTAATGCACCGAGAGTATAATTACATTGCGCAGCTTTAGCGACGACACAAAAACGATCGGGGGGAGAACGAAGAAAATGACGCACTTGAAGGGAGAATTGTGGGAGATAAGGAGGGGGTGGGGGGTGCGTGCTGATTTAACTGTTGGGTCCTTATGCTGAGTAAAAAGCACTTGTGAATAATTAATTTGCCAATGCTACAGAATTCACAGTGGTTTTTAATGCTCAAAAGCATCTTGAGGTGTAGCCACTGTGCTGAAAACGAACAAAGAACGTTAATTTCGCTTTTTTTTCTCTCTCCCTTGGCTCATTTATTAGGTTTTTATTGCCAGTGTTGACACTGGTCTGAATTAATATAAAAAAGGCGCGCGAGCGTCTTGCGCTATGTGCGCATTAAGGGTAGAGTGGGGCAAAATGGACCTGCGGAGCAATATAATCCCGGATTTTTTTGAGAGTGAAAGCTTCTGTGGAAAAATTTGAAAAAATTGGCCAATGATGTAAACATTCTCGAGCACCTTCTTGAATTTTTTTAGAATTGTTCGCGATTTCCTTCACTCCGAAAAAAAATTCTGAATCATTTTGCCCTGAAGCTCCGTTTTGTCCCAGTCTCTTTGATATTTATTGAGTTTAATTTAGAATGGAATGAATGGCTTCATCGATTCTGCTGTCTCGCAATTCATTTATTTATTCAAAAAACATTATAAGACGACCAGCGTTTAAGTCTTGATTCTGAGACTCTTATAATGGACTGTAATTTCCATTCAATTTTCAATTGCGAATCTTCTATTTACAAAACTTTAGACTAAAAATTCGTAATCCATATCGTCGTCTTGGAAACAAGGAGGCGCAAGTGTTATACTCATACATAACATTTACGTCTCTTTATTTCTAAAATGACGATATACACATCCAAATAACTATTCTCAACTAAAATCTGGTATTTTTACATAATTATCGAGTATTTTTTTTATGTTGGAGCATATATATTGGAAAAAATTGGAAAATTACAGAGTTTAATTAAGTTAATTAGGTTAATTCATAGTTTATTCTGTGATAATGACGACTGATGATAAAAAAGCACATAATGCGTATTTTTTTAAGAAAACATATATACATATACTTCTTTCCCTCTATCGTCCTATTTAATCGACGAATAAATAGACTCTTCTAAATAATTTTATTTCCAGTGTAAATTAATACACTCGTGTTTTTTTTCACCAATTTAATCATAGCACATTCGTATAAAAGAACCCCTTCACTTGTCAAACACTACTTTGATCATCAAACCGTTGAAATTGGAAGAAAATTCCATTGAACCTGTCTAAATAATTGGAGTGAATTCGATCTCTTCCCGAAGTACTTCTCTTTCATGGACCGCACGAGCCGTTAATAAGATTTGCGAATGAAAACGAAAAAAAAGGAAGTGTATATTCTTTCATTTTTTTTCCTCTTTTTTTCACTACTGTACAATAATTGGCGAAGAAATATTTTCCTCTCTTCATTTCTCTTCATTCTGAATGATCAAAAGGAATATTGGTTTTCCAAACGAGATTTTTATCATTATTATCATTACTATTATTATTATTATTATTTTCTTCTCACTTCCCTGTGTGAGGAGTCTGGGAGTGGCAAATAATGACGCTTCTAGTGAGTATAAAAGCTATAGCTTTACACGGGGAAGAGTGAAGTAGTTCAGGGTAAACTAAGTCTCTCTCCTCCTCTCCCCCCTCCTTCTGTGTACTATAATTTCCGAGGATGAGATAACGCCAACACACATTGGACGAATGTAGTCGTATTTTTTTTTTTTTTTTCGTCAGAATTTTTTCTCTGGCGTTTTTCTTCTCCATTTTTTCCCCTTTTTCCGTCAATCCCTCAAGGTCTTTTCTTCGCTGCAGAAAATGAGGGGGTTGTGCGTTGGGGTTACCACACACACATACATGGAAACACGAAGGGGGGGAAAAACTGAGGCTTTTTTTTTTGCTACTTGCTCTCTCTTCTCTCCATGCTCCATGTGCAAGTTGACCAGCCCATACGGCCATTGGTCGACCAGCAACTCTTCGTGTGTACTGATCAATAAATCGTTCTTGCAACTACACCAGTGTGTTGGGGAAGCTAACTCACTCACCCGAGGACACCCCTATGCCTCTTCACGAAGGAGTATATATAGAGTAGGCGGGTGGAAAAAAAAAGAGAGGAGAGAATAGTGGAAAAAAAATAGAGGAGAGAAAAAAAGAAGAGAATAACAGGAAAATGGCCGACGAAAGTTTCGTTTAGCTCACTTAAGAATGAACTGGGGATAAAAAGAGAAGTTGAGGCTTTTTTTTTGCCATTAAAAGTTTTTTTTTTTGTTTTCTTTTTTCTTTGGATTATGAATAAATCATTGTTTTTTGGATCAGTTGCGTGCGATGTGTTGACTCATAAAGAATTTTCCTGCGAATAATTCACGGAATAGAGAGTTTTTTCTAGGTTTAGAGGACTTTTTAGGGTTTTTCTTTGCTTTTTTTTTTTGGAGAGTGATCTTTATTTCCTCATCCTTTTTATGGGGAGATTGTGTTATTGGATGATGTATAGACGGGTTTCATTCACACTTGGCTTCTGGAAAACTCTTGTGGAGAAAATTTTTCAATGTGTATTTGGAATATAATGATAATTCTGTCGTTGATCGATGGATACCATGTTAGTTTATGGGAATAAACAAAAAGTTAATGCTGCGAGTACAAATGGAAGAGGAAAGATAGATCCATCGGTCATTGGTATTGTCATGTGTGGATATATTATTTCGGTTACTGCCACTGGGGAAATAAAGACAATTCGTATGTGTTATAGTACATAATTAAAGTTATGTAAATATGGGAGAAAGGGGGTAAAATCGGCATTTCAATGGAATGGCTTGAAATTGTATTTCTTCAATGATTTTATTGGAAAGTTGAGGAAATTTCAAGCGGAAAACATGTTTCAAAATTGATAAGAGACCGGGGCAAAATGGATTTATGATTGAAAATGACTGAAGATTTTTTTTGAGAGCAGACGAGTCTATGTAAATATCTGAAAAAATTCACTAACAATGTCTATATATAAGAGCATTTTCTCAAATTTTCTCAGATTTTTTCATGAAGTCCTTCATTTTGAAAAAAAATCCTGCATCATGTCGGGAAAAAGGGTCCAGTCTGCTCCACTTTCGTCTGTTTTTGATTTTTTTAGATTCTTTTTTTTCGCGCTCAAAACATTGAAATTAAAATTTGTTCTCCCCCCCCCCTTTTTTTCTTAATTGAAGAAGACGATTTTGAGAAGTATTTTTCGTATTCGAGGAAGGATTAATCCATAATTTTATTCGGAATTTCATTCCTTTTTTTTTCCAATACAATAAATAATTTTATTCCATCTCTCTGAATGAACCAAATTCAAAAGTAAGAAAAAAGATAGAAAAAAAATAATGTCTCAGAAGAAATAACGAAGAATAAAGGTGCATAAAGGATCGTAGAGGGATGTTTTTCCGATCGGTAGGTTTTTCGCTGGGGTTGCACAATCGCCAATGCATTTTTCCCAGAACCATTGGTATTTTTAACAATAGCCTCGGGTTGCTGTGCGTCCCACCAGGTAAAGCCACTTTGAATACGCATAACGATCGTTCATTGTCGTAAGGGAATTTTAAAAAGAGACAGACAAATGGAAATAGAGAGAGATGGAGGGAAACGGCTCGCGCGAGAAACGACCCTCGTGTGTTCCTTTATTTCATTTTTTTTTTTTTTACGAGGATGCATAACGAAAAAAGTATCAGCGGTGGCATTTACAGATTCGTGATGCAACTGATTTGAAAAAAAAAGAGAGAGAAAAGAATAGTGGAAAAAGGGGGGCGAATGAATAGGAGATTTCGAGTGGATCGTTTTCCTGAATTTCAAAGAATGGAAAAACAATATTTCTGATTTTTCTCGATAAACAATAAAAAATTAATAAATCAACAGAATCGAGAAAATGTTATAGACATATATATATTGTATACACACGAAGAAAAATAATAGAATGAGAAAATGATCGAGAGCATGTAATACTCCATCGCAGTAAATTCCTCATACTTTTTCCACTGTATTTATATTTCCTGTTGTTTTTTTACTTTAGTCCTCTTCCTTTTTTTATCATATATTTCGTTTTCTCTTCCTCATTCTCCTTTTCATCTGGTCCCTTCACCCGAGGGCAGTGCACACTGTTTCTACTGTAGTCCAAGTTTGTTTCAGCAACTTAAGAAGACATCTAGAAACGTTCTCAGAGGGGAGAGGGGGTGGGAATATATATGTATATATATATATTTTTCTCAAGTCCATGGATTAGGGTCTGGTTGCCCTGGTGACGAGTTCACCTCCAGGTTTTTCCTCGTTTCTCTTCTTTTTTCCCCTTAATGCTTTATCTCATCTATTTGTTTACCCTTTACTCACGTGGACACGTGGATGAACTTGGCGTATACATTTGCCCTTTGTTGAATGAGCAATTAGTTTTCCGCAGCAATTTCCCGTTTATTTTTCATTATTCAAGTTTCAACTGTTGGGAAACAGGGAAAAATACAAGTAATTCTTCGAAACTATTCTATTTTTATTATGAATTGATGAGAGAAAAAAAAGTGGATGTTTCAGTGATAGAGCTCGAAGTACATGAAAACTCTTTGATAGCCGGACAGGTTTCATTAGCTGTTCTTTTCCGGGCCCTGACAACATCAAAGGATACTCGGCAATTTTTTTTTCTTCTTTCTTTCTCTGATGAACTTTGCCATTAAAGGGAAAAGAGCTACCTATCCCCATCTTACAGTATATTTTCCTTCATATAATCGAATCTACCCTCTGTAATACCTCTCTGACATTAAGATCTTTCTGTCTGATGTTGTTGAAAAAAAAAAGGAAATATAAAAAAAAATAAGACTGGGAGAAGTTTAATTTTTTTTTCGATGTAATTTCAAAGAATCCTTTTAAACATTAAAATTTACCATTTCTTAACGAGGTAAAGAAAATGTGTGCTCATTTTTTGCTCGAGAATTCTTTAAGGTAGTATCTCAGTGTGCTCGAGTACAGTTAATCCCTTATTTTTTTGATGCTGTATCAAAAATGATATTTTTTTTACATTTTTCTGAATTTTTCATGATTTTTGTTCGTGCAGTTTATGAGATATGAATTATCAAAGTTACTGAAAATAGCGGTGGTGGTGATGAAACGCCCTAAATTGGACAGAAATAACGAAATTACTAAAAAATCACAGGGTTGACCCATTATTTAAAAACAATTGGCGAAGAGAACAGCATTTTAACTAAATAATAGAAGTAAAAAATATTCAATTCACCGTATAGTTATTGAGAAATTCTAATTATAAGGTAGTCGTAACTATTTGCCTCTCTCTCTATCTTACGCATGTAATAGAAGATTAATGTAAAAGAAATGCGAGAAAAAAAAAATTATATTCAAAAGCTTAAGATATGGCTTTCGAATAATTTAATCACTTTTTCGGGTAAATTAACGCACTTTTTCCCGAATTATCAGCAATTAATTGGAAATTAACCTAAAAATCCTCATTTTTGCCTGTTTTATCAACCGAACTCTGCGTTTATGTTTTTGAAATTCAACAACATAAACACGTGGAAATGAGTGAAGCCCAGTGACCCAAATATGCAGTCACATTTTAAGGTATCCATCTGACGTAAAAGGAATTGCCGATAATTTCAATTTCTAAGGATTCAAGAATGCCCTCAAAAAATTCATCCTCTGGCTTAGAAAATTCGATTAAAAAAAGCAGAGTATGAGTGAAATAAATTGGTAAAATAAAGATTCAATTATTTCACACTTATTTGAACTTTTCAATTACATTTAATGTTCTTTAAATGAAATTCTTTTATTATCATTTGTATTTAAAGAAACGAGTGAGATTTAAAGCAATCTTGGATGGCCCACTGTCGGGAGGGAGGGTTGAAGCAAAAAGTAATTAAAAATCTTCATTAAGATAAAGCTGAATAAATTAGAAAATACATTCATGAATGCTGTTCTCTCATTTAAAGAGAAAAAAAAAGTAAATTTAATTATTTTCTTTTTTTTTTTCCTTCCTTTGTGTTATTCTTTATTCTCATTCTTTCAACCTGTTAATTTTTATTTCCGCTAGCGAAGGGCTCGGAGAGTTTAATGAAACAATAACAGTGGTAATTTTTCAGTAAAATGGAGCAAACACAGTGGCATGAGTGATTGTTACTCTTAAAAATGTAAATAAAAATTTCGCTTTTTTTTCAAGAAAAATTCTTATTTTCATTCAATTATCAAGTTTTCACCTCGTTCACAGAGACAAGAATATCCTCGCCTTAGAGTTAAAGAGGCGTAAGTGCCAAAAACACGAGATTATGGTGTGAAAGGGGCGTATGTCAACCTATCACTCCAAAAAAATTATCTATGGACTCTGGAGCATTATTTGGATAATTGAAAATTAAAATAACAAAGTGGCGTAACTACCAATTTTAAAATGAAAGGGACGTATCTCCACACTTACGCCTCTTTGTTTTTATAATTTTTTTATCTCATGAGAATATATGGAGTTACGCCCTTTGGTTTTTAGTATTTTTTATCTAAATTTTCGCACTTACGCCCCTTTGTTATTAGCCACTGGTACTTACGCCTATATGTTATTATTTTTTTACTAATATTACGTAAAAGGCCTTGGAAAGCCTATTGGAGCAATAATCGCGGAGATATGCCTTTTTGTTATTTTGAAGAAAAAAAATCAATATAATAGTTGCACAGACTTTTAATTAAGTTGATCAACATTATATTGTGTTTCAGAGAATAGAAAAATGATATTTCTCTAGATTACCAATTTTTTCGAGAATAAATACGTTGAATAGTTCGATCATTGGACGAATTCGAATACTGGTCAATTTCACTCTACGAAATTTCCCTCAGTGTTTCCCGCGAAATTGTTGGGTGAATTTTTTTTTCCAGCGACTGTTGCATGAAAGAATTCCGTTGGACGTTTATATTGTACAATGGCGTCGACGGCCATCGTGAAATAGCCCAAGCACTTTATCCACAATTTCTACCCTTGATGCAAAAGTCACCCCAAGCGTTGAAGGTCCGGTTCTTTTTTTTTTCGCTCTCACACCACACCCTCCCCATTTTAAGGAAAGGCGACAAAACTGAATGCACAAGAAATTGTCGAATGGACAGTGGACCAGTGTGGCAGCTGGTAAACCCCTTGACCTCACTGTGTTGAGAATTTTCGTTACCAAATGATATTTTTTAGAGGGAAAAGCTGCACATAATGTAACGAATTAATCTGTCATTTATTCTCGTCGAAAATAGAAGAAATGATTTAATCTACAATTTTAGGGTTTTATGCAGCTTTTTCCTGAAATTTATTTCCTCTTTTTTTTTTTTTCAGTGGATTTTTTTTTTTTCGGTGGATATAATTAGTACTAACACACATTTATAGTTTCAAACCCCATTTAACTGTTTTTTTTTCACTGTCCCTGAAGAGAATGAAAAAAACATAAAATATAGCGAGACTTATACCCTCTACTCATTGTCTTCCCTCGAACGTCAATGTGGGCACGTGGATACATACGTTTTTTTTTTTTATTTTAACATTATATTTAGCTTCGTTTTTTTTTCACCTCTCTCATATTTGCTCAGCCCCTCTCGAATCGACATTATTTTCAGAATTTGAGAATGTGTGTGAGTGGGAAAAAAAAAAAACGTCGAGGATTTGTTACAAGGGGCACGCGCGCATATGCAAGTTTCAAATTCATGATTTTTGGGGAGACATTTTTTTAGAATTAATGGAAAAAAAGGAGAGTTAGGGAAAAAAAAGTGACGTGGCGACAGTCACTACTCTGACAAAAATTGGAGTTTTTAGGGAAGATAGGAAGCAGTTGTTGAGGATGTTCAGTGTCAACAATTTAACATGTCAATTCTAATTGAAACAACGATTATTAAGGAAGTCTGATTGCTGCTCATGTTGAATAGAAAATAAATTAGATCATGATGAAAATCATTTTTTTAAAATAATCTACTACTTCAAATTTTCGATCAACCTCTCTGGACAAATTCTTAAGAATTGAATTTCCATGAGTAGAAAATTCTAGAGTCTCATAGGAAATCAGGATTTTTGCATTTTCATTAGAATTATACTATTATTCATCGATTAGATGAGGTTAACCCCTTATTTTTTGATGCAGTATCAAAGATGATGTTTTTTTTTACATTTTTCTGGATTTTTTCATAATTTCTGTCCGTCTAGTTTATGAGATATGAATTATCAAAATTACTAAAAATAACGGTGGTGAGGATGAAACGCCGTAAATCAGACAGAAATAACGAAATTAGTAAAAAACCACAGGGTTGACCCATTATTTAGAGGCTATTGGCGAAGAGAACAGCATTTCAGCTAAATAATAGAAGAAAAAAATATTCAATTCACCGTATTGTTATCGAGAAATTTTAATTAGAAGATAATCCTCACTATTTGCCTCTCTCTCTATCTTATGCGTGTGATAGAAGATTAATGCAAAAAAAAATTCCAGAAAAAACAATTATGTTCACAAGCTGAAGATATGACTTTCAAATAGTTGAATCACTTTTTCGGGTAAATTGATGCACATATTTCCGAATTATCAGCAATTAATTCGCAATTAACCTCCAGATCCAGATTTTTATCTTTTTTATCGACCATGTCATCAAATACTACCTTAACTTGCTAATAAAATGAAGTTGAATCATTAGGCAACGATGTATTCTATTTTGTTTTTTTTTTTCAATAATATTTCCTATTTTAATTGTGGATACTACACTTTATTCGACTCAGGTGCAACGATTGGCCTTTCTTCAAACCATCGAATTAAAGGAAGTGAAAAAATTCCTTCTCTCAATACTTTTCCCCCGAAAATCCCATTTTACACTCCAATATCTCCGACAATGAGAGCGAGTGTCCACGGGTCCATTTCTCGGTCCAAATTACCCAGAAAAAAAAGAAAGAAATGTAGCGTAGTGTCCTCGTGTTATTAGGCTGGAATTACAATGACAGTAAGAAGGCATTAGTGCCGCCGCAATCCCTTCCATCGTGTACTGGAGCGTGGGCGTAAGGCCCAAAAAACGTAACAGTGAGTTTATCCGATCTCGTTGGCCAGTGTCTAACCCCAAAGGTGGCGTCACCCATTCTAACCCAGCCAAGCACAGATACTCTTGTTTGTTGAAAACACCGTGTTTACTCTCATTCAAAAAGATGAGAAGAAAGAGAAGAGAGAGAAGAAGAGAAAAAAAAATAAGAATAACGCAGATAAATACAAATACGGTATTTACAGTATTTTACGTTTGCACTACTGTCGTCTACACTGCGGGCGTCTGCATTGTTCTTGAGGATGAAAGGTTATTGGCAACTAGCCAGGCGTATACTCCCTTACACCTAATCCGGTAATCTCTGGAGAGAAATGGAGCTGTTTGTAGCAAACAGATCGTAAGACCGTCATTGTACACCTCTTCTCCATTTTTTCGTAATTTCTACTGATACTCTTTCTCTTTAGCAAAAAAAAATGGCAATTTAAGATTTTTTTTTGTAGTTTTTCGGTTTTTTTCGATTTTTTTTGGATTTTTGAGGAATATATGTTAATTTTTCACAACTGTTAAAGACGTATTTCTGTTTATGGCTTCATTATACTTTTTTACAGCTCTATTATAATCACAATTTAAGATTTTCTCAAATTTCTCAAGAATTTCCCGATTTTTCTGAAATTTTACAGATTTTTCTGGATTTCTTAAGAATACATCTTTAATTCTCATATCTGCTAAAGATCTATTCTTATCTCTATCAAAGATGTATTCGTAGGTCCATTACACCTTCTTGTAGCTTCATTAATATCACAATTGAAGATTTTTTCAGATTTCTCCAAAAATTCCTGATTTTTTTAAAATTTTTAAGATTTTTCTGGATTTTTAAAGAATACACTTCACTTCTCAACACTGTTGAATATGTATTTCTGTTTATAACTCCATCATACCTCCTTGTAGCTCTATTAAAATCAAAATTCACGATTCTCTCATATTTTTCCGAATTTTTCCAAAAATTCAATTCAATTTGACAATTTTTTTGTATTTATGCTTTATTTAAATTTCTATTATTCTCATTTTTTTTATTTCAATAGTTAATTTTCAGCATTAATGTCAATTTTTATGTGAATTTCCTCGAATTATCTTATTAATTCATGTACAGTATGAATTAACTCTGCTTCTCAATTTTTCTCAGGCTTGATGGCCCCTTCACTCCAAAACCCAGAAAAGTTTCATCTATCCAATTTATCCATCCATTTATCTCCTTTTTAATAAGGAAAATTGGATAAATATGTGGAAAAAATACTTGCACTGCTATTAATTGTTTTAATTGTATTTTTCAAATGAGTCATGTCTTCAAAGCACACGCGATGCTCAGGTAACGATAAAACTCCTTCACCACAAGGGAGTGAGGCATACGATAATTGCATTGAAACACGCTACCCCCTGCGAATACACAGGAGGGTCAATTCATAGGGAAAATGCGTGAGAAACTCTTCGTGCAATCGGGGAAATGCACTCGATAATACACAATACGTGTTTTTATATTCTCCACACTCGTCGTTTCACGATGAATATTCCACTTTTTTTTCTTCTTCTTCAAACGAAGGTCGAGGGCGAAGAGGAATTTCCCAAAGATCTGTACAAAGGATGAAGTAGAGGAAAAAATGTTCCTCGGGTTACTGTCTGCAGACCGTTCTCGTTTTACATTTAGAATCAAGGGGGCAACGATTTGCGCAGAAATTCAAAACCCATAGACCAGTGACGTAACAATGGTTAGTACTGAGGAAACTCCTTTCGCCCACAATAGCCAAAAGCCTATCGAGACTTTTCCATCTGGGCGAGAGTTTTTTCTTTGAGATTTTTTTTTTTACTTCAATTTTTCGAGGTAGAGACGATGAAGAATTTGGTTCGAGCGATTCACTTTGTTTAAGGTGGTATTCTAGTGAAATCGAGTACAGTTAACTCCTTATTTATTTTTTTTACATTTTTCTTAATTTTTGTCCGTGCAGTTTATGCGATATGAATTATCAAAGTTACTGAAAATAGTGGTGGTGGGGATGAAACGCCCTAAATCGGGCGAAAATAACGAAATTACTAAAAAACCATAGGGTTGATCCATTATTTGAAAACTATTGGCAAAGAGAACAGCATTTTAACTAAATAATAGAAGAAAAAAATATTCAATTCACCGTATACACAGAGAAAAAGGTTTTCTTAATTTAAGAATGTGCAGTCACTTAATTTAAGTGACCTGCAATTCTTAAATTAAGTGACTTTTCTCACTTAAATCAAGTGACTTTCCTTACTTAAATCAAGTAACTATTTCTTTCTTATTTTAAGGAAGTAAAAGTCACTTAAATTAAGTGACTTTTCTCACTTAAATCAAATGAATTTTTTCACTTAAATCAAGGGACTTTTCTTTCTTAATTTAAGTGACCTGCACATTCTTAAATTAAGTGACTGCACATTCTTAAATTAAGAAAACAGTTTTCTCTGTGTAGTTATTGAGAAATTTTAATTAGAAGGTAGTCGTAACTATTTGCCTCTCTCTCTATCTCATGCATGTGATAGGACATTAATGCAATAAAAAATTCAAGAGAAAAAAATTATATTCACAAGCTGAAGACATGACTTTCAAATAGTTTAATCACTTTTTCGGGTAAATTGAAGCACTTTCTCCCGAATTATCAACAATTAATTGGAAACTAACCTAGAAATCCTCATTTTTTCCTGTTTTATCGACCGTACTCTAGGATACTACCTTAATGGAACAAAGAAAAAATGTTATAAATGTCATTTTTATGAAATAATCAAAGAAAGTAATTGCTGCAATGAATATTCCATGAAAAATTTGATTTTAATCGAGTTTTTTCTTTTTTTTTGGAATATAGAGAAGAGACTGACGCTGATTATGTTTGACAGCTTCCGTGTAATTTTCTATTCACCAACCACTCGTCTATTTTTTCCACTTCTTTTTTTGTGAATTTCTTTTATCTATTTTTTTTTCTAGAGCACCCGGACCTACCTTTCTCCTCCCGTAACCCGAGTTCACCGAAGGAAGCGTCTTCTAACGGCTTATTGAACTGATGAATAGTAAATCTCAAATTAATAGACGAAAATCTTTGAAAAAAAAACGGTCCTTTTACTTGGAAACTGGTGAAATACACTTTTCCACGTTTTTTGTTCATTAAAGATTCAATGACGATGCTACTGGCAGCGGAAAAATTTATAACTGAGAAACGATTGTATAATGCAGTAGTATTGATGGTGGTTTCGCAAATTACCGTGTATCCCTGACTCATCGGCGATCGGTGAGCATCTGGCGCTTCAAATATACGGCGGTGCACGAAACGCGTGCCACTGTGATCGTTGCGTGTATTATTCAAAAAAGCCGAGTGTTTCACTTGGATGAGGAAAGAAGGAAAAAAAAATTGAAGCGCCACAGGTTAAGAGTCTGGACAGACTAATAGAGGCGTGGAGAGACTATCAATAATTTACGATAATCTTGAACTAAATATTATTTTTTACGTTTCTATTTATTTTTCGGAAGTTTTTGGGAATAAAAGGCTTCTTGAGTAGAGAATATTCCGGACAGATTTTTTTTGATAATTTCTGTGAAAAATTAGGAGAATTTCTAAATTTTTGAAAATTTTTTGAGAATTGGACTTTTTGCCTTTTTTTTACTTTTCGATTTTTATAAAAATATCGAAAAATAAATTTTAACACATGTTTTGCAAGGTAAATTTTCTCAGCTTTCAACTGAAATCATCAGAAAAATTCAGTAACTGACCGTTCCATTGAAATCTCCATTTTCTTACATTAATTTTAGATAAATATTTCTCTTATCGTTGATCGATGATTTTTTACATTTCCATTCATTTTCCGGGAGTTTTCGGAAATGTAGAGGTTTCTTAGGTGAAGAATATCCCAGATACATTCTTTGACATGATTTTTTTTGGAGATTTGAGAAAATTTTCCAATTTTCTTAATTTTTTTTTTCAATTTTCTTTTTTGCCATTTTTTTGATTTTTTGAATGTTCAAAAAATCCTCAAAAATCAATTTTAATGTATATTTTCTTCGAAAATTTCCTCAGCTTTTCACTGAAATCGTCGAAAAAAAATTTTGACATCAACCATTTCATTAAAATCGCCATTTTCATCGATTAATTTCAAAAAATATTCCTCCTATTGTTGAATCGATGAATTCCAATGAAACCTATCATTTTCACCTTTTCTCTCGCTATAACCGCTCAATTAAATTAATATCCAAGAATATTATGAGGGTCTGTGTCTCGCTGAAGAAGCATCGAGACATTATGCAAGACTTGTCGTATTATACTTGAAATTGAAATTTCTCCTCTGAGGGTAGAAATAATAGAATGAAAAAAAAAAGAAAAAAAAAATATATATATATATATAACTTCGTCCGCATAACAATTGAAAGTCTTCCAACGCCGCACGCCGTGGCTCCTGACGCTGATAGAATGACGTGAAACGATCGTTACCCATCCAGGGCCGAGTCTCAGTGAGGAACGACGACACTAACGACCCTTCTGTACCCTTCTCGATTGAGATTTCATGGCGATCTTCTTATATACTCCTCTTTCCACCAACCAATATCTCCTCTTTTCCTGTGCATTTTCTTTGGAGTGATTTCCTCGCAATTTATGTCACATAATTGGACAAAGCATCCCCTTTCAATTTTAATTATATCAATAGAATAAAAAAAAAAAGAAAAAAAGATGATACAAGAAAAATCTTCAAGCTGAGGTCGAGATTGGGGTTCTTTGGCTCATCAGAGTCGTTTGGCAGCTGAAAGCGACATAAATTTACCCGTAAAAACGTGAGGTGGTCTTGGGCTTTAAAAAAAGGTTGCGAAAAGTCGTAAAGTCATGATCACTTGTGAATTTCTCTTTTTTAGGTAGCACAAAAAATTTTTTTCCCTCTCTAAACGAATATTTAATCATCAAAAAATTGAATTTTTTGTTTTTTTATTTTAAAGAATAATTTTTTTTTTTTATAGATTAAGTAGAAATAAATTGCGAGTGAAATTAATGAATTAAATTGACATAATAGGGGAGTTTTACGTTAATTATGGGGCCTCGAGACTAAACGAATCCCTCTGAAACGAATAGCTGGTTATATATATATATATGTTTTTTTCATTCTCTTCTGACCTTGCTACCATAAGGCACACACTGAAACGTGAAATTTTCGGATCAATTCGGTAATAGCAGAAGACGTTTTTCTACGTTTGAAAATGAAAAAGACTTTTATGAGAAAAAAAAACTGGCTGAATGAATTCTGAGAAGGATTGTGATGTCTTGGAGCCGGAGGGAGTTAATTTTGACATCTGTGAGGTCCACCGATTCTTTCACGCTTCCTAGAGGAATTTGGGGCAGAATGAGGGTTGAAATTTTAGTGGGAGGTAAAGTTTCTTTTTTCGGGTTGAAATCAGTTGGTTGGAGGGAACGATACGCAATTTCTCGGTGATTTGGGGATTGTAGGGCTCACAGAGCCACCCAGGAGCTCAACAGATTTGGCTTGTTAGAGGTAGTATCTTCAAGACAGTCAAGACCTCATTTTTTTTGATGTCGTATTAAAGATGATATTTTTTTACATTTTTATGAATTTTTTCATAATTTTTGTCAGTGTAGTTTATGAGATATATGAATTATCAAAGTCACTGAAAATAGCGGTGATGGGGATGAAACGCCCTAAATCGTACAGAAATAACGAAATTACTAAAAAATCACAGCATTTCAACTAAATAATAGAGGAAAAGAATATTCAATTCACAGATTAATGTAAAAAAAAATTGGAGAAGAAAAAAATTGTATTCACAAGCTGAAGATATGACTTTCGAATAGTTTAATCACTTTTTTGGGTGAATTAAAGCACGTTTTTCCCGAATTATCAGCAATTAATTGGAAACTAACCTACAAATCCTCATTTTTTCCTGTTTTATCGACCGTACTCTAGGATACTACCTTAAAGCATAACAAATGACTCAGTAAAAGTTCCAGATTCATTTTTTAGGAATAATTATGATCTCTTTCGTGAAATAATAAAAGCATTGACTTTCTAATTTCCATTCCCAGTCATTTACACTTTTCTATAAAAAAAATTCGTCAATTTGTCGACTTAGAATCAAAGGGGCATAAGTGCTATGCTTAAACATAAAAAAAAAAAATTCCGAATACACAGAGAAAAATGGTTTCTCAATTTAAGAATGTGCAGGTCACTTAAATTAAGAAAGAAAAGTCACTTGATTCAAGTGAAAAAACTCACTTGATTTAAGTGAGTTTTACTTCCTTAAATTAAGAAAGAAATAGTTACTTGATTTAAGTGAGAAAAGTCACTTAATTTAAGTGAGTTTTACTTTCTTAAATTAAGAAAGAAATAGTTACTTGATTTAAGTGAGAAAAGTCACTTGATTTAAGTGAGAAAAGTCACTGAATTTAAGAATGGCAGGTCACTTAAATTAAGTGACTGCACATTCTTAAATTAAGAAAACATTTTTCTCTGTGTAAATTCAGCTTTTTCATTGAAAAGCTACCTTTTTTCTCCTTCACCGACCTCCCTTCGGTTTTAGTCTTTAAAATAATTTTGTTTCTAAGGCAACGGATTGATTTTGGAAAATTCCAAATTTACTGAGTCTTTCGTTAACCCTTAGAAGAAAAAAGGAGAAAACTCTCAGGATGATTTTTTTTCCTCGAGAAAAAACTCTGCTCATCATGATGACATAATCACGATAGAAATCTTTCAAGTCTCCACATCCTTTCCACATTCTTTCCCATTCTGTTACCGAAAATTCGCGTGAAAATGTACATTTACAAAGGACAAAAATCGTTAAACGACACAGCATGAGAGCAAGGATTTATGACAACGGCATGGCTACTTCTGGTTACTGTGGATGCTCCAGAAGAGGCAGAAGAGTACTCCAGCGCGTGGAGAAGATGGGAAAGGAAAAAAAAAGAAGAGCCAGAAGTCGGCACCATTTATCTCTCGAGTGTCACTCGACGAGACACGAAACTTTCACTCGTACAAATGTCAAACGTACGTTTTTCTACAGAGTTGTACTGTGCGAATGCCCAGCGGGAGTGATCATATTCTCTGGTGGCTTCTCATTCATGAAAGTGCGCCCCCGCACGAGGCCCCGAGGCAAATGTTTGTTACATTGTTCAAGCATACGAGAATCGTTTACATTTTTCATTTTTCAATTTATCACTTGACACGAGGCACATTTGGCCATTTTTGGGTGTATGAAAATTTCGTTTTTGACCTGATAAATTATTTCAGCAGAAAAATAAGTCAATTTTTGGGAAAATACCCTGGAAAGTGATGGAAATACGTCTTTTCGCACTAATCCTTCATAATTAAAGACAGTGCGACCTCGAAATTTTGAGAATCTCAAGAAATAGTGATTGTAAAAATTAAAAATCGAGAAAAATTTGGAAAAATAGTGAATTTACCAAAAATTTCGAAAAATCTGGAAAAATCTCGAAAACTTCCCATTTCGAGATTTCTGGTTGACTCTCAAATTATTTGAGATTAAACTACCTTCAATTTTTTTTCTAGAGCTCTTAAAAATTTCTATAAAATGGATTGAGGCAAAAAAAGATGCATCCCCATTGATTTTCGACATATTCTGAAGAAAAATGATGCTGAAAATAGCAGACATGAGACAATTCTCAGATATTTTTTCTATTAATGAATAAATTATTTAAAAAAATGAAAAATATACAAATATGGAAAATTTGAAAAATCATTATTGCGAATTTTCTAAATATTTTTTGAATAATGATTTATGGTTGAAAAAAAAACCAAAAAATTATCAGATATGTACTAACTTCTTGATCATTCAAAAAATTGACTTATCTTGTTGGATCTCTTCACTATTGATTTGATCTGCGGATTATCTCATTTGTGGAGGGAAGATTTTTTTCAAGCAACAACTAAAAAAGAACTTGTTTTAACGAATATAGACATCCAGTGTAGCTGAATTTCCCCAGTCAACAAAGGGTTGCCGCACGAGGTTGAGGCAATTCTCGTAATCCATGGAACGAATTGTCTAAATGCGTAACTAACTCACAACCTGGCTACTCATGAAGACCCCACATTTTATAATACAAAGCGAATATCTGAGACATCATCTATTCACAGGACACGATATATCATCGATGTAAATGTTTCGTTGCATTGAGCTCACTTCATCTGAATTTATGATGAACGTCTTCATGGTACTTTATTGATTTTATGAAGTCAAGAGATGAATTTTCAACGCAAATCATCGGTAGACCCCTTTCGTTTCGTTATTTGACGTAGTAGAATCCGGAAAATTTACTTTTATATATTTTAACATTCTTCTCATTCATCTTTTGTAAAATATATACTTTGGATGAATGCTTCTGTTGCTTTTGTCAATTGTCACCAGATTCTTGAGAAGGAAAGTGTTTTATGAAATTGGAAAATTTATAACAAACACTCGTTTTTTTTTTTCATAACTCATTTCACAGAAGAAAAAATGGGGAGCGTCTTGGGACAGAAGAGCGTCTTTCTTTGACTCCTTTTTTTGCAGGAGAGAGGTGCACCCCAATGCGGGGGAGGTGGACACAGTGAAAATTTATCGTTTCCTGTGCATGGTGCAGAGGAAAGAATGGACAAAAAAAGGAGGACTTACCAATTCGGCTCGGCTCACATCTGAGAAGGCACCGAGTGCAATTCGATCCTGAAAAAAGAAAATGAGAAGTGGTGGTTACTAGTGTGAAGATCCAAATTCATCAATTAAATAGGCTCGAGTACATTTAACCCCTTATTTTAGTTTATGAGATATGAATTATCGAAGTTACTGAAAATAGCGGTGGTGGGGATAAAACGCCCTAGGCAGAAATAACGAAATTACTAAAAAACCACAGGATTGATTCATCATTTAAAAACAATTGACGAAGAGAACAGCATTTCCAACTTGTGGGATTACAATTATTTTGATTGGACGAAAATCTCTGATGGCCATCTATTGACTGATTAGGTGAGATAATTATATGAAGAGTTGGGATAAAATCAAGAGTGTTGAGGAAGAAGAGTCACTTTTCGCTAAACGCTTGACCGAATAATACATTGAATTCCTCACTACCGTTACTGTTCATTTATTTTGTATAGTTATACTTGTCGTGATGAAACATGAAATAAAACGGAAGAGACATTGCAATTGTCGAAAAGAAATCCTAAATAATTAAGATAAGTACTTATTATATCGATCATTATTGTATCATTTTTTTAAAATCATTGTCTGAGTACTGTTCCAACATGAGATAATGATATCTGACGTCACATTTATCAATTCTCGTTTATACCATTTTATATTGTATATTCGTTTCTATGGACAAAGTTCAATTTAATTTCAATGTTATTTATAAAATTTATATTTAGTCAGAATTGAAAGAAAAGAAGAAGAAAACCATAAACTTTAATAAAAAAAAAAACTAACTTCTTCATTGAGTAACAAGAATATTTAATTGTATTATTTTTCCATTTTTGTTTAAATCTTTTTTTTCACATATTTCCCATTTATTTACCTATAGTAGATTATTTTTTCTTAATTACATCGAAAATTTTAATATAAAATTCTTCAATTTTCATACAAACTAAATAATAGAAGGAAAAAATATTCAATTCTCCGCAGAGTTATTGAGATTATTCCAATTAGGAGGTAGTCGTAACTATTTGCCTCTCTCTCTATCCCATGCATGTGATAGGAGATTAGTAATGTAAAAAAAATTCGACGAACAAAAAAAAATTATATTCAATGATATGGCCTTCGAATAGTTCAATCACTTTTCCGGGTAAATTAAAGCAAATTTTCCTAAATCATCAGCAATTAATTACTCTGGGATACTATCTCAATCAATATATTAAAATAAAGATGCTGATAAATGATTGATTTGTTAGGAAACATTTATGCTGATGTCATTCCCATTAACACTAAGAAAACTCCCAAGACATAACATTGTAAAAATGCAAAGAATATATTAGACTGGGTTATCATATCTATGAAAAAAAGAATCCAACATGTTGGCAGAGGTCAGATGATACACGAGAAAAAACGCAATCATGCTAAAGGTCTCGTAATTTAAGGTCAGACTGTTGAGCGTGATGTAACTCTCGCTGGCATACGAAATTGTCCATTGGAATTGATAATTCATTATTCAGGAATAGAACTTGAGACTCAAGAAGACTCTCTGCGATGACATCGGCATTATTTGCTGAATGAAAAGGAGATACAGAGGAGTTTCTTGAGTTCTTGAAAGCAGTGGAGATAAATTTTTTGAAATTGATTATCTGATGCAACATGATAATTCCCAGTGATAAGGATAATCTCTGGATGTTATTGATAGTGTTGGTGTTCTGTTCAGTGGATGCGTACGAAGATTCATCGGTTGCAAATTTCGTAAGTGTTGTTTATGAATAGTAGAAGTGCTTGAGTATTTGATAGCTTTTAAAAATGATAAAAGATCTTCAATTTATCAGCTCCAACTAGTGCAACGAAACGGACGTCAAGCAGAATGGCACAATGCGACGACACCTGATGGCTACATATTATCAGTATTCCGGATACCTCCAAATCCCCAACTATCACCTGAATTCATCAAAAATCGAGTCATCTTTCTCCAACATGGATTAGCAGAGTCAGCTGCTTGCTTTGTGCTTTCGGGGACGAATGCGAGTCTAGGTAATTTTCCTCATTAAATGATTGGAATTCAGCCTTCTTTGTCACTACTTCATGATAATTATCATGAACAAATTATCAGAAAAAGCCTCAGTGAAAATAGCTGAGAATAAAAAGAAAACATTCAAACAGGGATAGTGCAAAAATTCATCCAACACAGTAGTAATATAGTAGTAACTCCTGATGAACTAATCGAATTTCTATCATCCGGACATAATTATTGTTGTATCTGAGATTTAGAGTACCAATAAGAATGGATTGATAATAATTACGGCCAAGTTTCGTTAATATAATTAATGCTTTATTGGATCTTGATTTTTCCACGTGTTAACACCGTGAGTCGTGAAGGAAAAATGGCAATCGGGACGGGACGAATGGGGGAACGTCAATTCCTGACTAAAGCTGGATTTATATTGGACTACGTATAAAATTAGGTTTCATATACATTACAATTATGGTTTCTCCTAAGCGTTTGATTATTTCATCATATTTTTCATATTTCAATAAGTATCCATTTATATTTCAAAAAAATGAATTTCAGATTGAATGGAATGTGTTACATCCATGTTTTTTGAAACGTCATCAATAATATTCCAAAAGAATCTGTACGAAAGTTCAGAAGCAATATAGTAAAAATCATGAAAAATCACATATAGACATGAATTGCTCATGTAGACCAATAAGGCTCAATCCCAATGATTTATTACTGATTATCAAGGCCAAATTGAATTCAATAGATGATTTCGCTTATTTTGTACTCGCTTTTGAACTAATAATTTGATTGAATTTGATGATCTACATTCAGCGTTTCTACTGTCTGATGCTGGTTACGACGTTTGGCTTGGAAATTGCCGAGGAAACACGTACAGTCGAAGACATCAAAATCTATCACCAGAGGATCAGAAGTTCTGGAACTTTGGGTATGTGTTGATTGATCCAATTGTTCATTGATGATTGTAATAATCGAATTCTTTTCCAACAGTGGGGATGAATTCATGACGATAGACGTTCCTACGATGATAGACTACGTTCTGGATTATTCGAAGCAACCATCAATATCGTATGTTGGACATTCGCTTGGTGGTGCCGCGGGATTAGCATTGCTGTCCAAGCGAAAGGACTACAATGATAAATTAGATTTGGTGGTACTCCTAAGTCCCGTGGTTTACTGGCAAAATCAAAATATACAACGAACTATAATAGCTACGAGCATTCGATTCATGAAGATGTTGTACCCAAGCGGAGAACTCGAACTCTTTTCACAAAATTCTATGTTGTCACTGTTTTTCCAGAATATTTGCACGTTGAATAGCATTACGATAGAACTTTGCTATCGGATTGTCGGATTCTTTTATGGAGAGAATCGAGAACAAGTGACTCCGGTAAGTAGAAGTGATTGGAGTGTGAATTAGTAGTGAAACGATGAAAAATGGGAATTGAATCGTTTTTGCGGTTCATGATCGTGTTTCGTCAAACCTTTCTTGTAGTTCTGATTGTTCTCTACAAAAACAATGGTTTCTTGAACATTACGGTATCTCGGTCCATTCTTGAAATATCTTCTTATAAAAAAAACATAAACTTCAGCTCACTTCAGACTGAAACCGCTCTATTCTCAATCATATGAATCAATTCATATTCTTGTCCAGCCAATAGAAATTGTCGTTATCTTCATGATTATTGAAAATTCACTTCAAAACGTTTGACGTGAGTTAAAAGGAGTTTTTGAATAAGCCATTGAAGAAAAGTCGATTCATCCAGTTTCACCACTTCACTACTAAAATATCTCAGCAACAGATTCATTGTTCTAATTAGCAGCAAGGGTGTTTCAGGAAATTCTGAAAACTTGGTTCGATTACTACCCAGCAGGCACTTCAGCCAGAACTCTATATTTTTGTCTGGAGGTTTACGATACCGGTAAACGAATTGTCAATTTCCTAATATTTCGATGAAATTACATTTAAATCTTGATGCATCTATTTCTTTGTGATTGTTAAAGGCATTTTGCAATATTACGATTACGGAAACGAGGAGATGAATCTCCAACATTACGGACAAGCCACATCTCCTCGCTACGACCTGAGCGATGTTACAGTGCCTGTGGTCCTTTTCGAAGCTCAAAATGATCCGTTCATGAGAAGAGAAGACGTGAAACAAGTATTGAGTGAATTGATTAATAGTGAAAAGGTCTTTCATGAAATTATTAATCACAATAAATTCAGTCACATTGATTTTCTCGTTGCTAAGGACAGTAGAGCATTAGTTTACGATCGATTGTTGGAGATCCTCCGGGAATTTCATGGAGAATATCAAACTTGCTCGAATACAATGTACAATAATAATTTGTCTCATTCCAAAATATGTGCGATAGACAATAACAATCAATGCAATAATGTTATGTAAAATTAAGCCTATAATAGAAATAAATTTTCCAACAATATTATTATTTATCGAAATATAATAAAAATCTAAAATATAAATGACAATTCACAATTCACATGTATGAGGTAAAAGAAATCGAATAAGTTTCACAGTACAATTTGAATAGAGAAGTGAATGGTAAAGAAAGGCAAAAGAGAGGAAAATAGAAGTCTCATGTGTGTATGCATCGACCGGACGTTGGTGCTGTAGGAGGGGACGAATAGTGGAAAATAAGGGAAAAGGTTTGAAGAGGGGTTGGAATACCTTTTTCTAACACAAGAAATATACATAAGGGTAGCGCAAGAATATCAAAGGTACGACAGGGAAATTGAAAGGCTTTGTACGGAAATAAGAATGTATCGACTGGTACCGACATCTACTCACCCCGGACATGATTCTTAAATCTTCGGAGTCTTCGGTCCTCTTTCTGCTGTATATTACGTGTTATATATGCACTGAGACACGTGGTAAAAAAAAAAGAAAAGAAGATACATTTGAGGATACCACGCGAGGGTATTCTCAAACTCGTGATAAAAAATATGAGAATGTAGTCTGGATGATTCAGTGATCTCGACTTTCGTCAGATTTATTTTTATGATAGGTTGAGGGTATAACCCTCTGTCAAAAAATATGTTACTATTTTTTTTTTTTCTTTTTTAACATAGTTGAGCAGATTTTTATGATGATTTCTTTTTTTTTCCTCGTGTTGAAGAGAAAAATTGAGGAAATATTTTCTCACGAGTCAGAAAGTACCTGTTCCGAGGAATCTTTGTAAAAATGATTGTAATCTCGTTAAATCCCTACCGATTCATCGATGGAAAGCCCTAACCCTTCATGTCTTTTCCTGTAGTGCGACAAGAAGGATTCAATTCTAAAAGTATGTTCTTGAAGGGATCAATGGGGAAACGGAAGTGATTTGTGTGGGCTTTTGTGAATAGGGTATTAGCATCAATTAGGATGGAATTATCGATGTACGGAATAATGGAATGGCACGCGGGTAATTCGAATCCTTTATACAGTCTAAGAGCGATATATGTGGTGACGATATTCGACACGAGAAACGAATAATCCGATTTGAGGTAGTATTCTAGAGTATAGTCGATAAAACAGGAAAAAAAAGGAGAATTTGTAATTTTGCTTTTGATTGATTGCTGATAATTCGAGAGAAAGTGATTAAGCTATGTGAAAATCATATAGTGGGCTTCTGAAGAGAATTTCATTGAGATTTTGTGTTCTCCAAGCAGAATAAGCATTTTCACCTGGCTTTTTTAATTTTTTTGGACTAAAGTCACTCAATTCGCATCCTCTGAGTTCTGCTACAGAGTTCCCCAATTGCACTGTCAAAATCAGTACTTTAATTTAAGATATCAGTTAGAGAAAAACATCGTAAATTCAAAAAATATCTTAAAATTGCGATTCACTAGCAAAAGTATCTCCAAAGTTTTTCAAAAGTGTCTACAAATGTATCTTAAGTTCAAACTTTTTTTTTATCACAATGTTACAATGGCCATTCAACGTCAGTATTATGATTGGAAGATGCAGGAAGCATAAACATACTCTGCCATTGGATTTATTGGCTTTATTTCTCCAGACGTGAATTTAATATTCAAATAGGAAGAGCAATCTGGTTTGTTCTTTTCGATATTTTGGATTAAAGTTGCTCAATTCGCATCCGTTGAACTCTATTGTACTAAAGAACTTTCATTCTGCCTGTGATACCTTTTCACCTTCTTTGCTTTGATTTTTATGTAAATTTCAGTTCAATATGTAAAATTATTTCATTAACTCAATGTGATAACTTATGTTTCAATGTAATTTTTACTGTTTAAATGGTTCCGATAGGCTTTGTAGCCTGGAGCCTCATCAATAAATATCAATATCAACATCTATTGCACAGATGCTCAAGTAGCAATACTCATTTAATACTAGTATTAGTAATTCAATTAATATAATTCCAATAATTTTTGGCTTTGGAGCATAAACTCTGATGACCCTGCATTGTTACCGATCATCACTTTTATTTAATTCATAATAAATTCGTTTTCAAGATTTAAATTCAGAAACATTATAAGTGATAAAAACAAAAAAAATGTTATAGGTACAAACAGAGTGATTGAATTTAGTAGATTCCATTATTTTGATTTCATTAAATCCAGCATTTCCTTTCTTCTGAGGCTCTTTTTATTCCAACGATCATTATAGAATTCAAGAAAATTGAGAACTCGTGTTTATTTCATCGTGTTTGAAAACACAGCTGGTGATAATTTCCAGACATTTTTAGACACTGGGCACGTGTCATCGAACAGCTTTGGCTCATCAAACTAATTAGGGGATATTGTTGAGTTACCGGATACTGTGGAACACTGATAAAACACCGAAATAATTGTATCGATCGATTTTCACATGACAGCTTGCGAGCAGAGAAAAAAAAACGTTATAATTGTCTCTATTTTCACGGTGTCTGTGTCATTCTCGCTCGTGCTCTAACTCCTCTCTTTCTACAAGCAGAAACGAATTATCACAAAGGTAGAGATGAAAAGAAGGATAGTTCTCTCCATGAATTATCTCGGAACGACCACTTGAGGCTCATAAACATAACGCAATTAGACAAAGTACCAATTCGAATGATACTTATTTCCAAATGTTCCACTATAAATTATCTCGGAGGCATTCAGCATCCAGTAACGTACGAGATAAAGAATTATCACGTGGTACCTCGAAGAAAATGGAAAATACCTCGTAAAGAAGAAAGGGTAGACATCGAAATGTAGAGAGTGTCGCGACGTTTTTGAGATTAAAGAAGAAAATCCCGAGGATTATTTCAAAATGAAACTTCAGAAAATAAAGCAAACATTCTTTTTTTTTCGAAAAATAAACATTTTGAGTGAGAAAAAGTAATGATTTCGGATTATTTAAAATTTTAAAACCTGTCCTCCAACAGAGGAACTAATGGGTCGGACTTTTTGACAGATTCGGCGCTTGTGCCGAATGTCAAACACATTTTAACTCGCTTCTTCGTTGCATGTTTTGGTCGTTAAAAATCCGTAACTGGAGTACACTATTCTCCAGTCATATCCTCAACACATCCAACTGATGGAGTTGTTTTCCCCATTTTTTTTTACACTCCTTCAAAAATATTACTGAATGAAGCGAGCTTTTAGAGTAGAAGGGGCACACGCGTAAAAGGCGGATCGTAAAATTTGGATGGGGTAAGAAGCCTCTTAGTTTCATCAGCCGTTAAAAATGCACTAAACGAATACCAACCACTCCCATTGGCCATTAAAAGTATAAAAGTACAACCCTTGTTTTTTTTTGTTATTTTTTCTTTTCAGGAAAAAGGGGTCCAATTTAATTTCAATTAAATTGGACTTTATAATTTTTCAGATTTTTTGAGAACGAAAATGTATCATCAACATTCTAATGTATTTTTAATGACTATTTTCACAGTTTAAGAGGTTTTTCTCAATAAAAAAAATGAAAAATTAATTTATGAAAGGATCGTGACAGTTCTCATGACAAATGGATAGTGTTGAACGCCTCTTTATTAAAATCATTGGGGTTAGAATTTAATGAAGGGTTTCTTGAATGTTAACATGGTTGGAGGCTCACAGAGAGAGAAAGAATAAAAAAAAGTGTTTTGAATTGAATTATTTAGTTTGATGAGGTGTTGATAAAGGGGTAATTATGAAAATATGGCTTCGAAGCACCTGGGCAAGTGGGAATATTATTATTTCGAGACCTGGATGAGTTTTGATCGCTTTCGATGATACATGACCCCTTGTGCGATGAAAGGATTGGATATGGGCCTTCCAAAGAGGGGAAATTACTTGAATATTCATTGGGCAATTAGTTGTGCGTGTTTTGGATTGTCAACACATTTGGAAAATTTTTTGATTAATTCAATTTATTCATTCATTCAATTTGAAAGTTAATGCTTCTATTAGAATCAGGGAATATCCGATAATTCATGGATCAATTGATCGAATATTTTTAGAAATATTTGGAGAAAAATTTGAGCGGTCTGTTTTTGATTTTTCGGTTCTAATCTCGAGAGGGTTTTAAAAAAGGGGATTTTTCCTCTCTTTTTTTTCTTGAAATGTGTGGGAGAAAAAAAAGGTGCACTTGGATGAATGACGGAAGCGAGTTTTTGACTCACCATCTAGTATTGGGGCTTGGATTTTTTTCCCCATGGGCACGGAAGTTGCCTGATGTTTTGGACCAATGATATTCACATTCTGTAACCTTTGACACCAGCCACATGAGGAAATATTTATTTTTATGAATTGCAGAATCAATCTGAATTCTCAAAGACTTCGAAAAAGAAAAGAATTTTCATTTTTGAAAGAAATCGTTTACAAAATGTATTTTCTGAGTGCTTTCAAATGTTCGCGCAATAAAATGGCATCAGCATAATGCTGCAATGACTTTTCAAATTATGATTGTCATCTGAACTTTTGTGTCATCGCTGTGTTCTTTATAATTAATAAAAATTATCCTCGTTATATTCCCTAAACTGTCCGTATTCATTGGAAATGTCACCCAAATCTTGTAACATTCATCAAATCACTGATTATAAAATGATTAAAAATCAAAAAATTACAAAAAAAAAAATTTTTTAGTAACACTATCATTTTTTGGACTCTCTTCTTTATTTACGTTTCCAAGTCGTGCTCTGCTCTTCTTTTTCATGCCAGTATTCACCTTGGGAGTTGCGTTCTAGCAGCTCTAGTCTCCATACGAATCATTAATAACAAGTGTCTTATTGCACAGAGAGCCACACCTTCCTCCAAAACTCTAATTAATTTTTTTTTCTTCCCAGTCCCTTCAGTACCATTTCTCATAACAAAGTGTCTTATGGAATTCCATAATGAGCACATTGCTCAAATTAATATATTAAAAAAATATTTGGAATAAGTACCCTGACAGTAAGCAAAAGGTTTTTTGAGATTGTTATTGGAGTATGAATCCCTTTCCGCTTCTTTTACAGGAAGAAAATGACCGGAAAGAACAGTTGAATGAGGGTGCGATGGTAGAGGCTGCAGGTTATACCGAAGGCCACACATGACACTCCGTGTGAAAGTTTTGCGTGGTACCATCATATATATACACCAAAAACTCCGAGTAACGTGCTTCCACCAATTCCCCACTTTTTCCGGCCACTCTGTGGCCACTGGAAGATGATGGTCCAAATGTTATTTTTATTTTCCTACTCACTTGCTCTTTCTCTCTTCGGTACAGGATCGATTACCACTTTTTTTCACCCTCAGAGGGTTTCATACTCCCTTGGACACTACTTGGGGAAATACGTGCCAAGTTAAATAAACAAATTCATTTGAGGGCCTTTTGATGGGGATAAGAAGTGAATGATTTCTTTTCCTTTCGTTCTTGAGAAAACCAAGTTTACTGCATGTGTTTATATGTGTGTATGCATGTAATTCTACAACGTTTTCCGCTTCCGAAACACATGGGTTATGGGCTACTACGTGTGTCCAGTGGATGTTATGAGCTCCTTGGGAATAATTTACCACTTTTCAATGTGCAGATGGAGAGCAAATCGTTTAAATAAATATTAGGGTGCTTTGTGAGAATTTTTAATGTGAAAAATATTATTTTTAGAGTGATACAAATTTTTCGTGGATATTTATTGGTTTTAGGGAATTTTTTGGAGGTTCGAACTTTGGGATTGAAAAGTTCTGTACATGTGGAGAATTTTCTACTTTTTGAGATTGGATAATGCGCTTTTTTCTTTTTTTTTCAGTTGCAAATAAATTATTTCAAAGAATGAAAGCGTTTGAAAAGTTTGCCTCGAGTCTTTGGGAAGAAAAGGCTCTGAAAGAGTTTTTTTTTGGAGTAGGAAATGACCGGAAGTGTTCGAGGGGGTGGGCAGCTACCGGAGCAAACCCAGCGGCTTCTGTGCTCTTTAAAAAAAAAATGGGAAAAAAAGTCTTGGGGAAATGGAAAAAGTGCCGAGTGTGTTCGGGTTTATCCCCCAGAATGCGCCAAAAAAAAAAGTTGTCACCGAATAATTCCTCGTTTTATTTTGTTAAAAATGTTTTTTTAGAGAATTTTCTTTACAACTTTTTCAGATATTCAATATGATATAATATGTTAAACTCAGGTGGGAATATTCTTATCGTGAATATCAAATGTATTTTCACTCGATTGAAAATCCACCCCAGCATATGAACGTTTTCCCATTCCACAATCGTGCTCTTCATTCACACACATGTACGAGCGAAAGATTGACTCGATCAAAAGGAAAAAAAAGGCAAATTCTTTTACTGTGAATTTTTTTTTCACTGGGAAAATATTTCTTTTTTTTTTTCAAAGGGATAACTTTTCCGATTGATTGGTAAATAAAAGAGAAATTCTTGTGATCGAACATTCCCACACTTGTCCATGACACTTTATTAATCCACGTCAATGCAAAAAGGGTTGAGAATTATTTCCCTTTTTTTTTCTTCTTCACCCTTTTTTTTTTGAAGAATTGGGTAAAAAGAAAATTACGAAAAATTTTGTAAGAGTTACGACTTTACTCCCACGGGTTTCGGTCCTATTCAAATTGAATCGTAGTGAATTGCCAAACATGTGGAGGAGACTTTGAATAGGATGAGTATGGGCTCCCACGGTCAATGTGTATCACCCTCGCAGTGGGCCCCAATGGGCCTTCGAGAAATATTTTTTGGTAAAGGGGGGAATAATCGATGCCCTGGTTCCATCCTTTTCTTTTCTTTTTTTTTTCCTTTTTTTCCTATTTTACGTGGGGCCAGTTAATGGTGTATGGGCAAAAATTGCGTTCAAGAATTTTTCACGTTGAATTCGTTGATGGATTTCCCAGGACCTAAATTTACGCAGGTATGTGACGTGGATCTTTTCATATATTTGAATAGTCGTTTACATAAGGGGATGAATTTTTGTCGTGAATATAAGAGTGAAAAGTATACTACCTGGCAAGGGTTACCCATTGAAAATTTACATGTGTGGGGTATTTATTTTTCACATTTGGATGGAATGAAAGAAATGTGATTTTGAATTTTTATTTTTTTCTTCTTTCTATGAAATGAAAATATAGAATTAATTTATTTTTTTGAAAATATCTTGGAAATTAAGGGAGATAGAGCGATTTTGCCTCATTCCCTTTCTGCACCCCTTGAAATTCTCTATAAAAAAGGATTACAGATAAAAAGGGCGTATCTCCATTAGTTTCCAGAATATTTCATTTGGAATGAAAAACTACTGCATTAAAATCTCTTTTTTTTCGATAAAATGAAAATACAGACTAATTTCATTTTTTTTTTCATATTTTGGAGACTAAGGGAGATAGGGCGGTTATTTTTGCCTTCATTCCTTTCGTAGCTCTTGAAATTCTCTGCAAAAGAGGGGTTGGAGCACAAAAAGGGTATCTCCATTAGTTCCCGAGATATTTAATTGGAAATGAGAAATTACTGAAATGAGAAAAAAATTCTGCAGTTGTCAGAACGTGGGGAATTGGGAAAAAGTACGGGTGGATAGGATATCAATTAAATATATATATATGGTTCTCCTGTTATTTGAAAAATGGAATAGCGTGGGAATCCAAAAATTTCCGACGATATACTCGAACTCATCTGTGTTTTTACCTGTCCAGGGGATTGGAGAGATGAAATACTATCTGAAAGTATAGAGGGGGGATGAAAATTAGCCAGCTTAGTAGTTCGGGATGGACAGAGAGAGAGACCCTTTCAAGGATTTCGAGTAATTTTCAATACCAAATTCCCGGCCATTACCCTCTTCAGCATTAAGTGCTGGGGGTTATGCTCATCGATAGCCCCCACTTATAAAGAAATTGATAAAAAAAAAAGCTCTTTTTACACAGAGTTTTTCGATTTTACCGACCATGTTTAAATTATTTTTATTATTTCGTGACATCACTTCTTGCATATTTTGTATATATATATACGCTAAAAAAAAAATTATAGTAAAAACAATTGCATATTAATTCCATTGGTCCTCAGCAAATATTTTCTTGAAATAATTGAAAAAAGCTGTTGAATTAACTAAATTCAGTAAATTCAACAATTTATTAAATCATTTCAAAAAAATCTTTGCTAAGGACCATTTGCCTCAATATTTGATTGTTTGTGCCACTATTTTTTTCTCAGTGTAGGCGTTTGTTCACGAGAAATTCATCCGAATTTAAATGCAGAGGAACACATTTTTTTACACATTTTCAGAGAGAAAATTCACATTATTCCATAAAATGAAAATAAAAAAGTCGGAGATTTTTGCATTTCCATGTGTATCAAGAGCTGAATGAAGTCGTCAACGAGGGGGCAGGTGTGTGGGGCTATCTAGGATCTTGAAAAACCGGGGGTGGTCAGCTTCTTTTCTCGCGTGGCCACATAACACACACAGACACAAACACTTTATACTTGTTCATACACATTTTCACATCCTTCCCACGAGGAAAAAAATAAAGGGAGTAGTAGTCGCAGGTAGAGCTCTATCCTCTGTATCGAGTTTCACAATTAACAAATATTACGTTACGACCCCCGGGCTTGACCGATGCAAGTCGGTTCAGCTTCTTTTTTTTTTTCACTCCCTCCTACATTATTTTTTGGTGAATGGACACAGGCTATGGAAATGTGTTGGTTGGATCATCTCTTTCCGGTTCTTCAGTCCACGATACATAGATATATTGAAGTATCGTCTTACATTTGTGGTAAAATTTTTCATTCATCCTGGTTTTTTACGAAGACTTCTCTCTGGTCATTTAAATGTTTTTACGACAATTTTTTTTCATTACATTTAAATGGATTTAAAAGAAAAGATTTTCTGGGGGAATTTCTCTGTTTTTTTTTTTCATTGCTTCAGTTTAAGAAAAAATAGGGATTTTCCCATGGTAATTCTTTGGCTATCCCCGTGGCGCCAATTTTCATACACTTTTAAACAAAGTTCAGACGGTAATCTACGTTGAAGATGAAGATAAAACCCTCTCACCTAACGACACTGATACCATCAAGGGGTGAGAGATGAAAAAAAAATAAAAATTTCACGAACCGCTTAAATGTAAGAGCATTAAACTGACCCAATTCTACGAGATTTTCGTGCAACCGATCCAACCGTGAAAACTACCTCATCCTTGTATACCCCTTTTGGGTAATCTTCTTTGCATCAGGACGGCTATTTTAAGCAGTGTAAGAAGATGAGTTTGAAAATTTTCCCGAGAAGTCCTAATTTCTTGTTAAATTATCTACGGAATTTATTGATTTAATAATAAGGAGAAAAGGACTTAGGATTTATGGAAAAATGGATGTATCGAATCTAATTGCTGGAATTAGTTAACCCCTTTTTTTTTTTTGAAGACGCTTCAAAGATGATGTTTTTTTACACTCTTCTGAATTTTTTTTATAATTTTTGTTCGTGTAATTTATGAGATATGAATTATCAAAGCTACTAAAAATAGTGGTGGTGGGGAGGAAACGCCCTAAATCGGACAGAAATAACGAAGTTACTTTAAAAAACAGGGTTGATCCATTATTTAAAAAATATTGGCGAAGAGAACAGCATTTTAACTGAATAATAGAAGAAAAAAATATTCAATTCACCGTATAGTTATTGAGAAATTTCAATTAGAAGGTAGTCGTAATTATTTGCCTCTCTCTCTATCTCACGCATGTAATAGAAGATCAATGTAAAAAAATTGCGAGAAAAAAAAATTATATTCACAAGCTGAAGATATGGCTTTCGAATGATTTAATCACTTTTCCGGGTGAATTGGAGCACTTTTTCCCAAATTATCAGCAATTAATTGGAAACTAACCTACAAATTCTCATCTTTTCCTGTTTTATCAATCGTACTCTAGGATCCCACCTCAATTAAATTGACTCGAAAAGAGTCTCAAAGCTTTAATTAAGAAAAAATCAAATTGACTCCACAATGAAAAAAAAAAAAACAAATTCATCATTAAAAAATTAAATTAATTCCCAACAACCCAAAAAAAAATTAAAAAATTCACAATACAAAGCAATCAACTATTTCATGTGATTTTTCCCCAAGTTGAATAGAATTAACAGGTAAAGGGCCCATCCCACTGTGAAAAAGGGTTGCAGTCCAACTGCGGCAGAGAGTGATCATGCTGCATAACGACGGGCGGCGCGACGTCCCATCTATTGACCACTTGCAGATGTAAAGAAAAGCAGGTAAAGAAAAACAATAGCAATGAGCAAGTGAGAAAGACGCAAATATTTGGGGCTTTCACCCCGTTAAAAATGACCCCAATTGGAGGTCCCACTCGAGGGGCCCCAAAGATCTCCTCCTCCTTAAAATATTTTTGACGCTTAATTGCTCTGGAAAAGTGAGCCTTTTGGCGCACAGAAGGTGTGTTTATTAGTCAGAAATTATAAAACAGTAAAAACCCTCCGAAAAGTCGAAAACCTTTTCGTAGAATTTCCGTTGCAAATGGCAAAAATTTTCCCTACACTGTTACAATTATGTTGTATTCATTTATTTATTTATTACACTGACTCGTCACTTTGACTCCTGACACGGAGTTTATTGTGATGAATAATAACAGTTATACATTTTGAAAATTCTACCTGATGAAATTAGTATTTGTAATGTGAAGAATGCAATTTCAAACAAAATTTCGTCAATTCCTTTTTTTTTTCCCCAAATTTATCGCTCTAAGGGAACTTTTAGCCTCAAAAATTTTTGGATGTCACAACATTTTGGAATTTCACGTTCAACCTAATAGGAAAAAGGCTAAAAAAAATAAATTCCCATTTTTCCCTTTTCTCGATGACTAACGACAAGCATTTAGTGATTCCCTGGATAGATAGATCCTGTCAAAAAAAAAAAATTCTCGTTTAAATAATGAAGGTTAAAAAAGAAAATGGCCATAATCCTTTGACGTTTCCCAAGTCATGTACCTTTTGTCAAAGATTCTCTTGGGACCTGACATTCTCCCATGGGCAGAGGCTTAAAGAGTTGACTAGAAGTAAAAACACGCCTGGATTCAATGCCAAAAGCAGGAGAAAAAGGCATTTTTCAAACAGAAATTTTACACAACAATCTAAAAGAATCCTAAACGTTATTTGATTTTTTTCCATTTTCTTGATAATTATTTGGATATTTCAATGGATGAACAGCTGCACAGTAGGAGGCGTGTTCAGCTGATTGTCGAAAATTTGACAGACAAAAATTGATTCATGCGAAAAATGCGAATTTCTTTTTTGTCCTCATTTTTCCTGTTTCGAATTATTCCGAGAAGTCTCAATCGATGCATTTTTCACTCAGTTATTAGGAACTTTTTGACTTTGCGCCTTCTTGAGGATGAATAATCATTACAAACAGTTCATGAAATCAATGGAATTGACCTATAACTTCATGCTGTTTTATTGCACCTAGTTCTGGATGGTATTTGAAATATTTTTCAAAAACCTGAAGAAAATGAAATAATCTATTATGATGAATTTTTCTTTTTTACAGCTTTATTGTAATTTTCTGCAGCTTTTGTTGATTATTGAAGTAACCCTTGCGATTCTACGAAGGCAAAACCCATTACCTCTGATGGTTATTTCAAAAATTCGTATATATACATATATATATACCGGTCAGTGGGTCAAGTCAAATATTGAATTGAATGCATTATTTATTTCCTGTTTTATTGTTCACTGGTTAGTTTTAACCTTAACATACAATAAAATGAAAAATAGGATTACCCAGAAATATTTGGGGCTTCTTAGACACTTGGGTTAGACACTTAGACTTTTAGGTTTATTTAATTATGAGGAGTTTATTAGTCATTGTTAAGAATTTGTAATTTTTCCAAAAATGGCGGTATGCAAAAAAAAAATTGACTTTTAACCGAAGTTGGGTATTTTTGGAAAATTACACTCAGCGAACTGTCTAGAAAAAAAATATTTAAACAGGTAATTGTGAATTATTTTTATGGGGTAAAATTATGAATAATTTCTGACCGTTTTATGGCTTTTTAAGTAGGAATAACCTTGAAAATCTATTATTTTCTGTAATAGAATTAGGTATTTTTGCAATTTGTTGGGGGTAAAAACCGCTCCATTTTTTGGGGTTTTCAGGTTGACTTTTACCGATTGTTATATGACGGTGGGACACTTGGTGGATGACTCGAGGCATCTGATGGGTTGTGGAGCTTGGGGGGGTTGTAAAAATATTGGGACACTTCTTCAGGCGTTTTATTATTGCAAATGCTTTACAGTATTGTTTGGATTCTTGGAAAGGCGCTGTTTGAAGGCACCAGTTGGACACAAGAAAGTTCGAAAGTTTTGAATATTCTCGATTTTTTTCTTTTTTCCTTTAAATTGTGGTCTTCAAAATTGGTGAATTCGGTCCATTTGACAGATAAACTGATTTTTTCTCTGTTTACCCGGTAAACACGCAAATATTATGCAGACTCGTTGTAATATTATTGGAAAAGGGGTCACGCGCTCCAATGCGTCAAACCAACAAACAGATAACGCCACGAGTGTTTGACTTGCGGCTTAACTCGAGTCTCCAAAAAAAAAAAAGGAGAAGAGGACATTTGGAGACAATTTTCCCAAGTTTGTGGATTTTTCTGTCATAATAATATTTATTATTACACAATTTCCATTGAAGAGCCCTTTTCACTCGTTTTCATTCTGGCCTCGTCATCCAAAAAAAAAAAGAACCTGCAAATTTTCGTAAAACACGCCTGAAAAATCTACAATGTTTACACACGATGAAATTCACCGTGACGATTTTTTTTTTTCAGTAGATGAATAGAAATAGAATACGGATGATAGAATCCATGAAAAAAAAAAAAACAAGTAAATAGGATTTATTTTTCTTCTCATTCTTGAGGAACGTATCGAATTTTTTCTCTTCAACGAGAAAAACTTCCGGATCTTTGTTCAATGTTTAACCAATCTTGAGACGCAGAAAAAAAAACCGCAAGGTTGTCTTTTGCTACCTTGTTTGGTACACACAGTGTTGTACTGTGTTATCCCTTTTGTCGGCACAAGAGAAAAAGCAAAATAACTGGGAAGAAGACAGAAGTTGACAAAACATGACAATCATAACCATATAACCGTAACTCGTCTCTCATGATGGGGGTGGAGCTGAAAACGTTGTAACAATGAAGAAACTGACGAAAGGGATCATCCTGGACAAATATTATTTTGACGTGATTTCTTTTTTTTTTTTTTTTTTCTTTTTTCTCAGTGAACACGTCTTTTCTTATTCTTCTGGGCATTTGGATTTCATCGAGCGTTGTAATGTTTTTTATTCCCTTAATTTATTTACGTAAAAAATTTTTTGAAAGCAAAAGAATGGGGTTTAAATAGAGATAATAGAGTTTTTAGATGAATTGACTCTATTTCACTAGTTTTTTCTTAATATCTCGCGAATTAGGCGAAGTAGAGCGATTTTGAATTCTTTTTTGACGAGAATCTCAAAAGCTGCAATAAATCTTCGGCTAAGAAGCGAAAGGGCGTAAGTGTTATGCTCATACATAGCACTTACGCCCTTTTAACTCTAAGGCAACTAAATAATTGAGGTGAAATCACCCTATTTCAATTGATTTTCGAGATATCCTTTTAAAGAACGACTAAAAAATTCATTATCCTATTTTACTTTATATTTTTCTGCCCATCTTTATTAGCTAATATTTCGGAAACTAAGCGAGATGAAGTAATTCTACCGGAATCTTTTTTTTGTAGAGAATTTCACGAGTCGCACAGAAGAATTGGAGCCAAATAGCTCCATATCACCTATTTTCTGAGATATTCTTTAAGAAAAACTGATAATGGAATAAAATCGATTTGTCTGAAAAATTCATCTCCTTCGCCAAAAATGTAAGTTGAATTAGAGGAGAATCGTTGATTGAACCTCTGAGTTCGTTTTCATATTAATTTTAATTTGTAGAAAATTGTAAATTTAGAATAATCGTTATTCTCGAATTTTCTCGAGGACTCCTTTATTTTCCATCATTGATTACGAATTTACGGGTCCAAGGGCTTTATAATAAAAGGGGTTTGAAGATGTAAGAAAGAAAAAAACGTAAGGAGAGAAAAGAAAGTGGAAAAATTTCTCGTCGTAACGTAGTGAAGTTATAAAACGACAGCCAACGGTAACTGTGTAGCTCTTGGAGCGTAGCTCAGTGTCGGGATAGAAAGACGCAAAGTTGTGTTCTCTTTCACTCCCTCACAGCAACCATGTATCCAAGTCGTATAAGAATGTTAGCCACCGAGTAAACGCGTATATATACCCGTTGAAAGGTTCCTTTACGATGTCGTAACGAGTATTATATTTCGTTTCAGCCACGGTCGTCTTGGCATGTCGCGATCATAAAGCGCATAATGTTATATCTTCGAATAAAAAAGAAAGGGAGAAATATCGAAGTAAAAAAAAAGAAGAAAAATAAATTCAATGACACATAAAAATTCTCATTTTCCAACTTATCAGAGTAATTTTTCTTCGTAGAACAGCTGTTTTTAATAAAAAAGGAATTTTTCATTTATCAAATAAATAGAAAAATATTTTAATAATTCGCGCTTTCTTTTTTTCTGAGTGTAAAATTTCGAATTTGAAACTCTTAAAAAAAATAACTGTAAACTGATTTAAGGCACTGGCAATTTCTGAAAAACCGTAAAGTCAGGAAAATTTAACCGTTTTTACCTTCTTCCTATTTGACAACAAAAGTGAAATAATATATATACACCATTGAAGAAAAAAAAAAAAGAAGTTTTTCTTGAAAATTTGCATGCTCCAAAACTCCTCTGACCTCCCAGGGATATAACAAAAATGGTAAAAATGGTTGAGTGCGGTTTATGGCTTTATGCCGTCCGTATTTTAGCGATATTTGGAACAAAGAAGCCTGACCTAACTGTTTCATGCCCCGAGGCCATTTCCCCATAGTATCGACATATACATTAAAAATATAACAAAATATAGAAATGAATAATCATTTGAGAAGTTTTTTTTTTTTTTCAAATACAAATCTAGAATTTTCGACGTTTTTCTCATTCTCTCCTCTTTAAATATTTGTTTTGGACCAAAGCGGATTGGATTATGCATTTTATTTGATGGAAAAATGAGCCTCCAGGACAATTCGATTATCCAGAGATTTACAAAAGAGGCCCATGATGGACGTACGTCTCTACACCCTTTTGTATGGAGCTGTCTCTCGTGAGATTACGTCAGGACTTGGATACTACCGGAGCGTCATAAACCTGTCAGCATCACGTGGCTATTCTCCCGCGCATTTGAGGGAATTTACCTCAATCGAGATTTTGTTGCTCCTTCAATTACGTCAGGAAGAAAATTTAAGGCGTGAGACTTTCGTGTGTTTGGAGTGAAGCTTCTTGGATTCAAGCATTGCTCTTTTTGCATTTGTTAACGATTCTTGGTTCAATGAATCATTTCTCCAAACGAGTCTCAATGCGAGCCTAGAAACACCCCAGAGACTCATCAAAGCGCCAAAAATTCAAAGAAAATTAATAAATTCTATGTTTTCAAGTTGGCAGAGCGATACTCCCAAATTACCGGAATTTCTCTATATTTGACACGTTTGCCTAGAACATTCCCTATATTTGACACATACTTTTATTCCTCACCAAATCACACTTATGGCTCAATAAATCGCAGTGAGAAACAGAATCGTCAAAGATAGAGGGAGCATTCAGTCAAATATAGAGGAATTCCAATGTAACACAGTACATGCAGTATTTAGTGCCTATAACGTATGCAGCAGAGAGAGATTAGGAATGATTATCCTTTCCTCGTTTGCCTTCTTAACTATTGATTAAACTCGGAGAAGGGGAAGTGTTTCAATTTTTCGTCTGATCCAGGCCGATTTGTCCTAGAACGCCTGAAGAATTTTTACTTAAAAAAAAATCTTATTTTAGCCTTGAGATCGGAGGAATTTCGGAGGACATGCAAATTCATGGTCAAACCGTTATCGAATTGGTCAACCTTGGTGGTCTGCATTTTCAACAAAGAACGATTGGAATTCGCGGCACGACTCTCTGTATTTGGTTGTAAAAATGAGGGAACAATGTAGTTTGACGCTCCAGATTTCCACGCCTGTTAAAACGAGAGCGACGAGGGTTGCAACCTTGAGTGAAATTTTCCGTTCTTTCCACGAGGAAAAAGATGCCAGAGAAAATAAAATCTGATAGCCATGCAGATTACCAAAACTAATGGCAAAAATATCCCGGAAGGACAAAATTTCCGAATTTCTAAACGAAATTTTGCCTTTTTTCTAGTCCACTAAAAATCATCAATTTTGCCGGAAAATTTGGCGCAACGACGCGAGAGACGAATATAATGGAATCAACGCGGTTCATTGCATTGGAGTTACAATGCAGTTGATGAGGTCCGTCAGGTCGTTATCAACGTAACTACAATCTCACGCTTGGATTCGTCATTGTGACCCCTCACACTGGAATTGATCCACGGAATTAAAGGGAGATGTTGGGTGGATGGGCAAGGGTGGGGGGGACGTGTGTAACTAGCGCAGTTGCATCATTGCGATTTCAGCTGAGGGTCCAGTAGACACAGTATGGGCGTCCAACTGTGTTCCACATTGCGATTGTTCGGCCATGAAGACATCGAGTTAATTCCAAGTCACATGATACCATGGTTTTTTCATGAGTTCATTTACAGAGGCAATCCAATTAATTTTATTTATTTTTATCGTCGTCGAGACTAATTAAATAAAATAATGAAAAAAAAAAAAGTGGGGAGTCTTCTGTCTTAATTAGAACGTGTTAATTAATTGGAAATAGTGGAAGTACAGGTTTTTTTTCATTTTTTCATTGCTCTGTCTGTGAATACAAAGAAAATTATTTTTCCAAACGAATGGAGAAGAACTCCATTTTTTAGGGGGCCAGTGAACTCAGTGCATCATTGGGGAAAGGATCGTCTGTCTCTGCCCCCTTCCCCCCCCCCCCCCCCTTCTCCTATCACGAATTTTTTTTTGTCACGCCCGTGAAAAATATCGGCAGTCATTATTTTTCGCACCCTCTGACACAAACCCCAACTCGCCCTGCGGTCAGTAACTAGCTATGAAATGAAAGAAAAACTCGGAATAACCACAATTCGGCAATTATTGATGTCAGAAAGGATCGCGTGACTATGATAAATCTATGGAGGCCTGGAATTTATTACAACTGCTGTTGCGATACAGATGAGAAAAATTATGCTATGTATACTCAATTTCATTGAGTGAATTTTGTAAGGAGAGAGGGGGGGCTGAGCTCCCCATGTTGAGGCTTTTTAGGAAGGATAAAATTGTTTTATGAAAAATGAGGGAAAAATCGAAATTACTGACTTCATTTTATCGAGCATATGTGACTAGTATTTTCATAATTTTAGAGTAATGGGACGTTTTTATATGGGGAATCGGAGAGCACCGGAGAACATCCGATAAACAAGAAAAAAATGAGTAGAGAAAGTTAGTTTTCAATCAATTGTTGATAATTTGGGGAAATATGCTTTAATTTACCCCGAAAAGTGATTATACTATTCGTAAGTCATGTCTTCAGCTTGTGAATATAGTTTTTTTCTCTCGAATTTTTTTTGCATCAATCTCCTATCACATGCATGAGACAGAGAGAGAGGTAAATAGTCACGACTACCTTCTAATTAAAATTTCTCAATAACTATACGGTGAATTGAGTATTTTTTTCTTCTATTATTTAGTTAAAATGCTGTTCTCTTCGCCAATTGCTTTCAAATGATGGGTCAACCCTGTGGTTTTTTAGTTATTTCGTTATTTCTGTCCGATTTATGGCGTTTCAACTCCACCACCGCTGTTTCCAGTAACTTTGATAATTCCTGTCTCATAAACTGCAGGGACAAAAATTATGAAAAAATTCAGAGAAATGTAAAAAATCATCATCTTTGATAAGGCATCAAAAAAAAAAGGGGTTGACTGTAACTCGAGTTCACTGAGATACTAATTTAAAGCCACAAAGACACGAGAACGTTCCAAATCGACTCGTGCGTATCGTCAGGCGCCGCGTAAGCGTGCTCAACACGAGCTACTATAAGATCTCTTATTTTTTTTTCCTCCTCTCTTCATTCGTATAACAAACTGGCCCATTCTTCCATGACTGCCAACGCCGCCCCTCGCTTTATCTACTTTTTTTTTCTTCGTTCCATTTCGCTCCTTTTTTTTCTTTCCTTCTTTCTTTCTTCATTCTGTTTCCACCCGGGTACAGTGTGTCTGCATTCCGACCTGATGTTTGGCAATATCTTAGGAGGGCACACGGTGGAGATTATTCGAAGGGAGAGAAGGAAAAAAAAGAGCGGCTCGTTTATTACAACGGGAAAGGAAGAAGAGCAGGTATAGGTACAGAGGCCCGAAGGATTAGCCCCAGCGCTCAGATAAGAACGCGAGATTCGGCGAAAGTCGAGTTTAAGTATTTCGGATTCTTCTCTTTTTTTTTTCTACAGAGAATGCTTCTTCTTCTCGTATTTTTCATTCTCAATGAGGGAACGAGGTGATATATTCTTGGATTATGGCTGGAATTTGATGTTATATATGAAAAAATCGGTTGAAGTTGAAGGTGCTATTCGAGATGGGAAGGTTCTGATGATTTTGTTGAAAAGCTGAGAGAATTTTAAGGAGGTTGGTCACTAAATGCGTTCAAATGAAAAAATTCTGAAAATTTTCAATGTTATTGTTGAATATCCCATACGACTCGTGTTAAATTTTTAATTCGTTCTTGAACCTAGTTTGGACGTAATAAATTAATGAAAATCCCTGGTTATACACAGCCTCTTATGGGCATACTGAGCCATACCGATAATTCGGAGACAAAAAATTGAAAATCTCGTGAATGACAATTGAGATTTCATTGGAAAACTGATCAGTACCTTCCTTGAACAATTAGGAAAAAAAATTGACCATTTTTTCGGGGCCTTACAGACCTTTTACAATTGCAATTTATGGTTTTATACAATTCCTCGATCAAAACTCACGTGTCGAGTAACTAAAATGGCATCGCTGCGTGACGTAGCATTATGTCTGTGAGAGCTCGGTATGTATGTGTGGATACAGTTTGAAATATATTTCAACTGCAGCGTTGTCAAAGTTCCCGAGCCCATCTCGCAATCAATTTTCTTTCATTTTTTATGACATTGACAACATTTGAGGTGATTATTTATTTTCAAAAATTATAAGAGGGAATAAAAAAATTATTATGATGATTTTCAGCGAGTAATTAACTGATTAGAGGTCAGAAAAATATTGTCTATTTTCGTGTTCAGGAATTGGTATTAGCTCGGGATGCCTATGCTAAAGCATAGGCATTCTCCCCTGCCCGCGCATCCCGCACAAGTGGTAACCAACCTCCTTAAGTAAAAAACATGGGTCAGAATGAATTTTCATTACTTTTTTTAAATTTCAATTTTTTCGGTTGTGAAAAAAATCTTTTTTTTTTGGAATTTCTCTGGTTCTAATGGTTCTAGCGTAAAAACTCGATGATCAATGTAAAAGTGCGCTCAGTTGCGATCAATTTGAATAATTCCAATTCTTTTCATCCATTTTTTTCATAAGTTACGGGTCACCTTATCACAATCATTCTTTCCCTTGCATTTTCTTCTAAAATCGTTAAAAAAGAATGAAACATGTATAAATTGATGGAAAATGAGCTCAATTATCCACTGGTCATCGATTTTTCGAGTTACGCCTAATAGAACTGGAAATCTCCCCGAAAAATAGATTTTTTCGAAAATAGAAAAAGACAAAGTTTTACTATTAACCAAAAAAAAAGACAAATTCTCCAAAAATGCTCAAAAATCGATTGTGGCACAGGTTTTCCATCACATATTTCCACTCCCTTTCAATGAAATCATCAAAAAAAAAATCTACCTCAAGCCATTTCCCCAAAAACTTTCATTTCACCCCATTTCCCTCTTCAAATCTCCTCTCAATGTTTACATGCTCCACAAAATTAATTGCAATTGAGTCATCACGATGCCGTTATTCTCCGATCCAGTAACCCAATCTCAATAAACAATAGCGCGTGCTGGTGACAGTGGGGCACGGGCGCATGCGCAGTGGGTCGCGCCAGTGGCAGATGCACGTTGAGTTTTTTAAAAGTGGAGGAAAAAAAAACAGAGCCGATTGGGGGGAATGAAGGGGGGACAAAAAGAGGATAAAAAAAAAGGAAGAGAGATGAAAAAGGCGCGTGCCGGCATCAACCAGAAATACTTGAACGCCCCCGTGAAGAGTGCCTGCCACGCCCGCTATAAAACGGGCCCCGAGAGTATCGCAGTGGCCCCCGTGTGTGCCATCACTCCAAACACACACACACTTAATTTTTCCCCTGTTTCTAAAATTCCCTTTTTTTTTCCAAGTAACAAGTAAATATGGCTAATTTCAGTAATTACAAAGCTCACTCGTCATCAGTTGACATCTTATCAGAGCATCGAAAGGACACTATAGTATATATATATACATAGAACATTTGTACGTTTATTACCATTTTTATGCCTCAAAAAAGACGGAATAAAGGGATGATGATAAATTATCCGAAAAATGGTGGAGAACGAAAATGTAAATATTTTTAACATTTGTTAAATGTACTGGGATCAAATTGGCCCCCCTCGTGTGTCTGACATATTTCTGGAAAAGAGAGAAATAGAAAAGGATAAAAAAAAACGCAGATTCGTTACGGAATTTTACGAGAGCGCGGAATAATACCGGATGGAATAAGAAAAAAAAATGTTGAGAGAAGAGAATAGATGCGGTTTGGAGTAAAACATCGGAAAGTCGAGAAGGGTGGCATCTGCGTACCGGAGAAAACTAGAACGGAGCACGCTTCAGGTTTTTTTTTTTTATTATTATTTTCATTTAAAATCCTCTATCCTTTATTTTCGATGGCGCGAGCGGGTTTTTGGCTCTTTCTTTTCTTTTTTTTTTCATGAAAAACTGTAAATTGTACGGTTGGGTACAAGGGGGTCGACAAAACGGGGCCACGCGAGCTATTTTTTTTTTTTTTTCGTAGCGAAAGGGGAAGAAAAAGGGCTGGAACTCTTTCGTTACCGTTCTCGTTTTTTTTTCACTCTTCTCTTCTTCCACTTTTCAGTGAAATCAAAAAAAGGGGAATTTTTCGAGAGCAACCCTTGATTTACAGTTTCACGGTTTGATTGAATTTTTTACATGAAAAACGTTTCTTTTTTTCACGTTTATTCAACGATTTTTGGAAGACAAAAAATTTTTTTTGATATATATGTATACATTTTTCATTTTAAACTGTGAAAAATGAATTTTAAAGAAATCTTTCATTGAGTTTTTCCACTCAATCTCTTTAATGTAATGTGCGTTACACTCTTTCTCAGCTTCTTCAAGCAATGAAAATAAAAATGTAACTCCTGATTCATTGCCACTGTAGTTGCCATTTATCCAACCAGAGTAGAGAGTTAATGCGAGACATTACCCACTGAGGAACACGAGTGAGGTAGCAAAGAATGAATATACTCTCGCTTCATCTCTCATTTTTCATTGTTACACCCGCAGTTTCGATCCATTGCCGTTTAACGCGTACTCAACATAGGTGGCAAACGCTTATTTCTACTCTAGCCAATCGAGAATCCTTGTGCGGGACGTTTCGATCACTTTTATGCACCATAAAAATAGAAAATTCCTTGTTCATGTAAGAATCTACTGTATTTTTCATCGTTAAAGCCGGAGCAATCAATCTGGAATAATATGGAATAGTCTCATTTACTGAAGTTTTTTTTATTCAATTCATTTTGCTCGTGTCATTAAAAAAAATCGCCTTCGGCTCATTTTGCAGCCGAGACTCATAAGAAAAGTGCTTTACCGCACTTGTTTGATAATATGCTATTCTACACACCGTGAAGAAAGTAGCCACTTTTTGCACGCTATGAAAAAAAAACCACTTTTCGCACGCTATGCGAAAAATAGCCACTTGTTGCACGCTACACGTACGGTTAGTGGCACTTTTCACACTTTGTACATGAAAAAATCTGCAGTTTACACGTGCAAATAAAGATTTTCAAGCTCATGTGATTAAACAACTTGCCCTCAGCTCGTTTTGCAACCTCCCTCTCGTCAAAGAATTACTTTACGGCACTTGTCAGGTAATATACTATAGGAATTAATTGATTCCTTTTGGTAAGTATATTTAGCATACATGAGAAAAAAAGAATAGTAGTATGAAATGAAAAGAAAATGGAAAATGGATACATAATAATATCAAGAATTAACAAATTTCAAAGGAAAAATCATATTTTCAGTCCACAAGATGAAAGAAACTCGTCCATTATCCAAAGCAGGCTGAAATCCAGCAAACTCAGGAAAATGTTGACAAATGTCAATATTGTACGGCGAGAAATGACCTTTTTGCCTCAATAATCGAATCATGTTTTTTTTTTATCACAAAGAAAAAAAAAAGAAAATGAAAGAATAAACGTAATAGAGAGCACGTGGTTTATCTATGAATGCTTTTTATTCAGTATTACCCCTTTTATTGGACAAAGTCGGGAGTAGGATTTCAGCCAATCAAGAGCCACGTGGGATTGACGCCCGAATGGTTGTGTTGTGACAGGAGCACAAATTACGTTCTTTTCAACCAAAGAAAAAGCGAAAGGGTGAATTAATGGGATAGGGTTGCACAACGGGTTAAAAGCCATGGCCGATACTACAAAATGGTGGACTATTCTTATTCTATTTATATGTCATCCACTCAATTAATTTCAGATCAAATTACTTTATTTTTCAAAATTTCTGATTGGAAGAAAAGCTTAAAAAATTGAGGAATAATATAATAAATATTGTTTTCATCCTAAAAAAACTTTGTAATAAACAAAATTAACTTCCCATATCATTCACATCCGTTTCCTCTCTCCCCCCCTCCACCGTCAACACGTCAAATGAATCATCCAATTTTCGCGACATGAATATTCCTCGATCTCGTAAAGCATAGTTTCCTGTCACCGGATCTCATTGTGTAGGTACTCACGTACGTGAGTAAATGGTAGAAAAAAAAAGAAAATAAAGTGAGAGAAATAAAAAATGCTGGGGGTGGGTGGGCCTCTGAGACTCTTGAATGAATTATTTAAAGTGAGAGAGAACGTTGAATTTTGAATGAGTAAATTCATGAGAGCAAGAAAAATAGAATGATACATCGTAAATTCAATGTTGCCCACGTGTATCATGTCCGGAAAAGGTGCGAAACCTGGCTGCTTAATGAATCTAACTGGGTGCCTGCTTTAAATGCTCGACGAGTTAGCTCGTTTTTTGAAGTGTGATCTATTGTGGCAACAGGCGGGAAATAGGTTTTACTACAACAGCATTTTTATGTGTTTCATTTACATATTTTCTTGTTTTCTTGACGGAAAAAAAGAAAGAATTCTGACTGATTTTTTTATGGTAGGATAATTCGATTTTTCCTGGGTTTTTTGGTTTTTTGGTTATTTCTTCTGAAAAATAAAGTATATATTATATAATTTTATTCTCTCTTTGGGTCTCTGGGTTACGCCAACGGTCATCCTTTTCACCCCAGAGTCTGGTTAAAGTTTATGTGCCTTTAACAAAAAAAAAAAAGAAAAATAAAGGGAAAGAGGAAGAAACGAATGTCCATTGCTCGGAGGGTTGAGGGGTCAAGGGGTTGGCCAGCTGGCGCCGGACGGTTGTGCAATGGACCCCGCGTGAACCAAAAATGGGGGGAGGAAGCGAGCAAGAGTGAGAGAGCTGGAACACGAGGAAAAAAAGGGGGAGATACTGCTCGAATGTGTAAAAGAAAAAAGAGGAGAAGTTGTGTAGAGGGGTTGCTGCATTGTCCCTGGGTTTTTGGACGAAAACGACTGTGACACGATGGCCGGCTGTGTCCAGTCGCCATTGTTGGACACGATGATTTTCAAGAGTAGGGGGGGAGAATGAAAATTCTCTGGTGACCGAGATAAACGCAACTTTTTGGCTGTTGCCTCTTTTCTCCACCTTTTATTCACGATTAACCCTCGGATTAATACCAAGGTTCACACATCAGATTTTATTCTGATTTATGTGTTGAATGTTTGAGATTGGGAGGAAATACTCAGAGAATTCACAGTTATTCGAGAAGAACTATTGGATCACAATAATCAATAACATCTTAACGAAAGCCATTTTTTCCAATTTTTAAGATGGCATATTTATGTTAAAAAATGATCATTTTATTGAAAATACACTGTTAAGAAGAGTATTTTTTTAATGTTGTTCAAGACGTTATTGCTTATTACTGTTACAATTAAATGATGAACTGTAAAAAATTCGAACGTTTTCATGCTTCAAATTTCCCGCACTTCTGCAGACACCCCCGTGATAATTTCCGCTCTTTACCTGAGCGCGTGTGTGGCGCGTTTCCTCTAAAAAAAAAAGGATCAACGAATTAATACATCGTGATGTGAGAGGTGTTTCCCTTAAAAAAAAAAATCCTCGTTTATACCTGCACGTGGCAAGCACAAAAAACTCGATAACCGCGCGTCGTTTCACTTTACTCCTTTTTTTTCTTCTGTTATTGAGGGTCGCGCAGTTTATCCACCGAGTGATAGATCACGTGGCCTGAAAAACCTTCTGGGCAACCCCTTTTCCCACTTTTTTATTCCTCTCCTTTTTTTTAGAAAAACTTACCCCTTGACTTTATTGACTTTTATACCTGCTCGATAAATACCACTTTCGCTTGTCTCATATGTGCCTCAAACATAGCTGTCGCACCCTTTTTTTTGGGGTATTTTTAACCCCTTTCGGGGTTTATTGGATGGCAATATGTTACACGTCATGGAGTACTCGAGCAAATTTATTCCCTAATACGTTCCCTTTTTTTTTCTGGATCAGGTGGATCGACATTTGATAGCAGAAACATTTTTGCATTTTTTTGCTTCAAATTATTAAGAAAAAAATGGATTGCCGGCGAAAAGATTGGAGAAATATACAACAATTATTTTTTATTTCATGACATCACTATAATGGCAATTTCGATCATATAGACGTTCGTTCGTGAGAATTTCAGCTGAACTTAAATGAAAAGAAGGCCCGAATTTGCTTGAGTATTTAAACTTCTAACCCATTCAGGTTGTAGAAGTTGAAACTCATATTATCGCGTAAAGATGTAAATTAATTAATTAAATAATTCAATTGAATTAATTGGAAAACAATTATTTTTCTTTTTACCAGACTGAACTGAACTTCTTCAATGCATTTTCTGTATGCCATGCGGAAAGTAGCCACTTTCTTATATATTATGTTCTATATATAGAAAAAAACTGCACTCTACACGTGTGGTCGAGATTTTCAGGCTTGTGTGTTAAAAAAACTCGCCTTCAGCTCATTTTTTTTACCGCACTTGTAAGATAAAACACTAATACTCAATCAATTGATTCATTTTGCTAAGTCCATTCAATAGACATAAAAAAAATAAGAATAATAGTGTGAAATGAAGAGAAATACAGAATGGATACATAATAATCTCATCAATTAACAAATTTCACTACTTAATTTATCCCTGAAAACGTTCCCTTTTTTTCTGGATCAAGTGAATCACATCGACAATAGATAGCAGAGTGTTTCTGATTTAAAATTCATTTTAGCCTTTTTTTCCTTATTTTTTCAAATTATTAATAGAAAAATGAATCACCGGAGAAACACAAATGGAGGAATACACAGTAATTATTCCTTTTCTTTCCACACTGAACTAAACTAAAGTTCTTCTTCTTTTCCACCACACATTTTCCCCCGTAATAAACAATAATTGCGACGAGAAATTCCATGTATTTCCACCTTCATAAAGAATTCACGATGAGAGAACACAATAAAAGGGGTTCCACTCTGACGTGTACATGCAGACAAGTGAGTTGATCCTTTCCAACACGCTACAATACGCCACTATCATTATTTAATAAACATTAAATTACACAATATCTACAGATAAGTTGTTCTATTGATCCATAACATGTCTTTACTCCCACGATCGTGATTACAACTTATGTGGGTATTTTTCGATTCCCTCTTTGATGCATTCACCTGTACAATCCAAAGAAGGGGTGCCAAACCCTTGCTCGAAAAGAAAAAAAAAACCCATCAATTGCCCTCTGATCGTTTATGAAAAATATATTAAAATACCACCTGTCGAGATGTTGCACTGTGCACTATTGTATAAAGGAGGAGAAAAAAAAGGGGTTTTTCAGCCTAGGAGGATAAATGGCAACCCTTCTTCATCCAGCCCCTCTAGCTTTCTAATTTTGGGTCTCGCAGGTATATATTTTTCAGTGCATCCCGAGTAAACAACCCTTTTTCAGGGATTCCCCGTGTTATTATGTCATATTGTGGATACACACGTATTTCTCAAGAGAGAGAGAGAGAGAGAGAGAGAGAGAGAAGAGATGGAGGGGAGGAAAAAAAAATAATACCTGATGAAGGTCGAAGGTCCCAATCCTTTTCACGTGTTTGGAATGTGGGACCTATGGGGATTTTATGGTCTGGTAGTTTACCCTTTCGTGGGACCTTGGAAAGAGAGAATTGAGATTAAACCACGAGAAAAAAAAAAGAGGAAAAAAAAGGTGCTTCATCAGGTGCACGAATGGATCTATTAAAGTGTAATAAAATTTATTGGGGGGATGATTTTTTTTTTTCAACGTCTCGCTGTTTAAATAGTCGAAGGCATGAGACTTTCTCTGAGACGACGATTGGAAAGTAAATTTTTCAATGAAATTCTCTCTTTTGTGTCAATGGTATTGAGAGAATTGACGGAAATCGAGGAAGAGTGAACGGATTTCGAGAAATGCTTGAACAAGTAAAAAAAGAGATTCAATGAATTCTGAGAATTTATTTGCTTTTATTGGTACTCACTGGTATTGAAGCACTCCCGGTGGTCGTCATTACCCCTTCATCCAGCTTGGGATAAGAACTGAAAAGAAAAAAGAAAGAGGAAAAATACAAAATACCAATAATGAAGGTCACAAACGGATCAGTAGAGTTAAAAAGCCAATAATTATCGGCGGCACAGTGAAACGATCGTTCTTTCACAGGGCAATCGGTAACCGGAAGTGGGTGGTCATACTGCCAATGAAGAAAAGGGGGATGAAAGGACCCCATGGAATTACGAGGATTTCTCTCATTATTTTTTGTTTTTCTTTCTTCCTCCTTTTTTTCATTCTTCTTCTTCTTCTTCTTCTTTTTGAGGAAAAAGGTAAGAATAATGTTGGGGGTAAATTAGCGAGTGCAAGATAATGAGAGGACAGTTTGAGCCGACAATTGTCTTTCAGGTGAAATTGGAGGCGGAAAAAGGCCTGAAATAGCATTGGCTACGTACCGAAAAGGGGTGTTTTAACGGAGAAAACCATTTTCACTGAATTTAAAAGAAAAACGTGGTGGTCGCTATAGAAAAGTCTCTTCTCTGGTGGTCCATCAATTTTTTCATTTTTCGCTCATTCTTGACGAAGAATCCACGATAATTCCTCAATTATCAACTGATTTTCGAGACTTTTAGATTGTCTGAAAATAACAAATTAGAAATAATATTTCATTTAATATAAAACATTTTCAAGGATTTACCCAGTAGTGCTTCGTTGTCGTTCTCTTTGTCCCAATGGAAGGTCGTTGTTCTGTACTTTGAAGTTAGAAAGCTTCGTGAACACGATTACAGAGTCAAAGCCAGGAGGGTTGGACAGCACTCTCTGGTCACTTGTGTGGCTTTTTTTTCTTCTGATGCTTACTGACTTTTTATTTTATTTTTCATTTACTGAAGAGAGTAGAAAAGACTGGTAGCTGGTGTGAGAGTCAGCCAATGGCGATGATTACGCCCACTGGAATTGAACGCATTTCGGGATTTCCTATGCAAAAAGAAAAAAAAACGATAATTAGTTGGTGAAAGTATTTATGTTTGAAGAATTTTTAGAAAAAACGGAAATCTTAAGGTCTTTCGATGGATTTGATGAATTATCAAGTGAAAATAATTTTAGACCTCTTTTCTCCTCTTCTTCTTCTTCTTTTTGAGTAATGAGGAAGCTAAGTTTAAGCCACTGTAAAAATAATCAGCCAATTTTTTGCGGTCACTCGATAGAATGAGGAAAAAAGTGCTGCAGTCATTGATACAACAATGGCATGAGTATTCTCGGGTTATTGTGTTACATTTGGCTCATTGGCATCCCACTGGGAGTCAGAAGGCACGCGTTACCTCAGTTTTAGTAGCTTAGTTGCAGCATCACGCGGCATCGAGAGACCAGTTAAAAGGAGGAAAATTCCCTTTTTTTACTAGAGGCATAAAAGTTTTTCAACGCTTTTAATTTTCTATCACCTCGAGAACTTCTTGGAATTTTCGATGATTAATAGCTCTGAAGTGTTTCATTAATTTTTGGAAAAGCCCAAAAAAAGGAGCGAGTTGATGAAATCGAGTGCCATAAAATTATTCAGTGAATTAATAGCATTTTCTAATATTGAAAAAATTCTGCGGGGTGAAACTCAATTTTTTGGGGGCTTTTTACTATTAGCAGGAACACTATCACCTCAAAAAAATCTTGAAAAAAATTCTAGATGAGTCATAATTCGCCTCATTAAAGACTTTAATATCACCTGTAATAGAGGCTGAGCAAAAACACTTTGGAAAAAAAAAACGTAAAAAAACCATTGAGTCATTCCCAAAAAATGAGATACCTGCCACGCGCTTCAACTTCTACCACACGCCATAAAAACAAAAGCCTCGTTGGTATATTCCCTTGGTATTTCATCGAGTTTTGCGGGTTGAAACAAAAGTTACCAGGAACCGTGACAGGCCGAAGGTCATCCGACCTATCGATCTTGCTGCTGCCTCTTCCCCAGGTTCTACGTACATCGGGAAAGAGCCTAAGATAAAGAAAAAAAAGAGGGAAAGAAGAGGAGGAGGAAGAGAAAAAAAAAGTGGGGAGAAAAAAAAAAGAAGAGACGTAGTATCCAGCTCAGGGAATAATGCACTCACCCTATGAGGATACTACCTTGATCCCAAAGATATCTCCAGTTCACTCTAGTGTACGTCCGCCTACAAACGAAAAACTTCCGAAACCCAACGGGAACATATCCCTCGGAAAAGCGCAAAGAAAAAAAAAAGAGGAGGAAAAACGATGAGAAAGAAAAAGTTTTTCCGAGTCCACGTGTGTTTTCACTTCTTTGAGGGTCAAAAAATATTCACCTACATTCTATTCTTTTTTTTCTTTTTTTTCTTCCGCTTTGGTAATTTTTCCCTGGCAAGAAGGAAATGAGAGAGAAGAAAAAGGAGGGAAAAGAAAAACATTGGCTGGTCTTAATTTTGAAAAAAATCCACCAGATGGCCGAGAATAAGCAAGCACACAAGTAGGGTCAATCTACAAGCTGCCACTGAATTTTCATGGCAAAGTTCCCTCCACGTGTCACCAAGAAAAAATGTTTTTTTTTTTCCTTTGCCCTCTTCATTTATTGCAAAATGAGAGGAGAAAGAAAAAAAAAAGCATTTGAGGGAGTGACCCAACGGCTTATGGAGCCTTCGATGATTGTCGATGACGTCGTAGACAGCCAGTGGTGAAGAATAATTCAGAGTTTTTCCACCATGCAGTTAGGGGTTTGACAGAAAGGGGAAAACTTTTTGTGATAGCCATGGGGGTGGGTTGAAACATGGCAACTAGATCCTTTGAGGGTGAGGATTTCTACAAGAGAGAGGGAGGGGAAGAGGGGGAGAGAGAGAGTTTGTCCGTAACTTTGGACGGAAGAAGTGAGAGAGATTGATGGAGAGCTTGGAACTAGAGACAGCCTGGTGTGTGTCCATATCTTTGGAGAATACAATTCACATTAAATTGAGCTCTATCCAAGATTTTAGGATATTATAAATGTTTTATTATTGATAATGGACGTCTTGATGTATGGAATGAAAGAAAAGCATGATTCTTCAAAAGGAAAAATTTGAAGCTTCTATCTTCATTATTTTGATTGTTATTAGTGAGAAAACAACATTTCTTATGAAAAAAAATATTGAAATCAAAGTAACTCGAAAACTAAGTAATGGAAAAATCTGAAAAAAAATGCATTCAGTGAGATAATTTGATGCTGCATGACTCAGTCTCGACAGAATCTTCGGAAATTTTTTGAGAATATATTTTTTTCTATATATTGTTGTCCTGGAGCGAAAATGGCGTAAATAGTATACTTTTCCTATCTCGTTACGCCCTTTCCATTCTAAAATCACAATATGCTTTTCCGACTTCTCTCATCATTTTTGATGTCTTCTAGCAAAAAAAAAGGCGAGTCGAAAATTTTCAATTTTACAAAGCTTTCATTCGGAAGCAATAAACAAAGTGCTTTTTTCTTCTCTTACAATTGACCTATGACATAATGAAAAATCAGTTTAAAAACTTTCCCTTTCAACTCTGTCAATAACTCATGCAAATAGAAAGCAGTTAGTAACGATTTTTTTTCTATTCCACTAGCAATTACAGAATAAGCAAGTTAGTTGTACTCTCGGAGACATTAAAATCGATAATGCATGCAATTGTAGAAGAGTTTTCTGCCAGGGTCGTTGATCGTTGAATGGTCTGAGGGGTTGAATTGTAGCAATACAAGAGAACGGGGAAATAATAGACGTGGAAAATCGTAATGTACAGCTCTAGATGATGCGTCGAAAGTTTGGTCAGTATCCATTATTTTGCCCTCGGTGCGAAACTACAAAGGTTGCAACACTGGATGAGAGAAAGTATGGAATAAAAGGGGGAGAGGGAAAGGGGGTTTGGTTTTGCTAGTGCTTTTAGAGAAGGGGAAATGTTAGAGTTGAGTTGTATCGATCGGATAAAAACGGGGTGGACATAGGAAAAAGCATTGTGGGATAGCTTATTGGTCAGTTGCGCTAGTACCCATCCACGTACTCTGGACACAAGGGGGTTGGACGGTTGAGAGGGGGGGTTTCAGGAGTAAACTAGTTGGGGTAGAATATCTCCCTATTGCGTTACGAGAAGGAAGCGAAAAAAAAAGGGGGAGAGTAAACGGAGATGGATGATGGAGACTTTGGTTTTTGTCATTTCTAAATCATATTATTTATTTTCGGGATATTACGCTGGAGGTTGTATAAATAATGAAGAAAAAAATGTAATGAAATATTGTTTTTTTTTTTCGGGTGAAATTGAATTTAGTGAATTGGTGGCGCATTGTGGAGTTAAGTCATCAGTGAGAGACTTTTGCTGGCGAAGATGCGCGAGGATGAATGGATTAATTTATGGGAGGGAAAGGAGGGAGATAATTGCCTGATTCTCTTAGTATAGGGAAATTTCGGAAGAGGCATGGAGTAAACGTCTAGTTTCACGTCTTTATACCGAGTTGAAGAATGAGAGGAGAGAGAGATGAAGGGAGTTAAAACACAATGGCCGCTCTTCTTTTTTTTTTTTTTTTTGTGGACGTAATGTAGCCAGGAGCCATGGACAAAGGGTGCGAGAATGCTTGGAACAAAGGGCAGATAACGGACCTTACAAAAACACTGCCGCCTGGGTGGAATTGGGTGGACTGTGGCAGCAAAATAGGAGGAGAAAAACGAAGAAAATAAGGGATTGAGGGAGATTCAGTTTCCTGCCTCATGATCTTTTTTCGTTTCACCCTTCGTGCGCAACGCTTACGATCACCCCTCAGACCCCTACGGAGTACTCACCGCGGAAATAACCGCTCTCTCTTTCTCTCTCTTTCTTGGCTACCGCAAGAAAAAGGAAAAAAATTGCCTGATAAGTGTGTAATGCTTTACTGAGTGGAAAAGAGGAGAATTGCCGGTTATGATTTACTGCAGAACACTTGATACTGATTTTTTAATAAAATTTATCGTTTGTATTATATCAATTTCTATGGAGATAAGAGGTAGTAAAAGAATTAAAAGTTTAATGATTTTAGGATGATATGCATATTGGGAAACATGAAAAGTTTATTTTTTATGTTTTTACTGAATTATTAAGAAGACTTCTTCTGAAGATTCCCTCGAATTTTTAGAACTCCTTATTCTCTACCCAAACACTCATTAACCTTCCTCGAAAAAACCTCAAACAAGCCCCCGGAAAGAAAAAAATTATGAAAAAATTTCTGGTAGTAACTGAGTTATGTAATCTGCAAGTATAATCCAATTAGATTAATTTGCATCTGTAATTCTCGGCTGAAAAAAGCCCTATGAGAGGGGAAAATTAAGGGAAAAAATAAAGAAGATAAAAAAAGAAAGAATTCCATGATTTCTTATTCTACGAGCAATGAGTATAGGAGAGGAGGTAGGAGACGGAATATCGATTCAGCTAATCGTCGCCCCTGTCTCCCATTGCCTTCACTTTCTCCAAAGTAAAATCAGTTCAAGTTGTTCTGTTGAAAATGTAGCCACTGAGGGAGATAATGTGTGTGAAATATGCAAATTTCTATGTGCCTCAAATATTTTTCCTCAAGTATTGAATATGAAAAAGAAAAGAGAAAGAAAATGGGATGTAAAAGTAAAGAGAAAAGTTTCTCATCCCTTTGGAGACACAGACATAGCGAGGACTTTATTCCTTTTTTTTGCAGCAGCATTATAAAGAGGCAAAGGAGGGGGTTAAGATCCCCATCCACTGAGGAATACGATACACAGCCCTGTAGAACGTAATGAAAACATGAATACTTGAAGGCAAGAAGAACCCACCCCCAATAATTATATCCTTGCCCTCTGGGTTGCTCTCCACTTTTACTTTCCTTCTTTCTTTCTACCTTTTTTTTTTTAATTTTATTTCTTCTTATACTTCTCTACTTCTTTTACTTTACACTCTCCGATGCTTGAGAACACCGGAGAGTATGGTCTTGTGCCAGTAAGAGAGAAAGAGAGAGAGGTAGAACAGGAGGGAGAATGGGTGCCATTTCTGTCCCCTACATAATTAATTCCGGCAGCGCCGCCAGCTTAAGCGCTCTCCGGTAAGAGAGTAAAGGGAGTTAAAAAAAAAGAGAGAAGCACACAGGAGGGGTTATATATAAGAGGGAAAGAAAGAGTGGGAGAGGAGAGAAAACTTTGGCGCCAGCGGATAAAGCTACAGTTTCGTGACACCCTCACTCTCTTGGTACGGAGTTTTACCATGAAAAATCGATGGGGACTTTACGTTTATATAAAAACTACACAATTTTGGCATTATGATGAATTTTCATTCTTGTTGTTTTATTTTTCCATTCGTGGATGGAGCACTTTTTTTTAATGATTAATATGGACTTGAGTGTTGCTATGAAAAGTTGGAGAAATTGCGGAGGATAAATGATTCAAGACATTTTTATCGCGCTTTTATTCGAGATTTTTCGCGAGACGATTTTTTTAAGTGTAGATATTAAAGAATTGAAGTTTTGATTTTTTTGTTTTTTTAATTTTTTGGGATGAGGCGAGAATTTTTTTTTATTATTATTCAATCAGTGAATGTCTGAGATTTATTCTGGAGGATGGAAATTAAAAAGACTTCGCACTGGACGATGTCATAAATTTTAAAAAACGCTGGGAAGGGATCTGTTGACAGGGGAAAAGGGGTAATACAGGAGACACGCCTACTCGCAGTAGTATCATCCAATGAGAGAGACGGAAACTCGGCGAGTAGGATGCATAATTACGCGGGTAAAGAGTTGAAGCAGGTGCTGGGCAAGGGTTGCGTATATATATATAGAGCTATGAATGGAGGGGAGACAACGAGTGGACGCGAATGGGGGAAGGGTTAAATAAATGAAGGGCTCGACGCTCATTGGACGAGGGGAATAACCGGGCTCGATTACGGAACCAACTGGAAAGTGAGCTTCATCCAGACTTAATGCGTAAGTCTGACGGCCATGCTGAATTACCCCTTTTCATCATATTAATTCTTGTGGGAAACCATGTTTTTTTAATTTTATTTAAAAAAAATGAAATTATCAAAAAAAAGTCAAATTTCCAAGTTTTTAAATAAAAAAAGGAATCACATGATTTTGTTTTTTCAATCAAAATCTTCGAGACGTTGCAGACACATGTGTCTCTTCATCCATGAAAGAAAGAAGAGATTTAAAAAAACAGAAAAATCGAGTAATAAAGAAACCCTCGAAATCCGCCAATGCATTCTAAAATCATAGTTACAAGAGGAAAAAATCAAAAAGTACGAGTGCAAGGGCACGCGTGTGTTGCATAAACATGATTAAGTTTGATCATCGAACCGTGTCGGCATCTGCCTAGAGAGGGGGAGGCTCATATGGACCAGATCACCCTCTTCAGAAAAAATTTGTATATGTATGGACCAATATAAAAATCGACAGATTTTTCAGGATACCTTTGTCAGACAGTTTTTTTTTCAAGGTTTTTTTTCTTTTTTCTAATGACGCGTGCTTTGGACGTCATTGTTGTTGAGATTATTGTAATCTCCGGTGGTTGCCATCGATAAATGGGTGATTTACATTTTTTCTGTAGTTTTGAAGTGAAAGAAAAACGTTTTTAAAGTCTATAAAATGCTTTTTTTTGCTGTTGAATAAAGGAATTCATCCTTCGATAAAATGAATATTGAGCTAAAATTTATGAGTATAAAATTTAAATTTGATATTGTCGCCTCAGAATGAAAGGGGCGTATGTACTATACATAAGCATATCACTTACGCCACTTTGTTCCTAAGGCAACGACATAATAATGTGCAAAAAATGAATTTTTAGTGCTTCAAAAAAATTAGAATCAATGAAAAATAAAAGAAAATCATGTCACGATGACAATTTAATTTTCAAGACGTTTTGTATGTGTGTGTGTGTGTCACGACATATGTCGTATTCAACAAATATTTCATCCCCTCAAAAAAGATATGAGAAATACAAGAGTCGTGCGCAACGCTTTAGCACCCGCAATACACAATAGAATGAAAAGCTCATAGTTTGACGCCGGTTGTGTTAAATTATACCAATCTTGAGGGTGAATGCTGAAGCACGTAAATACATGGAAGAATTGAAAATGAGTTATAAAATAAACGAGAAACTGGCTACACACTGATCTTGATCAGAATGAAAAAAAAAAAAAATAACGCGTGGGTGACTCGAAGAATGAGAGAATAACGAAGTCCCTGTTATTCAATGAGCACCTGCCTGAGGTGCGAAGCGTGGCAACGACAAGAGGCCCAGGGACTCTATCACAACGTCTCTGTCGACAGGGACGAAAAATTCTGTCTACAGGATTCCTCGAGATAAATATGTGGCACGTGCTCCATATCTTAATCTAACATATTCCAGCGCTGAAAGAAAAAATAAAAATAATCTCTTTGCCCAGCACCATTTTCTCCAGGTTAAAGTCTCCTAATCACTTGTTATTTCAATTATATTTCTTCAGCAATAATTATAAACTCACAATTAACATCTGAAGAGGCACTCGAGAAATTCCCTTCTCTCGAGACGAAGGGAAAACCAGCAAATTTCAAAATGACCTTTTTTTTTCTCTCTCAAAGTCGACAAGTTCCATACGGCCATGGCACTCGGTTTTCCCTCATTTCCGTCTTATTTTCCACCCGAAGACGCCTAGACCCAAGAGAAGATAAAAAGACACAAGTGTGGCGGTAGAGTCACTTTGAAGTCACTTTTCTGCGACGATTGAGGAGAAAGGTCTGTTGATTTTTTCACATCCTAGGGATAATCGGAAAGAAGTGGATTCCAACGAAGTACAATTTTTTTCATCATCTGAAACAGAATAATTTAAAAATGATTGTTAAATTAATTGATGATAATTTTCAATGAAGAATAATAGTGGGAGGAAATGCGAATCGAATTTCAGATTAATCGTTGATAGCCACAGGGGATGAAGGTGTGCAAGTAAGAAACAGGAGCCTCCGATAGAAGCAGAGTAGAGAAATGAGAAGACTGATACGATGGAAGAAATGCAAGACACGAGCCAGCCTGTTGCTGGTCGCGTGGTGCCTTCAACGTGTGTGTTACTGTATATTGAAACTTCCGCGGGGGAATAAAAGTGGAATGAGAGAAGAACGGTAGGTGGGCAGAAGTAGAGAAGGTGGAGGAAGAGGAGAAAAAGGATGAGTCGGCGAGAGTGAAAGGTAACGTGTAGTTAAAGTTGGAGACTACCTGAGGGCTTTGCCACACACGTAAAACATATATCTTGTGCAATGATGAGTGATTAATTTTTTTATTGCTGAATTTATAATATTCAAATTATTTCTTCGGTGGAAAAAATCTCATTTTTAAAAATCTCAAAAAAAAATTATCCAGAAAAAAATTCCCCTTTTTTTAATTTACATATTAATCTACTGAGATAAAAAAAAGTGATAGAAACAATCAAATATTGAGGCAAACGACCATTATCGAATATTTTTTTGAAAAAATTGAAAGAGTTGTTGAATTTACTGAATTTAACTTAATTTAGTTAATTCAAACAGATTAACTCGTCGAATTGACTAAATTCAGTGAATTCAACAGCTGTTTCTAATTATTAACAAAAAAAAAAACATTTCTAAGGACTAATAGCATCAATATTTGATTGTTTTAACCATTATTTTTTTTCTCAGTCTCGATATGCAAGAAATTAATTGAAATATTTTCACGAGAACTTATTTTTATGTATTAACGAAGGAAATTGTTTTAATCGAAGGATTAAGACCACTTCTCCTCAAAAAAATTGGAAGATGCTGGAGGAATTCAGCACAATGTTGAAGAAATTTGGTTATTGGGTAAAAGACATTTGGGTGGTCTATTCTGCTTTTTCCCTTTACTTGAAGAACAGGTACTGCAGAATATAAAAGTGACACACACACACAGAGATGGCAAAAGCCATTTGTCAGCGTCCATTAGTGTACTGTCATGTATACCAACGTCAGTCATACAATGGTTAAAGAGTTGTATATTTGCAAGATTAAATGAACCGTGGGCAGTGGGAGACGATTGTACAGCTGTGCAAAAAAAAAAAGAAGAAAAATCATGGGAATAAAGGGAAAAATAGAGGATGAGAGAAAGGATAAAAACGAAAGAGTCGTTTGTACTTGTGTAAAAACTCAGGGTTGACACACACAGTACACAGTTGATGGTAAAGGAGTATATGGAAAGTGGTTTCCTCCTGGGGAACCTCTTGAGGTGCGTCCAGGCGCGAAAGTGCTCTGCGAGGGCGAGAGAAGCCACCCAAAAAGGGAACCATTCAGAAATAAATATAAAGAAGAAGAAAAAGGATAAAAAAAAAAGCACTGAGAAAGTCCTCTAGACTTACTTTAACTCAGCCATAAAATTCATATTTTACTCTCAAAAACATTCAAATGAGAAGTTTAAATGTACGGAAGTGTTTCCCGAGAGAGATAAAAAAAAACAAGATAAGAAAATCCTATTTTTCATTATGAAATGACATTAATGACGAGAGTTAAAAATAAAGAGTTTTGTATTTCATTGTTGTTATCATGTTTTTTCTTTTTCAGAAAATTTTCTCAAGTTTTAGCCAAAGGCTTACTCATTAACGACGTTTTTATGTCTTTTCAAGTGGACTAATTACCCTTTTCATTTGTACAAATGACAATGGATTAAGTTAGTGAAATAAGAAATTCCTGAACCGAGTGGAAAAAGAAAATTCGAGGAAATTACGGGACTTGAACGAAACACACATTTATTCACGACTTTTTTTTTCTCTTTTAGTTCTTTATGGAATAACATGAAAATCATGGAGTATTTATGGATGATCGCAACAATGAATTCCAGCGCACGAGGACGGTAAAGAATAAAAGTAAAAAAAAAAAGGGATACACAAGGACCACACGTTGGAGCATCGATCCTCGACCGATTGAGTCGTATAACTCGGAGATTATACGCCCTCGTTCCTGAACAATTTTTTTTTTTTTTCATTTCGCTTATCCCCCCTGGCGCAATCGAGCACTCACCCAACGTGTGATTAAGTCTGTATTGTTGTGCACAATGTGCAGTCCTCATATATTGCCAAATGTGTACGTGTGCGTTATTCCTTTCTTTTCTCTCTTTTTAATTTTTTCGGTTCTCTATCGGCGACTCTCCACCTCGAGGCGCCTTTTTGAGAGGAGCCAATCGAAACGGAAACCCTTGAAGCACCTGCCTCGATATATGCTAATGCCCCTTGTCATGGCGACCATAGTTGTTTTGGTATTAAATTCTGAAACAAAGAAAACAAATTTAATTATAGATTGACAGAAAAATCATTAGAGTAGGAGGAATGAAATCAGGGGCTTTTGTTTAGCAATCGTTTGTTAGTTATTTTTGGTGTAATTAAAATACGGTGAAAAAAAAGTGGTAAAAACTGTTGGATATTTGTTCCATTGGTGCTCGACTAAGATTTTTGTTAAATAAATACATGGAAATGGAACCGATAATTGAATTAAAAAAGTTTTTGAATTTACTGAATTGTGTTTATTTTAAACAAATCGAGTGTTTGAATTCACTGAATTTCGGATTATTAGAACCAATTAACGGTTTGAATAAACAAAATTCAATAAATTCAACCACTTTTTTAATTATTAAAAAAAAAAGATTTGCTGAGGATCAATGGAACAAATATTTGATAGTTTTTACCACTTTTCCTTCTCGGTGTAATTCAAGTGACAATTGGAAATTTGATTTAATAGGTAATTATTTGAGCAGTTTGAGAATAATTGGGAGATACAATCGAAAAAAAAGTTGAATTTTTGTAGAAAATCTTTAATAACAATTTATATAAGATGAAATTCTCCAATCTGATTCAGTGAATCTGTGAATAATGTAATGAGTAATAAAATGAGCCCTAGAAATGAAGAATTAATTGAAAATCAGAAAGTTTTAATTATTTTTTACATTCCTTTAAATCTTAAAAAATAATGAAAATTTTTTCAATTTTCAATTTATTCTTTGATTCTAGAGCTTGTTTTATTCTTCATGACACTCTTCATAAATTCATTGGATCAGATTTGCGAATTTCATCTTGTTTAAACTGTTATTAACGATTTTATACAAAAATTCAACTTTTTTTCCGATTTTACCTTCCAAGTATCCTCAATTTATCGTGGAATATTTCTTGCGTCATGATGCATGAGTTGACGGTTATTTTGACTCGATATCCATCAAGCAATGAAGAGTCGATGACCCGAAAAATGAAAAGTGTCCTGCATCAAATAAAAATAGACAAACCCTATGCACAGGAAATAATGCTCATTTTATTCATAGATAAATTTATGAAAAAAAAAAAACACTTTGACATTCTGAAAGAACGGGAGGAGTGAATTAAAACCGTCCTTTCCCTTCGAAAAAAAGGAAATGTGTAGAAATCACCCTTGGCATATAGGCCATAGCTACTGGTCTACATTTCGTGTCTTACGTCTGCTCATCAAAAATCTGGAAGTCCATTATTCAACTAAAAATTCAGAAGAGCTTGGGAAAAAAATGAAGAGGGTGAATTTTATTTTCCAGATACTGACTCTGTTCACGAAAATTTCTTTATGACACATCTGAGTGTACACAAATTTGGAGCAACTGAGGTCAGAGGTCGGAATATTATCTAAGAGAATAAATGAAGCGTTACTCTAATTTTTTCAACTTGAAATTATCAAAATTTTCTCAATCTTGAAGAAAAAAGTAAGAATTTTCATTATTTTTCCTAATATCCACTCGATCTTAATTCGTATTTACTTTGAAAAATCCGGACAAAAGTCAATTTTCCTCGTTAAAATAAACAGCAAGTCTCGAAATTGGTCGCCATTGCAGCTGCAATCGAATTAGTTGCAGAGAGCAATAGAGAAATATCCCCAGCAAAGAGTAGGTGGAAGAGTGAAATAAGAAGAGAAAGATGGAAAAACAGAACACCCCCAGTACAGAAATGTTGGTCAACCCTCCTCCCTTTTTCTCGTGTGGGCAATACAGGAGTGGACGTTATATTAAGGAAGGGTGATACTAGATGGATTTCTCCCCTTTCTTTTTCACATGAGGGTGAACATTCACCCCGCCTCGAATTACTCACTACCCCTAGCAGTCCATCCTCTCTCTCTCTTCCTCTAATCTCTCCCCTTTCGTTTTTACCCCGAAAAAATCCAAAAACCGAAGGGTATTTGTCCGTAAACCTGGAATAGAGCTGGCGTATTGCGTAGGGTTTTACGCTCATACTAAAATCTCCCCTGTCTTGATAGGCACGTTTTTCCAACCCCCTCCTATTCTCTTTTCTCCAGCAAATTTCATCGAAATAAAGGGAAAAAAAAGAGAGAAAAAATAAAAGCCCTGCGCTCTTGTGTTCTCTTCACTCTTTCGCTTACTTTCTGTGTGCTATTTTACCTCCTCAATTCTCTTTCTCTTTCTCTCCTCTTGTCTTCTTTTTTCGATTATTTTTTAGACGGATGTAGGGATAAAACCAGGGAGGAAATCGAAGGGCTTGACGATACAAATTCGCTCTGGAGAATAGTCCAGTTGAAATGGAGAGAAAATATTTGATGTTGACAGTTTGGATCATTCACGGATTTTCTAGTTTTATTTGATTTCAATTGATTTCTTACATGATGTAGAAAATGAAGGAAAAAAAAATTGATTCGATACAATTGAACAAATAGAATTAAATAGGAAAATAGTGATGATAAAGTGGGATTTTTTTGGGATTTATCAGAGTTAAAAATATTATTTTGGTAATTGGAATTTTTGAGCTCGAGTTTACGGGAAATGGGTGGTCACTTTTTTTTTCTCAGTAAAATATATAAAGGGAGAAGTTGTAGAGTAAGGAGATGAAGAAGGTGGAATCGCACGTCAGATGCAGAGACGAGGACGTTTACGTTGCGCAAAGAAAAAAGGGAAGGAAATAAAATTGTAAGAGAAGACGAGAAAGTGAGAGAGAATGAGGAGGGGGGAGAGGAAGAGTGAAGAGAAAAGAGGAAAATCGCGCTGGTCGGTTTAGAAGAGATGGGAGAGGGGCAGAAACGAAAGTAAGCGTCACGGAGTGAGAGAGAAAGTACAGAGATGAGAGAAGAGGGGGAGGGGGGTTGGACGTGAATGTGGGGTGGTTTTAGCTCTCCACCATTCAATTTATCGAAGGATTGACAGCTCTGTTAGGCTCTTGTTACGTTCGCCGCACATAGTTTCCCCCGTGGCTTAAATCGGGCGCTTTTCTAGAAAACTCTGAATAAAAATAAATTGAAGGAAAAAACGAAAATAAAATAAAAATAAAAAATAAAATGAGTTTAACAAGAAATTTTCACTCTTTCGATTTTTCAATTTCACGTTGGCTGAAAGTTTCAGTTTACTTGATTGGTAAAAAAAAAAAGAAAAAAGTTGAGAATTTCGGAGATTAGGAATTAATTGAATATTTAATCCTTCGATTCAAGTTTTATTTGAAATTCTCGAGGGATTTTTTTTTTAACACAATTGAATAATTTTAAAATAAAATGAAGAATAAAAAAATTCCCTATTTCAATGATTTTTCAGACAGCACGTGTTCAATATTTTTTTTTACCCATCTCTTTCATCATAATCGGATGATTGAAGGATGAATCTGACCTGTTTATAGTAACACATCCTCCACCGTCATTTTTACCTCTCTTTGAAGAAAAATAAAGGAATGCATACGGAGGATTGATGCAAGAAAAAAGAAGAAAAAAAAAGAAACGAGAGTGAAAAAAAACATGGTAAACCTGTGTGAGTTTGACCAGGAAATGCACCTGGATATATATAGATATATGTATGGTCAGAAGAGAGATGAAAATATGTCTATTTCGCAACGGACGCTGGAGAGTAAATGGGGGGGTTGGATCCAGTGGACCTGAACCCAGTGAAAAGATTGAGTAAAACGATATATTCAGCCTAGGATATTTTATGAAGCAGAATCTATGGAAGCTTTGTAAATAAGGATACATCAATGTCTACTTTATTTCATCTTCAAATTCACCTCCATATTTCTCAAAGAATGAATTCTAACTTTTTTAACCTTCAAGAATTTATCATCCCTACACAAGTTTTCATTAAGAAAAATATCATGGTGAAAATAGCAGAAATGCGACAATTTTTAGTCTTTTTTTTTCTTGACAACCAAATTATAGGAAAAAAAGAAAAATATGCATATTTAAGAAATTTGGAAAAGTGTAATTGCAAATTTTTTTCATAATTCTTTTCAATAAATTACTTATTTAAAAAAATCCCACAAAAACATACTGAAAATAGCAAAAATGTGACAATTTTCAGTATTTTTTTTAACAAATAAATTATGCAAAAAAAAATGAAAAAAACGTACATTTTAAGAATTCAAAAAATTATGATTGCAAAATTTTTTTAATATTTTTTTTCCCATAATTTATTTAATTAAAAAAATCCAAAAAATTGTCAGATGTCTGCTATCTCCAGTATCATAGAAAAATTGCCTCATTCCATGCATGTGCAACACGATAGAGCATAATGAAGTATCGCGAAGGGAATTTCGAAGGGCAAATTTCGATTCACCATGGTCTAGAAGTTGACTACTAGAGCAAAGAAGAGAAAAAGGATAAAATAATGAAGCGGACGTCCTTCCTCCTAGACCAGCTGGTGTTGAGGGAGGGGGTCTATACTGACTAGTTTTCGTCTTCTTTTTCTGTGTTCTATTCGCACGCCACATGTTCGCCAAGTGGGCAACTTCTATTCTTGACTTCGAAAAAATTAATGCAGAATATATACACGAAGGGATATATACCCTGTGTGTTATTAGGACTAGTCCGTTAGGGATAGAGGCCCCATGATGCCTTCTATTCTGATAATTAGACGATTGGCTAACGAGTTCGATGTCTCGATGAATTATTTTTTTTTGTTTTTTACTTTACTATCTTTCCATTTTCGTTTGCCATCGAAGGTGGTCGACTTCAGTTCTCTTATTGAAGGATTTATTTCAAGTTTCTTATCGAATGAAATAAATAAACGTTACGTAATAGAGAATTTTTCGATGACAGTTTGCTTTTTTTTTGGTTGATCTCGAAGAACAGGAGATTACGAAGAATCGAAAATCGTTGAACTCTCAAATACAAACTGCCATTGAAATCATTGACTCACTAATTTTTTTTTAGAATTTCATCTATTGAGACACTTTATCCAAATTTTTTTTCATTTCTCAAGGTAAAAAAATTTGAAATCGATCGCATTTCTTATGAATTTAACGAACTACCATGGACCATCTGGCGAAATCTCTACCCTGGATCACGATCATACGTCCATCATACACAGAATGAAGTCAGTGAAACGTACATGAAGATTATTCAGTTATTTGTGAAGGAGAGGAGAAAAATGCCTTTTTTTTCAGGAAAATTGGGGATTTTTCTGTGTTTTGGTCATTCGGAAAAAAGTCGAGTTTCGAATTGACGGTTGGACCTGCAAAAAAGTCTTTTCGTAGTATATATATGTATATATCAGATGTGATCTGTTATTCCATGGTCAGATCTGAGGGAAGATTGAGAAAATTGGGGGGAAAATCGTATTAAAAAAAAACATTGCTTAAAAAAAATCATTTGAAAAAAAAAATACCGATAAAATACGATTTCCCCAGGAATCTCTTCACTTTTTTATTGTCTTTGAAACAGTAAAAATTCCCTCTTACCTTGAAATATTCAAGCACATGTGGTACAACGACACGCGCGGGCTCATCAATACCTCAACTCTTAAAATGCATCGTACGCTCGTTTTGCACGACACGTTGGATTACTGAGATTATCGTTTACTAGTGTCGTTTTAGCCTTCGAGATTTTCCAGAAACTTGAAAAACTATTCTAAACGACAAAAGAGACTCTCCTACCTCCCCTTCATGCACTAAACATCGAATAAAAATATAAAATTACACCGCTCTGAAAATAAATGCTTCACATTTTTCTCAAATCTATGGCAACAATAAAAACCTGAGAATCATAATTTTTAATGGGATTAGTAAATTAAATTAATTTTTTATAACTTGGAAAAATGTATTTTGCTACGGGGATTTTTCAGGTATATGCAAATACGGTTTTGAACAAAATTGTGACTCATTGTAGAACGCCATTTGTGACCTACAAAAATTTAACAATAATATATATTATGAATTTTTCTGTCCTTTTCTCCTCCCCACCACCACTTACCACCCCCTTGGACGAATGACTTCTACTTTTGTGTTAAATTGCACGGTTTGACGATCCTAAGAGCAATAAAACTGGCCCCGAAGCACTAGAAAATTAAATTCTATTGTATTTTAGAATATTTCTTTTTTTTTTTCATTTACTTCTGAGAATTATTCAACTCATTTTAAATGTAATATTGCATTAACAATGTGTTTTCAATTAAATAAATTTGTTCTTAATTTTTAAATTCATGAGATTCATCGATATTCAATTATTTGTGTTTGTAGAGGAATTAAAAATAGAATTTTCTCTTCTTCAGGGCTGAAGAAGAGAATTAATCTTAAAGTTTTAGGTACAGGTCTCTTTCCTCTGTCCCTTTACCTATCCTCCGAGGAACAATATATTTCGTAATATTGCGTATTTCAAGAGTACGAAATTGCGGAAGAGGGGAAAAAGAAGAGGAAAAAGGTTCGACTGTAGGGAAATCCTCTTAAAACTATATAAAGCGTAAACAAACAGACCTGCGGGTTCGAAACCATTTTTTTTTCCACTAGTCTCGCATTTTCTCTTCTCTCCGCTTTTTTTTTTTATCATATATAGAGACTGAGGGTCTTAAGCCGGGCGTAATTTTACGACTGGCATTCTCGAGAGGCGATTATCGATAGTGCGCACCGTGCAAACAGAGTATTTAGAAATATAATAAAATGGGGACATGTCTCGGACATTTTCAGTGTGTAACCTGCTTCGGGGTAGATAATTTTTCGTTTTTTTCTTTAAATTCTATCCTTCGTGTTGAAACAAGTGTTATTTGTTTACGATAAAATTTTGAACATTGTCACAAAATAATTTTATTGGAATTCAATCATTTTTCTTATCTTGAATAAATAATTTGTTGAATTTATTTAAAATAGGCTTTAGTTTAGAAAATTTAATTGGATTAAATTAAAAAATTAAAGAGCTTTAACAAATGTAAAAAATCCTAAATCCCTTTTTTTTTCTTCGTTAAAGGACTCCAATAAAATTTTATTCGCTTTAAATTAAATCATATTAAATCTATTGTATTCATAATTATTTTTGTAAAATAAAATTTTTAATTTCAACGTAATAAAATTTTATGGGATTAACTTCCATGAAACTGTAACAATCAATATTTTCCCCACTCGAAAACATAAAAAGGGCTGTTTAAATGAAATACAATAGTTTTGTAAAACTGTATTATAATAAAAGTGACTCTTTTATTTATTTTGAAAATAATAAAATTATCCTCAAAAATTTTACAATAAGACAAAAACGTAAAATTTTGATGAAAACAAAACACTGGGGGCAAAAGGAAAATAAATGTGAAATTCGGTCAATTTAGTTGACCCAATTTTTCCAACATCTGTATTATTTGTATTGTAATGTATTTGAAAAATTGTTTTGCCTACGTGAACCTGGAGGAGTAGAATCACTGAAGGAAACAGAGAACTCAGGTAAAATTTTCATACCTGATAATTTGTGCAATAAAAAGATAAAAGTCAAGAAACCCAATGGTGACTTGGTTATTTCCCAAGTTATGAATGTGTACACGTGGGGTGAAAGAGCAAAAAGAAAAAGAGAGAGAGAGAGAGAATAAATGGGTAAATGGGAGGGGAAAGTTTACGAGGGGGTCCACTCTCCTTTTGAGTAAAAGTGGAGCAATTTTTCTCAGCTAATTGCAGGCAATCGTGCATATTTTATCCCTCTTTCCACTGCTTTTCAAATTTTGCGCATTTGTTCATCGTCAAAATGGTCGAAATACCCCATTTTTCCCCTTAGACCCTCATCTGCACGGCCCAAATGCTCCATATTATTTAAAAAAATATAAATTCCCAAATTCAAGAAAAAAAAAGACTAAAGTCGATAGATTTTCATCTCCATTATATTCCAATGATTGTTCTAAAATTTTAATCCCAATTGTTATGGAAAAAGGGGGAGTTTTATTTTTGCTCAACATTTCTGGATTACTGTCAAAGAACAATGAAACAAAATTATAGCGTCCTGAACGACTAGTTACATTATTGTAACACCAAAAATTTTTCCTGGGTTTTTGTATATGTGTGTGTGTGTGTGTTGTGATTCAAAACACACAAGTACCTTGCCTATAACTAGCCGGTGTTACTGTAGTTACAGAATTGCTACACCTAGTGCCTGTGCACCCTTTTTACACGAAAAATTCCAAGTCCAGGTATACGAGAGAGAGAAAAGGGTTGATATTCAGAGACAACAATGGAATTTAAGAATAGGATGCAGGTAGAGCCTTCACGCTTTTACGTTTTGTTAACGCCCAAGGGTTAAGTCGTAATGATTGTCAATAATCTGGCTGGGGAAAAAGAGTTTTTTCCCTTTTTTTTTTTTAAGGAAACAGGTTGAAGCGTTAAAAAATGGAATTTCTGGGTCAATGTCACGACTGTAAAAAATCCTAATTCGCTCTTTTTTTTTTCTTTGATTTCTTTTTCTCCTTTTTTGAAATTAAATCGAAAAATTTGTGAATTTGATAATCTTTCATTTCCACAACAGGAGGCAAGCGAAGTGTTTATATCCAATGCTGAAGTGATAATTGATCGCGTGTAAACGCTATTGTGGCTCTTATAGTCACGAAATCATGAAATTTCAACTACACGTGAGAGAAAGAGAGAGAGAGAGAAAAAAAATAGAAAAAATAGGAAACGAGAAATAGATGAGAATTCCCTGTAACCAGGGATTCTTTTTTTTTTCTTCATAATCGGAGCAAAGAGGGGAGGGATAACCCCCTCGAGGTACTTTTTTAGGCACGCGTGGCGCACGCCCCGCGGGCAGGTGAGCCACATCTCTCTTCTCCTCTCTCTTCCGCGTTTTTCCACCCTAAAAAACTCACCGTGAGTGTATGTGTGTGTGGGGAGACCTCCTCTATATATCGTTTGTTATTTTCATCTCAGTACACGCGTTTCATCTCCATTCTCTTTTTTTTTTCGAGTCTTTCTGGGTGGTTTCCACGTACTCGAGTGCTGAAAACAGAAAGAAATAAAAGTCGAGTGAATAAATAAATCATTTTTAGCTCAAAATTATGATGATTTTTTTAAATTGTTAAGTGATTGTGATTTTTTAGCAGAGTGGAATTTCTCATTTTTTGCTTAATTTTCTCATCCTTTTTTTTGCCCAATTTCTTGAAAAAATTCGACGTGAAAAAAGTTAATGTAAGGAAGTTTAGGAGGTAAAATTGAAAAAAAAAGTTAATTATTCGTATTAAATTGTCAATAATAACTTATATAACAGGAAATTCTTTGATCTGATTCAGTAAGTCTGGGAAGAATATAATGAGGAATAAAATAAACCCTAGTAGCAAAACATTGATTAAAAATTTAAAAATTAGTACCATTTTTTCATTCCTTTAAATCTAGAAAAGATCAAAGAAATGTAAAATTGAAGAAATGGTTCTAATTTCTCAGTTTTCAATCAAATTTTTGTTTCTACAGCTTATTTTTCTCTTTCTTACATTTTTCGAATACTTATTGAATGATTTTTGACAAATTAACCTAGTATAACATTTTTATTTACAATTTCATCCAAAAAATTACTCTTTTTCCCGATTGTACCTCCTAATAATCCTAAATTGATATGAAAATACGACGAAAAAATCATTCATGAACAAAGAAATCACGAAACTCGTTCGATTTCTTCAGAATCCGTTAAACCCCAAAAAAATGCACGACGCAACTTCCCCAAACGCACCTTCTCTCTTTTTCTCTCTCTTGATCTCCAAAAGCTCATGAAAAAGAAAGAGATGAAGTACAAAAAAAGCCGAAAAATAGAAAAAGGGAAAGAAAAGAATTCTCTCTCTCTCTCTCCCTCTCTTTCCTCTTCTTCTCACCCTCCCGGCCCATTGGCCAACAGGTTGACCCCCACCACTCACCGGCCAATTTTCCTTCTTTTTTTATCTTTTTCCTTCCACTTCTTCTGTCTCCATAACTTCATCCCCCTTTTTACGGTAACTGCGCCGAGGGGTTGGCGTACGCCTCGAACGGATTGGCAGTTGGCCAGTGGTGGGGATAAACTACTCGTGAAAATTTTTCTTCAACTTATGGGGTGGGGGATGTTTGACTACACCGAGCGCGCGTTCGCTGTCAGTTAGTATTGGGTTAGGTCAGCCCGTAGAAACATCGTTCGTTAGTTCTCGTCGTTTTTGTACACAAAACTTTGTGAATTAACGACACATTTGACTATCAACTGTTTTTTTTTTAGTTAACGTTAAAACTGCAAAAATCTTGAGTTTATAAATTTTTTTTTTGAGTTTTATCATTCAAATTCTCTTGCGTTATCGTTTTTACTCGCAAGAGTTCTTTGAGAGTTAATGGACTATTACTAGATTCAATTGATAAACACATTTGCCATAAAACTACTAAATTGAACATTGAGTGAAAAAGAAGTGGATTAAAACTATCTGTAACTCATCATTTTTAATATATATACTTTTTTGTATATATATTAGAGTTTAATTCACGTGTGTGTGATAAATTTCATTTGTTTTTTGTTTTTCCATAATTAAACGAGGAAATCTTCTTTGCGTAATAAGTGTTTCGAATCTGTGGATGGAGTGTAAAAGTGATTATTTCAAACACGGATCGTAGAATGGCACTTTCTTATCTGCAGGAGGCACAGATCAACGCAGGTAAATTTTTATTGATTTTTCAAGCTATTAATAAAAAATAGATAAAAATTATCCTTTAAAACACAAGATTTCCGACCGATATTAGATTACTTAGGGCAAGAAAAAAATTCAAATCCAACTGAATTGAGAGAAACTATTTTTTAAAGAATTCTGAACTTCTTAACAGGTTTTCTAGAATAATTAAATAATTACGTCAATCATTAATGAATTTTATTCCACAAAAATTCCCTTTCTTTTTGCGGTACAAGTGAATTTTGAAGGCACATTTGTTTACATAGCACTCGTGGGTTCAAATAAATTTTCATCGTTGTGACACACGGGTAAACACACACATACACAACATATAGATTTTCAAAAGTATAGCCAAAGTTCATTTGTAATAGAAATCAGTGATAAAAATTGATTAGTAATGATTTTCTTATTACGATGCGTAGAAAATTCGTTTATTTGACTTTGATAATCCTTTGTTATTCTTTTTCCTCATTTCTTCTATTGAGCCATGAAAGAAAAAAAAAATGTTTGATCCTTCCGGATAGCGAAAGTGATTGAGAATACACGGTCTCTCTCTTTTCTTCTTTCGGTGATCAATTAGGAGGAAAGAGATGCGGGGGCGGTATCAAGAAAGGCGTGTGTGTTGCCGGGAAACGCGAAAAAAAAAAGGAAGATAAATAAAGTTGAGTGAAAGAGTTCCTTTTGGGGTGTCGTCAAGGAAATAAAGAGAGCTATGAAATGTCGATCGAGTGTGTGGAAAAGTTTCATTTCATTTTGTTATTCAATTTTTCTCCGCGAACAGTCAAAGAAACGAGGGTAAAATGAATGAAATAAAGGGGGAAAAAAAAAATCATTGAAATAAAGCTAAAATATTTTCCATTGATTCACACACATATACACAGTTATATCGTTGAATTATTCCCTGATGAAATTCAATTCCCCTTTACAAATGATGAAAACAGAAAAGAAATTAATAGATTTAACAGAATAAATGCGCTTATAGTGGTTCATTGAGGCAAGTAGAAAATAGAGAAAAAGGGAGGAACTAGGAAAAAAAAAACGAAAAGTCAGGATAAAAATCCCAGTGTCCTAGTACCCGCATGACCTCTCAATATTTTTACCGTCAGTAACCACAAAAAAATTATAGAACTCTAGTGTGCCACGTCGGGGGTCCAAAACCACAAGAATTCCGGAAAGAAAAAAAAAAGAAATCAAAAGAAGACAAAGAAATACGGGAAGCAGTAGAAATGGAAAAAAAAAATGAGGGATAGAAAGAACATAGCGAATAAAAAGAAACTGAGAGAATTGGTGAAAAAGACAGAACACACATGGAGAAAAGTCGTTGGCCTCGAAGACTACACACTACTCGTGTGGGTGGATCTTGGGTGGCTATGACGATGAAACTACGTGAATGAAGCGTGGTTTAGGTGTGGGTGAATGGGAGGACGAACGTACGCCAAAACTCCTCTTTTTTTCCTTCTTCTCTTTCCTTCCTCATTCCTTTTGCGATCTTGTTCTTGTGATTTCTATTCTACCGTGAATTGAAAAGAAAAATCAATTGAATTGAATTCGTAACACAAATGTAGATGAAGAGACTGATAGAAAGATGCAATAAAAACGTTGCAATAAGGATAATTTCCTTGATTTCAACGAATTAAACTGATGTTTTTTTATCTATTTTTTTTTATAGGACTCCTCGCAACTCAACAATTCGACATGAAGCAGGACAGTGAAAAACAGCCGCTGTCGCCGCCACTAAACAATAACACATCAGTGTCATTATTCCCAAGAATGGGTGCGGCAGCAGCAGCAGCAGGACTGTCAATGCTAACGCCCCAACAATTATTAGCAGCAAGCCGCACAGCAGCCCTAATGGCCGCTGGTATTCCCGTATCACTTCATGCAAGTTTGGCAGCAGCAAGTCCGTCCCTTTATGCTCATACCCAGAATTTATTTGGTGGTTGGCCACAAACAGCATCATCACCACCATCGCCACTTCATCAGGGTCCAGTATCACCAGCATCGAGTACCAAATCAAACTCAAGAACACGTACAAATAACAACAACAATATTGTCAGCAGTAGTGCAGACAGAATAAACAAAAAAGCCCAAGGAAAGAAGCGTGGTCCTAAGAGCAAAATTGATCTCAGTTTACCGACAATGGTAGAAGGTGCAGCACCACTTAGTCCACCAAATTCAATAAGTCCTGAGGCTGTTAAAGACAGCAAGGATAAAATATTCACCTGTCGCACATGTTCAAGATCATTTGGATACAAGCACGTATTGCAGAATCATGAACGCACACACACTGGTGAAAAGCCATTTGAGTGCCCTGAGTGTCACAAACGGTAAGCATAAATCATGCATTATTCACTCAATTAAATTGTTTGAATTGTCTCAGAAGGACAAATCGTTTACATATGCAGATTTATTAAGATTTTAATTGTTTATGTTCTTATGTTTTTTTTTGCAGATTCACCAGAGATCACCATTTGAAGACTCATTTGAGACTTCACACAGGTGAAAAACCATATCACTGCAGTCACTGTGATCGTCAATTCGTCCAAGTAGCTAATCTACGTCGTCATTTACGTGTACACACTGGTGAACGTCCATACGCCTGTGAGCTTTGTGCCCAAAAATTCAGTGATTCGAATCAATTGAAGGCACATGTATTAATTCACAAGGGCGAGAAGCCATTCCAGTGCGATCACTGTCACACGAGATTCAGAAGAAGGCATCACTTGATGCATCACAAGTGTGGTACTTCCGGTAGTAGAGCACAGATAGCATCACCGTCAATAGCTAGTGATGATCTTGAGGAGGATCTTGATATTGATATCGATGTTGACGTTGAAGAGAAGCCAAATGTTGCTGCTAGAAGACCAGTACATCGTCCATTACCAAGTCCTGTTATTGAGAGTGGATTGCAGATACCATTGAATCTATCTAGTGTTCCAATGGATATACCTGAACAAACTGAACCAGAGGATTTGTCAATGTCTACTGGTATGCACAGACCATCGTCACACAGTCACAGCAGTGGTGATTCACCATTGAGCAGAAGTCCAAGCAGTGATACACTTCATGAGGAGGAGGATGAAGAACTTGATGTATCAGAGGCAAGTCCAAGCACACTGTTCCTTCAGCGTCATCATGACGAGTACAGACATCATCTTGCTAATCTCGCTAAAAGTGGCTCCAATGCATCATAGTTGGGGTCAGGTACGTAGATGATAACTACGTAGTGTTGCTTTTTATTTAAAAAAATCCTCAACAAACTGCCACACAATCACACGTAATTATGAATAGAGAGATAAAAAGAGGGAGAGAGAGAGATGAGTTCGGAGTCACTACGCGTTTAAGACGATTCTTCTTTTTTTGTAATTTTAATTGGAGATTATAATTTTATGGAGCATTATAGATGATTACGTTGGTGTTCTGTTGGATAGAATGAAGAGACTTGATTATTTAATAAATTGAATTGAGAAAGTAGAGTAGACTTGATTTTTTAGCATTTGTCCCTTTATTTTATTCAATCGATAGGCAACAAACTGAGAGGATACAGTGCGTTGAAAGTCTATAAAATGCTCCAATTTTTATATTCTCCTGTTAATTAATAAGAATAGAAAAAAAAACATTCAGGGATGCGTCGATGTAGATTAATATTATTATAAATAATGCATATATGAGTCCGTATATGATATAGTATTATATTGAGATGAAGATGAGATGTTTTTAGATTATAATGAAGATTTAAACAAAAAAAAAACAAAAAAAAGTACAGAATTGGAGTGTTTCTCGTCCAGTCCTGAATTTATTGAGTAGGAATATTCGTATTTCGGTGTAAATAGTATTGAAAAAGTTTAAATATCTCGAGGAAATACCTATATTATGTATTAAATTTAGTCGTTGTAGTTAGTGTGTTTAATTTTTGCCTTTCTTTATTTCAATCGGAAATCGCAGAAGCATTGCAAGGATTATTTTCTTCTTCTATGATGATTTATATTATATTGATTGAAAATTGGATTGAGATGAAAGGTGAATGAATGAATGTTGGAATGAATGTAACTGGTATACAAGTTCCTCAAATGATACAAAAAAATAACCAGAATGTGAAAGAAAAATATGGAATTTTTTTTTTACACAAGACAGAATACTCGATATTTCCAATGCTTAGTTTATAAAATTTCTTTAGTTTCTTTCTTTTTTTTTTTTAATGTGAGCTTCTTCGATTTCTTCACTGAAGAATCATTGTATATTTATTTTTTACACTACCTCGCGGCTTCTGCGTGCCACGTTGTTATTGATTTATATAATTTTCATTTTATCTACTATTATTTCATCCTGAAATTACCCTGTAAAATGCCAAAACAAAATGAAAAATTGTTAAATACATGTACAAATTTACCAAAATTCATACGATCCAATTTTTTTTTAATCCGACCTGACACACAGCACAAAAGAAAACCCCAAAAATTAGCACTTATAAAGTTCCTGATTTAATTCTGAGACAAGTGAAATGAATTAAAGCTGAAATTTCAATGGAAAATCAAGGATTTCTCCAATTCGATTGAATGTGAATTCTTCAATAATTGGACAAAGTTTTCGAATGAATGTAACACTTCATCAGGAATTTCTTTAACTCCTCTTTTCTTTTACCTCACTTCCCTTTCATTTAAAGAACGAAAAAATCCAGTAGCCCGCCCAACTTTATAAAAAAACAAGTTTTCGCACAAGAAAGAGAGGAAAAAAAAATTTGTTTTCGCCATTCAAAAAGTGAAGAGAGCTGAGAAAAAAAAGACACTGTACCACACACAGAGTTCTTGCCTTCGTTAAACTCTCAATGCCTCTCTGATTTATGTCTCGTCATGCAAATTTTCTAGAGCAACGAAAAAAAAAAAAAAAAAACAAAAAGAAGGGGAGGTGGTAAGAGAAACCTTGAGTTTTCGACCTCCAAGTTGCATTGTTCCCCCGCTCTGCCAAAAGTCGAGGGCAATATTCTTCACTCTTCTCCCTTCAAACTACATCCCCGGACCTCCACGTTGCCGACAAAGAGGGACAGTACGAGTCGTTTGTGCAAATGTCGTTCACAAAATATCTTCAAATTGCCCTCGTTTCCTTCCTCAGGCCATTTCTTCAATGCTCGAGTTTCGCCCAAGAGAGGTATCCAAGGGTGTCTTCTCTAGGCCTCGAGTCCCTTTTTTTTCCTTCGTTTTCACTTCTATTTCTCTTTACTTCCCTCCCTTTTTGCCTCTTTTTTTCTTACTACTTGGGGCCCGCTGGCCATGCTGATGCACGTTTCACTTCGTCCATTGACGTGGATGTACACTGTATATGACAATGGCGTGTGCCAAAGATATGTTATTTGTTTGATGCTATTGCCGGCTCTCTTACACTCGATCGAACACGATCAAGATTTATTTTCCCTTCAGTATCTATCCTCGTTCGTTTTTCTTTTGGGATTGATGCTTTTAAATTGTTATTTATCGAGGAGTTTTTCTTTACGAACCTCGTATGAAGAAATAATAGAGAAGGAAAAAATTTTCCTTTGGAATTTCTTTTTCGGGATTAATGGAGTGGTTCTTAGTATTTGTATTTTTCTTTTCTCGCAGTAGATCTTCTTCAAATTGTGATATTTATTCTACACAGAGATTTTTCAGAGCTTCTCACTATTAGATTCCCGTTTTTTTTTTTTTCCAACAATTTTGGAGGAACCTAGAAGTGAAAAGCGAGAAATCAGAGTATTCAGAAAGTTTTTTCTTTCCCAATAATTTTATTATTCAGTTGAAAATCATTTCAACTGCATTGTCAAGTTTATTGAGAATAGAAAAATTCATTGAAATTCGGTGAGAAACTGATCCTCTTTTTTTTTTCTCTCTTTTTCATATCAATTTAAAGTTCATCGTCTCAACTTTTTCTTTCTGTTCTTGAGTCTGAAAAATTTTCATCCGCTACACTTTCCCCAAATTGACGAAAAATGGAAAGTTTGAGGGTAAAAGCCATTAGCACTTTTTCACATAGTTATTCAGAACTTTTACTTTCACCTTCCACGTGTCAGTCACAAGTCCGAGTTTATTCTTCACCACGTGTGCTTTACGACCCTGGAAGATGAACTATGTTCTTCATGCTTTTCCTGCACTTTTCCACACGTGTTTCCCCGTAATATTGTCATCAAGAAATTATAATACACAGGTCATTGCCAGAGCCTTCGGTCCAAAGGTAGAGAAGATGAGCAGAATGAGAGAAGAGGCAAGAAAAATATGGCGAATATATAGGCCATTGTGCACGTTCGGCCCAAAAGAAACACAGAATAGCCAAAAAATACTCCTTTTACTCCAGAATAGAATTTATCCCAGGCCTTTGCCAAAACCAACATCCTTTTTATAATTTTTTGCATGGGTTTTTCGTTATGAATTCAACAGAATTAATAACGAACTTCTTCTCAATGTCCATGGGATCCGAGTAATATTTTTTTTTTCCTTTTTTTTTTGGAACAAAAAACCGGTTCAATTCATCTTGAAATCCAAGCATTTTACGATTCTGCATAATTTTTTAAACTCCAATGCTTTCTTTTTCGTTCATTTCGTACACAGTTAGATGTCATTCAAATATTATTCAGACTCTCGAAATTGTTCCACTAAGTATTTTTCAGAAAAATAATTAAATTTATAAATTTCTTGCACTTTTCTAATTCACTATTTCAATCACAGTACGAATGCGAATTAAAAATTCACGTAAATGATAAATGTACCTAATCAAGTTTAAAAGTATCCTCGCTTGTCCTAATATCGTAAATTATTATTGTTGTCACTTAGCGGAGAAAAAAAATCATGAAAAAAAAGGTATATATATATATATGTATATTATTATCGATATTTAATAGTTTAAACGTTGTGGAGTAGAAAATGAGGAGATTTCCCATGAATTTTCAATGTAAAAATCCGGGGAAAAATGGAGTAATTGCCAAAATGTGAAACTAAAGTAAAAAATTATTGATGAGTATAATAATTATCATAAAAATTATCGAATTAGCAATGTATATCCAACTGTATACTCAGTGTAACTAATTTAATTATGTAATTTTGTACAGAAAAACGAATATAATCGTACAATGTTCAAATGGAGTCTCACTATTTGATCGAGTGCAATTTTTTTTCAGAAAAAGAAACAAACTTAATCATTAACTTTTGCGAGTTATCATCATGTTTAAAAAAAAATTGCATGAGTTCAAATAATTTGATTCACAACGAGTACGCGGTACAAATTCAGACCTTATGAAAACGAAATAATAGTTAAATAATAATTGTGGATCAATGACAAGCCATTGTAAATTGTTCTCGCTTTGTACACGTTAATTTAAAGTCCATATAACAGCCACAAGTATCATAGAATTATGTTGATTGCGATATAAAAATATATATATACATATATATATATTTTTGTTCATTTATTTGTACCTGCCTAATGTACCGTGCGAGCAGCAATTTAAGTGGCACATAAAAATGTTATTTAATAATGAAAAAAAAAAACATAATAATGAATTGAAATATGGAATTAATGAAGAAAAAAAAATAATATGAAGGAACAAATGTATACTATGAAACTGACACTACCTCACCAGACACCTAATATATCTCAACCACAAGACTGATTTTACATAGTATTCCTATAAATAAGAGAGAAAAGTAATGATGGAAATAATAATAAAATGAAGAAAAAAGAAAAAGATATTGGATTGAAAATGAATAATTGTGAATTATAGAATTTACTCGTACCGGAGAGACCATTTTTTGTAATTAAAATTAAGTAACCACGATGGTACACATTCAGTAATCTTGTGGTTAATGTTTATTGATGAATATTAAGTACTTTTTTCTCTTTGAAAGTGATTTTTCTTCTTTTGATGGATAATAAAAAAAAATAATAAACCATCCGGCTCCAGGAAATTGTAAAAGCGTATCTCGATTTTAAAATTATTTAATGAAGAACGACGAAAAAAAAAAAACCATCAGTGTACTATATATAGACATTTAATTGTCTCTTGATTCGACCCTTGTCGAACATATTTTTATTATTAAAGATTCACTGTTCAATCGTTTATTTATTGTGTTTCCTATTTTTTTTCCAACCCTTTATCACAATTCTAACAGAATTAGAGGAGAGATTTTTGTCAAAAGTCAATTTTTTTGGAAAAAATTTCTCAACTTTCCACTGGAATCAATGAAATAATTTTTATTTCCAACCGTTTCATTGAAATATCCATTTTACCCCATTCTCCCCTGTTAGTCCCTCGGGGAAATTTTTCAAGCAACGCCATGAGTCCTAGAAATATTTTCACGACTCATCCGGAATACAGCAACTGATCGTCAATTCAGTGTCAGGATATTCGAGAGATTTCGGGAATATAAAAAAAATTTGGTTTAAAAAAATCGGGAAAAAAAAGTGAGTCTCTCTCCCCTTCGTGGACAAGACCTTGCATTCAGCTGCCGCCATTCAATCCTACGTTTTCCAAAATCTAGGATTCCACGCGGGTGCCACGTGCACAAAGGGGGTGGTTACGAGTGTGCGCAAACGCGTTTACGTTTTTCCACTGTATGCAGTATATATATTGTGTTCTCTATCTTCATTCTTTTTTTTTTTTTATGATTCGAGGACAAGAGCGAGATGGAGAATGAGGCCGGTGGCACAGTGACACATTATGCTGTAATGTAGGGGCACGTGGCAGATGCAGATGCATATATATGTGTCTCAACTCGTGAACAAATTGTTAATAACAAGATTTTTCATTATTATCGTGTGATTAACGAATTGATTCAAATTTACATTTTTTTTGGGATGGAAATAATTACATTTGCACTTGATATTTTTATATCAAATATTTGTACGATAAATTTTTGTTTTCTACTTGAAGCCTTTTTTTTCCAGAAAAAGGTGAAATTTATTGTCGTGTGCTCGCCACGCGTCCCCCAACAAATTTCTTGTTTTCTTTTAAATCTCCTTTGAGGGTAAGAAAAGAGAGGGAGAGAGGGTAAAAAAAGGGAAGGAAAATAAAAAAGTTCGTTCTTCATATATATATATATATAAGCAGCGCGTGGCCCTAAAAATTTAAGATTAAAAGGGAAAGAATATAGGGTAGGGGGTTATGTACCGTTGCCTTTAACCTCTTTCTTTTTTTTTTTTGGAAAAATTGTATCCTCAACGACAATGCTCTATTGCTCCATTTCTTCGGCAGTAGTTCTTCGGAGGAAAGGCTATCTTTTTGTACATGAAACCCGAAAATCACGTAAAATCCCCGGATTCTTTGCGGGAGATTTTTTTTTTTTTTACTAAAGTGGGTGGGGAACCGTGAGTTCGAGGGTGTCTTGTCGAACAATAGAAAAAATTCACTCGACGCGTGCTCAATGGGTTCTTTTTATCGTCTGACAATTCATTTTGAATTCATGTCGAATATTGAACTTTGATTCTTATGGCTTCTCGATATTCATGGTTTCAATTAATTATTTCATATCGAAAATTTCATTTTCTATTTATTGAAATTAATTTCTTTCTCCCCTTTTCAAGAGATTTGGAACTGCTCTTTGGATATCTGAATACGAAAGGGATTTAAAATTCAAGTGTGAAAAATCATAAATTATTGAGAACAAGAAAAAAGCTTAAAACGATTAGATACACCGTCAGAATCTCCCTATTTTTCCTCGAATTCAAAAATTTCTTAAAATGCTTTATATTTGTATTCCCGTTTTACGGAAGCGACTAATTTCCACCATATGGCGCCTCGAAAAAAAAAACCTGAGGAAAAAAGCCCTTAAAAGGTCCTGCCTCCACCATAAAATCTCCAAAAAAAAAAAACTCTTTCTCATAAATCTCAAATTAAAAAATAAAGAAAATTTCCAAATTTATGATCCTTCTTTCATTCCCGCGATCATTTTTCACATCCTCAGAAACCCCTTCGTCTATTCGCTGTTCTTCAGACTGAAGGTCAAAGGGAAATAGAAGAAGAAGAAGAAAAAAAAGGAGCAAAATGAGGCCAGACTCTTTCTCGACTCCTTAATTATACAGCACGCGCCAAATAAATGGGCCTCTTTTTTTTCCCCGAAGGATGCTCTATTCCATCCCTAGGATGGCCATATGGCGAATCCTTTGGATATTTTTGAAGGCGCCCTTTTACTAGAGCAAAGGAGTAGTCACTTCAAAAATCGCCGAGGACACAACGAATCCTTCGATCTCACCATAACGACAGGTGGCACCAACATCGAGTTAAGAATATACATTATTTTTTCAGAGCGAACATTTACGAGAGATTTCGTGATAACCTCAGGCAAATATTAAAAATCCAAAAATTAGTCGAAATCACGAGAATTCACGTTTTATTTTCCAAACACGAAATTTCATTTCCTGTAAAATTGAATGACATCATTAAAAAAAATATTTACTGTAAATGTAAATTTTTAGAGATAATGTTTCACATTTCTATCATTAACAACACCTTGTTCATTATCAATAATAAAGAAGAAAAAAAAACACGAGTCTATAAATCAATTCAACGCCCAACGACTCAATTTTCACATTTCCTAACAAGCACGTGGCACCTTTTTTTTCGATTCAGCAGGTGCCACACACGGAAACAAGAAACTTTTATCGTTATGCATTAGGTAAAAGAGGAAAAAGATGTTTGTAAGATAAAACGCATAGGCGTTAGTTTTTCGAGTTTATGAAAGAAACAGAATGATGGAAAAAGTAGTCTAAGACAGGTGAAAAAGCAAGTGATGATGAAACAAGAATATTTTCACTGAAAAGATAAAAAAGAAGAAGAAGAAAAAAAAAGAGAGAAAGAGCAATTTTTATCTTTAATTTACACCAATCTTCGCTTCTTCTATTTCTTCCAGTCACACCTGAGCCACAAATTCACCTGGTTACTAATCGGATTAACACGTGAATGTAACGTTAAATATTTGAATGAACATGCTACTCATAATTTACGTGATTTCTTCAGTAAATCGTTATTTTCTCAGCATCTGGCGTCAATATTGCGAGCAATAAACCTGCATGGTAAAATCGATTTTTTTTTTCATGAAATATAAAGGATGAAGGTAAAATTTAGTGAATTCATGCTCAAATATAAAATCTTCCCAAAACATCCACTGGATCTTATCCTCAACCACGAAAACATAAAAGTGCGTGTGAGCTTTTGCGTGTAAAAAAAGAAAACCTGAGACTGATCGTAAAAAAAAAGATCAGGATGTGTATTCTTTGGTGACATCAGGAGGTGCGGGGGTTGCTATCTCCCCTTCTCCAACTTTCTCTCTATCCCCTGAAACAATTCCCCCGAGGTTGCTACATGAATCCACTCCGATCAAATGACCCAGCTTGTTATAAATAAAGAGTCTTAGTTCCTCGAACTATTTCCTCCAGAAAAAAGAATTTTCTCTTTAAAAAAAGCAGCAGAAATTGGCGTCTAAAAATGATTGAATGATCTCGAAAATATTGAACCTGCACTTTTTTTAATCGAAATCATTAAAAAAATTCCCCTCAAAAATGAGCCACCCCCCTCTCTCAAAATGTCCCAAAATACTGCCCAAACGATAATCCCCCCCCCCCCCCCAAAAAAAAACGAAGAATTAAATTCAGAAATAAAAATCCACAACATTTCGCGTTTCTCATTTTTCTCATTATGATGGAGACACGATGATGAGAAAAGGAAAATATAAAAGAAAATTGTGAAGCTATGGGGTAGGGGGGGAGGGGAGAGAAGGGTGGATGGTTGTGTCGCCGTGGGCGATATTAAAATTCTTGGACAGACGAGAAGAATCGAACGGTAATGGTCCATCGACCGAAGACGTCTGTCTCGTTAACGAGAAATAAGGATCCTCCTTATTTCCTTACACTCGTTGTCTGTGTTATACTCCACCGTTTCTCTTCCTACAATACTTCCACATACTTATAAATGCAGGAAATTCCTTTTATTTATTTCATTTTTACTCTCAATAGTACACAGAGCAATGCTGAGTTTTCTCGCTTCTATATTTTTTTTTTCTTACCATCATCAAATCTGTCTTCTCTTATTTCTCTCTCATTTTCCTCTATTCTTCTCGTATCTCCCGTTGGACTCGGACCCGTACTCAGGGATCTGAGACGTTCGAGGACGCGCAAGGAAGAAACGAAGGAAAAAAAAAAAAAGAAGAAGAGAACGGACGGGGTAGTTGCTATAGAAACACTAATTCTGTCTTCGTTGCACTCATGGAGCACCCAAAGAAGTGAGTAGGCAACGGTGAGCCACGGGCCGAAACGAGAAGAGGAAAAAAAAAATAGCGAGGGTGAAAAAAACCTGGGGGTGACTCAAATAAAAAAACGGATCAATATTAACTCTTTTTTCTGGGGTAGATGCCATCCAATTGGAGTGGGGATGTACCCAGGGCTAACTGTGGATGCTTTCCATCTACCTACCCTCCCTTGACTCTTTCCTCTTTCTTCCCTTACTTTCACCCTTGGAAATTCTTTCTCTTTTTCTCTCTTTCTACATTTGAATATGCATATGATTATGGAAAACTTGAGATTTTTCATTTTCCTCTTCAATTTCTGTACTAAGAATTTTTCCTGTCTCGAGAGAAAAATATTCTCTGGAGAAAAATCTCCATGATTAAACGAAAGAGTTGAATTTATTTTCCAAATTAATTCACCACCTCATTTTTTTTCCTTGCAAAATATAAATTAAATGTCTTGGCAAGTAAAAAAATGTAGACCAGGATTTTCCTCAAACACTTGAAGAAAGAAAAAATAAAAAAACTGGACTCAAACTTTTCCAGGAAAAGAGAACTCACGTCCTTGACTTCCGGGCGGAGACCCTCTGCAACCCTTCCGATATTGTTCGACTGCCCTTAGGCCACCCCCGCCCACTACCGTGACCAAAGGAACCCCAAACAAACAGGCATTTCCATGGTAACGTACAATTACCAAGGCTCAAGGACACCAGACTGTCCTGAATTCCCTCGACTTTTCAATTACACTTATTTCTTCATTTTTTTCATCAATCGAATGACATTTATCAATTAATTGGCCCTGGACCCATGAATCTGCATCAATTTCGATCTCGAGAACATCATTTTTCCTAAAAATTCATCATTTATTCACTCATTTAATGGAATTTCCTGAATTACAAGGAAAATTATGAGAGAAATGAATAAATCGATAAATAATATTTGAATAAAATTTTTGTGTCATCCCGGGAAATTGAAAGTATTGAAAAGTTATATACTGAGGCTGTGAAATCCCAAACGAGCCAATATGCAGTAAATCCATAGGATAGCCCGTAGGTCCTTATTCTTGATCTATTCCTTGTTTCTCACTGACTACACCCATCCACATAACCTCCTTCCTCTCCCTCCCTCCCTCTCTTTCTCTTTTATAGATTACATTTATGAGGATACAACGAAACCATGATCGATATACCGCCGTATCCTTCAACCCCTCCCGAAAAAAAAGGAATAACATAAGGAAAAAAAAAGGAGAGAAGTCTTCACTCTTTCTCTCGCCCCGTTTTACTCGAAGACACCGGTGTAGACATGAATTTCATTCGCTTTCTATTTCCGTGAGGATTTTTATTCTATCTGTTGGAGTGCCCGGACGGGATGAGTGCAAGACAGAATTTAATTTTTTATTTCGCACGGCATAAAATCATTTTGTCTTCAATGTCATACATGAATTTCTGCTTTTTTGTCATCTATAATGACAGATAATCAACTTTGAAGTTAATCAGAATATTGGACTGATAAATAAATATTGGAAGTCAATCTGCACATTTATGTTCTAAAATCTTGACGTTTCGCTTGCGATTAAGAGGTTTTTCAGGTTCTATGAATAAAAAAACGTGCAGAAGAGAGAGGGCACCGTTGAACAAAATGATTTTTTTAAACTGATAATATGATTGTGTTTTATAACTTTTTTTTCAATTAACAAAAGTGTATTATGAACGTTAAATATCCAACGTATTCGTTCGAGATTAAAATATTAATGATTAACTATTTTATTATGTTAAAATTGATGATTAGAAGAGCGGAAGGTGTTCAAAAGTCCCACCCCCTCTCTCCAACATTTAACAAATTGCCTGTAATGAGAATGATTGAGAAATACTCTTTTGATATTCGAAAATTTTGACAATACCTTTAAATTAACATAAATCGTCATAATACTAGTAAACTTGAAGAATAGTTCCGTTGCATTTTCTCACTTTCCATCGCTTTTTCTTATGATTTGACGATATAAAATTTAATAAATTACTGAACAAATTGACAGACTGAAATGAAGCATTCAACAATAGCGAGTTTAGTGAAAAAAAAAACACATATAAATAAGTCAAGTTAGGAATAAATACAATAGAATGATTATTGTGATGCTAGAGTCGAGGTATCATCTTTTCCATTCATTATTCTTTCCAATAGGAAATGATAAAATCATACAATTTGATGAAAAATCCCATACAAATATAAACACTAATTCCCTGATCAATGATATATAGTCACGAGAGCTTCATGAGCCATCTGACTACCAGTCATAACTGATACGTATTAAAAAACAATTTGTTTCAAACATGTTCATTTTAATTGAGACATCATATACATACATACTTGTAAATACTGTAGCCTATTCTAAAAATGAACTTTGTTAAAAAATAAAAATTAGGAATAAATATGTAAATTTCATCACAAAACAAGTGAAATATGAAAATGAGTAAATTTAAATTGTTCAATGAAACGAACGGATTAATAAGATGGATTGATGCATCAATGGTTAATGATTGCGTACGTCAGTTACTGTAAACAGGCAGAAGAATAGAGTGAATCTCATATTAACGGACGATCGGGCGCGACGTTTCGACGTCCGGTATGAGGGAATGAGGGTTTTTTTCTTTCATGAAAAGAAAAGCGTGTCACGGAAAGGCAAACAGGAAAAAACACAAAAAAACTAAGTAAAAAATGAATAACAAAGCTCGTGTGGGCCTCGAGGAATTTTCTTTGAGTCTTTTCAACCCCGAGGGTAGATTGTCATGTATGAAAAACAACCGTCAACAACATTCACTATGTTATGTGCCTTTTTCCGTCTTTATCCCCACGAATTGCGTATCCAAAAAAAAATGTTATGAATAAAATTTCCTCCGTCTGGTCATTTGTTATCGAATCTATCCTTTTTTCCTCTCAAAGTTGTGGGATACAATTATTTGATTTAAAAGAAATCTCGAAAAGCCATCTATCGATAAATGAGGTGAAATAATTATGAGAAGAGTGGGGATAGAAACGAGAGTGTAGGTGGAGAAGGGCCACTTCTCGCTAAACTGTCGACCGTACAACACTCGAATTATTTTTCACTAATATTAATAAATATAATTGTATCTTTCCTGAAGAAACGAGAAAATAACGCAAAATAGAAATTATAAGGCTCAAACGAGTAACCCATTAATTTAAGATAAGTACTCAAAATCTATTATATCTTTCATCATTGTTTTTTTCATTTTACTCATTCAGTCATTGCTCCAATATAAAGTAATGATTTCTGACGCAACTTTTATATCAATTCTCACATACATAATTTTATGCTTCATATCTGTGAATGTTGACAAAATTGAATTCAGTTTCAACGTTATTTATAAAATTGGTTTGATTAAAAATTCAAAGGAAAAAATCATAAATTACTTTGCCACGAGACATAAGGATATTTCGTTCTACTCTTATTTTTTTTCACTTGATGAATCCTTTAATCAATTCATTCCATTCAATTATCGACATCATATTTTTTTTCAAGTAAATTAACAAATTTAGATATAAAATTTGTTAATTTCATTACAAAGTTTTCCAATTTTTAATTAACCCAAGAAATTGAAAAAAAATTAATGGATTTATATGTTTTTCCAAGTTTTTGAAAGAGTTCTCAAACTAATAAATTAATAAAACTGTAATGATAGACTGAAAAGTGGATAATTTAGGAGTTCAACCCTACGTTAAAAACGCAACGATCAAAGACTCATAAAACACGCAGTCCCCATGGCTTCCGGTGCATCCCGTTATTACCTCGATCGCACTATAATTTTCCTATATAACCCCTTGTCCTCAGAATAGAAAAGAGGAAAGTTCAGAAAAAAAAGAGGAAGAGAAACTATGAAGAAATTGAAAAAAATCCTCTCAATAAAGGCAATCCCATAATCCACGTTATAAATAATAGGAAGGAAAAAAATTAATTTAATCCTCGTTATTTATGATATAACTTTTGTCTAAAAAAATCCAATGTGTTTTCCATATGGGCTATGGGCAGGTTCCTGCTTAGGTATAAAAAGGGCTGGAAAAAAAAATCAATGATATTGATTGCTATTCATGCTGAATGGAACGGTTGGGGGTTTCAATGCGTTTGATCGTCCAAGTTCAAGGTCGGAGGTCGATGAAAGAAAGGTTCTTGATTTTTTTTCATTCATTAATTTCCTGATTCCGTAATCACTTGATCTCGTTCAACCTCCAAGAGTTTTGAATCGAGAAAAAATCGCTAATTTCCGATTTTTGATCAAACAAAAAGGAAATTAATCATCCCAATCGAATTTTGTTCTCCATGAAATAGTTTCGATGAATACATTTTTATTCAAACAAACGTTTCCATTTTTTTTTTTTTCATATGTAAAACATGAGATAGGATGTGGCTGACATTGAGTTGAGTTGAGTTTTGTATGTAGCATTGCATAAATCATAAATGCGAATCCAATGTGGATACGTGCACGAGGTATAGCTTATGGATCAAGAAAGGATGGAGGATAGTCTATAGTATATATATATATACACGTATGTATGTCCTGGGTACTATTATGTAAATGATGAAACGGGTATAGCCAGCCCATAAAGCGATAAAATATCTATTATACCCGAGCTCCCCATTGTCGAATCGAGCCACAATGGACGACGCGAGAGAGAGACTCACACGTTTGATATGTTTTACGTATGCTGCAAGTAAAGGGTGCGCCCACATCATCCTTATGGAATAATATTCAAAAATATACGGTGATAATTAGAATAAAGGTGTTTTAAATCAATTCAGAATATCAGAATATTTCATACTATACTGACAAAGAAAAAAGTGATAAAAAAGATCAAATATTTTAGCAATAAATATTAGCAAATATTTTTTTGAAATAATTAGAAAAACTATTAAATTTACTGAATTTAGTCAATTTAACTAGTTGATCTTTTTGAGTTAACTAAATTCAGTAAATTTGAACCCTTTTGTAATTATTTTTAAGAAATATTCCCTAAGGACCAATGACGTCAATTTTTAATAGTTCTTAGCATTTTTTTTTTCGTCAGTGTAAATATGGAATTTTCTCTAATTTAATGCTCTTCGATTTGATGAAAATATCACAAGAGTAGAGGATCCTTCTTTTATAAAAAAAAATAACGTGCATTTCCTCAATTAGTACTGAGCGAATACGTGAATAATATTGAATTAGGTCAATGAAGTGGAGTTCCTCTTAGAAGATGTAAATTCGTGAAATTCAATAAGACGAGGATGAACTATTCTTGGATATGGGATAATTGCAATTATACGATACGACAGTTCACTCGATCTATGTTACCACGACCATTTATTCCGAATAGAATCATATTCACGTTAAACTTAATAAGTCAATTCTCTCGACGACAAAACGATTACTCAATGTCTTAATCCAACGGATTTAATTAATTCGATTGAATTTGAAGGAAAAAAAATGACAGTTATTCTATTAATTGGTAATTGTTTAATCGGTTTAGGAGATAAATTTAATGTCCATCGTTTATCACGTCGAATCAATTATTCTTCAATTTTGATAAGGAAATTATTCTTAGAGTCATCGCTGAACATTTAAAAAATTCTTCAATTCCTTTGAATCAGAAATATAAGTGGAGAAAAAAAAGGAATTATTCAAACGTAAAATTTTAAGCAAAGTTATTCCACTAGAAATCTAATAAACATGATCAATACTCCGGGGATGTTTCATTACCCCTGGAAAATTCAAGACAGAAGCTTTAAGGGGGCAAGGAAGAAAAAAAATTATAGTAAAACCCTAACCTCACTGATTTGTTGGGAGAGCTCCCCCTCGTGTCGCACTACGGGAGACGCAGGCGGGCCAATATGGCCGACAAGAAATCGGGTACATTACGGCCGCGCCTTGCTTAATTACGCAAGATACTTTTCTTTTTAGCAGAGAGAAAGATAGAGATGAAAGAGAGAAAAAGGGTCCAGAGTGTAGGAGAGTGGGAGTGGAAATAAGCGTGCGCTCAGAATCGAAGAGTTGAAGAGGGTGGAAAAAAAAGGAAAATAGGAAGAAAAAAAAGGGCCGAGGTTTGTGCGTCGTTGTAGTAACCACCCTTCATTTCTTCTTTTTTTCCCCCTTTTATTTCACCAGCATCTGAGGATACAAAACTTTCCCTTTTCTTTTAAGCATCTTGGATGTTCAAGTGTATGTGTTACGTCACAGTTAAATGCGATGAAACGCGCGCAACTTGGATGAGGTAGAGAGAGAAATTGAGCACGTGGAGGGGAGGGGGGAGGGGGAGATAGAAGCTGGGATCTAAGGCAAATTAATTTACCAGATAAACAATAACTGAGAGCAGGCTGACTCTCGAAATTGTACGCTAAAAATGTAAATGTTTGGGTTATCGAAAAGCCAATTTCCTTTTTTTTTCATTCGACTGGGAGAATTTTATTAACATACATAATTCGATAAAGATAATTTTTTTTTCTCTCACTCTACCAATGAGATTAGTCTGATGTTTGATTTATCAATAATTTAGCTCATTCTGTTTGAATTGAATTCAAAGGGAAAAAAATCTAAAGTGAATAGACACTTTCAATTCACTCGCGTTTGGTTTACGCGAAATTCTTCTTGAAGTACTTGACTTTAGAGAAGAAAAAATTGAAAGAACATTCAAACAAAATAAATTTTCTTGCTTACCACCGAAGAATAAACTGATATGTTGGCTTTGAAGAAAGTTTCTTGCATACGTCATACATTAATCAACCGCCCACTGAGGGTAAGGAAAAATCTACTTTTCTCTCCTCCCTATTTGGTCCATATATCGTATTCTCATGACCCTTTTTTCCCAAGAGAAAATAAAAAATGTAGACAAGTAAAATTCACATTCAAAAGTTTTTCTTTTCATCCACACACAAAACGATATATATTGAAGCAAAAAAAAAAAATTAACAAAATAGGGATGAAGGCGAGAGGACGATTCGGCAAATTATAAAGTTAGAAGTGGCCATTACTGCCATTCATTAGTGAATTCTATCAAAGTCGATGGCAAAAAAAAAGGAAGAAGAAAAAGAAAAAATGGAAAAAGAAGTCACAAGGGGCCTTCTCTCTTGATGTACTTGAAATAAACTCGAGTGGTGGTTCCCCAGTTCTTATTTTCTCTTTCTCATTTCACTTTTTATATGGTCTGACCTCATTTTTCCCATTCATCCTCACTTTTACTTTCCTCTTCAGCATCGCCAAAAACACCACTTGGTCCACACACACACAGTTCATCCCCTATTCTTTTCCACAGGGATGTATCAAAGGAACTATATATATGTATATATACATAAATATAAGAGTAAAATCGATGAAAATAAATTAAAGCTGTCAGGAAAATGCATAACATGTAAATGTGTCTTGAGGAGTGTCCACTCTTTTCTCTGTATTGTAAAAACTCACCCCATCGGATGTGTCCTCTTCTCTCTCTGTGTGTTGTGACATTTCCGAGGGGTTGAATTTTTACCTCCATTGTGAAGCCTCAACGTGAGGGACACATAACATTATGTGATTGAATGTAACTTTTCATTTCTTTTTTTCACCCTTTCTGAACACACACAACCTTTCAAATATCGCAATTTTCCAATTCGATAAATCAGAGGAAAAGTCAGTTGTACTGATCAGTTGAAGTGAATTAATTTTTTTTCTCTTCGAGAGAATAATTATTTCCTTCTCTGCTCTTGAAGAATGAACATAGGTGGGCCAACTCGAACGCGAAGTAGATTGAAGGGTGTTCGTTGAACCCTTTTTTTTTCCATCCCTTGATAAGCCACAAGGAAAGGATTCAGCACCCCAAGAGAGTGAGAACGAAAAAAAAAAGAGTTTGACTAAAAAAAATGGGCTGGATGATCGTGGGTGAGTCACAGTGTCCTCTATCCAGCCTGTGTACGTGTGGGGTAGCCCCGAAGTTCTTGTAGGGTAGCACACACTTTTTATCTACAGGGATTTGCAGCGCTACGGTCCGGCTGCACCCCTTCCTATTTTATATTTTTTTATTCCCCCTTTTTTTTCCTTCTCATTCTCCTCTTCCCGATGTATGGATATGTGTGCACATGTATGTGTGTGAACACACGTATACGTGCGGCCTTTTTTTTTATGATCGACCCACAGAGAGAGGGCCAAGGGTTGGAAATTATTCATGAGATGCGCACAACTCTCTTCGTAGAGAAACTGCCAACGAATTAGGAAGGGTTGAAGGGATGTGAGGAGAAATTTTTTCGGGCTATAGTATTGGCTCTAATGTTCATAGCCAAAAGAGGGTGGTCTTTTTTATTATTCTCCGGACGTCTGTTCGTTTTTTATTGTTTAAAAAAATTCTACTCCCTGTGAAATATTCGTTTTTAACCCCTTAGATATTGCGGGATTATTGAATTTTCCTGGTGAAATATCTCTGGGAATATCTTTCAAGAACCACGAAAATTTCGAATATCTCGTCCAAAAAATCACACACAATGACACAGTGTCATGAATTTATTTGAGATAATCAGAAGTACAGAATCCAAGTACCAAAAGAGTGCAAAAAAAAAAATTCACAACGGCAATAAATTTAAAAACTTGTCTGCTGAGCAAGCTAGACACCGTAGAATCTTACCCCAAGGCCAATTGCTCTGAGAGAAGCATTCCCGGTTTATATGAGAATAAAGTTGGGAATGAATAACGAGGCCGACAATGCCATTTAACATTTTTTTTTTTCCGTAATCAGAGGCCTAACCCAGAGAAGTGAGATGCTCTTACGAGAAACGAAAACGAAGCATTAAAAAAAAGAAAAGAAAAGTAACGAGGGGTGAGTGTTCTTGAGGGAGAGAAGCCCTGGACGATCCTGTTGAAAAAAAAGAAGAAGAAGAAGAAGAATGAGGAGAAGAAGAATAAAATAAGAGTGCACCCCCGGTATTTCATCTGCTTTCAACCGAGAGCTGGGCACCGAGCAAGGGCCCCGGCTGGTCGCGCAAGTAATTTCGCTTAAAAACGTAATTAGTGTGCGTTAAGAGATGGGGTTGAAGAAATATATATAACGTGAACAAGTGGGGATGAAGGGAAGAAAGGGGAAAGAGGATTGCAGAAGCGCTGAAAAAAAATCGTTACGCGAGTGGGGTAAAAAAGTTTTTTTTTCCATAGCTCAGGGGGGGTGGCTTTGCCCAGGGGTTACTTTTCATCTCCCTCACGGCCTTTTTTTTATCTCACTTGCACTGGGTAACTCTACAGTTATATGTCTATCTCTGTGGCCGCTTTTTTTACCCTCCCTCACATGATCAAATCTTTTTTTTTTCTTTTTTAGGGTGGACGAGAAGGGTGAAAAGGAAAGACTTGAAACGACTAGAGAGCCGGAAATAAGAAATCGCACGTGAATATTTTTTTTACTCCTCATCATGATAGGTAGAAGATGTAAAATTGGTTGGACGATTTTTCTGGTTTATCAATTCTTATGGTTTTTGCATTTATGTGTTGAGTTATCGTGGGAGGATAACAATCGATGTGAAAATATTGAGATACAGATGATTGATTAATTCCACGAAGACAATTCAACTGGGTCATGGTGTAAATTTGTAATGATCTTGAGATATTGAAATTTTCATCATATTTCATTTGGATCAATTTAAATTATCCTCATTTTCATTTCTACAGGATATCCATTTTCTAGAGTGAATCAACGGAAGAAGCAATTGCGATTGCACAAGTGAGTGGACGAGAAAATTTCAACTCTAAATGTGCACAATTCATATCTTTTACTACCTCAATCCTCCAAATATTCCAAAAATATCAGCTATAATTTATTCATCAAGCCCGAAGAATCATTAAAAATTACAGAGATAACATTCCTCACAAATCAATGAATAGCAGACAGATTCAAGTTGTTAAATTTGAATGTGAATATCTCATACCAAGACAAGAATTTCCAGCAATTTTCTCATTCCACTCAACTGCACGATTATTTAAAATATCGTACAAGTTTTTATCTGGAATAAAAAAGAAAGAAAAAAAAAAAAATAACCCCCGAGGGCTTTGAAATTGATGGAAGTACAAAACCGAAAGGCGTTAATCCGATTTTTCTGTACACGACACCCTTTAACGTCGTTTTCTTCGTACAGAGGGTCCCACAAAAAACTCTAAAAAAAAAAGAGGGAAAAAAAAGAAAGGAAGGAAGGATGAAGAGAAATAAACCCCCCCGCAAACTCGATCGCCTTGGAGATCGATTTGAAGGAGTCTGACATGCCTCTCTCTTTTACAGCAGAAAATGCTCCAGCACAAAATCATCCCACGTGACTAATTTGCTTGGCCACTCCAAACGATCATACAGAATGGAAAACCCGCAGGTTGACACGTGTTGTATACATCCACCCTCTTTTCTAAAAAATAATAATGATAATAATGATAAAAGAAGAAAAATCTTCACGACAAATTCTTAATTTCCTGAAAGCACTTGCCCCCTTTTCTCCCCCAGCCCCCCTCCCCCCTCGTCCCTCCCACCTACTCACTTGAAAAACTTCGAAACTCCTTATGGGTTTGCCACTCATATCACGAAATAAATTTTGGTAAAAGCAAAGTGCCACAGGGCTTGAATGTAAACATAAAAGAAGAAGGAAGAAAAAAAACACCTGGGACGACACACTGGGTATGAAGACCGTAAAAATAAGATCGACTTTATTCCAGCCTGAGGACGCCAAAGTGATTCTCCAGTTGGTGTGGTTGGTTTTGGGATAAAAAAATAAAAAAATTTTCAAATGTCCAGGATGTTTTGCTTTACTTTGTGCAAAATACGAGGAGAATGAGGGAAAAAAATGAGAAAACTGAGAGTAAAAAAATGTAAAATGAAGCTGAAACTTTTTCACTATGAACAAAAAACTTCTTCATATAGAAGCATGAAAATAATTTATTCACCAATATAAAACTATGAGTGCACTCTGAGTGAATAAATGAGGAGTAAAGAATGAGTTTATGTTTTATTTTTCTGTCTCTGAGAGAAAGAAAGAGAGAGAGAAAGAGGACAAACAAGAAACTCTGGACATTCCAGAGTTCTTGAAGAATTCCTTGGACACTTAGCCGTTTTTTTTCTTTGGAGAAAGTTCAGGAATTTAACAACAAAAAAAAGGAAAGTCCAAAAAGAAAATGATTTTTCTCTTTTTTTTCCCGATTGAGCTTCTTGGAATGGCGAAGAAAGTGAGAAGAAGAAGAATTTGCGAGAGAAAGACGAGATGAGAGAATTTCAGAGAGAGAGAAAGGAAAAAAACGAGGGTATGAAGCGTTGGGAAAGTACGCCACGGCGTCTGATTACAAATTTATAAAGAAATAGATCTTGGGACGTCGCCCACTCGAGGGGTGGCTAAAAAAAAAGGGGTGGGTGGGCAGAATGGGGTGAATTGAACCTACCCTAGCAGCCTCTTGAAGGCTCTCTCGGAAAAACTCGTACCCCCCCTCCCCTCCCAGTCTTTGGCGAAAAGAGGGTTGGCATCCTTGGAGGAAGAAAACTCCATGAAGCACTGGTATGGGTGAAAAATAAGGAGAAACGTAAAAAGAAGTTCAGTGGGTGCACGGAACAGAAGGGAGGTGATACAGAGGAAAGAGGGGGTGGAAAGAAAAGTCTCCTTCGTCGGCTCCTGGGGCTGATTGAAGCGGGCACGATGTTTAATTCAAAGAAACTGGAGACACGCCCCGCTAACTACACTGGGATACTTCGTCTTCGATGCTGAAAATACTGTGGAGTAGAAAAAATTGTATTTCTTCTTTTCTTTATGAACATTTTGCATTTTTTAAATATTTCCTTTTGGGATAAAACTGTGACTATGAGCATTGGAGAAAACTAATGGGGGTAAAAAAGGACGTTGGGAAATTCGTTGAATGTATGCAAATGATGATGGAAGGAGAAGAGAAGAAAGAATTATTTTATGTCTTCTGAGACGAGAAAATTGATGGTTGCTATTTTTTTTCCTCTCTCTCTCTCTCTCTCTCTCTCTCTCTCTCGCTCTCTCTCTCAGTCTCATGTATTTTTTTTAGCATTCAGAGGGTCAATTCCGTGGAAATTACTTGAATTAATCTATTTTTTTCTAAGAACTAAAGGAAAAGAATAATTTTATTTCACAGGAATAATTCAAGAATTCGCCATTGGACGTAAAAGCCTTGTCGTCCATTTTGCCTAACGCCAAGGCAATTATTTCTTTTTGCAGAAACACCCCCGCGCATGTCTCGAAAGGGTTATAATTTAAGGACAACCCTTTGATACGAGGGAGTAGCCACACTCTCCCCCTCTGAACACATAAAAGTCCCTCAGCTTTCATGCAAAAAAATAATCGATTCGAACTTACTTTCATTCTCCCTCGCAAATTCCAGACATCTTTTCGCATTCCTTGGAGACAATTCAACACTCAGAACTAATTTTTGTTGCCTTTTCCCCTTTTTCTTTTCTTCTTCTGTTGAGGAAGACTGTCAGTGGCACTGCCTCCAGCTCATCAAGCCCCTTCACTTGCATTCCAAAATGCCTGAGATGTAAACACAATGTTGTTAGCTATTAGGTAAAAGAAATTGTGGGGAACATTGAGTGTCCAAGTTTGCATTAAAAATGTACAATCAATAATAACGCACTAATTAAAAAATAATAATAATAATAACACCCTTGAAAATAGCAGACAAATCGTATCTGCTATATATTTCTTTTTTTTCAAAAATAAATTATTTTCAAAAAAAATTTCACATCAATTTTTTAATAATAATTTGAATATTTAAAAATATGCAAAAAATTGAGAGTTGTGTGCTGATTTCATGATCATTTAATGAACAAAAAACGATGGAGCAAAAGAGAGGTGAAAAATAAATCGTAAATATCGGATTTCAAGTGAAAAATTTCATGAAAATCACGCGCTGAAAATTTCTGCCATTGTTCTTACCGTTTCCCGCCAAAATATTTATTCATCGATTCACATTCTAAATGATAAACTAATTATTCTAGTTTATTCATTAGAATTATTATGAGAATTTAAAAATATTCTTTCTTATTATCGGAACGTTCTGAAATATGATGTTCACTCGTCACCTCTCCGCAATCCTTTGTCTCAAGACGTTCCTCTGTTTATGCTTGGGGGTGAGTGGGAAGCGGGCGACTCCCCCCCCCCCCTCTCCTCGTTGACAAATGTCTCGGCCGTGCAGTTAGTATAGTCCGATAGCCCCGATACAATAATTTTCACTCAGAATATTCAAGTTATGAGTTTAATAATAAAAAAAAATATGTTTATGTTTTTTATAATAAATAAAATACGGATATTAGAGATTAATCCAACTCTTCACCATTTTGCTTGAAATGTGCAATAAATAAAAGGTATTTGTCCTATACAAAATTTTAATTTTGCATAAAAAAAATATTGGAGCGAAAGGAAAAAAGGCGGGAAAAACATAAGTCGTGTATAAGTGAGCACCACTACAAACTCAACAGCCCGAGTGCCAAGCCAGTCGACACTTCGATCGAGAATTCATGAACACAGTTGGAGATTATGGAAGAATATTCATGAAAAGGTTAGTGGATACATCTCAACCGCAGAAGAACAATTAAATTGATGAATTAAATGCCGGAATGGATAAAAAGAGAAGGGATGAGAATCGAAAGACTCGTTTGTGGAATTTCCAACACAATTTTAACGTAATTTTTATCTGGATCGACACGAAAATCGATATTTAAAAGAAAAATGTTTTCTGCCATTGTTCTTACCGTTGGCCATTTCCCGCCAAAATTTTTTTTCATATTTTTTAATAAGAAATGACTGTCACTCTCTTTCTACTGCTTTATGGCTATATCTCCTGAAAGGGGAAAGTACCAGAGATGAGTGTCATTATCAGAATAATTATGAGAATTTTGAAAAATTTCTCGGTTATTCAGAACGTCGCAAAATAATCCTTTGTCTCAAGACGTTCGTTTGTTTACGTTTGGCGGAAGGGGGCGAGAAGCGGTAGCGCCCCCCCCTCCCCTTGGCGATCACTTGCTTCGTTCAGTTAGCCCCCAAAAATACAAGGTCATAGAACGTTCAATGACAAAGTTTATTTTATTTATTTATTCATTTCGAAAAAATTGTGAATAGTTTAAACGTGAATCTCAAAACATCGCATTTATTTCTGTAAAAAAACTCGTTAGAATAATTATTAAAATTTCAATATTGTACCCTAAAACAGTTGAACAATGCAGAATAGAGTAAAAAGAACCACAAAGGGCTTTCGCGCTCATCACCCTTCCCCCCCCCCCCCCCACCCCCTCTGTTCGTGTCACATTCCTCACAATTCTCGGAAACTCGCAGTAAGTCCCCCCCCCCCTCTTTCCAGAATTCAGGACTAATTGATAGACATCTGACAATTTTCAATTTTTTTATTTTTTCAGCAAATAAATTATTTTGAAAGAAATAAAAAATATGCACACATAGATGATTCAAAAAAACTATAAGTGCAAATTTTTCAAATATTTTTTCAATAATAATTTAATTCTTTTCTTTTAATATAATAGAAAATAAAAGAATTTACTTCTTTTAAAAAATCTAAAAAATTGTCCGATGCATGCTATCTTCAGTATCATCACTTGCGTTCGGCTTCTCTTATGTCATCACCTGTCCATGATAAAGATATTTAATGAAGCATGATAATTATTAACTGAGTCAAGAGATAAATCCACATCTCTATCTAATAATGAATTTGTGGGTGCTGAAAAAAGAGACAGGGGTAAGAGAGTGCCCCTTGCCTTTTTCGCTATCATCAGGCCCATGTGTGTGTGTATGTGTGTGTGAAGAAAAAAAAAGGAGAAAAAAACAATGGCAAAAAACCAGGATAGGCTTTCACGTTCAACCCTACTAACCCCTTTCAACTTCTACCTATTCTGAGTTTACTGTGTGACGCGTGTGTTTTGTGTCTCAGCCCGAAAAACAAGACTGTGAAACGAAGAACGTGGCAAATGAAAGGCCTCCAAAAAATAATGAATGAAGGTAAGAAGATATATGTTGTTTTTTTCCCTCCTCTTTCTAGCTCTGAGTCTCTTGTTTTTTCTCTTTTTTTCATCACTTACTCTTTTTTTCTGCGGCTGCATATCAGAGTGATGCAGGAGGGGTTGAGGAGAAAAAAAATTAACGGCACGCGACAATAGTTTTTAGAGCGACAGCTGTGGAAGGGTTGACGATTAGCATAAAGAGCCAGATTACACGCCATAAGCAGCCACACATCACGTTGGTAGGAAAAAAAAATTATGAGAAATGATTAGGATGAGAGAAAAAAAAATTTGACAGTGTGCTTTTTTGTGCGATTAAAAAAAAAATACACGATGATAGAGGGAATAAAAGCGTGGGAGTAATTTTAATTTGATTGATGAGATATGTTTTTTTTAATTCATATATAAAAAGGCTTTATTCAAGATTTTTTTTAGTCTTTTGTCTGATAATACGAATAATTGCAGTAAAAATCGGAGGAAATTGATAAAAATCGACGATCTGCTAGTGATAAAGGGATTTTCAATCGATCTTGTGGGATCCTCCAAAAATCGATTTCTTTGGGCGATTTTAAGAAACTCGATTAATCGATTATTCGATACTTTTTTTTAGGAAAATCCTATAATTTTTTGTTTCTCAGAAAAAATAATGAAAAAGAGGATTTTTTGCTCAGTGAATTGAAACTAGTGAAATGGAATTATCGAATTAATCAATACTGAAAATGATCGATTGAAAGTAGATATATGTTTTTTTTAATGAAAAAAGAAGCCAATAGAAAACAAAAAAAAACTGAAAATCAACGTCGGTTTTCACGTTTCGATTCCTTTTTTATTGAGAAAAATCGATTTTTTATTTTTACGTTTCGATTTTTTTTAAATTGGTTCTCAAAAAATCATATTTTCTAAAGATCGATTTTCGAGAATGGATTTTCGTCCTGGAGATCGTTCATCACTAGTCTCTGCTGAGTTAATTAATTGATTAAAAATCAAGGAAATCAAAATTTTCGTATCAACGTTTCAGTTTTTTCCACGTGAAGCTTTCTTTAGGATACCAATCATTCATCAATTCACAATAGAATAATTCAAAAACGAATAAAATAATTACAATGTCTATTACAATATCTATCCACCCCCAATATCCATCGAACAGAGAAACCAGGATTTCATTGGTGAAAAAAAAAACGAAATCCAGGATATTTATTTTCATTGATCATTTCCAAAAGTTCCTTGTGGCTTGAGTTCTTTATTTTCGCGTTTGAGTACAAGTTGAAACAGTGCAGATAAATCAAATACAATGGAATGAGTGTGGCTTTTTTTTTTTAGCCGGTAGTCGTGAAGACTACGAGTGAGAGCGAGAGGTGGGTAACCCGCGGAGGGCAGTAAATCGTCAATGGAGTTATAAAAAGTGAGAGCTCTATTCCCCTTTCCTGCTTTCTCTCTCGGTAAAACCCCTCGGGCGTGCGACGATGCGTACACGTATAAACTTCGCTTCTGCGCGCCACAAAGTGCCCACTCGATGTTGCTATACTTGCTCGATTACATCGTATTGTTGCTCGAAAATATCTCAATTTCTTCATTTCAAAGAAGAGAGAAAGATGAATTCTTTAATCGAGTTATTCGAATTATTTTGAATTATTTTGTTTCTTCTCCATGTTCCTCCTGATGTGTCGCGTTGAGTAAATTGTTGATGCATTATTGGAAAAATGAATTGATGTTCACTTTTGTTTCAGAAGCAGTGACTATTTCATCAGGACATCCTCCATTTCTGCTAAAAGGTACTGTTAACCTCATTTCCTCTCCATTCCACGAGATTCCAATAATTTTTGATTAACCCAGACTCAACTGATCCATTGTTTATGCTTCAACTAATTAATTAAGTGGAGTCAATGCTATTTATGAGGTATACATTGGAGAAATTCAATAATGCTGATGAACTTCAGAAAATCATTAATACCGTAGAGGCCCCGGTTTCTGACAGTGCCACAGTAAATGACAATGTTTGCAAAATTTTTAATTATATTTAAATGTACAGTCTATCCATTAATTTGAAATATCATGGGACATTGAAAGATTTCAAAAAAATAATACTAAAAGATTGTGGTCAATTGGAGACCTATGCTAAAAGGAGCCCAGTGGAAAGACATCAGCTTGCATCCTAAGATAAATTGTGATTTTAGGGTAGAAAAAAAAACAAATACTTAGATTTAAGAAAAAAACATTACAAAGTCAGGAGATGTTCTGAAGATAGCATTCTGCCAAATTATATTTTGTTACTGTTTTTACTTTAATAATACATCGTTAATATGAAAAAAGGAAGAAAAAACTGTTGTAAAAGGCTGAAAAGCTATACATGGCTTATGAATAAATGAAAATGAATAAATACTAAAAGATTGTCAATTCGCGAATTGACAATCTTTCAGTATAGTTTTCCTTGAAAATTTCCCATGATACTTTAAATTAATGATTATTAACATGGAAATGAGTCAGAGTTTCAGACACAGATATATATTTTTTGATACCCAATTACTGAGCTCGTTTAGCGCAACAAATATGTATTGAAATAATGATATTACATTCAATGAGCAAGTAGTTGTCGCCTTCGATTTACGCTCTCAGAAATTGGCTTTAAACTCTGTAAAAACAGGTATCTTAATTCAAGATATCAGTTGGTAAAAAATATCTTAGAATCAAAAAATATCTTAAAACTGCCATTCAGTAATAACAGGGTCTCCAAAATGTTTTAAAAGTGTCTACAAAAGTATCTTAATTTTAAACACTTGTTTTTACATTGCAGTATCAGAAACCGGGGCTACTACGGTATTTTTAATAAAAATGGTATTGACGTAAAATTCCAATATTTGAACTAAAAAAATGGAAATTATGGAATTTAAGCAAAATTTTCATTTGTTACCGATAAAAAATTTACGGTGACATTTCAAAGGACTTCATTCCACTATATAAGCTCGTCTGAATCGACTCACCTCCACTCTTCTCTCGCTAACGAATACGTGAATAAAAAACGGAACAAAATCGCCGAAAAAAAAATCAGAAAAATGAGTAAAAATGTAACTGCGTAAGAAAAAAAAAATTGACGTTAACAATGCGTGACGGTTGGTGCAAAAAATCTACTCTCGAGATGTATGAAGTCAAGAGTCGAGTGACGATTTAAAAAAAAAACGCAAACAGACTTGGAAAGGTGCTTTTTTTTACAATATCTTCGACAACTTTTGAGGTGAAAAGTTGGAATAGAAAAAAATCCCCTTAACAACGAGGGAAAAATTGTGTGTCGAGTGTATCGGTGATCCCTGATTGACGTTTGAATGTTTCACATGCATATAAAGTTGGGAGTCACCCTCGCGCGTACCAGGTCCCACCCCCCGGAAGCTCCCAGGGGCATAACTGTTGTAATTTAACGAGCTCTTGCTGCACTTTTTTTTTTTTCATCATCATTTGATATTTTTTGTTACATGTTCCTTTCGTTCATTCGGTCTTTTTTTTTCTCCTTTTTTTTTTTATTAAATACTTGGGTACACGTTGAAGCGAAATGCGATCAGGCGAGAGTTAGTGAAAGTGCACGTCAAGAGAAACGTCAAGAAACAGGAAGAGAAACGAAATGGGAATTGAGAAGAGCAGAACAAGAGGGTGAAACCGTTGAATTTGAATAGACTCCCCATGATAATTTGGGATTTCAGAATTTTTGTAAAGTGTTTTTTTTTTTCACTGCTCTCCACAGAAATTTGAGATCAAAACGATTTTTAGATGGGTCAATGAATTGTGGTGTTTAATTTTTCCTGATTTCATAAGATTTTTCAGAATAAAATTGTGTATTTGCTGAAAAATTTATATCAAGTCACTTGAATATTTTCTCAAAGCTGAATAAAATATTCTTTCACCTATCTGTCCAAAAAATAATTAATTTTCTGTCTCATTAATACAGCAAATTCTTCTGGATTCACTGAAAATTTCAAAATTTTCACCAGTACTTAGAATCTACTGAATAATTTTCTAACAAATTTAAATATTAAAATTTTGGCACAAAATGAATTTTGTAACTACAAATGACAGATGAAAATGGATTGAATTATTAAAGCCATAGTTTAAGTATGTAAATCGATCGTAAGGTCAGAGTTAAGAGGGGTTGGAAAATGAAAATACGTAGTGAAGAAGAGGCATTACCAATGGAGACTCTTCTACCAAAATCCCCTTTTGGAAAGAATACATTACACGATTCTTTTCCTCCAACCGTAGTTATATCTCCTCTCCCTTCTTACTCCATTGCTTCTTCTCTACTATTTTATTTCCAGCCCACCACTTTGTCTTCGTCTTTCCCAAACAAGAGCCAAACTAAAAGGGAATATCGAAAATTCCAATGGCGCAACAGCCGTAAGACGATTTTAATTGAATTCTAAATTGAGGAACCAAACCTCGACGGATATCCACTCGAGGCGATATTTTACGGCTCGTTCAATTATCCTTTTGGCTTTTTTTTTTCTCTTCCTCGCTTAATTCTCGAGAGGATATCCCATCGGTGATTGGGAATAACAATTGAGAATAAACTGGCAATTCTAACTTTTTAATCTAATTCTTCTTTATTCTTCCTCTATTATTTTTTTTTTTTGTCGAGGAATAAAATGAACTCAACTTTTCACGATATTACAAAAAACATAGACACACGCGTCGCTTCACTATTCCATTATCTATTGTAAAAAAGAAGGAATAAAAAACCGCAGTAAAAAAAATACCCTCAGACCCCCAATATATCGACTGACATTTACCCGGTCCAGCGAGTTGTTGTCTCTTTCAATTCAATCCTCGTTTTTTTTTTATTTCCACATATTTGCAGACAACCGAACAATAAGAGTGTATCGAGAACAGATAGAGCCTCATTGTTCAGCGGTATGGTCCATCCAAGTGTAGGGCCAGCCTCCGGGGGGAGTGACGAACGGGAAAAAAAATTTCCCAACTAAATCGGTATTTTTTTTTGTCATATACTTCTTTTTTTTGGGGGGGGGGGGGTAACAACTCGAGAACTCGATTATTAGGGAAAAAAATATTTGCCCAGAGAATGATTCAATTCTTTCAATCATAACATATTTTATTGCGATTATTCAATGTTTTTTTTTTTGTACTTGAAATATTTTTCTTTTGTCCAAAAAATAGAAGCTAATCACGTTATAATATGGAGTCCCGAAAAAGATAGACCGGAAAAAATAAATAAATCTTATTCTATCAATTTAATGATTTTTTTTGTCATTAAAAAAAATAAAACTAAGTCGTATTATGAACTTTTCATACACGGATATTATCAGTAAAGCAGTGGTATGGAACTGGCGCATTTGACACGTCACTCTTCCAGACAGTGGATACAGAAATGAATAGCACAGGATGAGTATCAGAGTTATACTCCCTTCTCGTTGAAAAGCCGCGAGTTATATCATTTTCACATTTATAAAGCCCGTCATCGTCAACGCCACAGTGAAAGGGGTATTATGCTGTGATAATAGACGTAGCCACATAGTCAATCCATAGTGAGCCATACTGAATGAAATCGAAACTGCCGCGTGTTTTTTGTTAAAAAAAAATATGCTCTTCAATGAAATATTGAAAAAAAAACTTTCATTATCCCAGAGTGATAATTTCCTGATGAATGAAAGGAATTTTATGGAGGGGAAAAAAATGACAAAGCTCGTCATTTGGATAAAAATGGTCTTTTCAATGAATTTTTGCTACAGTGAAAATTTGTGAATGAAAAATGTCTGTAAATGTTAAATGTTGTATCAAACACCGTGGTTGGCTCACGTGATTTGTAATAAATAAAGCCAAAAGTATTCCAATTGTCTCAATCATCACAGAAAAAAAAGGATCCACTTTTTTTCAACTGAAACCACAAGAAATTATGCATTAAATTCTTCTGTAATTTTCTTCATCATATAAATTAAGCACCATTTTGAACACTCGCTAAGTACTCGTTGTACTTCTTTTCTTGCGCTTGCTGTAACTTCTGCAACTTCTTCAATTGTCCCTTGCTGATTTCCTTTCCTTCTATATCATGTGTTGGTAAACCTTTATCATCGAACTTCGAGTACTTATCCTTCTCCAATTTGAACATTTCGGTAGGTGCTATTTTCTTCTGCGCTTCTTTAGCAGCACTGGCTGCAGCAGCCTCCGCCTTTTTCCTTTCCTTCTCTGCAGCTTTCTCTTCCTCCATCTTCTTCTTCGCTAAACGTTCCTTCAACAAATCCTCGCGATTAACTAGCTTTATCCTGCAGGTACCACTCTCGTCGTCCTCCAAACGTACACCAACGTTCGGTAATACTTCGTCACGCAGTCTATCACATTCTTGAAGAATATCATTAGCCTTAACCAATTTAGCATAGCTACGTACTTTCTCACGAAAATCTCCAAGAATTTCCAAATATGGTAGGACGGTTTCTTCTGTATTAACATTCGTAGATTCACTGTCAAGTGGAAAACCAATACTGTCATTCGACGAGGAGATTGCTCCAAATGTTGTAAAGATCTTGGTGATGTAGACGGCTATATCACGGAGCAGGAGGGTGTTGGGATCATTTGTTCCTTTTGTATAGACGTTGCATTGTCCAACGAGGTCTCTTATCACATCTAGAGCTGTTCGCGTGTCGATATTGTCGCACAGAGCAACATGAACCGCGTCTTTTGCAGCGCAGAACTTCCTGTTGAGGTCAAGTTCAGCTGCATTCCACTTGCTGAATGTCTTCAACGTCGTACCAGATCCTAGAGACCTTATTCTGCACTTGACATTGAGGAAAAATTCGTTCAGGAACTTTTCGTACTGCACCGCCATGTCCATTGTGTTATCACTGTAATCTAACGTGTCCTTCCAGGAATGAAGCAGGAATGCCAGCCTCAGTTGTCTCGCCGTGTGCTTTCTCAGTGCCTCTTGGATCGTGATAAAGTTCTTGAGGGACTTGGACATCTTGCATCCTGAGATCGTCAAGTGACCAGAGTGTAAAAAGTACCTGACCCAATGAGAGTTGTCGAAGTAGGCTTCTGCTTGCGCAAGTTCGTTGTCGTGGTGGGGGAATTTAAGGTCTACACCACCTGTGTGAATGTCTAGACTCTCTCCGCAGATTGCTGATGCCATCACTGAGCATTCGATGTGCCAACCGGGTCTGCCTTTACCCCAGGGACTGTTCCACCAAGGTTCACCTTGTTTCGAGGACTTCCACAGAGCAAAGTCTGTTGGTGATCGTTTCTCTGACAGTCGCTCTTCTGATATACATAAATCACCTAGAAGAGCACGACAAAAGGAGTTATTTCAACGATTTTTCGGTTAAAAAATGCGGATTCTATTGAGAATGAAACCTCCTTACCTTCACCCTCTTGAAGACTTGACGCATCTCCATAAGCCTCTGGAACCAATTTAGCATAGTGATGATTCTCCTTTTTATCAAATCCCCCAACGTCAAAATAAACTGAACCATTGCTCTCGTACGCCAATCCACGGTCAACAATTTTCTGTATATACTCTATAATCTCTGGAACGTATTCACTGACCCTCGTCAACACATTTGGTCTTAAGACCTGCAAAAACACCGTTTAAATCTCTTGAATGATAAGATAGGGGAAGTCGGAAAGAAATGCTTACGTTCAGCGCGTCCATATCTTTGTGATACTCTGCCTCCCAGTGTTGCGATAATTTGTTGAAAATTACATTTTCCGTGACTGAAGCTCCGGATTTTTTATCCAACCACTCGGAGAGGGGGTCTCTTGCTTCAATCAGCAAAGTCTGGAATCAAAAAGCGGTTTTATTCGATCTTCTACACTAAAATGAAGGAATCTATTAATTTTTATCTATTTTGGCGCTAATTACCTCCTGATATTCTTTGATCTTAAGCTCATCTCCATTCTTAACAGCTTTCTCAAGATTTTCAACAGCCAATTTGACCTTTCCCAACATTCTCTCCAGCATAATTTTCTTATCAGCATCAGTCGTACTTCTCACGGTTGCTTCAAATGCTGACATGACATTTTTAGCATCATCCAATACTGTGTCGAGTGGGTTATCTTCAGCCAAGTATTTTTCATACAAATGATTTTGTCTTGCACGTTTTATTATTTTATCATCTATATCAGTGATGTTCATGACATAGAGAACATCGTAGCCAAAGTAGTCTGATAATACTCGTCGTAGAATATCAAAGGATATGTAAGACCTGGAAAAAAGGCAATGAATCTATTTAAACATTTTCAATGAATCAGTAAATGATGATGCAATTGTTTACACTAGGTTGCGTTCATAATATTCGATTGAAGGAGTCAATGAACCATCGCTAACTTGAAAATCGACAGGAAAAAAATGAGATTTTGGAAATATTTAAATTACCTGGCATGTCCCATATGGGATGCATCATAAACAGTTGGTCCACAACTGTACCAGAATACTCGATTTCCATGTTGTGGTACAAAATCCTCTTTCTGACGTGTCAAACTGTTGTAGAGCTTCAAACTAGCTCCACCCTTTCGCATAGGAGTACTCCAAGTTGGTTGAGAACGTTTTGACATTTTTTTTAATGAAACTTCTGTGTTTTTCTAATCACTGCAATTATGTATCACGTGTCACCTAATTCAGGTGAAAATGAGATTAAAATCAAAGAAGATGGCTCAAAAAAATTAGGGAAAAATTCAAACTTGTGTTTATAGACTGTTTTTTAAGTCTTTAATTGAGAGTTTTGTTGGATTTTTTTGCCGTGGAATTTGTGGAATTTTTGTACTTACCGCATGCGAAGTTTTTCCGGTATTTTCCAATCAATTTCCCAGGTTCCTTATGGAATAGGTAACGTTGGGATAGGATAAAGTGTGTGCACTGATGATATTCATTCTGAAATTCGCTCCAAATGCCTCATAATTACTACCAAACTAAGAAAATTAAATTATTCTGTCAGTTATAGGAGAAAAACTGAAAAAAAAAGGTTGATAATTTATTTTTACCTTTGAAAATAAGCGAAAAAAATTGGAATAGTGTACAAAGCTTCGCAATTTTTTTAAAATCATTTTTCAAAGTCATTCTAAAGTGCGCGTTCAGTTGATTATTGATTTTATGGAGTTGGTAAGCTGCTCTTTACGCCATCTTCATAGCACAGCGCGGCCGAACCCTTCTGGCCCGGATTTTACTTGTGTCGAAACGTGGAAAGAACAATCACGATGCAAGTGCCCGCTGTTTTTATGGATTTACCCCCTGAGGATCAGGTAAGTGATGATTAAAGGAGCTTCATTAATCTGTATATTGTATTGAAATTATGATTCTTTCAATTAAATGTGAGGTACTAGCATTTCACTTTGTAATGAGCACCGGTTGAGGTTAGGTTCTCGAAGCTGCTCCAATGTGTCAATAATTTTTTTTTTCTTCAAAAATTCAACATTTACAAATTATTGTCAATTTATCTGATTATAGTACCAATTTTTCAAAATATTTTTTATTTCAACAATTTCATTTTCATTCTTAATTCTTCATTTGCAGTATAATCTATCATAAACGATAAGGCTGAAGGTATAGATGTCCTTAATAAATGCATTGAATTCTGTATATAATGTTATTAGGGTCTTTGAGTGTCATTTAAGTACACATAAAGTGTAGGTAATTTAATATATACTCAAAGGGTATGTTAAATACATGCAAAAGGCACTTCTGTACCTCTACCCGTATCGATAATAAAGTTAGGAAATTTCAAAAAAAATTAAATCCATTCAATATTGCAGAAGAATAGGGACCCTTTTTGCAAATAAACAAACTATTTATTATTATTTAAATCCTCTTAATTTAATTGTCTTTTCCTAAAACAGAACCTTTTTTTTTAGGCTCAGGAATTAAGAATCTACTTCAAGAGCTTGGGTGCTGAAATAAGTGACGAAAAATCACCCCGTGGAATTGAAGATGATTTACACAAAATAATTGGTGTTTGTGATGCCTGTTTCAAGGAAGGAAATGAAGTAGAAATTGAGAATATACTAAATGACATTGTATCAATATTAATCCACATTCCAGTGGAGCGTGCTGAAAATTTGATTCTTGCATTTTGCGAGAAATTGAAGAAAGCACCAGGACCTAAATTGGGGCTAGTCTGTTTGAAAGCACTGTGGCTTCTCTTCCAATCACTCGAGGAGAAATCACCAATGAGATATCATGTTTATTACAATCTCGTTCAAGTTGCTAGAAATGTGGATCATGTCAAGGCTGTTTACAGTGGTGTTGAACAATTGAAGGAACAGTTCAAGGCATTCCCACCTAACAATGAACAAATGCAGAAGCTTTTGCGTTTGTTGCATGAAATATTGCTCAGTTGTAAACAGGGGGATCAAGCTGCAGCTGTGATGGTGGAATTGTTGGGCACGTATACAGCTGAAACTGCTTCAGAAGCACGTGAAGATGCCATGCATTGTATCCAAGCTGCTCTTGCTGATCCCAATACTTTCTTGCTTGACCCACTTCTTGCATTAAAACCTGTGAGGTTTCTGGAAGGTGAACTCATCCATGATCTTCTCCTCATATTCGTGCAAGAGAAATTGCCAGCCTATATACAATTCTACAAGAACCATAAAGACTTTGTTGAGCATACTGTTGGTGAGTATTTGAAGACAATTTATGATTGAATTTAAGAATATTGGCAAATATTTCTGGATTTCAATTGGATAATGGTTCTTTTAGGTTTGAATCATGAACAGAATATGAAGAAGATGAGGCTGTTAACGTTCATGCAACTGGCTGAAACAAATCCAGAAATGTCATTCGAGACAATTCAGAGTGAGCTACAATTGGAAGAGGGAAATGTTGAGAGTTTCATAATTGATGGTAAATTTTTTTTTTCAATAAAAAAAAAAGGCGAATAAATTCAATATCCCTGTGTTTCGTATTGAAGATTCTGATTGTATTTATTTGAAGAATCATGTGGAACATGGGGAATATTAAAAGAATCTATACTGGCTCGATGATTTCTTGATAATCATTGAGTTATCGAGGTATTCGACACGAAGTATCATGACTACAAGCTGTAGATTGATTTCGAGGCGACAATTTTATAAAATTATTTTCTTTTCAGTTCTGAAAACTAAACTAGTACGTGCACGTATGGACCAAGCTGGCAGAAAAGTCCTAATTTCCTCAACAATGCACAGAACCTTTGGTAAACCACAGTGGATGCAATTGCGAGATCTTCTGGTAGCATGGAAGACGAATTTATCAGCTGTTCAGGATGGAATGAAGTCAGTGGCATCAGCACAGATGGAAATTGCGTCGAAAGGCAAAACCCCATTGGCCCACTGATAATAGTTTAATTTCTAAAACTGTGACAGTGCATTAAATTAAAAAATGAAATTTTTTTAATTATTCGAAGAAGAAGAAGAAAAAAGAAGAACGAAGATAGAAGAAGAAAATAACGGCAAAGTGACATTCCATCATTCAGTGTCACCAAGAATCTGCGAAGATCATCTCCATAATTTTTTTATTCACTACTTCCACAGTTAAATTCAACACAATAAATCAATGGAGAACAGTTTTTGTACAGAAAACCTCGGATTTCATTAAACAAATAAAATAAATCTCTAAAATTATCTTAACTGAATTTATTGTAAACAACATGTGGATACTACATTTTGTATTTCCATTATAATGAAAAATATTTACACTTTCTGCATTTTTTCTTTGCAAGAATCGTTGAAACTTTCTTCTAGTACTCTCTTTCCAGTACTCTGAGTGGCTCCATCATCTTTAGCTTCATTTTTCTCTCTCTCAGTGAGAACTTTCTGATAATCTTCTTCAGATAACAATGTTTTTTTCATTTCCTCATATACTTTGATGTTCGGCAGGATAATAGCAAAATATCCACCCTTGTGAAGTTTTGCCCTAATCATTTCTGGATTCTCAACAAGTGCTTCATTAACTTCAATCAATTTTCCCATCATACAACATTTAATATTCCATTTTTCACCATTATCACAAGTTATTATACAAATATTTGAACTCTCCTGCAAAGGTTGAGCTCCATGTTTTCCCTTTCCACTGACTTTGTTCGCAGCTCTATCCAATTTTTCAGTAACTTTAAAACTTATACTCTCGATTTTGATTCCTTCCTGGAGAACTGGATGACTCGGTGCAAGAGTTAGCATGCAGATACGATTACTATGGATTCTTATGCAAATATCGTCTTTTGGTTTTTGTACATTGACTTTGTAAAAAGGAGTGAAGTAACGATCAGTCACACTGGCCAATTCTGTGTCCAATGGAACCTCGTCGAGCATGTCGGAGATTTCATTGTCATCTGGAAACTCAAAGCCATCGTCCTCGATATCAGTGCCATTGTCATTGATGCAATCAACTGAATCTATCTCTGTCATTTTTATTATTATGTTTATGATTTTCTAAAGATCCTCGTCTTTTGCTGCTGCTGATCGTGCACGGTATTGTTCTTGCCTCAATTTCGCTCTCTGGTTGTTTTCTGCTTGTAAATTGAGTTTCTGTAAATTAATCCAGTGGGTAAATAAAAAATACTGAAGGTATAGAGAAAAAATGCTAATAAATTCTTACGTTCTGTTTCATACACTTGGTGAATGCCACGTGAAATTCGCTGCACTTTCCAAAGATTCGACCAATTGGATTCTGCAACATCAAAAAACATCATTATTTTGAATTCACGTGAATTCATCTCGTTTATTTATCAATAAATTTTTTTTCCGGTGTTTTGCTCACTTCTCTTTCACAGTCCTGTACTTTTTCGAAGATTGGAGTACAGGCAGAGTGATGAATCGGAAGACGCAGATAGTCTACCTCCTTCTCAGACATTCTTTTCTCTAACAATCCTTCACAATTTCCTCATTCATTAATTCTATAAATTCATTTATTTCAATAATTTTTGCATTTGCGATCTCCACATTGATTACGAAACACTCTTGTTTCTTCAGTTTATGAGCATGAGGTTAGGGTTTTAACGAGCATATGTTTCTAAGAAACATGGAAGCCTCGTCCAATCAAATTCCAGAATTCAAATTCCACAATGTTGGCAACAGTTATTCCGGTAATTTTAAGATTCATAAATAATTTTATTGAAATAATCAATTTCTATATACAAAAATATCAACCCCAGGTTTCTGTCTGGTATCTATTACTCTTCTCGAGTTGTCTTATGAAATTCTCAGCTTCCAGATCCTCAAAACCCCCAAATTTAACAGCTAAATCGATAAATTCATCTCTCACACATTTCGGCATATTCTTAGAGCTTCCAGACAGATAAATTTGTCCACCGTTCATCAATAAATTCCAGCATAACTCTCCATTCCTTCTAATGAGATGCTGAACATATCTGCAAGAACAGCATCATTACACTCCTCATCCTCCTGATTTCGCAAATAATCTGCAGTAAAATCACAAAGTATTTCTCTACTTACACCTTGTCCTCTTGGTCCCTCGAAAAAGCACAGAAAACCCTCAGATTATTGTTATCAACCATTCTCTCAAAGTCCTCCCGACAATGATAATCTTTCTTTTTATTTCTACACCCAAAGAACACCACCGCATTCTTCATATCACCCCCAACAGCAGCACGCTCCAACAAAACCGATCTGAAAGCAGCAATTCCAGTCCCTGGACCAATTAGAATCATGGGTTTACCCCAATCGAACTTGAACGTTCCTTTCTGCAGCCAGCAGACAAACTCATCTCCCTTCTCCAAAGAGGCCAACCAATTGGAGCAGAGACCAAGTCTAGGTTCAATCAGCTTAGTCTTGTATCTAACAACAGCGACTAGTAAATCAATTTCTCCAGGAGTGTACTTGTTGCTGGAGGCGATGCTAAAAGCTCTTGCTTTAATAGGCACCATCACCTCGAACAGGATCTTCTCATTTAACTTTCTACAAGTGTGAGGAAAATCCCTTAGAACTTCAACAATATTCCTCCTTGGCCTGTTGACATAACTGTAGAGTTCTTCTTGCCCAATGGCAGTACTGAATTCAGTTAACTTTTCCTTCTCCAATTCATTGTCACTTACTGATGCTAAAACCTGCATAGTTGACCTTCTAGGCTTATAGTTCAGATCCCAGTACTGTTCGACGATTTGTTCGAGTGTGACTGGACGTTTTAGGCAGTGCGGCAGTTTTATCTCCTTTTCAATGATGCTGAGGAGAGTCTTAGGATGAAGAGGAATGTCGTGTTCTCTTAGGAGATCGAAGAAATTAGAGACCTGTTTGGGTGAGTTCCTAGGCCTGACATAGAGAATGTCTCCGGGTTCATAATCAGCGTCTTTGACGTTCAATTTGATCAGTCTAACGTCTTGGAAGTGGTCCAGGGCTGTTGTCCTCTGATTATCGATCACCTTTGCTAGTTTCAAATGGTCATTTACCTCAAGTTCGTCTATGTGAATGTCACGATTTCTAGACTCTGCTTCGATTGCATCCAGGATTGAGATGCTGAAGCGTTCTATAAACTCGGGGATTGTCGAGGGCATCAAAGGAATATTCAAGGAATCAGAAATGATATTCCAAAGATTTTTGATCCAAGGCTCAATCGTAGCATCAATTCCCAAATCATGTTGATCATCAGCTAATGCTATGGGAAGAATCTCATGTCCTCCCAATTGCGCTAGTCTTTTAGACAATTTTTTGGCAGCAAAATTGTATTTTTCATAGGAACTATCGCCCAATCCAAGTACTGCGTATTTTAAATTCTTTAAAAAATTTTGAGGAAGTGATTTACGCAGTAGAAATCGCCAGAATTTCTTCATATTAGAGGGTGGATCACCTTGGCCAGTTGTTGCTGCTACAAAAATGATCAATTGTTCCGAGCAAAGATGCTCAATTTCGTAGTCATCCATAGCTGTTACAGAACAGCTCAGACCATTCCTGAAATAACATTATGCAAATCCTTTGTTTATTTCATTTCATTTGGAAATACTTGTTTAATAACAACACAATGTAACTTGAGATATTTTTTCTTCTTTCAATTACTGCAATCATATTGTTTATAGTATTTAAAAGAAAAGTACCTTTTGGCATTTTTCCAAATTTCTTCGGCAGTGTCTTGTGCAGTTCCTGTCTCACTTCCATAGAGTACAGTAATATTAATCTCTTCTCTCGTCATTTTCAGCTACTTTATCTCACCTCTTAACGCTTGAAATCAAATGGACTCTTCAATTTTTCCTCTTTCTTTTTGATAAAATCCTTTACTCCAACAACTAAATCCTTCACTCCAAATGCTGTCATGTGACTCGATACAATCAGTACAATTTCGATTTATCGAAATATTTCATCAACTTTATCCCAGAGTTGATGGGATAAAAATCGTGACAGTTACCAACAGTATTCAATGAATTTTTCAAATATAATAATGACAATAATAATAATAAATCATCTTACTTTCGTGTATATCACGTCGATTTTGTTAGTTCGATAATGATGAAAATGACAACAATCACGCAAACTGCAGATCAAATGTCAAGGATAAATTGTCTAGGCTAACAGTCCCATTTGGCTGTTCTCCCGGGCATAGTTATAAATAAATAAAAAAATAGATATAAAAAAAAAAAAAAAAATTTATACGTATAAAAATTCTTTTTGCTGTGTGTGCAATAACGCCCTTCAATATTTCAATTGCTCTTCAATCATCATCGATAATCAGTTCATCTGAAAAAGAAGATACAATTCATCAAAAAATAATTAAGTCCCAAAAATTTCCTAAATTAATTTTTGAATTATTTAAAAAAAAAAGAAGGGAAAAAAAAACTCAAATTGAGGAAACGGAAGCTGAATTGTCGCGCACTTATAACGGTAAATTAAAAATCAAACGAGTCAATTCAGTATTTCAAGGTTAGTCAAAACGATTTAGCAGAGTTATATAATTAATATGAATACACTGTTCAGTCATGCTTTTCATTGAAAAAAAAAAAATGTTTATAAAGACGTAAATGTGTGTGACTTTATGCTGTGTTGCTACACGTGGGCGGTTAAATGCTGCAGAATAAAGAAAAAATAAGAAAAAAAAGAGATAATTCCTCACGTCTAAATCAAATACATGAGAGAAGATTCCATTGAGTTGGCAGAACTGCGAAAAATTGTGCTCCCCGTATATTTTTTTCGCGTGTATAAGTTCGTGTCTGTGTGTGCGCGTGTCTATTGCGCGCGTGTGTGTGTGTATGTGTGGCTGCTGATGACTGTCAAAACCTACTTTCCTATTCTCCCGAGAAGCGCTCTTGCGTTTTGCCTCTCTCTGTTAAAAAACTGAAAAATCCCAATTTTTTTTTTATTTTTTTATTTAATTTTCACCTGTGTATAGCCAAAGAATTGTAATGTATACGTGTGAGTTAGTGAGTTTCTTAGTTAGACGCGAGATTTAATTGGCAAGAGAAGGTGAGAGTGTGATATATATGTGAAAAAAAAATTATTATTATATTTTTCAATTTCTACCAACAGTATAAAAAAAAGAAGGGAATAATACAGTGAATCAAAATGAAGTAGAAAAAAAAAAGAGAAAAAGAGTGAGAAAGAGAGAGAGAAAGAGACACACACACAGAAAAGTGATGAAGAAAAAAAATATGTTTTTGTTGTGATTATCGTTATTTGGTTATTTCAGGTGAATTACATGCGTACACTGACGATGCAAAGGAGAGATTGTCGTTTTGATAAATACTACGTTGAAACGTGAGTTTAAATCAGAGACACACACTGAGAATAATAGAAGAAACGATAAAGTAGAGAAAGAGAGAGAGATAGAAGATAGAGAAATCATTGTTATTAAATGGTTGTGTAGTGTTATTGTCACGTTTAGGTATGAGAAGTCGTCAGTGGTGCTAAATAAAATTTGGTGCATTAATTTCTCATCGTTGTTTAAATTTTGGGTTAAAAAGAACCTGGTGAATTCAATTATTTTATAATAATTCAATGGAGATTAATTGTGCATGACACAGTAGCCTGTGGATATAGGCACAGGTTTTTTTTTTCAAGGGAAAAAACGAAAATATTTATTTACTGCCAGGTTGTCCGTATGCAATGATACACTAGTTTCATTTTTCAATTTCTTTTTTTCTTTCTTTACACGGATTACATATTAAACTTTCTTGCTACCAGTGGGTATGTACACGTAAGTTATGGTTATTTAATTTTTTTCTGCTCTTTTTCTGTGTTTTAATGGAGTAATGCAATTTCTTTTCTTTGATTTCAGGTATCAGTGACACTACTTGTTTTTTTTTTTGGGCTTCCTGGCAGTATTTTTTGGGCGATATTTAGGAGAAAATTGCGAATAGGATGTAAAGATATCTTCAGTCTTCATTATTATAGTAATTCAATTAGTTGGATAGTATTGGAAATTTTTCATTGAGAAAAAGAGAGAGTCAGAGGTATGAATTCACTGTTTATTAATTATATATTTGATAATTAATTGTTGAGAGGTAGACAAGTGGATTACGTTGAAGATTGATGATTTGAGAAAATAAAGAGTTTCTGTGAGGTATCAGTGCATCATGTGAAAGTTCAGAGAAATTCAGTACTTCCTAATGTAATTCTGAGTAATTCGTCATTTACTGAACTTTGTAATGTGATTGCGAGTATTTTTTTCATTTAAAAAAGTATCTGATACTTCCATTCTCTCAGTTTAATTAAATGGATTGATTATTTCGTTGTATCAAGCGGAAATTCTTCTTGTCAATAATTAACAATTAGTTTCCCGTTCATTCACATTTTCTTCCGTCTCAGTTAATCGGCTAATTAATTGATTAATATTGAATGGAGTAATTAATAATGATTCCATTAAAATAAATTCCAGATATTCCCGATAAAATGAGTGGTAGACTCGAGGAATCCCAGTCAAAATGGAACTGCGAATACTGTACATACGAAAATTGGCCATCATCATTGAAATGTACAATGTGTAGAGGTGCAAAGCCATTATTGGGTGAAGATATTTACAGATTACGTGATCAAAGTCCCCAAAGATCAAATGTAGCATCTGGCCCAGTATCATACAGTCCATCATCAACAGATACATACAACTTAAGTCCACAAAATTACAGTCAAAATTTACCATCTGGTGGTAAATGGTCCTGTGATGCATGCACATATTTAAATTATCAAAATGCAACACGTTGTGTCCAATGTAGTACACATAAGCCAGCTAATCACACTCAATCAATAAATACAGCATCTAATTTACATGAACATTTAGCACCACTGAGACTTGGTGATCCACCACCAACACCAAATTCTGGACAAAATACACCAGTAGGTAATAATTTATCACAGCCACATCCAGATAAATGGTCATGTTACATATGTACTTATGAGAATTGGCCAAAAGCTAGTAAATGTATTATGTGTGGTCATCAAAAAGACAAGGATAAACGTGAGAATAAAACAATTAGTACTGGATTAATACTACCAAGTCCAGAGAGAGAGCACAATCAGAGAGGTGGATTACCATCACCACCACAGTCATATATACATCAAGCACAGCGTGATGATAATTTAGCTGGTGCAAGAAGAAGTACACATCGTTATGATATTAGAAATGATTGTTTACCACCGCCACAGGGTCCCAATGATGTTGATTATGAGAATAGACTGAAACAATTGAGACGAAATACTGATTGGTGTTGGTTAAATGCCTGTTTGGGTATTGTAGAGGGTGATAATTCACCAGTAGAAGCTTATTTGGCAAGTGGAGGTGATCCAGCACGTCAATTGACGCATTCCGAAGTTTTATTATTAAACAGAAGCAGTGCCTTCGATGTAGGACATACACTTGTACACTTGGCAATAAGATTTCAACGTGAGGATATATTAGCAACATTATTATCACAAATTGAGGGCTCTGGATCTGGTATTAAGAGAGTACCAAGTTATGTAGCACCAGATTTAGCTGCTCAAATACGTAGACATGTTACTAATAGTATACGATTGAGAAAAGGAACATTTCCATGCTATTTTGTAACTGATATGGCAACATTTGCATTGCCAGCTGAGGTTGAAGACTTACCTAGTGTTGTACAAGAACAGATGTTAGAGGAATTGTTGGATCGTGAGGCACAACAACAATTGGAGGGTGGTGATGGTGAACCACCTGCATTAAATTGGTCACTTGAAATAACTGAAAGACTTGGTAGTAGATTACATGCACTATGGAATAGATCAGCTGGTGATTGTTTGCTTGATTCAGCTATGCAGGCAACGTGGGGTGTTTTTGATAGAGATAATGCACTGAGACGAGCACTTGCTGATTCTCTGCAGCAAGCTGGTCAATTGTAAGTTTAAATTATTCTTTCGGCTTTTACTTAGTTGAATAATCAATTTTTTTTCATTAATTAATATATTAATTGCAGCTTTTATCCACGCTGGAGAGAGTATGAAGCATCACAGGCATCTAGAATGTTAGATTTTACCCTTGAAGAGGCTCAATGGCAGGATGATTGGGAAAATTTGTTAGCAACAGCAGCTCAGCCAGGCAGTGCTCTAGAACAATTGCACATATTTGCACTTGCTCACATATTGAGAAGGCCTATTATTGTTTATGGTGTTAAATACGTCAAGAGCTTCCGCGGAGAAGATATAGGTAATTAAATTTCTCAAAACAATCCAATAACCTAAGAATAATTTCAATTATTTTGAATAATCATTTTATATCCTCAATTAGGCTATGCGAGATTTGAGGGTGTCTATCTACCACTGCTGTGGGAGCCCTCATTCTGCATTCGTTCACCAATAGCACTTGGCTATACACGAGGCCATTTCACAGCCCTTGTACCAATTGAACCATATGCATCATCAAGATTATCACACAGTGGTGTTGGTGTCGGTGGTGGTAATAGTCCAATGCAGCAATTGCAGATACAAATGCAAACTACATTTATGCCACTTATGGATAGAGAACGTAAATTATTACCAATACATTTTTTGAGCCCCGAGGAAATTGGGAGAGAGGAAACAATATTGAAACAGTGGTTAGATGTTTGTACCACTGAGGGTGGAATACTCGTTGCACAGCAGAAATTACATAAACGACCACTGCTAGTAGCACAAATGCTAGAGGAATGGCTCAACCATTATCGACGATTAGCGTAAGTGGTAAAATGGGAACAAAATTAAATGATTAAGTTCAAATAAAAAGGATTCAATGTAAAAGAGATTGTATGGTTTTTGTTTTTTTTTTTTTAAATCGATTATCCTTTTTTTTATTTTGGCAAAAAATGCTTGGGTATTGTTTTTTTTATTCAATGGTAATTAATGAAAATTCATCTTTATTGTTACAGTCAGATGAATAATGCACCATTCGTGCGGCCAGCAGTACTCCAGGACTACAGTAGTGATGGTGATACTGAGGATGAATAACGTCCGGCTGGTGCAATTCATTAACTCTAAATTAATAAATAAAGAACAAGTATTTCAGGGGGTGAGCATACGGTCATTTTCACCATTCTCTTACAATTTATATTATTTTATTTCATTTTATTTTTTTTTCTATCTATTATTCGCACTAAGCAGGGTCTCTCGAACGATCTCCCAAAGTTATTGAGATAAAAAAAAAAAGAAAAAACATGAAACATTGCAACAATAATTACAGATTAAATTTATTTAGGAATTTCTTCTCCACGTTGAAAGAGAAAATTCATAATTTATCATAGTACAGATTATTATTGGTGAGCATATTGGTTCTGATTGATATCTCAAAATAAGAAAATTGAATCCCTATTGATTCACAATAATACATTGGTCATAATGAAATCAAGACGTTTATTATTTATTAATTTATTCGATAGTTTGGATGATTATTTTACAAGTGTTTATTTTTTCATCTCTTTAATTTTGCTCTTCTTTTTTTTTGGTTATTTTTGAGTTGTTTTTCTTTTTTTATCTTGTTGTAGCGATAGGGATTGGGAAAATCAGTCTAAGGTCTATGATAAGTTTTATTGGTTAATTAAGAGAAAGAATGAAATACATTGAATTAGGATAAATTAGGTGGTAAATAAGTGGTACACACACTTGTATGCAGAATTTTACATTTTTTGAAAAATTGAATCTTCGAAAATTAGAAAAAAAAAAAACAAAGTAACAAGTCAAATGAAATGATTGATACGAAGAAAAGAAATCGTCAATTATCCATGATTCATTCCGACGATTTGTTATGTAATATCAATAATTTCTGTTTATTGGTACTGAATCAAGGATCGTAAAAAAAAAAGAATTTAAACAAGTACTGTAGATTTTTTATGCAGCCTCTCTCTCTCTCTCCCTCTCTTACTCTGTCGCAAGGTAAAATAATAATTTTACTAAAAACTGTAATAAATCAATTTTAAAATTAAAAAATATGTCGAAGACTTCTATTCGAGAGAGTTCAGGCTTGTTATATAGATCATAAAAGTGGATACAACGATCCTATAATTTAATTATTAAATTTTAAATACTAAATTAAATGAAAATTTTAAAAAAATGCTGCGTTAGAATGGCTTCCAAAGTAGAATGCCAATTGCGTGATGAAATTAAAAAAGAATGAAAAAATGAATCGTTATTAAAATTTCGTTGGAGCTGAATGAGTAAAAAGAAATTAATAATAAAAAAAAAAAGAAGAAAGATATATTGATAAACGATTTAAGCAGCTGTGAAGTGATAGAGCTTTTGCGAAAAAAAAAAAATTATTTGGCAAAAGCTAATTAATTTAGGTGTAGTTTTTAACTAACATTATAGGAAAGATAATGTCCATTTTTCGGGTACGACTTTCAAAATAAATTCTCAAAAAAAGAATTGAAAAAAATTTGGCAATTGCCAAGAAAATGATGAAACCCTAATCAAAAAAGTACAAAAAAAATCACGAAAGGAATACAAAATTCATTTGAAACAAAGTAACAAAACAAAAAAAGTAAGAAGAAGAAGCAGAAAAAAGAATGAAGCTTGAGATCATTTTCGTTTTAATGATGTTACTGTCTGCTTCTATCCTCTATTCGTTTTTTTCTCTCTCTAATAATGGGAACGAAATGAAAAAAAAAGGAAAACATTTATTTTCTCTCTTGAACCTAGCTTCTAGTCCATTAGCACTGTCGTACTTTTTTCAAACACATAAAAAGGTGATCTAGCTGTATAATTGAACAGAAAAAAATATGAAGAATTACTGAATGAAAGAATGAGAAAAATAAAGTAACAATATATTATTATAATAAATGAAATGGAAAATTAACGTAAAAAAAAAATGATTTGGTTCTATGAATGGGGTAAAAAGTGGAGTTTTGGGGGAGTCAGCTTCGTTGCTACCACAGAACAAAAAAAAAGTAATTTTTCGTGTCTGGGATTGTTAATTCAATTCCTTCGATTCCCTTGGGATGTATTCGTACCTAGCTGTTAATTCATTTTAATTAGTTGTGAATCTCGAACAGATGGATTTACGTCACGACGTTGTTTTTTTTTGCCCCCCTCCGCGTTAGATTAGTAATTAAATTAAATGATAAGATAATTGAGGAATTAAAATGAAAAAGGAGGAAAGGAAATTTAACAAATAACATAAAAATAAAGAAAGGTAAAAATCAACGTTTCAACGGTGAAAGTCCGGAATTTTTAATCCGATAATCGTATGGAGGTAGAAAAAAATTAAATTATCGGATGTTGCCACTTTTTTTTTTCCTTGGCACGTGATAAAAATAAGAAATTTAAACGAGAATGAAAAAGAACTTTAATTGGGAGAATAGAAATCTATATTAATATAGAATATATGAAATGGATTATATTGAATAATATATGGATGTAAAATAATTCCAAATGATAATTGAATTTATTTATATCAATGTTCTTTAATTATTTCAATTTTATTATACTTTATTTCATTTATATTTTGCTTTTATATTATTATTATTCATTCAATTTTCGAGTGAGTATCAGAGGAAAAATCGTAAAAAATTATCATCCATCAAAAAATACAAATTCACTTCATTATTTTCGATTTAATCAACTGTATCCCAATTAATTTGATTTTTTTTTTATTCATTCATTAATTAGAGCGTTGCATTTAATTTGATTCTCATTATCCATATTCATGATATTTTCAATGCAACATGGACGAGTGATTCTCTTTGATTTCTCCTCAATATATAGATATTTTTTCGGTATTTGTAGATTCTATCAGTATTACCAATACCTGGGATAATTTGTTTTATAGGCAATATGTATAGGACATTGAGTGCATTAGACGAAGTCATTTTTCGTGTGAAAGTGCAGAATAAAGTTTTTCCATTTGATCGTAAAAGTATTTTTTAACTTGCATTATGTAGATGAATTTTTTAATTTTCTTTTTCCATTACAAAGTAAATAGAAACATCCACCACTCATTTATGAGGGATAGGGGCATTTTGTGGCGTAAATCGGGCGGCGAGCCAGTCTCAAACAGAATTGCGGGCAAAAGCTTTTACGTGAATCCTGCAGCAATAGACAGTAGACAAAAAAAAACTAAACAAAAGTTAAACAGCTCAGCCGTGAGATGTATGTGAACTTGTATTTTTTTCCTTTCTATTTCAGCTTTGTGTGTCATCATTTTCTTTTTCTTTCGTCGAGGATTTTAATCTCGACACCTTGAGTCTCGAAAAAAAAACATTGCGTGCTACTGTAGTACGAAAAATGAATTGAGCCCTGTCTTAGACGGGCAGGGGATAGAATAAAAGGTCGTTGCGTGTTGAGAAAAGCAAAAGAAATGAATATGGGTAGTATTGCCCAACATAAATTGGTGAAACACGTTCGTTGTTTATAGAGAAACAGTGGAATGATACATCTTCTTTTCTTTTATCTTATTTTGGGGCAAATATTTGGACAATATTTATCTTCAGAAAGAAAATTGATGTGATTATTTCATGCAGGTGATTATTTCGAATTTCTATGGGGGGGAATTAACTAATTATATTGGGGAAAATGGGGTAGAAAATTACTCGAAATCAGTAAAAATATCTGGGATTGCTATTTTCTTTTGATGATTTCATTGAAAAGCTGAGAAAATTTCCATTAGAAAACATATTTGAAAATTAATTTTTGATCTCTTTGTTGAAAATTTCACTTTTTCGAGAATTCTAATGAGTATCGTATATTTTTTAACGTTTTTCATACACCGTTGATAATTTTTTTGAGCTTTCATCCATAAAGGAAAATAACATTTTCATTTACTATTTTTACTGAGTGGAATGAAGCCACAATGTTATGACTTGTTGATGCGAACATTGACATGATCCATTGCGTCGTCGCCCAGAGGCATGAATGCTCGAAAAAGAGCCCCATAAAAATTTGATACCACGACTTTTTTCAACAATATATCACTCCAAAAGAGTAACTCGATGCATGAATTTCATCCTCTATCTTTATGTCAAAAAAAAACCCGCTAAATATTTCGCGAATTTTCATAGTCCTGACGAATTTTCCAGTTCACAAATAAATTCTCCACATTCCATGATAATTCCAGCCAATTCTCTGCTGATCACGAAATGAATTTATTGATGACCGTTCAATATAGCATTTATCATAGAATATTTGAATTCGAATAAAATGAATTCATAATGATGAATGCCAGGAGTTATTAAAATATTTGCATACCAATGTGTGTTTTCATCGATTACTGATATTCAATAACTCCATTGTAGAATTGACTCTCGACCCAAGAATGTTCATAAAATTAGCGAATAAAAAGAATATTTTATCTATCATTAGGTTCAACAACAAAAAAATTCAGATGACAGCTAGAACTGTCAAAATAAAATGTGAAATAAAATGTCTTGTGTTTTATTTTGGATTTTGTCTCATTTTTTGTTTGGTTCTTCATCTTGAATTTCTCGTATTTTCAGTTTAAAATTCCATCTTGTTTTATATTTAATCGCTATCATTTAAGTTATAGCTATCATCTGAACTTTGTCGTTGTTAAACCTGAACATCACCGATTGCCGAATACTGCCGATTAGACGTGGAATGAGTTGATCAGTGTTCGAACTATTTAATAAATTTATCCTGGAAAAAATTCTAACATATAATCCAGCAAAATATCATTTTTCTAATCTTTGAAAAACAATATAATATCAGTAACTAGCGAATTTCTCAAGTACGATCACTGGTATTTGTAGGGCCTTGTCCGTTCGACCACTGGACCACTCCAATTATCATCCTTTTTTTTTACATATATATATTAGTATTTCCCTTTCCATACCAAGTCCCTGATCCTAATCATTAGCATTAAAAAAAAGTAGTTAGCCGAGAATGAAGTGAATTTTTCCTTTCCTCTTCTCGTGATAATTAATGAGGTCACACGAGAAGAGAGACATTTGCCTAGTGTTGGCTCTTTGTAATGTGACATGAGGCCACATGCGTGGTTCAATCTCTACCCTCAATTTCAACATTTTCATTCCTCGTGTTTTACATTTCTTTCTTTCTCCTTTTTTTTCCTTCACATTTCTTTTTATTTCTTGACGCCTAGTACTGTGTATTGTATCACGGAGCGTGCTCGACACCCCAACACTCACAGTGGTATCGTGGCTAATGGCTTGGTACTTGGGTTGACTATCGGGTAGAACACACCGGAGACACGGCTAATTGGCCGGGCCTTCAGTGGCCTCTCTTTGTATGATGCTCTACTCACTGTGAATATCTACCATGGTATATAACATTGCCTATATTCTGTCTCTTGTGGTTGACAATAATTGAGTTAACCAGGATGGAAGGAGGTGAGGAGAGGGTTACATCTACAGTATCTCGGTAATCCTTACAACTGTCAATTTGACTGGTACAATTTAACCGGTAACTTTAAGCGTGATCACTTGCAGTTTCGAATTAGTTTTCGAGCTGTCAGAAGTTTTGAATGATGAAATTGCGTTTTTACTTTGAGGGAAATCGAGGAAAAGTACTAAGCTGTGTCGGGAATTATTTTATTGGGAGGTTTCTGGTGCAAGAAAGAGGGGAAATTGTGATTTTATGAGGTGGAAGAAGAGGGAAATAGAGACTTTAATGCAATGGTTGGAGATGAATTTTTTTTATGGAAAACATGCGTCCACTTTTTATTTTCCACGATTTTTTTTTAGAAATTTCATAATTTAAAGTCATTTTTATGATGCAAAACATCAAATTTCAACGAAAATCCGATAAGTTTATTCTCGATGATTCCACCTCCTTTGGAATGCTTTTATTGCTAATTGATGCATGAAAACATCAATTGTTCCCGAAGAATCTCCAATTTTTTATGCCTCAAAGTACAAACATGTGGAATGATGAAGAGAGTGAAAGTGGTATTTCGTGAATACATTCAGAACGAATACGTTTAGGAAAATATATTAGGATACCCTTTTTGTAGCGAATATTACGCGCTACAGGAAGGGTCTCCTGATAAATTCTCGTAGAACCAATGGTTTCCTCGATATTTCCCGGATAATAGTCATAAAATGATAAAGTTCACAAAAGTCACAGGTCCTTTTCCGAATATCTCTGAAACGAGTAGGCTTATAGAGATACATCAAGAATATTTTTTCGTGGCTTGTGAAATTTTCTACAAAAAGGGTCTGCCATTAAATTCCCGTAAACCCCATCATTTACGAGATACTAGAAATGTCGAATCTCTTTGGAGATGGTTTTATTCGGTCACAATGGAAGCGATCGAAGACCGTATTTCCACCAATAAGAATACGAATAAAAATTTGGAAATAACGAACAATCATTTAAGGTAATCCTAGTGGAAGGTTCAAATGATCGATTTTTATTTATTTTTTCCTTTTAGTTATTATAATTACTATAACTGTTTCGATTTTTCAACATTTTACCGATACTAGAACGATTTCCAAGATGATAAATTATTATTAGATAATATTATAAATTTTTAATATTGTTCTGTATTTGACTCACGCTGTTCCAGTATCTAGGACTAGGATTCGAGGATTTTAAATACCTATATTGATTTTTTCATGTAATTAATTGCATTAATCGTCGTTATATGCTGGAAAGTATGCATTTTTCATGATTCCAAGGATTAATAGACATTCTGACGAACAAAAAGATATAAGATTATATAAGGAAAAAATAGGTCTGCGATCATGAATTTTCGCAGTGAAACTGAAACTGAACTTCGCTTATGGAGTTTCAATGTTAATTCAATTATTTTCAAAAATTAATTTTGGCCTTCTTTGTCCGGTAACATGTGGTAAACTAAATTTTAAAAAATCTCCTCATGCTATTCTATCGAAAGTGACCAAAATCGAAAAGGGAAAATAGATTGCCCGAACCACTAGGATTACCTCAATTAATATAAATCCACACAATAAAATCTTGACTCTTTTCTCAATAGAAAAACTCATAAAATATTATTAAATATCCAAACTAATCCCTCCAATAATTAATCCCACGTTAGATTTCATCTCTCTTTCACCCTTGATCTTGGAACTTAGGAGTTTCCAACAAACTGAATGTGGTCATACTTGTTAAAAGTTTTGCCGCAGTAACTTCCATCGCCCACGAGAATTCGCAACGGTTCAGTTTCTATTTCAAAAAAAAAGAACGAAAGAAAAAAACATCGAAAATGAAAAAAAAAGAAATAAAGTTCATATACGTTAAGGAAAAAAAGGCTTTGGAGGTGACTCGTTATAAAAATCTCTCCTTTCCCCTTTGAATTCCCTCTAAAATCTTTTTTTCTAAGATAAATGATTGAAGTTTTTTTTTTGTTTTTGGGTACGCGAGCGTCTCACGTGGCTGAGAGCAATTCAAAGTTTAGCGTTAAAATCACGAGAGTGAAAACGTTGAATTAAGGTAACACACAGAGCGTCCCATTCTTGAGTTAGTGAGTTCAACTGTTATAACAGAAGTTTTGTCAAAAACTTTAGCCTTTGGATGTATGAAGTTCAATCAGGTACATCTAACTTGGTTACATCCCTTCCCTTTTAGATCTTAATAAAATAAAAGGTTTTTGTCTACCTTTTTTTTTCCTCTTTTTTTCCTTTGTGTTCGTTCGACAATTTTTCATTGTTGAAATCAGTGAATCGTTCGATAGATAAATACGAAAAGAAGTAACTCTGATGGAAAAACTTTTATTTTTCCTTTGGCCTGCCCATTGAGACTTGATTATTGTTGACTAGATCAGTAAGTTTTCGTAGAGACAACAATGTATGCCTCTCGTGTTGACAATTCGATGAGGCTGTAAGTGAATTTTATGATAATCAAAATATTACAGTGAGAAAAAAAGAATCTAAGAGCAAAACTTTGTGCTATTAGAAGAAAAAAAAATTCTCTTCACATTTGCTAGAATATCAGTATCTTATCTCTATTCACCTCTCAACTGAAACGATCAATCAGCCTTTCCTTAAAGTAACAAACATAATTAGCAAATTCGTCAAAGGATTTCCTCACGAACTGTGTCTCCGTCAAATTGACAATGATACGGTTCAAGTATTGACAAAATTAGGTTAATTGCATGAATACACATTATTATTGAGTGCAGATACAAGCATCCAGTTTCCCCATGGTGTTTCTAAAGATACAGTGCAAGTACACATGCTAGTAAGTGCATGGGAATCAATTAGAAACTAGAGTGGGTATCACACACTGGCCTGTACGAGTAACTAATTAACATACTCCAACTCTGCTGCTATGCATTTGTGCTCGAAGCATTTGCGTGAATCTATTGCTATGCTTCTGCATAACGTTGCATCAATTATGACTCAAATGTGTATCTATGGCTCTCATTCAGAATTTGCTTGGGGTGATCCGTGATTAATATACATAGTGCAAAATTTCGACAGAAATATCTGACCAATCAGTTGGCACTATTGGCTCTGTGATGTTTGGAAGCTGGGCTAACACGACTAATAGATGGACACTGACCAAAGAATGGATGGCTCCTTTCATTGAGAGGTATGTGAATAATTGAATATTTCTTTATACTTGCCTCTTTAATTCCTGATTATTGCATCTATATATATCAATAGTGCATGAATCTATATATAGATTCATGCACTATTGATCACCTACCGGTTAATCAAAAATTATGATTATAGTTGTACGAATATGCTATTGTCTATTCACTGGAGTTTCGAGTTATATTCTTGTTTTTTATTTTTTCCATTAATTATCTCTTCATTATTCAAGCTCAATTCATGTTTACTTCAATTATTTTTTATTTTTTTATGCGTCTCACTTTTCTGCAGTTCCGCTACGTGATTTGCCTTTTCTATACGCTCCAATAGACCTCAATTTTTTTTTTCAACCGTTCATCTATTGGTTGTGTTATCCCACTGTGTTTTGAGAAATCTCATGGAAATTCGATTTTACGTACACGAAAAAATTCCAATCCTGCTATACATGTAATTTCCCAGCAGGTAGAGAGAACTGTCTAAATACTGGGAATTATGAAACTTTTGGGTGAATATGAAAGCCCATTGGTTCTCAAGTCTCAGGATAATTGAGAAAATTAATTTGTGGAAAGGTTGAAATAGGTCAATTGTAATCTGAGCTGAACTCAGTGATTTTTTTTTCTTCATTATTTTAATTGAGTAATTAAGGAATGAAATAAGGACGCAATGAACGTACAATAGATTCAATATATCTATATATTTACATTTATATATATACAGAGGAGACCGGGGCAAAATGGGGCACTTTAAAGCACATGCCCTCCTACCCCATTTTGCCCCGGTCTCCTCTATATATATATATTTCTTTTTATTTTCTTAAAATATCTTTATTAATGTGCCTTGATCTCAGGCTGGAGGCCCTCAGATCAATATCTCATACGGACATTTTTCTTTTTTCGATTATTCTCTACGTGATGACACTAAGAATCCGTAACATGCATTCATCACATTTTCAATTCAGTCATTCTCAACTCTGATACTCAATTAATATACATCTTAAATACACAGTTCAAATGCAAATATATTATTATTATGTATTTTTCTTCTTCATTTTTTCGCGTACTGAGGGTTTGATTCGACCCTTTGAAAATATAAGGATTTTTTAAAATTTATTGTAATTCTAATTGTCAGGGATGAATCATACATTTCACTTTGGTAACAAATTATAAAATAAAATATCTATTTTTTTTTTTGATAAAACAATTAACATCTTAAAATTAGTCTCTTTGGTTTTTTTTTTTTAATTATATATATATTTTTCTTTTAATTCTCACATCTTCCGTATACCTTAAGACACCAAAGTTTTTTTTCTTCTTTATATTATTCTTTTTTAAGTACATAGATTAGGTCACTAGTCACTTATCACTAAGTAGGTACCTATTTTTTTTCACAAATACATAACTCAATGTATTTTTTTTTATCTTCATCTCTTTTGCAATTATCAATTCTGTCAATTTTTTCATCGTTTATTTACGTTTGATCTTATCATTAATGATTGTTTCTCATTTTTGTTTCATTTAAATAGTTTTTAATAATAATGATAGTAATAATAATGCAACTATGTGAACAAATGTGCGTATATTTCGTTCTCTCTCTTCTGAAATTAATTTAATTCTCACTTGAATATCGCCGACGATAAATGAATGCAATAAATTTTTCCTCATTCTCCACATATAAAAAATGATTATGAAGCGTCATTTTTTTTCGGTAAAATTTTATTTAATAATTATCAATTAATTTAATTTTTTTCATTGGGAGCTTTTTTTTATTATTATTTGATAAATTAATTTTTACCTATTACAATTATCACTATCAACGATACGTAAACCTCTTATTTAATTATTTACAGTTAATCTCAAAATGTCGATTATACTTAATTAACATTATCAGTTATAATAATTCATAAATTTCATTATTATATACAAAATAGCTACAAAAAAAATACCTACACGTAAAATGAGCGATTGAATTTGTTCTTCTTTCATTTTCAATTGTGCAAATATAATTTAATTTTTCTTTCTTCCTCTACTGGGAAATCAAAAATAACAGTGTGCTAGGAAGCTGTTTGGTTATTCTCTTCCCTATTACCATATAATTTTTTTCTCCATTCTCAATATAATTTCAATCTAAACCTCTTAAAATATACTCATTTTGTTCTTCATTTTACATTTCAATTTTTCTTTTTCGGTGCGTGGGAAGGTAAAAAGAGGCACCAACGAATGTACTTTTTTGAACACTATCCGCAGGCGCAAGATTTCATTTTATCTCTACTTCCTTTATTTTTTTTTCATTTCTTCCCTTTTACAACCGAATCATCAAACGATCCCCGCACGTGTGTTCAACTTTTAGAAGCAAAGTGTCGTTAGAATGAGAATTCTCCTCTTTTTCTTTTCTTTTTTTTTTCCAAACTCTGAATACATTCTTTTGCTCTTTCCAAAGTCTGGCTGGTTCACCCCTGTCGGCGATAAGCGACCCCAAATCATAAGATTCTCGTTCTTATTTTTTTCCCATTTCTTTTTTCTTTTCCATCACATTCTTGCCACCAATAAAACTTTTTTTTTTACCTTAGGTCACGATTTTTTTGCAAGGAGTTGAAAAAAAAAAAAATTAGAGGCGAGATAAACTGACACTTGTGATCGTTATATATATATGTTATATTGATTTTTCTAATTATAAACGTTTGACGAACTCTCGCGTTTGTGGGTCTTTTGCTGTATTTTCGTGGAGACTCGGCTCTTCTCGTGATATTCTATCCGTTATTAATTACCTGCTGATGAGAATATCTCAGGCTCTTCTTTTATTTTCTTCTCTCTTTTACCCAACATCAATCAGACTCTGGTATGTTTAGCGGTTTAGCAAATAAAAAGAGGAACCCAAATAAACTCGGATTTTTTTTTTCCTCGCACATAATAACGTAATACTCTGACATTTCATGATACAAATTCTCCTCATCCCATTCATCATTTAAACAGAATGAAATTTGAAAAAAAAAAAAAAAAAAAACAAGAAAAACGTTGGCACAAGTGTTTATTCACGTTCGACTGAGCAAAGAATTTACTGGTGCTATAAACAATCCAGTTTTTTCATTCGTCACGTGATGAACTGGAGAATATGTTTGTTTAGTCTAAAAAAAAAATCCTCAACAGCTTCCAATGTTCAAATAATTCAATTCTCCTCTTCACTTAAATTATTCAATGAGATAATCACATTTGACTGGGGAGGAAATCAATTGATACCTCTATATGCAAGCCTCTATGTGCACATTGGTCATTTCACTGGTACGTAACTGATTGTTGACATGTAATTCAGATGATGCATTACTATGTACGAGATCCTGTTTCCTATGAACTTGCCTGAGATCACGTACTGGTGCTAATGCGGCACAGCAGCTCTCAAGTGTCTTACGAAATGCTGCACGAAATTCACGATTGAAGTACGCGTATATCAGTGGATTCAGTGCACTATTGAAATATCCAACCCAAAAAACAGCAGCAACTACAATGGGACTGCTCTGGCATGTATCGCATAGTGATGTTATAACGTACCTGTAAAATCAGAATAAATTAGAATTTTATTCTATCCTTTGTGCATACATTATTTTACTCAATTCGATTGATTCAGTTCTTCAATTGAATTGATTTATTTAAGGAGGATGGGGGGGGGGGGGGACAATGGGTAAAAAGTTGGATTTCTGTATAAAATTATTCATAAAAAAAAAGATGAGATTTTCAAGTATGATTCAGTAAATCTGTGAAGAATGTAGTGAGGAATGAAAAGAGCTGCAGAAACAAAAAATTAATTGAAAATGGAAAATTTTTCATTATTTTTTCAATTCCTTTGAATCTTAAAAAATTCAATGGAATGTAAAGAACTAATTAAAATTTTTTAATTTTCAATTAATTTTTCGTTTTTAAGACTTATTTCATTTCTCATTACACTCTTTATAGATTCACTGAGTCAGATGTGAGAATTTTATCTTGTATCAATTGCTATTAGAGATTTTATACGAAAATTTAACCTTTTTTTCCGATTGTACCTCCTAATCATCCTCAATTTTTTAATTTACATCTTCATGTAATAATATGAGTTTCAAATGCTATAATCTGTTTAAATACTCAAGTAGATTTCAGACTTTTCACCATTTAAATTCAGGTAAAAATCTCATGAACGAGAGCCTAGAAAAAGATTTCTACAAAAATATTCATATTTTCCTCCAATTCCAAAATATTTAACGAAATCTAACTCCAAATATCAGCATTCCTTCATCTTCAAATCTTCACTACTGAATTAATGAGAGCAATTCTATCGTTCACTCGCATTTTATTTTTTTCAAATTGAAAATCACGTGGTTAAACGCCGTCTAGACACGCTAACGATATCAATTTTTATCATTCTACTTTTTTTTTGGCTACGGTACGAGGGGGGAAGAAAAATGAAAATAAAAAAAAGGCCTCCAGGGTAATTGAACTGTGATCATTGAGTAGAGATTTTTGTAACCTTCCACACCCAATACCATCAATTATTCCTGAAACTAGTTTATTTTAGACTGGATTTCATGTAATTACAGACATTTCTCAAGATGTCAGAGATAATCTTTCTTTTTTTTTTGTCCCTGTCCAGTAATGAGTTCCCTTCAGCACTTTCTCACCCCTTCAAATTAACCAGAAAAAAATGAGAAAAAAAGAAACAACCACTTGTATTTGTACACGTAATTGTGCCACATTGTTCCGAATAATCAACGGAATTTCCATATCTACACTTCAACACATGTCCTCTGGAAATTTCAAGTTTTGACGCATAATGAGAATTGTTACAGTGTATTTTCAAGGACACTTGGTAACACGAAACTAAAATTGTTCGAATGCCTGAAAAAACCACGTGCAAACAAAAAAAAAGGGAAAAAACGATTTCATTTCTGGTAAATGCACTGACTCCACAAAGTGGGTCAGGTTGAAGTTTTTTTTCTCCACTTCACGTACTTGCTTTTTTTTTTCCTTCTATTTTTCCATTCATTTCTTTTTACCGCAATTTTTCATCATTGAGCCGGGCCAGCATTGGTACTGTGCAACCTGTGTTCTTTCATATAGGCCAGAATTTTTTTTTTCATTCATCGATAGTGTGTGTATTTGCTTGTGTATTGAGGCCCACGCATTCTCGATATTTACTTCCTGTTTCGGTCTCTGAAGGGAATAAAAGAGCCACAAGAATTCAGCCCTTGTTCTTTCATGTATTTTTTGTTCCTGTTATGTCAGTATTTCAGACTTCTTTCAGAACACCTTGCGTCCGTGACGTTAGCATGATTTCTCCTCTCTTCTTTTTTTTTTTGGCCTTTTCATGACTTTTTTTGCGGACTACTTCCGGAAAATTCACACCTCCATTCTGAGAGATTTTTCGCAATAAACTCGAGAAGTTGAAGCGTGCGTCAGCCTGTGAAATTTGCCAATGGTGAAAGATGAATGAGAAGAATGGCGCTCGCACGTTCAGCCATGCATCATGTATCCATATTTTCGGTGCATTTTGAGATCGTGATATTTACGTTCATAACAAATCGTTATATGAGAAACCACCGATGGAAATTGAAATTAAGTCGTATACAGTTAAGCTCTTATTTTTTTGATGCCGTATCGAAGATCATATTTTTTACAGTTTTCTGAATTTTTTCATAATTTTTGTTCGTGTAGTTTACGAGATATGAATTATCAAAATTACTGAAAATAGCGATAATGGGGATGAAACGACCTAAATCGGACCTACCAAAAAACCACAGGTTAACCCATTATTTGAAAACTATTGGCGAAGAGAACAGCATTTTAACTAAATAATAAACCAAAAAAATCCAAAAAGTTATTGAGAAATTTTAATTAGAAGGTAGTCGTAACTATTTGCCTCTCTCTCTATCTCATGCATGTGATAGGACATTAATGCAATAAAAAATTCGAGAGAAGAAAATTGTAATCACAAGCTGAAGACATGACTTTCGAATAGTTTAATCACTTTTTCGAGTAAATTGAAGCACGTTTTCCAGAATTATCATCAATTAATTGGAAATTAACCTACAAATCCTCATTTTTTTCTGTTTTATCGTTCGTACTCTGGGACACTACCTTAACTCGATCCAATAGTTTGGAAAAAAGAATTGTCAATGATTTAGTCTCTCAGAAAAAATGCCGAGTACATCCTGATTGATAAATGGGAATAAACAATTGAATGAGGTATCCTAAGAAATTACTTAGAACGATAAAGCAAAATTGCAAAAAAATGTTCCGCTGATTTCACCGGAATAAATGAGAATTAATGAATTACTTCAGTGATAATTCTCCACTATTTTTTCAGTCTTGAAAAACAAATTTGTCTCCTAATTGGCATTGGGTGGGGGGGGGGGGGGGATCGTTCGAGTGTACACTGGGCACTAGTCGAGTCAGTCGTTCCTCTTAATTGGAAGATAAGTGAAAAGCAACGAACACAAAGAAGTAGAAGTGGATGTATAACAAAAGACTGTGGGCGATTTCGATCTTGGCCGAGGCGATCAAGGGAAGGCACTCAATGGTTGCTTTCTTATTTTCTCTCCTTTCCTTTTTCTGTTCTCCTCTCCCTCCTCGTCTTATTTTTATTCTTCGAATAACAAGAAATATTCCCGGGTTATTGAGAAGAGCACTTGGTTGCAACCAGCATGGAAACATTTTATGAAATGAGACCTCAGCGACGTCTTGTTGGCGACAACTCTTGCTTTGATAAGTTTTCCGATAACTCGAGGTACTTTTTTTCATGAAAGATGAAAAATAGAAAAAGGGAGGAATTAATAAGAGCAACAAAAAATTAATGGAAAAAAATGAAAAATTATTGAGGAAAAAAAAAAATGGTGTGCAGTGAGTTTGAAATATTTTCATTATGAAAGATCTCATATCTTCTCTTGGCAAATGAAAGTAATGAAGACGTGCCTCTTCTATGACTCGAACGTAAATCAGAAGACGAGGAAAAAGAAAGAAAAAAATTATTGCCCCTTCTAGTGATAAGGAATGAGAATCTGATGGGGAGACGATTGGAGCCAAGTATTTGGGTCGTGGCCGACAAAATCGGTTCTTCTCTTCATTCGACTTACTTGAGGAAGTGAGTAAGGTCAAGGGTTGACAGGGATGAGGGAGGTTGAAGGTGATGTATTGGATTGTAGTTGACGTAGAGAATACCTATTGAAAAATAAAGTTTGCAAAAAAGAAAAAAAGATGAAAAAAAAACAAAAAATAATAGAATAAACTAGATGGACCAAGTGGCCAGTGATAACGGAAAAGTTCTTGTAAAAATTTTTCTTTCGGCATCATAAATAATTTCATCTGAGCCAAAGTTTTTATAGAATTCTTTACACGATACATGAAAACTAATAAACGTGACAAAAGTTTTGAGGACAAATTGCGCTTTATTTTTCCGTTCTTCTTCCTCTTCTTTATCGTGATAAGGGGATAAGAAGAGTGATGGAATCAAGCGATGGCAAAATAGAAGGTGAATGCTGTGTTGAAAGTTGTTCGATTAAATTCTCAGTTGTACAGTAGTGGTTAAACCCGATAAAATAAAGTTTCTTCATATAATCAATGACGATAAGATAATCGATGAAAAAAGAATACACGAGAACAGATACTAATTCGGAATTTCCGATACGAGAATCCCTCCAGGTGCATTGTTAGATGAAAAAAAATATGTGAATGCTAGGTGATTCTTAAGTAGAAGAAGAAGAAAAAAAATAAAATAAAATCCGCTCTTTTTCATTCTCAGTTGGGCGCATCTGTTGTTGAAGTTGTGAGGAAAATAAGAATATCCCGGCTATTGGAATTGGTATCGGCAGTCACGCTGACCCATCGACCTCATTGACACGCCAATTCTATTTCTTTTTTCTTTTCTCGAAAACAAGCATGCCAATAAAGAAAATCAAACTGACGCCGATGAATATTTTCTTTAATATTACACACGTCCTACTGTCAATACGAAGAAAAAAAATCCTAGAAACTGGAGCGAAATAGACCTCCAGAGTAGCACAATTCATGATTTTTCTCCCGAGTGAAGGACATCGTGAAAAAATCTGAAAAAATTGAGAAGATGCTCCAATTTGTAGATATTTTTACTGAATTTTTTCCAATTTTTCTGAAGAGGCCTTCACTCTGAAAAAAAAATCCCAAATCATCACGACTCTCAGCTCCATTTTTGCTTCGGTCCATCTTATTATTATTCACCTAATAAATGATCAATTGAGAAACAAAATTTTTTTACACTCCACAAGAGGAATATATACTCATACACCTCCCTGTAACTAGGTCTACATACTTCAAGATCACACTTGACACACGGGCTAGGAAGAAGGGGGGTTTGTATTGAGTTGCCGGAAAACCCTGGCCCACGCTCAAGATTGTTTCTAGTACTACTCGAATCGTTGGAAACTATCGACCGTGATGAGAAGTGGAAGTCAGTTCCCACTTCACTGCTTTCTTTTATTTTTCTATTTTTTTTTCTCATCCCATCCTTCCAGTAGTTGCATCAATCTATCGTTCGACTCTTGGGGATATATCGTACAGGTTGAAAAGAATATCTAGTATCATCGATTATTTCTCCGGATATTCCGCATATGCGGAATGGTTTTTTCCCTTTAGTGTGAAGATTACTACGATTCGAGTGCTATTTACGATAGTCGGAATTTTTTCCCCTCTATTTGTTTCTAAGCGAACGATATGTTGGAGTGATTTTATGTAGGGAGGGGGAGTGATACAGAGGAGGGTTCATTACCAGAGGAAGAAGGGCAGCCAGCATGCCAAAAATGCAGACATTATTATTCCCAGTGTCCTGGCAGCCTTTCTCTCTCGTTTCATTTTGCTGCTGCTTGCTATCTGTGGCTCCTCTGGCTGAGGATCTGGCGGTGATTGCTCAACTGGCGGTGGTAGTCCTGCTAGGCCTGCTGATATACCATTTATCTGCAGATGCTTGTTGAGCAGTGCCGCTGCTACTTTACTCCTAAAACATAGAAAAAAAAAGGGTATTAATGAAGTCATTGAGGAAAAAGCATCAATAAGTGGGCGAAATCAATAGTTGCAATGATCAATGATTCTCATGACGAATGATCTTGAGCTGAACTCGAAACTCTATTCCTCTACATATTCTTCTCCTTTTTTGATATCTATATCATGACGCGCGCACCATGTGAATTGCAGCTTTAATGGAAGCAATATTCATGCTTGTCTTTATGCGACATCATTTTTCATGATTAAAAAAGAAATTGTTCTTTTTAAGTCACGAATGGTTGTTTCTGTTGATTAGAAGCAATGTAACATATTATGTATGATATTTTGATAAAAAACATCATTTTTTGTGCATCTGGGTCTAGGTAATTGAACCTCAGATGTGCTGTGAAAGGGAAACTCTGATTTTGTCGTAGTTGAATATAAATTTCTTTCTCATTTATCATAAAAATTTCATAGAAAATCAAACATGGATTTTTTCGATTTCAAAATCGTCATTATCATAATAGAGTATCCCATTTTTGATACAACCCCCATCTAATAAATCAAATCACCTACACTAAGATAAAAAAATTCAGTGATTTTTCAGAATTCTCATTCAGAATAAATACTAATCGATCAGAAGAGCCTAAATCTTTCTTCTAAATCTTCATGAAAAAATAAGAAATTTGATTTGAAGAAAGATTTTGTTTAGGTTACATGTCTAAGTATTACGCGTCAAAATATTACGTTAAAAGAACTTGCGTTAAATTATTACTGGGCAAAAAAATACAGAACAAGAATATTGCTAAATTGATATTACCCAATTTTTTCTCTCATTGTATCATTCAAAACTCATGCAAAATTGGTCTTTATAAGAGTCATCTATAACCCACACAAAATATTCGGTTTTTTCAATATCCCACACAACTTCTGAATTTCCAATTAACCAATGAAATTTCAGGGTGACAAGATTTCGATACAAATTATCGAAGTTCGTCTAAATCTTGCAATACATTTCTTAAGAAAGGAAGATAAAACAATTTATTTCGAGCATACACAAGCCTTCATGATTTCTTTATTCCAAGCTGAAAGTAGGACTTAGAAGGTCAATATTGATATTTCCACAGGCATTCCAGTTAGAAATACTCTATTTTTAAAAAAATCCAATTCTATTCTTCTCGCCGAGATTCAAATCATAATTTCATGAATTGTTAGTAATTGAATTAATGAGGCATATCGGCTTTGACTACTATCTGTTGAACTTCTAAGGCCTCCGAGTAATTCGAAATGAGGTCATTCAGTGGTATTGGTGCGTGCAGTGAAAGACAGTAGTAGTGCCATAGCTTGGGTCAGACCACGAGATAAGTATTCCAATTGACATTCAAAGAGAGGTAGAGAGGAAGATTGGAGATTACGTCATTAATACTCATTTATCGATGAGAGCCAAGAATACATTGTGATGAAAGTAGTGAGTTCTACTAGTGGCACAGTGACCGAATGAAAAATAAAGGAGGAATCCAATCGATTTAAGGTAAAGAATAATGGAGATATGTGTTGAAGAATGAAGGTAACGCCGTGACTTGGGGCGACATGCCGGACGTCGTTTCATTGATATACCACATGCCCTCGACCCTGTGTAGTTATTTAGCCTTAACACATCTCTTTGCTATTTCATACAAAACACATTTCTCCACTTGGCGATGGGTTTTTCCTCTTTTTTTGAAATTTTTTTTTTCTTTCATTTTTTTTTTTTAGTGTATGAAGAAAGTTTGTAGACTAGCCCGTTGGGTGTTGTATGTGTATTTTATGTTAAAAATGTCTTCCCTGAATATATTTTATGGCTAAAGTCTGTGGTTCACTGCAGTCTGGCTTTTCTTCAAAAGCCTGTCTCATATTTCACTTACCACGGTGACACAGGATATTAACAGGATAAAATAAAATAAAAAATTATCTCTCAAATGAGTAAAATTTGCTCTGTTTTACATCAATTTTTTTTTTTCATTTATATTTTTAATATTTTTAAATTGTCATGATTTTTTTTTTATCTATTTGAGCATTTATTTAATTTTTAATTGTCATTTGCACATTTAAATGGATATGATTTTTCTTTATTTTTAAATTAAATAAAATTGTTATGCGTGTCAGTGAATTTTCCAATGACCGAATAAATTTAAATGTCGATAAGGCACACACGGTTTTCCACCCCTTATTGATAACGCTTGTATATGGCGTGTAGATGTGCTGTTGATCTGCTGTTTGTTTTTTTTTATTCATTTTTGAATCGTTGATGAATATCGATATGTACGTGTGTATGTGTAGATATTTTTATGTTTTATCACGTTGATTCTGTGAGCTGGAAAAATGCCAGAGTTTTTCTCGTTTTTTCATCAGTACGCGATACCTTTTCGTTGCCTTTTATTTCTCTATATAAATTGCGTTTTTTGTTTGATTAATACCGAGAGAAAAAGTTACTTGGAAATTTAAATTTGATGGAATTTTTATCATTGATCAAAAATAATAACGTATATTTGAGAATCACTGGTGACACAAACATTTCATTTAATTTCAAAATTCTGCAAAATTTTGCGAAAATAATTCGTTTATTTGGAAAATTTCATCCCTAAAATTTCGCAAATTCCCATGAACTCAAAGGGAAAAAGGGAGAGGATAATGAAGCAAAGGAGTGGATCTAAATCAATTAAACCTGAATCCCTCTTCAGCTATTAGAGAGTCTTGTTTACAGGCCGTTGTTCTAAACTTCAACATTAAACACCGGGTAAACACGTATACTGAAATCCCATATTGGCCTCGTGGTCAACCACATTAACCGCAAGGCACTACCGTCCCTTATGCTCTCTCGTTTACTATCCACCGTAATTTTCTCCCATACTGGGCTTTGTACTCCATTGAATCTGGTGGGCGTTGTCTTTCCATCCTTTTAGCAATTCAAATAACTGCAACGACTATGTCTCTCTTGCACTAACATTTTTTTTTTACTCCTTTCCGATTCTTTTTTTCTCTCCTCAACAAGCCTTCTCTTTCTGCCCTTATTGCCTCTCATTCAGAATCCGGAGGTGTACCAAAAATATGGGGAAGCTGTGCTCCAGTTTTCTGAAAAAACCTCACACCAAAATAGCGAAAAAGCGGAAGAATACCAAAAGATCTTAGCAATTCCGATAGATCCAAGAGCAGCTCGGAACAACTTGCCTCTTCGCTTTTTTTTTTCCTACGAAAATTTGAATTATGCTCTTTATTCGAAAGTTTTAACATTTTTATTTCCCAAAGACCATCAGAGCATTTTATCATTCTAAATTTTTCTTCTTCCAGCCCCAATGTATAAAGGAATAACTTTAACATTGTACATTCATGAGACAAAAGCCTTAAAATTTTCTCGCGCATTTATTTATTTTCACGGGAATAAAAAAGAGGAATTGAGGGGAATTTTTACGAGCCTGTTCGAAAGTTTTATGTTTATTTATTTTTTTTTTCACGCTTCTTCTTGTGGTTGCGGAAATTTTTATGGGACCAAGAGCCATAGGTCAATGTTATGGGTTCACTTGGGGTTGGTCTAGACGTTTTTTGCAGATAGCCTGAATAATACAAGGGTTAACGTACTTGGATTCATTCTCTTTTCGATAATTAACGACAGGACAGGATAAATTGTGAAAAAATTGAATTACAAGATTTTTTAATTTTCAGTTCAGTAGCGAAGAGATGAAACAAGATGAGTCTATTTTTTTCTATCGAAAAAAAGAAAAGAAACCTGTTTATCTGAAACAATTAACGATTTAACCAGAAATCTAGAAATTTGTAGATTTCAAAATTTTTTGAGGCTTTCCAAGATTTTTGGCAAATTCAATATTTTTCCAAATTTTTTTCGAAATTTCTCTGAGATCGAACGATTTTTTTTTTTTTCATTTAGTTTTTTGTGAATATCTCCATAAATAAGCGAGATGTGGCAATTTCGCCCTAAATTCCTTTTGTAACTCTGGAAATTCTTTGCTAAAAAATAGAAAATGTGAAGAAAAGAAGGTGATAAGAGTTGAATTTGGGTAAATTCTGAGAGATCCTTATAAAATTTAGAATAGTTGCAATCCAGGAAACTTCAGAATGAATCTATAATAATCCTGAAAGTTTTTGGAAAATTCTAGAAAATTGTGGATTTCGAATTTTTTTGAGACTTTTCAAGATTTTCGGTAAATTCACTATTTTTCCGCATTTTTCTCGAAATTTCTCTGAAATCGAACGATTTTTTTACCCATTTAGTTTTTTGCGAATATCTCCATGAATTAGCGAGATGCGGCCATTTCGCCTTGAATTTCTTTTGTCACTCTTTAAATTCTTTGCTAAAAAATATAGATAATATCGCCTTATCTCATTTAATTTCCTCGATATTTTTTTTCTAAATAATCACAAAGATAAGGCGATTTATCCAGTTTTACCTCTTCACTACTGAATTAAATTTTCTTATTCATTAATTCACATCAAAGTGCTCACTGCACTTTCTCTGTTCCTCAGAGAAGATCAGAGAAATTATCCACGAGACAATCCCTCAGGACTGTCGCAGTAATGGGTGAACGTGATAGGCGTTTCTCAGTGATCGGAAATTGCACTGTGCCGTTTTCGACGGCTGAGATTTTCGTGACAGAGGGAGAAATCGTTGGAGAATAAAATGTTTGAGAAGACAGAAGAAAGAAGAAAAAAAGAAAGAGACAGTCGAAAAAAAAGGAAACAGCAAATTGAGAAAAAAAAGGGGTAGGTTAGTTCTATTGTCTCATGGGTACAGTAACCGTGAGTGCATGAAGAAAATGGGAATTTTCACTTGTTTTTTCTCTCCTCTCTCTCTGCGGTGACAAAATAAAGAGAAAAAAAAGGAGAAAGAGCAGTCCGTATTGGATAGTAAGAAGTGGAGAGAAAAACAGGAGAGTCAGGACAATTTCATTTTAGCCTCTTGGCACGGACCCAGTTGATTTTTACTGTCTCTCCAACTTGCAATTGTCCATTGGTTCTTGATTACCGTTATAAACTCTAGAGAGACACTCAATGCTAGGCGTGTCAGTTGGATATCACAGGGAAATTAAATTCTATTGTTTGCTATTGTTTTTTCTTTTTCGGGTAAAATTCTCACTCAATTGTCACTCTCCCGTTTCACGGTATTTGTTTATCAATCGTTCAATTACTCTCTACCCTTTTTTTTCCCTCAAATATATACACTGTAAATTCGGTTACGCACTGAGAAACTACAGTTGCGTTATTTTTTGAAGTGCGGGAATTTTTTTGACGTCGAAATAGTGTAGTGCCTATTTAATTGAAGAGAAAAATAATTTTTTTCATCGTTTTTTTATTGAATAAACAAGAAATGTCGAATTTCATTATCTTTCTTGCCCAATTTTTCCGTTTAATTTGGGCAAATGGACTTCATTTATTTATTCACGAGGAATGATTAATAATTCAATGATGCTGCACAAAAAAATGTCGTTAATTTTCATTCATAACACAGAGGGTTTTTTTTTATTCCCTTCCCCCATCTCGGCATTGAACTTACACACGAGTGTTTACTCTACTTTTTACAACGTCACTCATGTTACCTCACGCTTCTGTACCTCGTTCTATCGTGTCCTCATCGTGGACTCATCGATCGGTTTACATCCGCTGATGTCTTGAATTTTTAATCAAAGTCATTCTCTGTTAACCTATAAATTGCCATGTGTTTATTCCCCAGGCCTTGGTCAAAGATAGTAACAATTCAGTAGTGGAGAGGTAGAACAGAATGAGTTTATTTATTTTTGTCATATATTTTTAGGAAATATCCCTGGAAAATAAGTGAGGTAGGAGAATTTTCGTGGAAATGTTTTTTTGTAGCTTTCGAAATTGTCTACAGAAAAAATAGTGAAGATAAAAATGCTCTATCTCGTTTAATTTCCAGGATCATCTATTGAGAATGTAAGAAAAGAAGGTAATCAGGGTTCAATTTTGGCAAATTCTGAGAGATCCTATGAAATTCAGGATAATTTCAAATTGAGGAAAAATGCTGATTTTTCAAAAATCCTGTGGGTAAAGATAATCTTCGGTGTTTAATTCAGGAGTTTAATCCAGAAAAATTTTGAATAAATTTTAAAATAATGCAGGTAAATGTAAATTTTCGGAGTTTAATTTTAAAAAATTCTAAAAAATTGGAGAAAATTTTAGAGATCTCAAATTGGCGTAAAATTATATTTTTTTTCAATCCTATAATCACAAAGATAAGTCGATTTATCCAATCTTATCTCTTCACTATTGAGTTCTCTTTATTTTCAAGTGAAGAGAGTTTATTACCAAATGCTCGTTAATTGAAAATTCCCAAGAAATTTTTCTCATACTGACATTTCAAAAAGAGCAAAATTTAATGAAACATTATAGAATCTCATTCAATAGTGATAGCAAAGATCTATCTCTTGAGCTGAAAAGAAATTTATTTGATAGCGATACGATAATCGATTATTGAGTCTTCCAGTTGTGTTCCGCAGAGATCAGAAGAAAGACAGAATCGTTTAACTGGAATTCACTTGGAATTTGATATGTTCGAATAGAGGGCATTTTGTATTTGAGATGGATGGTGGTTTAAATCCTTTATGTCTCTGTAAAATGTCGAAGTAAAATGGACATAGAAGACAGTTGATTTCCTCTCTTTTCTCCTCAAATGCAATTTCTCCTTTGTAAAATCTCTTTGCAGTGAATTTGCCGGATAAATTGCTGAGCAAATTAATTTAATGATAGGATCAATTGAAAATTATCAGAATTGATGTGAAAAATTCTCTTTTCCGAATTTTTTTAATAAGAAAAATAATTGGGACACTCAATCCACTGCGATTTATTAGATTTAAACGTGAATTATGGAATTCTTGAAAATGTCAATTTTCTTAATATTTCCATCACACTCCAACTACAATTTCCTATTGGGTTTACTTCATTGCATTTCCTCAATGCTATCGGAAAGTTATACCGAGTGCTTGAGCGTAATTCGTAGGACAGTATCTAACCGTTTTCTTCGCCCAAGAGAGAAGGAAAAAATGACTGAAAGGAGAGGATAAAAAAAGAATTAAAGAGGAAACGAAGCGATAGAGTAATGAGGAGATGGTACAGTTATGAAAGAGGACAAGCATGATATGAAAAGGAAGAAATAAGTAAAGATCCTTCTGGATTAAAGAAAAAGAAACGAGACACTGCGTCGAAGCATTCACGTTATTTTATCCGAGTCTCAACTCTCCACGAGATTACTGTGGTACTTATGTTATTGCTTGGAGAAAAAGAAATAAGATAAATAAAAAAAGTTCTATTAAACAGTCTCAAATTACTGAAATTGCTTCTTCAATTTCACAAAGAAGGAATGTCTCATCAAAATCCAATGAATGTACCAATTTTACGGGGAAATTGTGCTTAAGGTAGTTTTATTCGATTTTGAGTTATCGAATGAATTCGAATTTTGAATTCGAATTTGGTGGAATTACTAATCATGCTATTTCCGATTTTTCTGGTGAAATTTGAACAAAAATTCACCACTTTTTTTTTCCTCCAAATGCAGTTGCATTCGTAAAAAAAATATACAGGAATTCTTTCAGTATTTCGGAGTAATTTGAAATTGATTCGAATTTTTTCACCACGTGTTTTTTTTTCTTGAATTTTGGAGACAGGAAAATTTGGTAGAATCTACGATTGATTGGGGCAATCAGCTTGCTGCTGCTTGAACGTGATTGGCTGTTTCGTTTGTCATCATCGTTTGCTTGTGTATGTGCGTTCTCGTGCTATACGTGCAATAAATATTCAACTATGTGCATGCAGCTCCATATCATTTAGGGAATATCGTGAGTTTTTTGAAAAAAAAAAAAACCTTACAATTCTCGTTAGGTTCATGGTCAGATGAAAAGTTTCATCCTTCGATGTCGAATAAATGAATTTATCATATGTCAGAATGAAATAGATGCACCGAGAATCTTTTCCATAGAAGGATCTGCCCTTTCCATAAAAATTGAAGCACTGCTCAATTTTTATGCATCCTCTTCGGATAAAACTACCTTAAAATAATCGTTATATCATAACTCGCCAAGTCATTTTTTTTCTCCATATTCAAAAAATATGATAAAATTGAGAATGCACTATTGCATCGATTATTGCTACCATTTATGTTCATTATCAAATGTAAGTGCTAATGTCAAATTATGGACTTCCGCTGTCATAGGGAAATGACCATGGGAGACAGTCATTTGAAATAAATAATAAATAAAAACTAATTGTTGCATCTGAAAGATAAATATTGACATCAACTCGTGAATTTGAAGTGGAATTAATTCGCCAATAACTCAGGAGAAAAAAAGTATATACGCATCCTCAATTCATTGAGGGCTTATCCTCGTGCAAATGAGTTCCTCTGAGAGGAGTACCGAGTGTTTTGATGAAAAAATATACAGCGGCCACATAATGAGAGAGAAAAAAAGAGAAAGAAAAACAAATTACTGCGGAAAGGGTCTCCAGCATTCACTGACCAATTCACCTAATTGCAAGTACATATCGAGTGCGAACTCCATATCTTTCCTCTTATATTCACATAAAACTGCACTTCATACACATGTATTTTCTTTTTTTTTTCCGTCCAATAGAATATAAAGAAAATGATACATTGCGGGTTTTATTCAACTTTCACGGGGAAAGACCGTATGAAAGTGGTAGAGAGCAACCGGCTGTTATGTTAATTAGCAATTAACGCGGGTAGAAAAACGGCTTAGTATAGAATTCATATAGGTCATCTGGTGTGGCTGCAGCCAAGATGAATTAAGGATTTATCGGTATATCCAGTGGCGCCACTTCGCCTTTTTTTTTTTCAATTTCCCGAAACTAATAACTCAGTTGAAACTACATGAATGTAAAAAATCCAAAGCTTTTATTTTGATTTAAAGAAAAGAAATGTCACGAAAATATTTATCTTTATCTATCCACTTTAAAAATGAGAAAAAAAATCTAAAAACAAATAGAGAGAGAAGAGAAAGATAAATAAGAGAAGATAAATAGCATTGGTAGAAAAATAATGATCAATCTAAGAAGCTCAGTAGGTTTATTATCGTTTCAAATTATTTTCTCTTATTCAATAATTAATGAGTAGTTAAATAAGTAAATCATTGTTTTACTTTATCCGCAAAGGAAAATTTAATGTCCTTGTTATACGGTCTTTGTGTAATTGCTCTGAATTAAGCTGTGAGTATTTTTTTCCTTTGTACACAAAACATATCTGTATAAAGACTTGTGTACTTTTTAATGGAATGAAAATGAAGTGATGCAAAGAGAATAAATTAAGGGAAAATTATTTAGGAAAACTTGACGAGCCAAAAAAAAAGAAAAAAAAATTACGAGCCACCTGCAATTTCCTCCCTTTTTTTTTGTCATTTCGACAGTATAAGGTCTTTTTAACTAAAAGGAAAGTTGTGGGGGATTTCATGTCATTGGTAGATTTTCTTCAAATTTTGTGAGATAACTTTTAGATATTTTAGATTTTTGTGGACTATTTGAAGAATTTTCACGACCTCATTAACGAGATATTCAATCTGAAAGTTTTAACTTTCAACACAGAGTAAATGGTGGAACCTTGAAAATTAGTGATATTTGGTAGGTTCGCTTTTTTTCTCTCAGAAGAACCCATTTCAGGATTTTTTTTAATATGGAGGGATTCTGTTAATATTTTTCTACTACTTTTTTTTTCATTTTGAAGACAAGAAAATGTGGTAAAATCTACGATCAAGCTTTGCAGTTGGACGTTTCGTTTGGTATATTTGTGTTTGTGTGTGTGATTTTGTGTTCTATGCGTGCAATGAATGTTTAGATGTGTGCATATCACCTTATCATTTGGAGGATAGCAAGAATTTTCCAAAACATGTTATCATCTTCGGTAAATTCATAATTGGCTGCAAAGTGTTGTACTTTAATAAATGAATTTTGAAAATCAGGAGCAAAATTGATATATATCATATATATGGACCAAGGATCCTTTCCATGAAGAGCACAATGTGAAAAAAAAACCGTGGTAAAAAGAATCAAATATTGATGCAATTGGTCCTTTCAAATATTTTTTTTGAAATAATTAAAAAAGCAGTAGAATTCGCTGAATTTATTCAATTCAACTAGTTAATCTGTTAGAATGAATTAAATTCAGTAAATTCAACAATTTTTTTAAATAATTTCAAAAAAATATTCGCTAAGAACCAATTACATCAATATTTGATTGTTTTTACCACTTTTTTTTTCTCAGTGCAGGCATTTCCACTTTTATATATCCTTTTCTCATAGAACTACCATGAGTTGAATGAAAGCGTCTTCAACGCAAAATATAAAAATAACAAGTCATACGGTGAATTGAATTGAGAGGAGGAGAAAGACGTTTTGCCTTCGACTTGTGGAATTCTTTATTCTTTTCTTATAAGCAAAAGACATTCTAACGCTCTCGACGTAGGAATCTAGTGACACAAGTGATATGCGACCTTCCTGTTCTTCGCCTTCATGGAAATTCCATTATTTTCTCCTTTGAGTTTCGTGCATTGTACTTTTTGCGATTGTTTAGATTGCAATGGAGGAGAAGACACTAAGAAGGACAAATTTCATTGCCTCGAAGGAGTAGTGCCGTGTCATGGAGGAAAATTTGAATATTTAACATTTTCCTGTTATTTGAATTTAAAAGCAATTTATTCAAGGATCTTAGTGGTGTTCTTCGTTTTTTGATCTTTTTGACGTTTTCATTGCATGTCAGAGAGAGTTTCCAATGAGAAACATGTGTTAGCCTCTAATTTTAAAAACAATAAAAACAGTAGTATTTTCTAAAAAAAATAATTGATCCCCAATTGTTACATTGTACTAATGATTTAACTCAATAGAATTTCCAATTTCTTTTTCTTTTTTCAGATATCGATGAATTGGGATGAACTCATTCAGCATCTGTAAGTAGAATAAAAATCCTTAATCATGAGTCCAAAACACGTTCTCAATATTTTCCTCAAATTGAATGCATATTTTTCAATGAATTTCGAGAAAAAAAAAACTGATAAATCGCATCAAAATCCCACACATAATCTATCCGAACAAAATCCATGGTCCCCTATTGGCTCTCCCTAGAAAATTCTATGATGTGATCTCCAACAGAGCTGAAGAATAAGCGAATTGAATAGAATGGAATTCATGACGATGCAACTACCGGGAAAACTCATCTGCACGTATCTCCAATTTCCCGCGAAATTCCTCTTTTCTATATTCTTTAAAATCAATTATAATCCCTTCTATCGATGAAAACGTGTATAGTGTGAGTGATTGAAATTCCATTGGTCTCGTCATCAAAGAAAGAAGATTAAGGAAGAGATGATTGTAAAAAAGGCATCAACTTGTTTCGCAGTAATAGCTCTTAAAACTCTTCTTCAAAAAAACGAAAAAGTACAAAAAATGGTACAACTCATTATTCTCTATCTACAAAAAGAAAATATGGCGAAGGAATTAAGTTGTTTGAGTGTTGAGTACTTTTCGTAACCTTTAGCAGTATCATATTTCCACTTAGCATCGTCGTAATTTAACTTTCAAAACCTCAATAAAATAGTAATCTTAATTTAAATTTGATTCTTCTTTTTTCTTACATCGAAAAAAAAAGGTGAAATCTTTACCAGAATTTAAAAAAAAAGTGCTGTTATAAAAGGCTAACTTTGATGAGCTATGTTAATGCATATATATACGTATATATATATGCGCAATAGCAAAAGTAAAGCAGAATGGCAGTGGAAATAGTGGCAAATGGCCAGAAATTAACGTTCGAACCATTATGCAAATTCCATGAGGCAAACTGTTGCACTGCAGCACGTTATTTTCTGCCCTATTCCACTTTCTACCCTTCTCTTTGCTCTATCCCATGAGGTCAATATCATTTTCAATTGGTTTGCGTGTCATTTGCCGTTACTCCAATTTTTCAAGGATTCTAATTAGCATTTTCAATTGGTAATGTTTCTCAAATTATTGCAAATTCGTTTTACGGAATCTGATTAATCGTTACTTTATTCCCAGAATTCATAATTTTAACCATTTATATTCGGGTTTTATAATTTTTATTGTTATTATTATTGTTTGGTGGAGGCCAAGGCAGAAGGAAAAGGTCACACTCTTGGACAAGGCTTCCCAACTATTCACATTCCTTTGGATGAATATATCACGTATTTAGAAGCCTTCAGCCGGTTCTTAACCCTATACGTGATATCTCTCTCTCTCTGTCTCTTTTTCTCTCTCTTTTGCTCCCAGTGTCGTTGGAAGCCTCGCTATTACTAGCCTTTTTTTTTCCTTTTTTATTCAGCGATCGTTCTGATCTTTTTTCTGCCTCATCGCACGGTCACTCTGCGCTATTTTTAAGGCCGCCTGTCTATTCATACACGATTGACGCAGACAAAAATTATTAAATGAATAAAAAGGACGTGGAGAAAAAGAAGCGTACTTAATATGAAGTAAAAATAGTCATTGAGTATTTTTTATATTGTTTCACTTGCTTATCATATGATGATGAACTTTACAGATTATTTTGTAGAATTTTCCGTGAATGTGTAGCGATGAGGATATAATGGCATTCACGTGTGCAAAATGTTTCCGTTTATCAAATTTCCAATAATGTCAGAAATGACATTTTGACGTGGGTTCATAAATATATAATGCAATATAATGCTGTATATAATTTTGATATTATCGAGGAAATGTAGAGTGTAATTAAATTTAATTGTTAAATTTGTGGTTGAGTGGGTGAAAATTTCTATCATTAACCATAGACGGGTTAACTAACGCATCTCTCTACGATTTTGGTGCTGAAATGAGGGATTCAACGCTGTGTTATTATGGCTGCAACGTTGCCAAATTTCTCTGTACAGTCTACACTGCCTGAGTGCGTTTAGCGAGTTTTCGGCAACTTTGCTGACTGAATTAGCCATGATGAAAATCCCGATTTTCAAATCTTCATAACTTTTTTTCTCTGGCGTATTTTCTGATGAAATTTTACAGTGACACTGCCTATGTCGTCAGAAAGTAGCCTGCAAAATTCCACAACATTCTTGTGAATGATTCTGAGAATTCGATAGAGCAGACATTGTCATTATTACTGATCCCATATTGACGTCCATTTCGCTCTATTTCGCTTATTTACCGAGATAATCGCGAAAAACTGTACAAACTCCTCCCTGATTCCATGTTAACATCCATTTCACTCTATCTCGCTTATTTACTGAGATAATCGTGAAAATCTGAAGCAACTTTCTCCTGATTCCATATTAATGTCTATTTCGCTCTATCTCGCTTATTTACCGAGATCATCGCGGGAAACTGGAAAAAAAATTTTCCTGATTCCATATTCCAGCTCGCCCGTTAGGTATTTTTAGTATAGCATATTACGCGTACTATACTACTCACAATTTAACTGACCAATGAGGAATGAGGATTTCAATTCAATCGTGACAACTTTCGATATATCGATTGTTTGCGTTCTGGTTCCTTTTTATAAGGGATTTCTATGGTTTCAATCATCATAAATCTACATATATAAGCAGATGTATTAATTATGAAGACCTCTCCAATGAAACATAAAACGAGTGGAAAATGTGACGGCAGTTGTCTTCTGTGTTAAAAAAAATTCACTTTCAAATGAGAAATAAAGATCATGAAATTCAACATCACATGAAAATACAGTGTGGTATTACATTCGTCGAATAGTATGAAAGAAAAAATGTAGTCCCAGAAAGTTCATGGAGGAGAAAATGTAACTCGTTCCAGTTAGACACACGTAGAGACAGGGATGACTTGATCCGCTTCAAAAATCCAGAAATATCACTTGCATGTGAAAATTGTATATGTGAGTTATTTTCATTCGTTGAAAATCCCTTCATCACTTCGTCGAATGTGACGACGAGTTCCCTAGGGAGCACTTTACCCTTTCCAAAAATCCAGTGATATTTGGTGGGAAGCTCACGTGATTTAGTTTCTCCCCCAAAAACACGAGGATTTCGTGATGAATATTATTTGTTTTTATACATGGAAAAAAAAAAATAAGCGGAAGCAGGGATTTTTATCTTTGAATCCAATGATTTTTCTCTCAATGCGAAAAATAAATTCTAGTCACGTCCAATTCCCCGCAATTACATTGATAAAATACAGAAAGATAAGCTGTGTCACAATTTGTCTCGTTTAATCGTAAATTTCCGAGGCAATTGAAAAAGAAATCTGTCCGAATACCTCATCGGCAGTTTCTCCAATGAAATAGGGAAGAATTTAGCAGTATACAAGAAAAATATACGCTTCATGGATAAATACACGAATGTGAAAAGTGTAAAAAATCTTGAAGAAACAATGAGATATTCTGTGTAGTTAGTGTATCTATGTGTATCGAGAGGTCGAGGCAAATGGAGCTGTAAGAAATGGTCGAACTAAAACCAGGGGCTGGTACATCTATTATTCATTGCGGTCGATTCTATAAATTTCGTACTGAGAGACGACCCCGTGTTGGAATTCAAAGCGTGCACGTTCGCGTCTACCAAAGAAAAAATAAATGACAGATGACGCCGTATATTCATTAGAATGCATTCACATATATGTATATACTTTTCTACTTTTTTTTTTCTTCTTTTCATTGAAAAATGAAAATACAGTGAATTCAACGTAAATCCTGGTATTTTCACGTCAAGCTGCTTCTTTGAATTCGGCTTTAATGTTTCTCATTTTCATCACAAAGAGTTCAACGTTAACGTTGAACTAACAGCCATTTTATTTCACTCTCATGTTACACTGATGGAGTTACAAGTCATGTTGATAGACGATTGTAGAATTTCAGCACAGAGACTCGGGAATTTCGTATTAGATGAATCGAAAAAACTCAATTCCAAATTTTCTATAAGACAGAGCGGAGTGACAGTGGGATATTCCAGATAAACGGTTCGAGATAGTGATGTTTTCATGATTTCATTGAAAAAATGAGGAAAATTTAGGAGAAAAACATGTATTAAAATGAATTTTTTTGGCATTTGTTGGAAGCTTAACTTTCTGGATCAAGATTTGAAAGAAGACGCCTTTCCAAAGTCGAAAAAATCACTTCTTTCATCATTTCTAGGGCTCTATTGATTTCAATGACCTAGGGCTGATCTCGAATGAAAGTTCCGCTCATTTCACATCACTTCAGAGAATTCTACATTTTTTAAAATCGATTTTCCAATTACTCCAAATCTTGACTAAAAAAATCAAATTTGTCACCTATTTTCCTCCACATTTCAAAAATTCTTAGAAATTAACTTTGACATATGATTCCCATGGGAAATTCGATCAGCTTTTCAATGGAATCATCGAAAAATACCTATCTTCAATATTTTTATTGATTTCGAATGATTTTCATAGTAAAAACCATGAGAACTAAGATATGTCCCTTTTACCCCACCTCCTCCTTATTTCTCCACTACCTTTTGGAAGAACTACCTGAAAAAAAGGGCAAAGCTTTTTTAAAAATTTATAAAAGGGCCAATCCTAGCCTATGGCATCATGACCGGAGAGAGAGCCTAATAGGCAGCGGGTTATAAATCAATACCGGAAATGTCTTGAGAATCTCCAGAATATACAAGTCAGCATAAAATATTCAACTGGATAATGGAAACAAAAAAGACGTTCTTGCGAAAAATCCATTACCATAAATTGACAAACTCTCTGTTCGTATCTCATAATTTTATTGAGAAATAATTTAGTTTACTCCGGAAATGAACGTCTTCTCTATTAATGAATTTCGTATAAAATCGAACGTCAGAAACTTCCTCTTCTCATTGAGAATCTTACTTATAAGTACTGTGAGTATCTGGTAACCTGGAGTGAACTTTCAAAGAAGCATTATCAGTGCTAAAATTTTAATGAACAACTTGAGAACAATGTAGTTGAGGATACCCACTTATAATCACATAAGTGAATTTACATAGGCATTTGAAACGAGTGGAAGAGACAACTGTGGGGCTTCAAAACGCGAGGAAACACTAGTGGTTAAAATGGCTGTAATAACCTAACAGTTTGAGATTGCTGTTTACGATCCGAATCTAGAGCTTCCTAGTCACTTGGTGTGGACTCCACGTGTGTGTTACACCATATAAACTTTTGTGGAGTTTATATACATATATATTGTCCACAAGTTTTGACCATAGCTACACAGAGAAAAATATTTTCTTAATTTAAGAATGTGCAGTCACTTAATTCAAGAATTTGCAGGTCACTCGAATTAAGAAAGGAAAATCACTTGATTTAAGTGAGAAAACTCGCTTGATTTAAGTGAGTTTCACTTTCTTACATTAAGAAAGAATAAGTCTTCTTAATTTAAGAAAGTAAAACTCACTCAAATCAAGTGACTTTTTCTTTCTTAATTTAAGTGACCTGCACGTTCTTCAATTAAATGACTGCACAGTCTTAAATTAAGAAAACATTTTTCTCTGTGCATGTATTGGGTCAAAATCTAATTTAATAGAATCAAACTGGATATTGAAACTTGTTCCTTTTCTTTGAATTATTAATGAATCGATCATTATAATGATATTTGGTTACGTGATATCTCTTCTTTAATATTGTAACAGAATCGAATAGTAAATTCCAATATTTATTCACCAATAATTACATTATATTGCATATTATTCAACATTACAATATCTAGCGGCCAGAAATTATTTCAATATGATTTTTTGAATGGTAATATTTTATTACTGTTCATCTCGTCTACTGATATTTTGCCCAAGATATTTAAGCTCTGATAAAATGCCGTGAGACTGTCTAAATAATACATATAGATGTTAACACTAAAATTTGATATTAATTCCAATATTACATTCTTCAACATTCACATTTACAATATTTTGGCTATCAAATTTTTTGAAAATTTGTTCATTTCTTTTTTTTTACTATTCACTTCTCTATTTTTTGGGCATGCCTAATCAACAGTTGAATCTCTTCAAATTTTCAAGAGTAATGTATTTTTTTCAAGTACTTATTCAACTTCGCCATCTTCACGCTAAGATCATGCCAATCAGCGACGAAGAGTCATAGTGTGTCTGTGGACAAAGTACTTGTAAATAATTTTACAGTGATGCTTGTATCATTCGGCAGAGACTAGGATTTGAACTCGAAACTTCTATTTGGCACAGATAGAAACATATCCTATATATTGAATCTATGAATGATCAAGATAAAATGAAGCCTCTGCTATTTCTACAATTTAAAAATGTTTCATTATGTATTTTGAAAATTCTCCCCTCGTAAAGACCAGATATTTAAAAATTTAGGTATTTACCAATATTCTTGAATTTTGCTCGTCGCAATGAATAAATTTTTATTTCCTATCTCTGAAAAATACATCTCCACTTGCCACGATATTTTGTATTTGAAATTGAAGTATAAATTCAACAAGTAAAGTGGATTCTGCATAATATATTTCCCATTGCTGAAGAAAAGCCTCCAGGAATAAGAAAGAGAAGATGGAAGGTTACATTTTTCAAGCACTTGGTAATACTCTATGATACTTGTAGGATATACAAGTACACATTCGCAGTTGGATTTTGATGGAATTGAGATGAATATCTTGTGCAGAACTTATCCTCATTGCGCATTACCTTTCAGGCATGATGAAAACTTTTAGGTTTCATTAATAATGATGAGACTGCATAAACTTTTGGTGGACTCTTTATCAGGAACATTAAAGTGATAAGTGGAGTTGTGGAAAGTAAAAGAAAACGTGTAATGTTGATTGATAGTTTTAATTATCCAAAAGTCCAAAAAGGAGAATTTTTAGGATCACAGTTCGCTTAAAAAAACAGTATTTTCGAGTTTCTCACTTGAGGAATTGTCATTCAATTCGAATTGGTACCCAGCAAAATAAGGACTAGGAGACAGAACAGAGTTTAGATAATCCACATGGGTTCTATGGGAAAAGTAAACAAATTGGAGTAAAGTCATAGTCTCTGGAGAGATTGGTGAAGGGGAATAGAATCTAAGGGTAATATCCCAAGGCGCAACTGCGACTACTATGTGAAGTCTTGTTGGATAGAAAGTTTTGCGGTATCTTCAGGAGGTAGGTGTTGGAAGAAAAAAAAAGGAGGTGGAGAAGAAGGAGTGTGATGAGTTCTGAGTGCTTCAGCTGTTTGCAGAGTCATCGATGTACTGAGGAAAATCGTATTGAGCGTGGAAACCTGTTGCACAACGATGACGCGTCGTTAAACCATTTGACATGAGGAAATATTCGTGATGTTAGTTATTCTAGGGGGTAATATTTCTCCATGAATTGTCAGAGTACACGCTCTCATTCCTGCTCTTCAGGAAATTTTCCGGGTTTTAAACTTGATATCTGTTTTTAGTCAGCATGGATGATAAGAAAGTCACGGATGAGCCTCAAGGTGTGACAAAGTCAAACGTTTGAGAATGAGGAGAAGTAGCAAGCTGGAGAAATGTGAAGTGGGAGAGGTGGGAAGGAGGAGTAGATGCTAATGAGGTGGCCACCATTCCCTTCAGAATGAAGAGGCCAGGTATGGAGAAATGTACCGTGAGGTCAACGAGGAATGACAAGAGGAGACGAAGGAAACTCGTAATCTAGATTCTACCCTTCAGTGATAAGAAAATATCTCCTGTGGTATTTCCGAGGTGAATAAGAAATATCCGGTGGATAAGAGCCAGGATATTGCTTTAAAAAAAAAACAGTACAAGATGGAAAATGTCTTTGAATGAGAGACTCGGGGATAAAGTGAGCAGTCCTCTGGAAGATGATGGCAATGATACTAATGGAAATATATCTACTTGATCTTCAATGGCTCTACCTGATTCATATTTTATTAGTTGAAAGCTCGAGGAAATACCTTCACAGTTCAATGAATCTCTATCCCAGTGAACAGAGGGAAAAACAATAGAAAATAGTAAAAACATGCGTCTAATTAATGAAACTCTCTAGAAAAAAATAGGGGATAAGTTTGTTGAGTCTCTTACAGAAACTAGTAATCTGAAATCACTCGCCGGTGATGCTGTGTAACCATAGTGACATGTAATCCCAATTGGAAAGTTTTCTTTGATCCTTGTTAGCTACTAGAGGTCATAGAAAATAACCACTGTAATGTCACAGTGAGTTTTAGTTGATACACTTTGACATGTAGATTGAGAAGTTTTGTGTTTTGGAAAATTTGAAATTATCGTGTTCACTAGCCACCATATAAATTGAGTTACAATGACATTATTGGGCTGAAGGAAACTTTGTTCACTCTGATTAATTATAAAATCGATAATTTTGAAAATGTGTATGAAGCTATTTTCTCTAATGGAATATTGAAAATGTGGAATATTAATGAGGAAATAATCAATGTACTTACCGATAAAGTAGCCTCTCCTGTCGATCAGCCTCTCTGTAAATTTTGTAGTACATAACGAGCATGATGATACCAGGCACCCAAAAACTGACACTCGAACTAACCACAGCATATGGTTTATTAACGATAAAACCACAATCTTCAGGATGTTCTTTACGATCATCAAGATGATCCTGTGTAGCATACCATCCAGCAAATATTGGTAAAAAGCTTATGATTGTTGGTGAACACCATACGACACTTAGCATTGTTGTTAGCCTCAAATTAGTCATTATTAGTGGATAATCGAGTGGTTGAACAATAGCATAATAACGATCAACACTTATACAGCACAAATGTAATATTGATACAGTACTGAAAAATACATCCAATGAATTCCATACATCACACATGAAGTAACCAAACAGCCATCGTCCTGATAATTCAACACTAGCATTAAATGTCATTGCAAATATTGCAACGAGCATATCAGCTAGTGCAAGTGATACAACAAAATAATTTGTTATAACTCGTAATTTTCTGTGTCTCATGACTGATACAATTACTAATAAATTACCAAATAGTGCAGCGAGTATTATGAAACTCATGATGATAGCTTTTGTTATCCAGAGTATAACAGCTTCTAAATCTTGTGCATGATGATTTTCTGTTGGCTGATATTTTTCTGTTTTATTCAGTGCATTTAATAAACCAACCACCGTCTCGTTGCTTCGTACAAGTGTCTCGTTACGATCCATTCTAAGCGATGATTTGATTTAATTTTGCTTTTATTTTCTTGTTTAAAAATTAAATTATGAAAATCCAGTATTTGATGGCAATACGATCATCCGATTGATCTTCCTCTTCCGTTTTTACGCACTCACACATATTCACATGATTGTAATTTTATTATTTCCTTTAATGACACTATTATCCTTCACCGAACTAGCCGCTTCGTTCTACTCGTTAATTTGAAGTATCTCATTTTTTTAAATATTGCAGTGTTTCTGTTCATTTTACATTGTCGATTATGTAGAGCGGTGGATGCGGACTGCGATGATATCCTGTAAAGGAAAAAATATTTTAAAATAATGGAATAGTATGTTTTGAATTGAAAAATATGAATATTGGCTTTGGAATAGTTGCGTCTCATCTTTTCATTCAAAACCCATGTCTGACTGTCCTTCCGGGCGCCATTGGAATTGCAGTTATAAGTTGTGATCGATAGTTTAAGTATATCGTAGTTCTCGAAGGTCGCAATACTTATTTCATGAGGCGAGATTTCTCATTGTTTTCGGATTTCCGTTTTAATTTATTCAATGAGCATGAAAATAGCAAGGGTATAAAGTAAATTGATGCTATTTGAGTCAGATTTGAAAATTAGATTATTTTTGATGGAGTGAAATAAAATGGACATTCCAATTGAACGACTTGAGATGGAATTTTTTAAATGATTTCATCGAAAAGTCCACTTTATCAATAAAAATACGTGAATACGCTGGTCTTATGAGTTGAGACAGAAATAAAAAGCACCTTATGTTCTCGTTTCAAATGGAAGTTGAAATAAATCTCGTAAATATTCATAATACTTGTTTGATCCCACACACTATTCTGATTACTTGAATGAATGAATTGAAAGTGTGTAGGCTTTAGAGCTGGTTGTGAAAAAAGTAACTGTGATATGTAGAATGGAATCACAACGTATTCATTCAAATATATAGTGACATAGAATTGGTATTATTAGGGATGACATTTGAATATTGAGGAAATAGATCAAGTCAATAGACACAGCAAACGCACAGATTTTCCATCAATGATACTAGGACAATATAAAGCCTGGGGGGTACTCGCATGTGGAATAAGGATTCTCGATAAACGGGTGCTTCTGCTTCATGCATTTTGAAGATGCTGCTTTAAAAAATGAGTTCTTCCCTTTCGCACCTAAGGGATTATTCGCTGGTTGGAGTCCGAAAAAACCGTTTTTTTCAAGGAATTTTTCTGGGAAGGCATTCTAATTTATTGACGTGAAAATTCATATGCTATGCTTATACAGAGAACTAACGCCACTTTGTTTCTAAGGCAACTACATATTATTGTAACTTTTAACTTTATTTTGCGTTTTTTCCCTTCTCAAAGTTATGATTTTCAAATTTATCATTTTACAGTCGATCATCTCAAATGAAAAAAAAAAGTTTTGTTAATATAAGTCATAATCAAAATGTTTTTCTAGGAAAAATTCGTGAAATACCGCTTTTTCTGCCTTCTGATTGGTATAACCTCTCAATACATTCAAACAGAATTTAATATTGAACATTGAATATTCGAGAATTAATATAGAGATTCAATGAATTTTATCATTGTCAATCAAATAATACATCATCCGATTATGTTGATATTTAAAAATAATAGAAAAGTTGTATGATTCTTGTCATTCCAAAATTAGCTCGCAATGTCAGCAGAATAACTCTCAAAAATTGTGCAGTATCAAAGGTAATTTTCACCTTTCATGTTGATCAATGTTTGATGTTTCATTGCATTGTTGAAAATAGTATATTGCAGTAAAATCAGGTCATGTTAAAAATATTTTCCATTTATCTCAATAATTACTGAAATAACACGGAATTTCTTCATTTATTTTTTAAGTAAAAAATTCTGAATAATTGCGTGGGTATTGAGTAAATATTATTTCATTCCCATGAGTACTGAGAATGCCAACATTTAATGAAACTTCATACTCATTAAAACGGTTTGCAACTGATGTTGAAGACTTAGGAAAATTCTGCGTGATTATCTTAATTTTGCAAATGAACATTAGCATCGGAAAATAGTTATTTCCAGCTGTTTTGAAATTAACAAATACAACTGGAAATTTTGCATTGAATTTTGCCATTATTACGCTTATTTGTGAAGCTTTTCGTGAATTTCACATTACCAGTGCACTAACCGAAAAAGCTCTGGTATTTTCCATTTGGATGGCTAGCCTGGTAACGGTTTTAGGGGTCTCAACAGAGTAACCAAGTGGATGACAACTGTGTATCTCGTACAGTAATACCCTGAGGAGGAATTATGGAAGTTTCGTGCACATCAATGAAGCCATTGGTATGATTCACAAAAAAACTGAGACAAGCTGTAATGAGCTTCAGGCACACATCATGAAGAAAATGAAAAAAAAAAGAAGAAATTATGTCATGCATGATCTTGATATGTGCTCTAATTGTCTACAACATGGGATTATGATGATCTTTGTTGTTTCGTTGAAAATAATAAGCGTAAAGTAATGAACACTGTTAGAAAAAAACTGAAATTTTATAGAGAATTCGATGAAAATTTTAATAAACGTAATACTGAATGTTATTTAATGGGAAAATGCTCATGAAATCTGTGAGTTTCCGGAGATATTCAGAGGAATCTATGAGTTTTATGTAGAATTGAGATGAAAATTCTACGACTCACTTGAATTTTCAACTATCCATGAATATTCAGAATTGAAATAACTTGAATTTTCAATTTTTTCTTGAATTTTTCCTATTTTTTCTAACTTTTCAAGAAATGATTGAACTGAAATTTACCAATTTCATTGATATTTAGGCCTGAAATTATTTGAAAATCGATGATTTGTTCATTTTTTTATGACGTGATTATCTGAAATTACAGTAGAAATATAACTTGTTTAAAATTTCTATGATTTTGCACGGAAAATTCAGACAGAAATTTTTAACAGTGAAACTTTTCAATATATTAAGATAGTATCTACGCAAATGCGAGTACAGTTAACCCCTTATTTTTTTTTATGCTAAAGCTGATATTATTTTTACATTTTTCTGAATTTTTTTCTCATATTTTTTGTTCGTGGAGTTTATGAGATATGAATTATCGAAGTTACTGGAAATAACGGTGGTGCGGATGAAACGCCCTAAATCGGACAAAAAATAACGAAATTACTAAAAAAAGCACAGGGTTTACCCAATATTTAGAAACTATTGGCAAAACTATTGAGCAATTTTAATTAGAAGATGAATAGCAACTATTTGCCTCCCTCTCTATCTCATGCATGTGATGGGAGATTATTAACTAAAAAAAAAGTCAAGAAACAAAAAGTTCGAATAGTTTAATCACTTTTTTCGGGTAAATTGAAGCGTGTTTTCTCCGAATTATCAGCAATTATCCAGAAAAAACATATGGATCCTAATTTTTGCTGTTCGATTGGACGCAATACTACCTCAATGAAGTAAACTTAATATTGAAATAATTCGAAAAATCATGAATTTCATTAGTTCATTTCAATGAAAAGAAAATAGTTGATTAAAAAAACTCTGAATTGAAGAAAAAAAAAAATTACAATTTCTTCCATTCACTAATCTTCTTCGTGGAGATTCATTCGAGTCTCTTATTATTCTGATGAATTATTTCAACTTTTGAAATTCAGTGAATGGGAAAATTTATGCAATATCTCTTTCCTCGAATTCACAATTCTTTATCTCTCTGTTAATTCAGAGACGAAATTTCATTAATCAAGGAACTTTTTTTCCTGATTTTTTTTTTGTTCATTCATTGAAGAATAGAATGAAACTATTCAACTTTTCACATACGTCACAGTTTTTTTTTTTTAAATTCCACTGTGAACATTGGGTAGAATATTCATGAAATAGACTTTCATATATCGATATTATCAAGGATTTCCTACGGTATTATCGTGAAAAATTAAATTTCCAGCATGTGCACATCCTCGAATGTATTGAAGTATGCATTGTTGAGCAAGAGCCGGAGTAAATACTACTCATCAATGAAAATTAATTGAAAAAAAAAAGAGAGAGATAGAATAAAAGAAATTAATTCATGGTGTATGGATATAAATGTAATGGATGGAAAATGTCCAGGCAATTGTACACGTACTATTGTTGAAAAATATTTCATTGAAGTGATTCGTAATGAAGAAAAAAGAGCCTTGAAAAAAAAAAACAATTTAGCAAATGGTTTTATTTCTTCCAGCCTTAATCTCCTGTAATACCAATTGTTTTTTCTCATCTCTCACAAATCTATTTTCTCATTTTTCTTCTCCATCTTGCAAGTAAAATTTATTCATGAATTCTCATAGGCTGAGAACGTTGAGGATGATGACAGAAGTCAATAGCTCCAGGGCACCTGACAACGCATCGGCAAAAAGGAAAAAAAAAAGGGGGAAAAAGGAGAAAAGTATGGGGAAACTCAGAGAGGATAAAGATATGAGAAAAAGAGAGATAAGGAGCTAAAGCTCCTGATGGTTTTATACTCGTGACAGTGATCTAACCACATGACTTTGTCGTATTACTCCTCTGCACACGTGTCCAATATTCTTTGGTGATATTGGAGAGTAATCTAAAGTCACTCACGAAGAAAACTCGCACATGGGAAACACACTACAGGGACATTTTTAAGGTAGTATTCCAAAGAACGATGGATAAAACAGGAAAAAATGAGAATTTGTTGGTTAATTTTCAATTAATTGCTGATAATTCGGCAAAACTTGCTTCAATTAACCCGAAAAAGTGATTAAACTATTCGAAAGTCATATCTTCAGCTTGTGAATATAATTTTTTTCTCTCAAATCTTTTTCACATTGATCTTCTATCACATGCATGAAATAGAGAGAGAGGCAAATAGTTGCAACTACCTTCTAATTAAAATTTCTCGATAACTGTACGGTGAATTGAATATTTTTTCCTTCTATTATTTAGTTAAAATGTTGTTCTCTTCGCCAATAGTTTTCAAATGATGGGTGAGCCTTGTGGTTTTTTAGCAATTTCGTTATTTTCGCTCAATTTAGGTCGTTCCATCACCATCACCACTATTTGCAGCAACTTTGATAATTAATACCTCATAAACTACACGGACAAAAATTTTGAAAAAATTCGGAAAAATGTTAAAAAAATAGCATCCCTGATAGGACATCAAAACAATATGGGATTAACCGTCCTCGAATTCACTGGGATACTACTTTAAAATCATCTATTTTAACCCTACACATATCTGAACAGAACACACATGGGGTCAAATTGACCCCACTCCGTTTTCTGAGTGCTACATCTCAAAAACTTGGCATTCTTTCGGAATTTTTGTTATGACGTTTTTTGTAGATAAAACAATGTACTTCCGAATACAATCATCATTGATTTGATTTAATTATTTTTTGATGGTGAAGAAATTAATCGAAATCGGACCTCGTTTCCGAAGTCGGCTCGTTTGAATAAATAAGCTTATAATCATCTGAGCCGAGTATTTAAAATATTTTTTATTCATTTCATTATATTTCACACACAGGAAAAGCTGAGCATAGAATCTGAACTGAGCATTTCAAACAATATGATTCGGCCTTTGACATACAATATGCTGTAATTATGTTTTATGCTCTCGATTTTTGCATAAAATATCTACTAATAGGCGTTAAATATGTGCTAATATGTTTACCTTGAACATATTTTATAATATTTATCATTTCGAAATCTATGCATTTACAGAAAACATAAAATATCCGCATTATTACCATATTTCATGTACTAATAGTGCATGTTTCGTAGAAAAAATAGTAGTACATAACTTATGCACTACATAGTGCATATAATATGAAAAGAAAGTTCATATTCTATGCTCAGCTTCTTCTGTGTGTACGGCAAGAAAGTTTTTGGGGTCAAAATGACCCCCAGTTTACTCCGAGAGTTAAAATGACTTATTCAATATTAGTCTTTTCTACAAGCGATGGATAAACTGCACTCGATGTCTCTCATAAATCTCGAACAGTTCTGCTCTCTCTCTCTCTCTCTCTCCCTAAGTAATGAAAAATAAATGATGATAAATCAAGAGGAAAGAAACACGTGCGTTCAACTCAGCTCAGTCATCGTGACACAGCTTTTATTCGAGGAAAACCTGGAACTCAATATCATCCATATTTACCCCCCAAGGATCAACGAGCTCATAATTCAGGTCACGAGAGTAAGCTCAAACGAAAAGCCCAGATGCACTTTGCAATTCCACAAACTGAGTGTAGAATCCAAGAAACATGAGTGCAAAGAAAATTTCAATTTTCCTTTCTTTTTTTTATCGTAATTTTCTTCTTCTTTCAATTTTTCTTTCCATCTGAATGCCCTCGAGCGTAATATTATCACTGATAGATTTGAAGTACCAAAGGATGAGAATAAGGGGAGAATAAAGAAAGAAAAAGAGAATACAGACAGGAAAAGAAGACTGAGGATACTCATTGTCATGTGGCTCTGCTGTAAATGGGTAATGTCTTCATTGGATTTTTACTATCCCAAGATTCTTTTGTATTCCTCAAGGAGCCACGAACAATTATGGTCAGAAGTCTTCGAATGAAACTTCGAGAGGAAAAGAATATTAGTGTATCACTGATCAAATGCTCTGAATAATTTTATACTTTGGAATTAATAATTGAAGAGTTAGCGAAGAAATTAATGAGAAAAACATTTTTGATTGAATGATGAATAAAAAAAAAGAATCGAAAATTCAATGAGAAATTCAAGAATCACTTGAGTTTTGGCTTGTTACTTGAAAATAATTACGTTGTTATGAATGTACATTCATTCATGTGCAACAGCCCATAGGAATGAGTGTAAATTGTGTCGATGAATTGAAACATTAATTACTACGTTCATCATTCATTAAAAAAAATGTATTCTCATCGCATCACAATTTTCATATTCTTGAGTCACTCAATATTTTTCCTTCTTTTTTTTTTTTTTATTCTCATTTTCACTTTGCATCAATACAAGTGCCCTGATTCTTTTTGAACTCGCATTTCATCGTATCTTATGAGAGATAAAGTGAGAAAAAATGAGAGCGATCATCGGATTATTCCGAGTTTTCTCAAGATTTTAGGTGGCTGACGGTTTTATATGAAAGAAATAATAAAAAAAATGCAATAAAAAAGATATAACGTGAGCGAGAATAATCGAGTGGTTCATCACCGGCAACTGTTGAAGAATACTTCTCACAAAAAAAAAAAAATAATATTCCGCCTCTATTTTCGTAATCGAGGACAGCTGCGAATCAAAGGAAAATCTATTGATATATATATACCTACGATAAATACTAAATTCTATTTATTCAAAAATTATTATCTCTCACTTCTCATATTCGAATTTAAGTTCAGTAACACGTGTTACAGATGATTTTTTCTCGATAATAAAAAGCCGCAAATTTATTATTCCAACCTTCGAGATCTGCTCGTGTATTTTATATCTTTTATTTTTAATATTCTTTTTATATCAGTTCTACATTTAATACATGTGTTTATCAAGTCCTCAAACTTACCGGCTTCCTCCATCATCCAAAATCTATCATATTCACTGTACATTTTTACCAAATTAAAATCAATGATCACAAAATAAGATTGTTCACACGTTTTCTAACTTATCCGATGAAAATTGTCACTATCACTTGCATGAATCCATTCTCCTTAGTCTCTCTCTCTCTCTCGAAAAAAAAAAACTTCAAATTTTTATCATATAAACGAGCTGAAGACACGAAACTCCAATGCAGTCAAGTGAAATTCTCGTTTAATATCATGGAAGACACAATCCTCACTAAATAACAATAATCCTATTTTTATCACTATTAAATTTAAATTTGTGATGAAAAGAAATAAAAGAAAACTGCTCTCGCTTTGGATATTCAAATTAAATTTCCCAGGTCTGTCTAGACGATTTCCCCACTTGTTTTTTTCCTTCTTATCCTCCGATTTAAATAAGAATGACAAAAAAAAATCCTCGAAGCCACTGCGATTAATTATAAAAAAAAAATCGTCAATTTGTCAATTGATCAAAAAATAATATTCTCCCTATTTTCTTTTCTTCTCAATTTTAACTGCAAAAAGTTTTCACACAAATCACTTCAAAAATTCATAATTGTGATTGTGTGAGATGGCGCGCTGGCGCAAAACGGTTAAATTTTAATACAGCGTTTTATTGCGGTGTAGCTTGCACGGCTGACGAAGCCGGAGTGAACTACTGGTTCGTACTGTACAGAGCTTTCCCGCTTTCCACCTACCCTCTATTGCGCTCACTCCCTTTCTTTTTTTCAACGCCGGCTTGTCTACGCTCTACCGCCAGCAGCATATCTCTCACATACGCACCCCCCCCCCCCCCCACAAGCTTCTTTGTGTTCCTTCTTTCCTTCTCCACTGTTCTCTTCATCCCTATTATTTTTCTCTCTTTGATTCTCCACTTCTTTCTTCTTTTTTTTATCTTGTAAGCTCGTTCAGACGACTCACTCGGCTTCCCTTCAAATGCTGAACGACTTTTTGTCCACCTGATGTGAAATTTGAGAAGATACAAAATGCCTAACTATCGTGGCTAAATAACCGGAAGCTTTTGAGGCTCGCATTACATCTAGCCACATGGGCACACATACACGCACACACTCACACGTAGAGGCAAAATTGGTAAATCGTAGATTAATTAAATATCCCACGCCACGAATTTGATCTGGACTACGTAGTAGTCCTCTCCTCTTTTTAATCCTTTCCCCAAAATTAGGAGAAACTAGGCAAAATGCACGTGCAGGGTGAAGTAATTTACAATTTTTTTTTTTTTTTCGAGAAGATGCTTCAACATGTCGGAATTGTTTGAAAATTTTTTGAAATTTTTTGGGAATAGCTTTCACTCTAAAAAAAATTCCGATTTATTTTGCTGTGATAGTTGCTTTTGCCACGGTTTTTTCAACTATTGGGTGTCAGAGGAAAAAGAGAAATATGATGTTTAACGTGCATTTTCCCACAGCTTGATACTGTTGCATACTTGAAAAAAAGGAATGAAAAAAATCTGTGCCACGTACACTCTTTTCTGCCCCCATACTCTGCCTCTTACCTACATTTTTTCATTTCTTTTTTCATTCACATTATCCCAGTGTATTTTATGCCTCTTCACTTTACCCAACATCGTCTTTGCGTCGTTCCAAAACTTTGCGATTATAGGATTTTTCTCGACTGAACATTAGACTAAGAGTTGGACGTGGAATTTTTTTCAGATTTTCTGAGTTTCTTCTATCCCATATAAAATCAGTGAATAATCATATTTTTTTCGTGAATATTCACTTGGATAATAGAACAAAAATAATTGAAAAATTTCATAAACCTATCATTTCTCATTCTTAACTAAAAACAGAAATATGTCACCAAAAAAATTAATCATCTCTTAATGAAGCACATATTCCAAAAAAACTTTTATCTTCGGTCTTTCCTCTGCCTCTTGTAAAAACGAAATAAAAGTTGAGAGGAGTAAAATTTGAATGAAGAAAATTGTAGGGACTCATTAATAATCTTCCAGTAGCATCGAAGTTGACCAAACTTTCGTGCAGCCTTATGAGATTTCACTGAGTAGAGAGAGAAGAGAAGTACTTCATTGCCCTCACGTTTTCGCACGACTGACTGAGCCCAAAAGTTTTCATGTTATTAGTGAAGTTATGGTAGACTATCATCGGATAAATTTAGACACCAAACTGCACAAATATCTTACTGACCTTCATTTACATCTCTTCCACCTAATTGGGCACACAAGAAGGACATGGTTCTTCATTCTCTTGCCTCTAATGGAATTAGCCTTTTTTTATGAAAGAAATAAGAATAACAATGTCTTCGTGGATTTTTACACCATGTTCTCGCCGTTTGACAATAATTTGATGTTAATGACTTTTCTAATATCTCTCTGAAAAATTGGAATCTCAGGTATACTGATTTTGGAGTAAGTCAATTCAGTAGTGAAGTGGCAAAATGGGTTAAGTCAATTTTCGCAGCCCATTCTCTCAGAATATCTCTTAAGTCAATAGACATACGCCCTTTCTGCATGGATTCATTTCTCTATCTCTTAAAGTTATGTGCAGAAAAAGCGTATCTTCATTAGTTTTCGAATTATTCTATTGAGAATCATACACTGAGAGAAAAAATATATTTTATTGAGAAATAAAAAGATTGGAAATTTCCAATATCAGGTGAACTTGCTTGCAGGAAAAAATGCTTTCTCTCAACAATTGAATTTCTTGAAACTGAGAAGAGTCAATAATTATTAATTTTTAGAAATTAGTAGATTGAAATTAATTCATTTTTATTAGTTATTTAGAATGAATTGAAGATTTTTCAAATTGATCATTTTATTGCTTGTTCTAACAATAAATATACTCTTTTCAAAGAAAAATTTTTACGTCAATCAATTAATTGATGGAAAAATTCGTTTTTTCCCCTCAATTCAAAGACAAATTTCCTCAATGAAATCATTTTTTTCTCTCAGTGTAATGAACATAAGTCAATTTGATCCATTTTACCGCTTCACTACTGAATCATTCTCCATCCGACTTCTATTCGGCAATGAGACCAAAAAAGATTAGGTGTTTGGTGCAGTGAAAGGGACTTACACACAAAAAAAGTGCACTAGAGCTCATTAGATTGAAATAAAAATGATATTTTCATTCATATTTTCAATTGTATATGAGTATAATGTGAAGGATGATGAGAATGACTGGTTTAATCTCCGCAAATGACTAGATCTCACTTTTGCATTTTGAATTTTCTAAAATTAGATATTTGGTTTATCTTCCAATAAATTCATTGATGTCGGTTGGAAATATGCAAATTCTGAATATTTGATTCTGACCAAATATATTTGTTCGAAAATCTCTCTCTTTTTAGACATCAGTACTTCTCAGTGTTTTACCGTAGCACACCGATCCCTTATCCTCATTTCGCGTATAAGAACTGCAACTGTGTTCAGAATGGATGATAGATTATTTTCTTTACTGAAAAATCATTGAAATTCCCGTATTTTTCGAATTGTAGCCGTAACATATATCACAATATGATATAATATATATAATAAACATATAATACATGTATTTACATTTTTATACATTGTTACACTATGCCTAGCGATTTCGCAGTAACCCAGAAAAAGTCATTTTTGTTTTATCAAAGATTAAATAACGGCCAAATTTCAATTATCGAAACCAACCAATGTCCACAAGAAAAAGAGGGTAGATCTGAAGTTCAGATTGATTTAAATGAACGAATTATTCGGATTATCTGGCCTCTGTCCCTGCGAGAAACTTGCCGAGAAAATTTATTATTTTCTAACAATTCCATCTGCAATTTTATCTGTTTGATTATCGCAGAACTCCATTGTTCTCCCTCTCGCAGTAACCAACCTCATTATTTCCACAAACACAGTATAATTCTCCCCTCAACCAGCTTCATTTTTATATTGATTCAATTCTCTCAATTCATCGCAAAAAACGCCCTGCTATTAAATCCACTCCAATCCACTCATCACAATTCAATGAATTCCCGGAATTTAAATGATTTCCTCCGTCAAAAAAATCAAAGAAAAAAAATACATTCACAATTGCCAGTGATAATTTCACCACTCCGGAATTTCTTCGATAAATTTTGAAATTACTCAGAATGTTTCAGCCTCCCAATGGACCGTGTTGGGATTCTGGTGAGTAAATCTGTTATGCACAAGCGTAAATTGGAATTTCGTTGTTGTGATATCTATATACATATAACAATATAGAGAGAGAAAGATATAGAATTCCTAGGGAGAGCCTCATCGAGATTATATTCACGAGAAAGATAGCAGGAAGGATAGGATAGTTTTAGTAGATATCCATGTATATAAATTCATCGGATTATTGTGTATACAGGATTACAAAAGCTTGCGAGACCATAATGCTTCTGCTTCTGCTCTGGGCCCCTTTGTGAAGTTGCAAAAAAAAAAAAAAAAAAAAAATTGGCGAAAATACGATCGCATGGCTTGGAATAGATGATCGTTAATGTCGTAATTAAGATTTGTGTTAGGTTCACAGGATAGAATGACGCTCTCTTTGCTTCTTTTGTTTCATCACAATGAAAACGATTCAGTCAACTAGAGCAACAGAGATAACAATGGTGAAGAAGAGGGGTAGAGAAGGGGCGAAAAATGCCTTTGGCTAACTACACTTGCCTATAGCTATTGCTACCATCATTAAATCACAGTACCATGTGGAAAATCGTTATCGGTTCTACCCGTTTTTGCAGCTCCTCCCCCCCCCCGCCCCTCTTCTTTTTTGCTCCTGCTGTCGTTTTGGGTCATTACAATCCTGCCAGTCGTGTGTCTCGTTAGTACACTATACCACCTGGGAAATATTGTGTACGGAAAAGGTTTATATGCAGAATCAGTACGGGGGAGAGGTCGAGAACTGGAGTGACAAAGGAATCGATGATGAGGCCGTGACTTTATTTTCCATCATCCTACATATTTACACTGGCTTTGTGCAGTCCTATGCACTTCCTGTGTTCAATACATTGAATCTAATTTTTTTTTATCAATCTTTTTTTTTTCTTCTCTCTTTTTATCGGTTCAATATGGAAAATCAGGACACTGAAATTACATGACTCAATTTGTAAGAGTATATATATATGTATATATTTATTTATTTATTTATCTCGAATTTTTATTCGCTTCTCTCGTGTTTGATGGCATTCAACAAACTTGATTTTTTTTAAGGGTGAATATTATTTTTGTTTGAGCTTCTTTTTGAAGAGAGTGTTACGCTTGTGTGAATATTTCTGGATGGTTAGACACTGGCAGAATCAGGGGAAGGGGCCGCGAATCACTCTTGTAATCGCGCTTGGATCGATTTAATCTTGGATTTAATTCGAAGTAGGATTATCCTCGTTTGAGCTTCAATGCTGAATGTGAAGAGTGCAGAGTCTGTCTTTTTTTGAAAAAAAAGAGAAATGATGATGCATTTTTCTCTTTACTATACGTCTCAAATTCCCTTTTTCTCTTGTGAAGAACGACTTTTATTTTATGTTGTACTTTAAGGGGTGACATTACTTTAATTGCGGTATCAAGAGTTTTTGGGAAATTTTTTGGATGAAAAAAGAGGTATTGAAATAATGATATTTGAGAGTCATTCAGTATATATATGAGTCTTGAAGAAAATTCATCAAAAATATGAAGGAATGAAGACACCGGAATCTTTCTCGCTAGTCTCTTCGAGTTTGAAGCATTCTGTGACATGCAGTGGGACCAGTGAGGATGTAAATTCAAAATAAAGGAGGTGCAGTTTAATTTTTCTTTTAAATTGGCTTAATCTTCATGCATATAGCTACAACAGTGAGAAGGGGATTTCAAAAATAATGATTTCGTGTAATTAGCAGCAATTGGATGAAAACTTTCAATTTTCCATTAAAAAAGCCGATAATCATCCATTAATTAAAAATTTTCAAAAACTAACTTTTCAAAAATGCTCTACGAACTTCTCTTCGAAATTTCGTACTCACGATACTGCACCAAGAATTCAAATGAGAATAATGGAAATTATTGGAGAAAATTTTTAAAATGTAGAAAATTAAAAAATAACATTTCGTAGAAACCTCAATTGGAGTTTTTTTTAAATTTCTGTTATAAATATGATGAAATTCTCGGGAAAAAGTTCAAAATTCCACTGAAAAAAATAGATTTCAGGAGATGAATTTATTCGCCCATACTCTGGAAGGTTCACAGTATTTTTTGGACGAAAAAAAAAAATTATATAGTTTCCTCGAAAATCCCACAACGATGTAACCCCTTAACATGAGATATTTCGCCCACGCTTCACCCACGTTTTGCCCACAACCAATATTACCAGGAATTTATTAATTCCTCAATAATACTGAATTAATCCACCTACACAAGTACTTATAAACACCTTTCCTGAAAATATTCTACCATCTTCGAATTAATTAAAAATCTTAAATAGCAATTATCCACTGGTGATATGCCTTAACAGTTTCTTCCAGCGTGAATTCACTTTGAATTGAATTAATTGTTGATGATAAAATGAGACCCGAGGGCGAGAGAGTTCAACGTGCCTTAAACCGTCGTCTGATCTAATAAACTGCAGGAGTATTTCCTTCAGAAAATAGCTGAACTTCATCAAACTTAGGGGAGAAAAGAGTTATAAAAAAAACAAGAGAGAGAGACTAGTGTTACAAAAATCATAATCTACAGGTCACTGGATAAATTCCAAAACTTCCCCCGGGGAAAGAGGGGGGGGGGGTGCTATTTCTCCCCAGAAACTATTGTAAAATCGCTGCAGTTGAGTAATTACTCTTAATTGAAACTTAACGATGAGCATCCAAAAGCTCTTGCAAATGGAGTGACTAAGGGTTATCTACTAGCCAAAATACTACATATTCCAGTAGTGACTTTGTGAAATTGGGGCGGCCAGGTCATAGCCAACGTCTCACTAATTACTGGCTCTAGCCCTGAGGGCTAGTTACCCAACGATACTGCGCCTCTACTACGCTCAAGATGTGTCCACTTTACCAACAAGTTTTCCCACGTTTCCCACAACATTTGGAAATAATGTGAATTCTTTCATTTTTTTTTCGATAAAGCTGTATCACAACGACAAATCAGTCGACATATGCTCTTCTCATCTGACTTTTTTTCTCTTTTCCCATATTATTACGCCATGAATCCGGGAAATTTGTCAGACTACGTTGTAAATTTCTGCCTCATCGTTTCTCTCCCCTGTATCCACGTGGAAAAACATGTTGAACTGACTCCCTTCATTCTTCATGGCTCAATGCCAGTCCCTTTTCCAATCTCACAATTCTCAAATTTTCAGAGCATATGGAGAAGTTTACGAATACCTTTCTTGTTGAGATAGTCTTTTTTTTTCCTGTGATTTTCCGTTTCTGTTTTCTGTTACGTTTTCATCAGGAAGAATTCTTTTTTTTTTTATCGTGTGAGGGAAAAAATTGATGAATTTTCTGTTTCTGGGAAAAATAGGGTGCACCTCTGAATTTAATGGTAAAATATATTATTGTGCGTTAGTATTATAATGAATTTTTTTTTCGCAAGTGTCTTATGATGCTTAATATTTAGACATGTAATCGAAAAACAGAAATTTTATCTAATCGCACGCTTTTTTCACTTCTTTTCCCGAAACAAGTGCTTCCAGTGGCAAATGAGTTCAGGGACAAAATTGAGACTGAAATCGAAGTCTTGTCTAAACTCACTCAGCGCCAATGAGTCTGGTTAAGTACTGAGTAAGTACTCCGTCTTTTTGCCTCGTCTCGTAAATCTGATGCCAAGTGGAATACCCGACTTTATTTCATAGAATTTCAATCCTCTCAATTTCCTCCTACCCACTTTTCTTTCATTTCTTGTCTTTTGATGGAGATATTCATCGACTGTGTGAATTCAGGTGTAAGGAAAAAGGACACGAGGTCGTGTTATAAAATCTCACATTGAAAATCTCTTTAGTCAGTGACTGACAACTGCAGTGCTTTTGAAATTCTCTGCAACTTCCTTATATATTGAATTACATGATATTGAATTACACTGCAAGAGCAGTGGGAGAATGTGTAGGAGAGCGTTTTATATACCCTGTCAATGTCAGAATTTAAAATTAAAGGAAGGCTTCTCATTGGAACAGGTGTAGCTTGCACAATTCCATTATATGAGATATTTTATGGAATATTCAATAATAAAAGCATTTGAGTGATTTTATTTTTACGAGGTCGTTGATTTTTTATGTCTATTTTCACTAAGATTCAACTGTGGATTTATTACAGTTTGTTTTTCTTGAAGCTCCAGTTGATTCATCTGCTGTTGGCTACTGAGCAGTTAAGGTAGTATCTCAGATTACTGCAGATAAAACAGAAAAAAATTAAGATTTTTAGGTTAGTTTCCAATTAATTGCTGATAATTCGGGAAAAATTGCTCTAATTCACCCAAAAAAATGATTACACTATTCAAATTTCATATCTTCAGCTTGTGGATATAATTTTTTTCTTCTCGAATTTTCTTTGCATTAATCTCTTATAACATGGGTGAGATAGAGAAAGAGGCAGATAGTTACGACTATTTTCCAATTGAAATTTCCCAATAGCTTTACGGAGGACTGGACATTTTTTTCGTTTACTATTTAGTCAAAATGCTGTTCTCTTCGCCAATAGTTTTTGGATAATGAGTTAACCCTGTGGTTTTTTAGAAATTTCGTTATTTCTGTTCGATTTAGAGCGTTTTCAGTAACTTTGATAATCCATATCTCATAAATTACACAGCCAAAAATTATGTAAAAATTCAGAAAAATGTAAAAAAAATATCATCTTTCATACGGCATCGAAAAAATAAGGAGTTGACTGTACTCGAGTTCACTGGGATACTACCTTAAGTATCTGGAATATTGATCGTTATCCATCAGCTATTTCTGGATTTTCCACTTGCACTATGGTCAGACATGCGCAACTATTTGATTCTTCTTATTCTCAGTGGGTAATCAAGTCATTTGCACTATCGCACATCAATAAGTTCATGAATCCTTGAGAATTCTGTTTTATCCATGGCTGAACGACTCGACTACTGTTCAACCCTAAGGAGCATATCATCAACTGCAGAAAAAGTGATGACTTACTTTGTCCAACAAAATCTTCATTCAATTTTTTATCCTCAGTCGATAAAGAACGCATTAGTGATGAAAAAATAAATCTGCAAGGCACATACCCACTGAATGCATTCTGTCTGATCAAACCCGGGCATAACTACTCATCACAGATTCACCTCCGTTCAAAGCTGATTGGTAAGTCTACTGAATTGTTTACTCATTCAATTATTTCCCTAGTCGTAAGTTATGAAAGCAAAAAAAGAAAAAAAAAATTCAATCGATTTTGTCTTGACAACTCTCAACTCGTTCTATTTGATCAAGGCAAAGGCTTTTTTTCATCAAAACTATTCATTACTCTCTCGAAGTAGAAGCAAAACTTTTAATATAATTTTTTACATGACAAAATTCGCAATCGTAAGAAGGAAAGAAAAACATAGAGTTTTACGTTTTGCGATAGATTCAGAATAACTGATAGCATAATTATTAATGGAGCAACTTCTTATTTTCTTGGGGGACTGTCAGTTATTTCAATAATAAAACTCCGAGAATCGATCCTCTGCACTGGGTTGTTCCACTTTTTTTTCCCCCATTTTTTTGAGCACTGTGAATGATGGATGAAGAAAAAATGAGAATTGGGAAATTATCCACGAAATGTTGAATTTTACGGATAAAAATGCCACTAAATGACCCCCACGAGACATTATCTTGAAGTAATAAAAAACGATTGAGAATAAGAACGATAAAAATGTTAATTTCAAAAAGGAAATTTTATGAATATCATAAAGAGTAAATGAGATTTGCACTATTTTTAATGTAATAGTCAGGACAATTCGTGAATTATGAAGGGGTTACGTAATGGCTCAATATAAATGATGATCATTCATTTCTGCCACAACAAAGCTTATTAATTACACAGTTTCACCATGGATAATCTTATTATGAAATTTCTCGAGTGGAATTCAGACACATTGTACAATTACCCTTGTAACTGTATATATGAATGCTTGCTTATATTACATTTTAGGACAACAGTATCGAGTCACTCGGCTACTGAGCTAAGTGATATCTATGTAGGTATAGAAGTCAAGGTGGAATTTGTTACGCATTCTCAGGCAGTTGGAGATATTTACACGATGATGGATAACTCTGATATTTTTGGGTGCAAAACTTTTTATTCCAGTTATTTTTTTCTTCTTTTATTCGGTAAATCCTTTTGACGTTTTCATCATTAATGTTTGACCCAGTTTGGGTTATTCCCTTTGACTTTGTCAACAGAAGGAATATCCGTTTATTCAATTATCCAGATGATGAAAGAAGTTTTTCATACGATTTTATTTGTTCTGAGTTAATCAAATGGGGATTTTAAGGGAATGGGAGGAGATTGATTTTTATTGGTGATTTTAGTAGAATGCTGAGGAAATTTCAGGTGAAAATCATGGGGCAGGATTGATTTTTGGTCATTTTTGAAAAATTTGACTTGTTCGAGTAAAAATATTCAGTTTTTTTTCTCTTTCTGGTTTCAATTAATTTTTTTTTTGAATGAAAACCAAAAAAAAATTGTCGATTTTCTCAAATTCATTATAAACAATTGAAAAATTTATCAAAATTGATTGAAAACGATATGAATCGATGGCAAGGGAACTCGTCTTCCCATTGGTTGTCATCTTTTTACCCTACGACTAATAGAAACTGTTTGGTTTCCGATTTTTCATTGAAAAAAGGGGACTTTTCTAAACAATCTTAAAAATTTATTCTAACACATGTTTCTAATGGTAATTTTCTATTTCATGTATTTCTACTAATTCCAAACAATTTTCATCAAATAAACCATCATATATTCCAAATACATCTCCAAATAATTCTAGAATTTATTTCATTTAATTCCAATGGAAAAATTTATTATTTCGAAATAAATTGTAATATTTTCATTGACCACAATAAATTACGTATGAAAAATTCAATTCACGTTTTATCTCCCGTGTGCTACAAATAATTCTATATTGGTTGTCATCCGCGCTGAACGTGAGGAAAATCAGTATCAAATGAAATTCTCAACAGCAAGACTTGAATCACTGCAAAATTTCGTCTTTGTGTGCTAAAGAATATTTCTTTAAACTTCAGATGAACACAAATCTCCGAAGAATGAATAGAATAAATGAAAAGATGAAAAATTGTCATTTTAAGTTGTTCATGTAACTGAACAATTCCCTCTTGCACATTTCTTTTCTCCATTAAGCTTTGCCTCACGTTGGAAAATCATGTCGCAGGAAAAAAAGAATCAGTCAATGCAGATTGGAATTTTCAACTGCAATGGGATCAGTGAGTCGAAGAGAAAGAGAAAGAAAAAAAACTAAGTAAATTGGATTTCTCTACGGGAGAGAATTGAAGTTACCTCTTCTGTTTTTCCATTAACCAGTATTATCACGCGCTGTATCCTATCGGCACTCAATGGCTAAAGTACCCTATCCCACCTACACAATTATTCTCCAAATACTCGCAGTATTTTTTTTTTCTTAAGAACATTTGGTATTGTATACTCCATAGTTATGAAGAAATGGTGCTTAAGAAGCCTTTTTATTTCGGCACCAACGCAAAGAAAAACGAAAGCGCTTTGTTCGAGTAAAATAAGGAAAAAAAATTGAGTTTCAACGAAATATATCGGGAAATGACTTTTTGTAGAATTTTAATTGTTGATACATAAATGTAGTATCCCAGCGAATTTGAGTGCAGTAAAGCCCTCATTTTTCTACATCTTTCTCAATATTTTCATAATTTTTGTCCGTGAAATTAATGAGATATGAATTATCAAAGTTACTGAAAATAGTGGTGATGGGAATGAAACGCCCTAAATCGGACAGAAATAACGGAATTACTAAGAAACCACAGGTTTCTCCACGAAGAGAACAGCATTTTAACTAAATGATAAAAGAAAAAAATATCCAATTCTCCTCATAGTTATTGAGAAATTTTAATTAGAAGGTAGTCGTAACTATTTGCCTCTCTCTCTATCTTATGCAGGTGATAGGAGACCAATGCAAAAAAAAAATTCGAGAGAAAAAAATTATATTCACAGATAGAAGAAGCTGAGCATAGAATATGAACGGAGCATTTCATACAATATAATTTGGCCTCTGACACACAATTTTTTTTTTTTTTATTGAGTGCATTGAAACCTATGAGGTAGGTTTATTAGCCATATATATATACAAACAAAGAAAGAAATTTTACATAGAAATGTACATAATGTTCCTTGGAAAATTCACAATTTAATAATAATACTTGTTCTGTTATTGTTATTGTAATACTTCGCCTACTTATTATTAGTGCTTGGTTTTATTTTGTTCTGACACACAATATGCTCTAATTGTGCATGTTTTATGCACTCGACTTTTGCATAAAAATATGTATTATTGTCCATAAAATATGTACTAATAGGGGTAAAATACGTACTAATATGTTTACCTTCAACATATTTTATATTATTTATCATTTCATATTCTATGCATTTATAGAAAACATAAAATATGCGCATTATCACCATATGTGCTAAAAATTTAGCATAAAATATGCTCAATAGGTGTATTCTTTATGTACTCATAGTGCATGTTTCATACAAAAAACCGTAGTACATATCTTATGTGCTGCATAGTACATATAATATGAGCAGGAAGCTCATATTCTATGCTCTGTTTTTTCTGTGTGCACGAAGCTGAAGATATGAATTTCGAATAGTTTAATCACTCTTTCGGGTAAATTAGAGCACGCTTCTCCGAATTATCAGTGATTAACTGAAAATTACACAGAGAAAAAAGTTTTCTTAATTTAAGGATGTGCAGTCACTTAATCCAAGAACGTGCAGGTCACTTAAATTAAGAAAGAAAAACTCCCTTAAATCAAGTGAGTTTTCTCACCTAAATCAAGTGATTTTCCTTTCTTAATTTAAGTGACCTGCACGTTCTTGAATTAAGTGACTGCACATTCTTAAATTAAGAAAACTTTTTTCTCTGTTTAACCTATAAATCCTCATTTTTTCCGAATTGCATGCTGGCTTTCTTCTCAATAAGCATTCAAAGAGGAAGCTTCCTCTCAGCTGATTATCCTATCATTCTCCAGTTCCCAAAAGCATAAGAAATTCCGGAAAAACTTGAGAAATTAAATCCATTGTTGCACTTTCTCTGCGTTAACAAGAGCTCAATTGTAATTACCAAGATCCTTCCTTTGTCAGCTGCCTTTCCCAAGGCTTTTTCGGAAACTCAGACAGTTGAGGGTTACTTCCTGTGCTTTTTGTTTCCTCCAAGAAGTCCAACAAGAGCACCTATTTATAAATACATGTATACCTCTCCTTTATCTGCTAAGTTTTGTATTCAAAGATTCGTCCAATGTCCTCCCAACTTTTAATTGAAATTCTCTAGTTAATAACGTCATTATCATTCTTAACACTCGATCCTTGCTGCAATTGACAAGCAAAGAATAAAAAAATCTCTGCTTTTTTTTTTCATTATCCATATCAATGAGTTTCATACTTCCCATTATTTCCAACTTTTTTCCTGTACTTCCGCCCACTTGCCTTTTTTTTTTATTTCACGATAAGTTTTTTTTTTCCCACAATCTCTGTATCATTCACTCCTGCACTATTGCCTACGCCAGTAGACCGGATTTTAATCTACTCCACGACCTGGATCTTCTGTACCTCCATTTGCAGTTTTAATATCTCCATTTCTCTACGAAGTAACAGTCAGGGTATTTCGCATCATTCTGAACCCGTTGCAGCAACAGTTGCTCCATTTTCATATGAAAATCAATACGCATAATATAAACTGTCATCATTTATTCTTCAGTGAATATTAAAAAATAAGAATAATAACAAAAATGAAGAAAAAAAAACACAATGAGAATAATGAAGACTATTTTTATCATTGAAAAGAGAATAAAAAGTCAAGTAGAAGTTGCAATTAACATTTTCCTTTATATTTACGAGGTCTTTTCGTGGACATTCTCTTGACTTTTTTGGAGCTCAAACTTTCTGGGTAGTTGCCTGAGACGTTTTCCCACCGATTCTACAAAGTTTCACTCTATTTAATGCTCTCCAACTTACCCCCCTCCACCCCCATCCTGTGTATCATTCTCCCAAGAATTCAAGACCTGGCTGGAAGTTAAATCGATTAAAAAACTTTAATTTATCAAGAAAAAATAAAGAAGAAGAGCCACAAATTATTTAGTCACTTATCGCTTTCCAATTTTATTTGATCTCATAGAACTTTGTTATAGTGTAAACTTATGCTCCGTTCGCATTCCACGTGTTCTTCTCCCCCCCCCCCCTCTGTCGACCCCCACCCCATTTCTCCCCCTATACATCCTCGTATTATTCCTATCATGATTTTCTTTTTCACCTCCACGTATTTCTTTTTCTCCTGCATGATGAACGAGAGGAGGAGGGCGATCACGTACAGCTCGCATGATACCTATAACTATCACTCACGTTAGTACCGATAAGATCGGATAGCTCACGTTCCAAAGCCTTCAGAACAGTGTGCCAGATGCCCTCAACTCTGGTGCTCCCAAGCTTTTCTACAGCCATTTCTCTTCCGGTATGTCCTGCCCATTTTTCTACGTTTTCCAGCTTTCGCTTGTGCTTATTCTCATTTCTTTTTTCTCGCACCCGGATAAATGATAATCCAATTTTTTCTATTACGAGTGAAAAAAGGGAAGATTTCCTCATAATTTTTCGAACAATCCAATGATTTTTTCTGAATAATTCCTATCATATATGAGCACTAAGGTATACACAGGAGAGAATGATATAGTTTAGAAAAAAAAGACATGACGCCAGTTTTCCCCTCCCCCCCCCCCCCTCATTTCATGAAGTCACGCGCTTTCTCCCTTTACGACTTTCATGGCAGTTACACGCATGAATTATAGCGATAGCTAAAGTATACAAATTATTTCGTTGATTAAAAAAGTAAATGGCGTTCTGCTCATAGAAGAGATTGGGGCAAAATGGACCTTTGGGGTGAAATGAACCAATATTTTTTTTGAAGGAAAAGACTTGATGAAAAATTTTGAAAAAATTCAAGAAGAAGCTCAAAAATGTATACTTTGTTGGTGAATTTTTTGCGAATTTTTCTGTAGAGGCTTTCACTCGAAAAAAAATCTCGAATTATTTTACACTACTCGTCCATTTTGCCCTACTTCTTTCAACATAAAATTTACGCCACTTTATTTTTAAAACGACGATTTATTTTCCCGACCAAAAAATCACAATTTCCCTTGTCTTTCATTCCTTCTTTTCAATTTTTCTTCTTCTCTCTTAAAAAATGCAAAAGCATATGACATGCACACACAGAGAATAATCGGAATCATATGCACTTGACATTGCCCCTCGATATAGCGACGTTTCTGCATCAGTACTCACGTACTTCATCAGTTCTATAGATGTATGGACTACGTGTCACAGGCATGAATCGTGATAACGCTTATCGTACCTCACCCGTATACTACTCTACAAAAGGTTCAGCAAAGGAGAATTATTGTCCATGTATGTGTACACACACAAACTGGTTAATGGGTATATCACGCGACCTTCCGATGAGCCAAGATAGATTGTCAAGAAAGCAGGCTTGGTGGTATTACACAAGTGTGTTGTGCTTTTGTTTCAGCGTGTATGTGACCTTCAAGTGTAACCCACCACTCGATTCACGAGTATTTTCTTCGTGAATGGAATGTATTCAATCTGAGTGGGTGGTTGGGCCTGAGCTTTTGTCAATGAATTGAAGCCATTGTGAAGTGAAAAGACATAAACATTTTACTATTTTTGTCTCGGGTTTTTTTTTTTTCTTATTTTAGAGGGAGTGTCTTCATTTGCGCCTTTTCTGAATACAATTGTCATGAATATTCAGTGGAGTCTCATTTGACGATTGAGTGTAGTACTTCAGCGAACTCGAGTACAGTTATTCCGTTATTCTGTAAATGTCGCATCAAAGATGATAATATTTCTCATTTTACTGATAAATTGAAAAGTGGTAAATAACAGTACTAAATGATTGTCAATTTGCGATGTTTCGTTGGGGCTCGATAGAAGTCTGAAAATAAAATTGTAATTCTTTGTGTATTAACTGTTTTTGAATAATTGTGCAATGTAATTGGTATTCACCATGAATTTATTTAGGATTAATATGACTACATAGTAAAAACGTCAAGAGCCTGAGGAAGCTTGAATATTAAGCGAAACGCTGCAAATTGACAATCATTTGGTATTGTTATTCACCACCTTCCAATTTGTCGAGTCGTGTTATGAGTCCGTCAACTAGGACTTACCAGGAAGACCTTCCCCCTCCATAAGGTGAAAAAAAAAATTAATTTCAGTCTCTCGCTATGAGACCGCATTGATAGTAGAATAAATTCAACGTTCATTAATCATATAAATGCTATTTATTCTTGAATTTAGGTACAAAAATAACATTTATAATCATAGATGATCAGTACTATTGAAATAGTAGTAATAGTGATGATGATAAGTAATACAATAATCAATTAGTTTCCATCATACAGGCTGTATACTGTAATAAATAACCACTGTAGTCAACCGGAATCATAACGTGATACTGGAAAAAAATCACGTACACACTCATACGCTTAAAAAGTAGGGGAAGTTCAACTTACGAATGTTGCCTGTGCTGAAAGGGTGGGGGTACACGAATGCTTAGAATTATATTCCCCTACATCCCCGTATGCGGGTTCATAAAGCGAATTTAACTAAATAATAGAAGAAAAAAGTGTTCAATTCATTATATAGTTATTGAGGAATTTTAATTCAAAGGTAGTCGTAACTATTTGCCTCTCTCTCTATCTCATGCATGTGATAGAAGATAAATGTAAAAAAAAGTTTAAAAAAAAAAATTAGATTCACAAGCTGAAGTGATGACTTTCGAATAGGTTAATCACTTTTTCTGCTGGATTAAAGCACTTTTTCCCGAATTATCAGCAATTAATTGAAAACCAACCTACAAATCCTCATTTTTTCGTGTTTTATCGAACGTATTTTGTAATTTTATCCCAAATGAATGATTCTAAGAAATCAAGTAATAAAGTAAAAAATATTCGTCGAGGAAATCATTCCAAGGAAAATATTTTCTGGAGAATTCGTTACTAGGGCAAATCATTTCCGGGGAAAAAAACCACGCGGAAATAAACTTGGCAGACCTGAATAAATGAAAACTCTCTCCACAAAATCGTTGATAAAACGAGATCCCCAGAATTTCTCAGTGACTGCGCGCGTTGATGCAGGTAAAGTGCATTTTTCCAGTGAGATAAAAAGAAGCAAATTCGAACAATAGATTCAGCAAAGCGAGAATGAAAAAAAGGTAAAAGTCAAGAGATTGTAACTTGAAGACAGCTAGAAGATTGGTAAAAATTTCGTTCGGGGTATTTCTTTTGATGTTGAACGAAGCATGCTTGCCCATTGAATACAACGCATCTCGAATGATCAAGCCACCACAGCAAGTGAGGGTTGCCGAACTTCTCCTCGTGTCGACCTTGATCGAGACTATCACCCCATTTATCGGTCAGGGTCGAGGATATTTTCACGATCAATCACTTTTTCATAGTCGTCTCATTTACTTCTTTTTTCCCCTGTTTATATATGTAGTTATGTGTTCTTATCCATCATTTTTTTTTTTTGTATCTATTTTTATCTGCAAGTAGTCAGCATTTTTGACGTGTGTGGAAGAATATAATGTCTCTCTCAGCAGTGACTTTTCGTATGGGCCCATGAGAGCCCAGGGGAAATTAAATGTTAACCTTTACTTTTTTTTTTCTTTCCTCTTTTTATTCTCTTTTCTTCCGGTTTATGATAGAATTTCCGAGAAAGTAGGGATAAGAATTAAACGGACATAATTGAGTCGTGGAGAGAGTAGCATTTGGGGAGATTTAATTGAGGGCCATTATGTGTAATTGAAAAGAGCATTCCAATGATATCTGTGATGATTGTGAATGGAGTTTCAGAGGAAATTCTTGATTAAATGAGTCACGAGTGGGTTTAAATAAAGCATTATATCATTATCTTGAAAATTGAGATATTGCGATAAATTTGTAACAACCTACAGTGCTTGTAATAAAAAAAAGGCCGAAGCAGTTGGATTTGTTTCTACGGAAGTTCGGTAGAATGATGCAACAACCAGGGCTGTAGGTATCCACTGGGACTTGAATTTAATTACCCAAGTTTAGTCTACAGAAATTGTGGTGACAAGTACATACCGACTTTCAGTTGCAGAAACTACCAATTCTCAGTAACATTTCAAGCGGCTCTTGCTATATAGTATATATATGTGTATAATATATATATGCTATATAGCATATATACATGTATATAGTGTATACATGCTGTATAGCAAATATATGTATATATATATGTTTGTAAGAGAATATAGACTTAGTGCAGTTATAATAACGTTGCACTGAATTTCTCATCTTCACTTCGTGATTGTCATTTGGGAGGAAAGAGGGTAAACCATGTATTTTCCAGGTTTGCTGGGAATGTGCGTCAGGTAATATGCCTTGGAATAACAGTGAAAACGTTAGTTGAGATACTTTGTATAAATTGACTTCATGCTTACCTTGTTTTCCAAGATAGACATAATGAATATGAAGCAGGAATTCAGGAAAAAAAACAATTATTTTAATTATAATTTCACTTTTATTCACCTCCATTACACTTTCATAATATTCACAATTCTCTCATTCTCCCAACTTCATTCGAATAAATTTTCATTATTTTCCTCATAATTTTCTTCTTTTTCTCCATGAATAATAAAAAAAAATCACAAGTTTTCATTTAATTTTTTTTACTTTTTTTTCATCTAAAACTTAAATCTAAAATTTGCCTATTATCATTTGTTTTAATCAATTATTTTTCCCAGGGATCAATTATCCTTGAGACCATTTCCAATTAATACCATTGCTACTATCAACTCCATTGTGTGTTACATTTTCGTTATAACGAAGTGAACGTGCACTGGTTTAACCAGTCACCAGTTCAACCGGTCACTCTCGTAGGTGAGCCCAGAGGCGCCCATTTGTGCCTTCGTTCATTGAATTATGTGATAAAATTGGCGTGAGACACGCGCTACATTAAACTCGAAAGGCCTTGGCACATCCGTGATGTTATTTTCCTTTTTTCTTAAAAAAAAAAAATCTCAATGACTTCTGTTTTTCTCTTTTCTTAAAAAAAAATCTCAATGACTTCTGTTTTTCATTTCCATTTTCACTTACATTTTCGTTTCTTTCTAATATTTATCGCCATTTTGTGGTAACAGAGAGCGAGAGAGGGAGACTTACTAATGAGATTTTTTTTCCAATTTTTTTTTTTCCTACACGCTGAGTAACGGAAGCCCCAATATGAAAAATAATTTGCATTCACGGTGCATTCCGAGAAAGAAAGAATGAAACCTAAATTCTTTCATTAAATTTTTCCACTTTTTTCTATTCTTTTTGCCCCTCAATTCTCATATTTAATTTACAAAAATAAATTTTTGCCACGGCGCGTGCTAGAAGGAACATTTTTTTTGTTTTACATGGCATTGATTATATCATCAATCTTGACAAAATAATAAAACATTTTTAATGGACCGTTTTATTATTGCATTTCATTTTCATTTCAACTTTTTAATTTTTCACTAAAATTTATGTTATATTCTTATCGAACATGTTTCCTCTCAATAATATTCAATTATTACATAAAAAAAGAACAGGTTTAGTACTCTAGCGTGTTAACTAATTCAGCATTTGAACATTTCAAATTAAGAGTAGAAAATAAAATAACGGTCCAAAAAAAGTGCGTCACAATTTGCAACGTATCAATGTCGCGTGATAATAATCTTTTTTTCTTTTCTTTTTTTTTCAATTTATTATTCGTCTAATATCTTCAATTAATTCAATTTAACAACTCAAATTCCTCTTCCGTAACATTTACATACATAATACACATAATATACATAAAGTACCTATGTGTACTTGAAAAAGGAAAAAATTAACTCGCTGAGCGAGTGTATTTATTCCATTTTTTTTTCTGTCATGGTTAATGATCATTATGTACATTCCTCGTAATTAATTTTCGCTATGTTACAATTTTTTACACGTCTTCATTAAAGCAATAGTTCTTCATGTTAATCATTTTCTTTTTCATTCAGCAAAAAACAACAAAGTATAATAATAATGTGAATTACGCAGTAACTCGGGTCATTGTCACAAACGGAGATCAACATCAACATCATCATGAAACAGTGCAGCTGGCGCATTTCCAATGCACTCAGACATTGGCCCTTTTCATTCCAACAAATTTAACTAATCTGTCCCTGACAATGCTACTGTAACGCAAGTGAATAGAATGTTTCTGCCCTAATAATTTTCATACGAAATATGAAAGCAACATCAGCTTGTCACTCGCACTCCCACACTCACATACATTAACCCTAAAATTACCTAGAAATTCATCCTTCCCTCGAAAATTTGTCGGCTCTCTCTTTACATGACAATTGTACTCCTCTCATTCATAAACACACATCGATACATTGAATTTCCAATTTGAATTCATCTACTTGTTTAATTTATAATCAATCACATTTGAATAATCATGAGTATTCAATCATTCTGTTAACTTCCATATCTCCTTGAAATTCAATCGTAATTTGTAATTCACGAAAATGCAAATTTATCAATTAATACGTATACCGATAAATCACATCGGTGTCTCACTATTATGAATACACGATGATACTGTGGATATTTCATATCAGGTATCCACACTGGTTGAGCATCTTCCTCCAGTAACATCCGTACTGGTTAATTGATTCTTTGGCTACACAAATTGCGATGGTGTTTTCCAGCACGACGAGCAGCATGGCAATGCACTCTTTAATGTATCCTTGAATGCATCACGAAAATCACGATTGAAGTATGCATAAATAAGTGGATTTAGTGCACTATTGAAGTAGCCAATCCAAAATAATACTGGTACAACTTCGTCTGGACATGGACAGGCATCACCACAAAGGGCTGTTATTAAGTACCTGAAAATTTATTAAATCAGAGATATTAGGAAAATGAAAGACAATCTGTTCAATATTCGTAAATGTTGACGTCCGATCATTTGAATATGTAACGCAACATTTTTATTATCAACATAATTTATTCCAACATTTCCTTCTATCTCAGAAAACCAATTTCGATATACTTATGTCTAATTAGATACATTAGATTTGGATTCATTTTCTATTCTAGTTTGATCTGAACAGATATAATTAGATATATTTAGATCTTGAAGAGTGGACGAAAATTCTAAATTTCAGATCTTATCAGATGCTATTATCTCAAATCTGACAAGATCTAAATATATATAAGCATATCTGATGCAGATTCAGGCTGTTTCTAGATCATTGTTGGATTCGCGTTCCTAGATGTGATCGACTCTTCTCATATCTGACCACAGATCTGAGGGGATATAGTAATATGGAATTATAAGTGAATCTGATCTGGGTTTTTCCGTTGTTAGATCTTATCGGATCTGATCAGATCTACGTGCATATCTGCCTATATATCTGCACAGATATGACTGCAGATCTGTTTGTAGATAATTATATCTAATTAAATATAATTAGACATGATGACCTATAATTAGATACAATCATAGGATCAGGAATAGTATTATTCAATATTATGAGTAACTACATATGAGCTAGGATCGATTTCCGAGGTCAATTTAAAAGGATCACCCAGAAGAATGATATTCGCATCCATTTTCATTCTTTGTGCTATTGTCAAATGGATCGTGAGTGTTGATGTTCATTATGTGAATGTTCAAATGGTTCAGGTTGGATTTGATTCTACTTTATCGTCGCCTTGGAAAAAAACTGACGTAAGTGCTATCCTCATACCCAGCTCTTCCGCCACTTTGTTTCTAAGTACATTAGTTGTTTGTGTTGAACTAGTTTGTGTTAAATTTATTGCACATCAAATAGACACGTACCAAAAAGAAAACAATCAATTCACCATTACCAATAAAGTTTCTGTGATTACGGCAATTGCGGAAGTACTTCAATTCATTTGCATGAAAAACCATAAACTTTTTTGTTGACTCAGTTAATTAGCATATTCCCGTATTCTAATAAATATTTTTCTACCATATAATTATCACGATAAATATTAGCTCACAGAATTCAATGCAGAAATCAAGTTACTTGTGTGTATCTACGAATGTTGATGTAAAAGAGCGATGGAAATTATGCTGACTTTGAAACTGGGAAAATTTGCATTCAGCCACATTACAGGTGCACACGTGCACAATGCAATTCCACTGCTTCCGTATCTCGTTATTATATAGAATATAACGCGGGTTGAAGAAGTGAGAAGCAACAATAACATCTCTCCTTTTACTCTATATTCACGTTTTCTGTATCTATCCTTCTCTCTCGCTCTATCTCTTTCACTCTCTCAGTTGCACGATAGCAACTCTCGTGTGTCTTTATTGCATCACGTGCACGCACTTGACTAACGCCAGCCGTTAGTTGGTGTTACGAGAATTGTTGAGAATGTATAGATGCTGGAAATGTTGGACAGATAGTGCGGTATAGTCTCTCATCGTTTTGCATATTAATTCATGGTAGCTGAGTTTAATGCCCATGAGAATGTGAAACTGGATGACCGGTAAAATTCCCAATGGACAGTAGCTATGATGTTCTCTCTCTTGCCTTAAACCATTTACTACAGGGAATTGATTTCGCAAAGTCTTGCAGTAACTTGAATGACGTGAAAGAAGAACAGGGGTGATATCCACGTGGAAGAGAAAACAGAGGGAGCGTAGGAGGGTGAAGGAAAAAAAAAAATTCCAGTGCGTGTATTTGCTTGATCAGATAGGGTGAGAGAGAAAAAAGGCTCAAGTCAATTTCAAATCGTGACGGTGAATTACACGGTCTTCTTACGTGCGTTGCGAATGAATGGGGCATGAGAAATCGAGGGAAATTCTCAGCTATCAATCTTTCCCTCGCCTCATCTACTTCGTACACGTGTGTGGTACATTTGGAATACATGCAATCATTTGGAACGATGTGTACATCAACTCAACTGGTTTTAATCTAATATAGAAGAGAATGAATTTGGCACTGATTACGTGTAAATACGTTGATTGTGTAGTAGTTGGTGTTGTCTCTAAATTGTAAAGTTTGATCAACGAATTCTGTGTGATTGAGGCTGAAGATTTAATCAACTCCATTGTTCGCTGAATTTGTTTGAGGGCTCCTTTGATGGTGAAGGTCTGTGCTTTGAATTTATTTTTGTGCGTATTTACATTGACGCCATGGTATGACGGATGTTTGGGGTCGTTTGGGTGAAATGGTCCCTCTTTCGATCCATTTCAAGGGAAAATGTATTTCCTTATTTTTCAAGTGACATTGCTTCCGCATTTGTTGATGGTATGTATTTTTTCTTTAAAGAATAACCGCCCCAACATGTGGGTCACATTTACGTGCCATTTATTCAATAGCGAGTGGTTAGGCGTGTAAAAATATATCATGATTTTATAAAAAAAAATACCTTTGGAATACATACATAGATTCTTTTTTACCAAATTTCCATTCAGTCTACCCTACATATTTTCTGGACCTCTGGGGATTTACTAAGTATTTTATGAAAAATATTGTGTTAGCTTTACCAGAGAAAAAATGGAAGCCAACAGAGAAGAAAAGCACCCATGATGATACCAAGTGTCCTTGCTGCTTTGTGCTCGGCACGCCAACTTTTAGCCTGCTGTCGTATCGTTGTACCTGTGGACAATAAAATTACACGAGTTATGAGTTTAAAATGGCTTTAGATTCTTTAATATTTGAATGAACTTGAGAGTCTTGTACTAATATTAAATTCTTATTTTGATCTGCTGTGAATCCACATTTATGACTATTATTTGTGAATTGAATGTCAAAACATATTGTTTTAGAATTTGATGGAATTATTCCAGAAAGCTTCTTCGTTTTATTTTTTTTTTCGAGATCTTTTCTGATTACGGAAATTCACTATTTGTCACTGGCATAAATGTTCTTGATGCCCTTCCAAAATGTCAATTACACAAGTTAGTGCTGCGTGATGCATATTTATTTTCGTTACTAAGTAAAATTGTGAGATTACATTTAGTTCAACTTGAAAAAGAAGGCATCAATCACTACTTCTGCACTAGTTGATTGTCTTAATGTGATAATAATACGAAGATTGACAGCACTATCATAATTTTAGGAGTATCAGTATAAACTTGAAGGCTGAATTCAGAAGCCTCTGAAAATTCATGAAAAGTCGACAGCTCGTCTGGATTCTCGCATCAACTTAGTAATACTGCAATCAAACTTTATAACTCACTGGATGAAGATTCTACATTAAATTAGCGCTCAGTAGATTCCACGAGAAACAGAGGGGAAAGAGAGAAAACTTATACCAAGTTTGAGATACATTTTCTCGCTCAGTGAGATTTTGTAAATTGATATATCTATTATGTGGAAAGGGCTTTCAGGAGCTTCGTTAAGGAGCCCTTCTCCGAATATCACGTGGATTAATCTGATAATCTGTCTAGTCACTCCGCTCCTCTGAAACTTGACAACAAAAGTTTACTCTCATTAGAATTTCTGAATTTTGTGCAAAATCATATGAAATCCTCCTGAAGATTTGGATTTACTAAATCATAACGCTCGCACGTTCGCAAATTGCGACTTTAAGCAAACCAATATCTATGCATGTGTTTTCATGCGTCAGCATTCTTCAAAATTGAAGAGGAAATTTTTCTTTTTAAACTATAAAGTGTTGTTTCTGTTAACCTTGGAGGGACGCAAAACCAGTATACTAGTGTTACGCTTGATCGGAACTTTGCCTATGATGGATACATGATACCAGATACCTTTTTTTACCATTTTTCTGAGAGAGATCCTCAAAATCCCGGACCTCTAAAGGTTAATGAAGAGTAATGTAACATATTATACATGATATTTTGATATTTAACATTTATTTTTAGTTTATCTGTGCTTAAGTGATTAAATCTCAAATGTGCCACAATTGAACATCTCATGGAGAATCAAACATGATTTTCCTCTAATCCAGCATTGGTATTATTATAATCGAGTATTTAATGGAAACCGCACTTATTAAATCAAATTACGTATCATTCAAAGCTCATGGGGAAAATCGTTCTTCCTAATCGACATACGCAGCCCACACGCAATTTCGGTTATCTGGAGTATCCCACGCAACTCGTGGATTTCTGATTAACCAATGAAATTTAGACGTGACATGATTTCGATATTGATTATCGAAGTTCAACCAAATTCCGTAATGTGTTTCTTTTCTTTCAGAAGAAAGGATCGAATGAAAAATAGGTGAAATATTTGAGTTACACGTGTCGAATTGATGCTGAACTTTCAAAGTTTTCTAATATGATGGAAAACCAGAAAGAATTGCCGTTTAAAATTCAATTTCAAAGAAATCAATTTACCCCACAAACAGAAGTGAGAAGACAGTAAGAATAACTGGGCAAAGAAAAGGGACGAAGAAGGAAAAAGAAACCATCAGATTCAAGACGTTTATCAATATATCTGTGGTAGAGTCACGCACATTCGTGACCCGGATATCCGCATAACATCCAGAATTTCGTCTCACGTACAGAAAAGGATGCGGAAGGAAAGAAAAAAATAGAGAGTGAAAGAAAAGCAGTTAAGGAAGTACGCAATCTGCCGAATCTATTTTGGCAGGACTATTTCAACCGATTGTTCAGATAAAACTTCATTCGTACGAAGAAGAATTGTAAGACAGTTGAGAGAGGGGGCTTGAAGGGTTTGCGTGCTCCAGTATACTGAGGTAAAATTTAGGTTGGCTGGTCGTTTGCTTTCACGAAAAAATCAATGTATGCCCATCTATCAAGTTACCTATGAACAAAGAAATAAAATGAGGGATACATTTTATTCATTTATAGTATCTTTTCCAATTTTTCTTTTCGGCGTAGATTTAGTTTTATTGATTTCGTGACGAGTCCTTAATAATTCATTGTGAAAATGAATTCCAAAAGAATTTTTAGGAGACTCGATGATGGATACGACCCAATTTAATATCTATTAAGCCTTGACCTTTCCTAAAATAATTCTACATTCTCCCAAAGCATTACAATTAGGTTTCACGTGTATTCTGCAAACGTCAGGTGTCGACTTTATTGAGTATAGTCAATGGTTGACAGTATGAGGATGTCCCAAGGGGTAACTAACCTCTCTTGGGATATACTTTACCTGTGTTTTCTCAAGTTACCTTTATCCAGGAACAAATTTTCAATTTCACATTTAGTCATGGCATTTTATCGATATTCAACTGAATAAAGTTCTGATGAATTTCATGGGAATAAAAATATTAAATTCAAATTTTTTAAGAATTCAACTGTGCTTGGCAATCCTGATGCTTCTTTGTATACAGATTGAAATCGATTTTATAGTAAAAAAAAAAGAAAGAAAAAAAATGGACTTTTTCGAACGAATAAACGGGAATTTTTCAATGTAATGTGGTTTTCAAAAACGTGTTCTCTCATATTGCATTTGATGGAAATCATATATTCTCCGTGAATTATTATAATACTTTGGTAGAATGTTGGGAAAATAAGGACATTCGGGAGAGATTATTTTTACTGACATTGGATAGATTGAATGACAAGTATTTGCGACAGAATTCCTTCTAACACGTGTCAACATTCATCTGAGTGTTCTTAGTTTTTCGAGATAATTTTCAAGAGAATAAGAAGAAACTGGAAAATCGTGGGAAGTTTAATATGTGGTGAGGAGGAGGTTGATAGTGAAAATAATTGAAAATGTGAGAAGGAAGTTTCATATGAAGTGGATTAAAGAGACTAATGAAATTATGGCTTCTCGAGTAATTCTGGCAATAATCGTGGAATGAGAGTCTTGTAAATTACGAAAATTGTAAATTCTGGGAAATAATTAATGTAAATAGTCTCTAAAAATATTTGATTTATTTCGTAATTCCTGCTTAATGAACATTAATTTTATTAAACCTATCATGCTAATGGATTCCGTTTGAATATGACATATTTGAATTTAATAATTCATATTAATTGCATATTAATGAATTATATCAATTTAATCTGATAACATAAATATCAAATGAGCGAACTGACAAAATCATCACGAGATTTCATCAAACTTCCTGATTGACTGATATTTTTTAAAAATCCACTAAAATCTCAACATTTACATAGTAAATTCATTGGATTCAGTGGATTTTTCAACGATCGGTTTTAATAACACACACGATATCAATCCATAATTCCTCAAGTATGCCGGAATTTTTTATCAGACAAAATTGAATCGTGGAATGATTTAATATCGATAATATTATTCATAAAATGAAGAAAATGAGAAAATCAGGAATTCTTTTCATCCAAATGATTCGCATTGAATGGAAAACTTCAATTATTTTTTGCCCAGTCAAAAATTAAATATGAATGATATTCAGAAGTATCAATATTAGCCGATTTGAATAGAACGAGTCACAGTTGGTCCACAATTCAATACAGAAATAACTGTGAAGAACGAAGCCCCGGAGGGACAGCCGTGTGGTAAAGTATCCTGGGATAATTCTCTCATCTTCCTCTTTTTTCAGTGTATACGTGAAATGCAGTCAGGTTCTCTCACACACACAATGTACCGTTTCCAGATATCGAGCGGCCCGTACCGAAGCCAAGCGATGGGGGCGAGAGGGCGTCCCGGGAGCCTGGATCCCGAGCGTTCACTGACCTATCCTACTCAGCTCCACAATATCCTACCCGCGTTTATATATAGCATCAAATTCCCCTTTGCAATACTCCACTCTCTGCTGATGTGTAGAATCAGCTTGTTTCTGTGTTTCATTCAATTTTTTTTTCTCAGTTATTCATTTAGTAGGAATATTACGTAGCCTCTTGTGAAAGATTTTTTTTTTTCATGACATGAAATATATTTTTTTGACACGTTCATTTGGGATTCTGCTATTTGATTTAGCTTGTGCTTGCTCGATTGCAGCAATTGAATGCAACAGTCTGTTTCAATTAGAGAGACAAGTCGTTAGTCAGCATCTAATTGTTAGGACTGAAAAATTCACGTTATTCGTTATTGGATTATTAGTCAATTTCATTACTGAAAATTCTCATTTATTCAAATTAAGAAGGAATGATTTCATAGTGGAATTGATTTTATCCGGATGAAGAACAAAAAATTTTCTGTCTTTATGAGCCGATACTCTTTTGGTGTACCAGTTCTGTCTGACCAGTTTTTACATTCCGCGGGCCCATTTTCGACGTATGAGAACAGAATCCATGCATGGAAATGGTGTTTTCGTTCAAGACTATTCCGTTTACAGAAGATATTCTTACATGGAGGAGTTTCGTTGACGGATTGCCTTCCCGATTCGTTTATGGATGTTATTTCCTCATGCAAGTATTTGTACAGTTTAAATAATTACTAGATTAATGAAGAGTTGAATTAATCATGAGTAGCAAAGAAAGTGAAGTTGACAGGAAAAATCACAGAGAAAAAGGTAAAAAGAGCCGGGGATGTACCTGATGCTCAAAGAGATTTCCTAATTAAATACATTAACAAAAATCAAAAATGGTTAATTAGCAAATTTAGTAATGCTCTCCACCGAACCACTCCAAACTTTCCATCAGTTTAAAATTTACCAAGCAAGAAGCCCGATTCATTTTTCCACTCACAAGAATTTCAATAGCCCTCGAGTGCAATTAATATTTTCACTCTTAAAGGTTATGGAATGGTTCAGAATTTCAGGAAAGAGATGTGAAGATTAACATCTGCTATCGATTTATTTGTCCAATATCCCAATTGACCTCAATATTCAATAATAATAATAATAATAATAATATTAATGCCCAGTTTTCATGAACCATTATGAGTCATCCTTAATATTTTAAAAGTATTTTTCCATATATCACAACTGTGTTCCAGACGCATTTGTCTAATCCATTTCCAATATTCTCAACAAAAAAGAAGTAAAAATGAAATTCTTATTTTCCATGTGGAATTTTTCCAGATTTTCCAAGAAAATATGGAAAAAAAAAATTCTATCTCAAATCCTCTTACTGGGATTTTCAATTTCCCCCATTTCTGCATTAATGCCCTTTCGAAAATTCCCTTTAACCTAAAATTTTTCAATAGCCAAAGCCAATTTAGCTTGACAACAGGGGTCTATTGGCATTGCTGGAATACCATGGTCCTTTGGCACACGTTCAGGTAGACAGGCTCGAGTCTGTAATTAACTTGCTTTGTAATTGAACCAATCGGCCCAACCAACTACAGTGACAATGCTATTGCCATATCCACCAGTATTCAACGAAGCAAATGGAAAATACGATATTCACTCAATTTTCCTTGGTCCATGGAAATTTACCCGTCATTCAGTAATTTGAAAATGAATGAATGAAGAGAGAGTGAGAGAGAGAAAAAAGAAGTGTTACACTTCATGAAATGTTTTGAGAATCCTTGAAAAAACAGTCAACTGAGCTCAACAGTCTTTGAAAGAGACCTGAAGCGTTAACAATATCGACTGCAGTATTTCAATTTGCAAACTGGTTGATTTTCCATTGAATTTTGTTCTCTAATTTTATTATTATGCAATTATGAATAATAATAGAAAGCAATTTGTGCGCAGAGTGGACTCATTACTGGATATTTGAAGGACAATGATTTTCCGTTTCCCTTTGAATTCAAACAGAAATGAAGAAGTGTAATGAAACAAGCGAATTTAAATAGAATTATTTCTCTTCAAATTTAATGAAGTGAGTGATTTTTTTATTCCAACGAATAACAATTGTTCTATTCACTCGAGTAATTGAAAAAAATCCACTTTTTCCTCAATTTTCAAATACTTCTCACAATAACCCTTATAGCACGCTTTTTACATTATTTTTTTTTTTTCTTCCAACCGCTCGTATTTTTATTTCATGTCGCGTTTCGCGTGGAAAACTATTTTACCAGTGGCAGAGAGACGAATGAGTTGAAACTCCTAAGAGGCAAAGTCGGATAAGACAGTAGAGAAGCGAAAACTCTCATCCAACAATCTCATTCAACTTCTTTTTTTTTTTGCTTCTTCTTTGCAACCAAGAGACTTCTTCTTCTTCTTCATGGTGTAATACCAGGCAAAACTCGTGCTCAGTGCTCCAGGAGAATACACTTCCTCACCTCATTTCCAACCTTTTGTGTGCAGTTTTTTTTTTGTTCTTTCACTTTTTTTTACTGTACAAAATGATACTATGTATCACCTCAGGCAATACCAGTTATATTTCACGTAAATTGAACTTCCTTGTCGTATTCCTGTCAGCTGATAAAAGTGAGAAAAATGAAGTACACTCGGTCAATTACGAGAATGCTTGTTTCGCAAATTTCTGTGGAAAATAAATTGCTTGAATAACGTGAATGTGATTCAATGCAATTGCGAGGGAAATTTTTTTTTTTTAGTACATGATCATAATTATTTCGAAATTGCAGTTGCCTCTATAGCGCTATAATGCAGTGGAGTTTTTGGCAGCTGTTCCCACGATATTCGCACATTGCTAGCGGCACCAAGCTATGATCCACCCACTCGTCTAGAAACTAACACGCGTGAAAACTTGCCGAAAGATATATGACGAAGTGTATTTTGCAATTTTTACGATTACGTATTTGAGAGATCCTCATGCAGATGCCAAAAATTTGCATTAACAAGTCACAGGTGGCGCTGGAGTTTTTTTTCTTGTTTGTTTAAGAACTTGGGTTAAACTGAGCGTTTCTGATTTATGGAAGTTTTGCTCGCTGCTGAAATTTCTAACATAATTTTTTCACCCATTTGAGAACAAGGGGCTGCACAGAATGTGGAATAATTTGTTATTTCATTCGTTTTTGATGGAGCTATGAGGAAATTAATAATTAACATACGCTAGACATAATTAGCCACGACATATTGAAAATATCTATCCCATGTGTTCGGATAGAGCTCAATTTCAGAATGAAGTTTTGCACAGTCCGCCAATTCGCTGACCCGAATTCAACTATTCGAACAATTTCAATGAGAAGTCACGACTTTATCTTACAATAATGCCAATTAACGTATCTGAATGTACAGGTTGAATTGTCAAAGTTAGAGCAATTTAACAGTTGAATTGTTCACGACGTTAAAATGGTCGTTTCAATGAAACTATTGGATATTTTAGAAAATTCGATGATTCTGTTGAAAAGCTGAGGAAATCAGGGGGTTTTCCACCGAAAATTTCTCCAGCTTCCCAATTAAATAATTGAAAACCGACGACAGTGGCTGTGTGGTTAAAGCGGGGGGATTGGCACGCAGAAGCCCTGGGTTCGAATCCCGGCGAGGGGAAGCCAAAAATTGGAAAAAAGCTCTAATTTCACAGTTTCGCTTGACCGAGCGGGAGTCTCGCAAGAGACGACTGTACCTGAGTCGATTTTCCTAAAAAAATGAGGTTTTCCCTCGTCCTTCGGCGAACGTGGTACAGCGTTATGTAATGATAAGTAGAATGAGTAAGTTGTAAGAATCCATCTTTTTGTGATCCATGATTTTTAATAAGAAACGGATATCTAATTTCATTTTCCAGAATCTAACGAACATTAAAGAAAATAAATCTGGATCGAATTAGAATTGTGGTTTAGGGAGCTTTTTTAAGATGAAAACCCAATAATGACTTTTTATGTTCATATACGGGGCGAAATGTATTAGATCCAACATCAACCAAAGGCTGTTGAATTTCACCGTGATCCCTATTTTCTTAGGAAAATGTTGCATTGAAATGTGAGGGAAAAAAATTGCGACAATGTAACATGAAATTTAAGGAATAATGTATGTACATATGAAAAAATTCAACCTTTTGTATTGTACTCAATTAGCTTCAATGAAAGCTACAAACGCTCTTCTTAACAAAGAAAAAATCCCCCATTTCGAGTCATTTCCTTTCAATTTTCAAACTGAAACCGAAATTACCCGAATTTTTCTGAAAAAAAAACCTCAAAATTATTAGATCAACACACTCTCACCATTTTCATTATTGAGCTCAACGGCAGTCTGACAAGATGGCCTCCGAAAGGTATCATTAGGATGAAGTAATAGTTGATGTGATGCTCTGGAATGATGTCTCGATGATCTACGATGAAGATGAACGCTATTCAATACTGTATTGCTTGATGCACGGCTGAGTGCTTCTCTCTGTCTCACTGCTTCCTTGTAGATCTGGCAATACATGATGATCATAACTAATCCCGGTAACCAGAAGGAGACGGCTGAACTTATCACTGCATACGGTCGATTAACCACGAAGACACAGACCTAATAAATGTTTCAACATTTCGTTTTTTTTTCCTCTCTTCCTCTTTGTTTATTTTCTATTTTATCCCAATCTATACATTCTCATTCCCAGACCCATTGTGTCTTCTCTCAGGGACATAACTATTTACGAAATTCTAACACCAGACTCAGTGTAATAGACTGATGTTCTGTAATCAATCCCCAGAGCTGAAAAGTTGCTTTTTTTCTTGACAAAAATAAAAAAAGAAAGAAAAACCGTTAAACTATTTCGACGTTTCGAAGAAGCTAAATGAAAAAGTAGCCAAAAGAAGGTCGACTTTTTTTTCCACCACTGGGACAGCTCAAGAGTAACTGCAAAGTATGAAAAATCGGACTGAACAGTGTGTATTGAGGGAATTGGGAATAGAAATAAGACAATAGAACAAAGTACATAATCCCTGAGAGAAGTTCTCTGACAATATTTCAAAGTCCCATTTGTTCTTCTACAATTCTTTGTTTCATTATATTCATACAACTTTCTCATATCTCTTGAATTCTCTTTTACCAGTTTTCTCTTTTTTTTTTTCTTTCTTTCATTCATTCTCATGACTTTCGTCTGAGCTGTCGCAAAAATGTTTGAAGAGGGTTGCCCTTTCGATGATGAGGAACCGATGTAGGTCGCGTTTTATAGATGTTTTCGATTATTATCTTTCACAAGAAATGCGGTAGCTTTTCTTATTCTATTCGTCAATCGATTAAATCGTCTCTTGACTAGTGCTATTCGATTTCCGTTGTTTCATTTAAAATCGAAAGAATCCAACATTTAACAAGACCAAGAGAAATAATTTAGAAAAAAAAAGTGGTGAAACCCGTATCATCGATTCTTCATCATCGAGAATAATCAGAATGATGATAAATTTCTCTAACCTCTGGATTTTCCCGTAGATAGTCTAGATGTTCACTAGTTGTATACCAACCCATGAAAATTGGTATGAAGCTGATAAGTGCTGGTAATAACCAGGCACTACCCAACATACCAGTAACAACGATATTTCTCATTATCAGTGGATACTCCAGTGGTTGAACAATAGCATAGTATCTATCTACACTGATACAACACAAATGTAGTATAGATGCAGTTGAAAAGTAAACATCAAGTGAGTTCCAAACATTGCACATGAATCTACCAAAGACCCATCCACCCGTAACTTCAACTGATGCATTAAATGTCATAGCACACATTGCTACGAGTAAATCAGCAGCAGCTAAACTAACGACATAACGATTTGTTGGTACTCTTAATTTTCTGTGTCTCCTTACACTGGCAATAACAAGTGCATTACCAAGTAATGCAGTTATTATTATCAAAACCATAACACCACCTTTCAATATCAATAGTCCAATATTACGTTCATCAATATCAATTTCTTCACCAACTCTTTGACTTGTATTCTCAATTCTTTCACCAATAGCTCCTGTATCCAGATAACTGACAATGTCATTTGGATCAACTGAAAATGTCGATGTCCTAGCGACAAACCTCACCTCCTCTTCTTCAGTTAATTCACTTAGTCGTTCCATTCCTCAATTTTAATGTTATTGTAATTTTACAGCTCCACGGATTTAAAAATCCACCACCTTTCATACACCAGGTATTCCACAATGTACGTGACATTGCTCTGATAATTGATGCCAGTGGATACAAGGATTTCCTACGTAATGGCATACACTCCTCCATGTAGTTAAAAATAGAGTGTATAAAGTGAGTTTAACGTTAAATCTTTGGTAATTCAAGTCACTTCGTCATACAGCTACACAGCTCTGTCTCAAAGAGCTTATTTTATTTTCTAGAAGCATCTTGCTGAGTATATTTATCGTTGAGAGCTTTTTCCAGATGAACTTCATCACGTTTAAAAATACGGGGACTCTCTTTTCTTTTGCTTCAAACAATTACTCCTGACTTTTTTTGTTTTTGCTCCAGTTTTTTGTCAAATGGCATTTATCGTGGTAGCTGTGTAACGACACAGGTGGAAATCTTGTGGCTGTTGCAGTAGTCATCTCTCAGCCAGCAACATCTGCTGCATCATACTCATCCACATTCACCTCTTCAGCTGTTGGTGATGTCCGGTCTACTGAATTTGCATCTCTTCGGTATCCGCCTATTCTCACTCTCTTGGTATATACTAACAGAGTAGCAGCATGGCGCGTACACCAACAGTTACAATTCACAAATCCTGTTTTAGCTTTGTGAACGTTACTGACATTTTGAGTGCTATTCTAATATGAAAATCTCCACTTGCTAAATCAAGCCCACCACTAATGGATGCCACTATCTCTCAATGCAGATATTATACGAAAACTCATCTTGAATTCGTTACTCATCTCTCTATCTCTCTTTGCCCTTAAATCTTGCATATTAAGAGGATAGAATGAGACATTTGCCAAGTTTCATGAAGGCTCTTTTGACGCCACTCTGTGCAACGTCACACACATATACATGGCATCAACATTTATTACTGTATTCAATCATTCTCCTCCGAATTCCTGTTTACTGGAATAAATCAATTTTTTTTTATTTATTTAAAGCTCCTTTTTAAACTGATTAAATTCGTGAATGGAATTTCTCTTTCACAAGATTCATTGGCCTCGATTTCATGTGCATTTTTGTGTTTTTTTTTTTTTTTTTGTGCATCAAACACAGAACATGCCTCGAGTACCAACTACCGGTATGGATTGATTGCATAAAAATAATTCCCATCACTTTGAATTTCCAATGATGATTTCAACGAAAAAATTTTTTTTATGCTCTTCCATTTGCGGAGAGATGAGAGGAAAAAAAAATTTCATTACACGAATTTCATGCACGCACGTGAGTAATTCGCTGGCATTTTTTCTTTCTTTTTTTGGGTTAAACTTAAGAACGGGAATGGCAAAGGGATTGGGTACGAACTTGAAGAGAAAACGATTATCTCAATTTCACTGAAGTAGAGAACCCATGTATACGATAATTACAGTGAGTACCGAGGCAACTGTACAAAAATAAAACCTGGACGGTATTTTTATTTTTAATTTTATTTTTTATTTTTTTCATTCGTATAACAAAGAGTGGCCAAGAGAGAGAGGAGTGGAATTCTCCACAATTCTCCGACAAATCCTTTATGTGTTTCAACTGTGTATCACGGTTCTTTTGTTGTACCAACTGGACGATTATATCACACACGAATAAAATAATGCCCAAGCAAAAAACATTCGGGTTTGATTTTTTTTCACAGCAGCATCAATGTGGCAACATTTGTCGAAAATCGTTCACGATCGTGTTTTTTCTTTTTTTTTTTTTTGGGAGGGTTTTCCAATCAATTGAAGGTTTTTTTTTCCAGTTGCTATTTTAAGCACAGAGTATTTGCTATCATCCGCATTGGTCAGAGGATATCCGGAAAGAGTTCGTAATGTTTTTCCCAAGGCCATCAGACTCATCGAGAAAATGGGAGCAAAAAAACATTGAAAATTTCCAAGAGATAAAAAATTGGAGAAATGACAAATAAATCATAATCGTACGATTTCACGTGAATTTTAAAAACCTGACCATGAACTTTTCACGGCCATTATAATTGATATTTTCTCACTTGTTCAATAGCATATGAAAAATATCGATATTTCATATCCCTACGATTTTAATATTTCCTTCATCCTCATACAACCCAGCGTAATCCACAAATATATATATGTATATATCTATATGCATATATATATATGCATTTTTCTCGTTGACATAAACTAACACGAGCTATCGCGAAACGATTTCATCGATTAGATATTGAAATTTAAATTTTTATTGAGCACACAATAGAGTTTAAAAAAGTTTAATGGAAGAGTATAAATTTATTATTATGCTAATACACAAGTGAATTGAAAAATCTGTGCAATAAGATTTTGATAAATGGCTATTCTCAAATAATAGAGGGGAGGGCACTTTTGAACACTTTTTGCTTTTTTAATAATTAATTTCAACATAATAAAATAGTTAATCTTCAATATTTTTCATCTCGAATCAATACTTTGGATATTTAACGTTCATAATACACTTTTTTCAAATTGAAATAAAATTATAAATCACAATTATATTATCATTAAAAAAAAATCATTTTGTTCGAAGATGCCCCTCTCTCCTCTATCATATTTACGCAGGAGTGATGATTTTATAATGAATTCAATTAAATGTTAATACTTGTTACCCATGATTTATTTTTACATTGCCGTTAATACATGATAACAGCGTCTTTCCGGGACTCTCTGACACAACACGTGCAATGTGCGAAAGATTGAAATAATGAGAAACATCGCGTGGGATTGTCGCGCGACCACTTTAAAATTGTATATATATATATATGCATATAATGTAGAAACTGCATAAACTGCATTGTGTGTATTTATGCATGTGTGCGAACAACAATGAACGGGCGTAAATAAATGGCCTGATGAATGCCAAGTTCAATAGGGCGTTATCTACAGTTTTCTTCTTTTTTTTTTCAATATCTCGTATAAATGAGGTTCAAACACAATTGACACACGACGTTTGCCAATAAATTCACGACAATTGAATTTATTTACAGTGATGAAGAAAAATATTGTTTGCATTGAAAATACAGTATAAATGATTTTACATTGAAAATATTAATTAATTTTTTTTTTTAATAAATATTTAATTAAATTGAATTTATCCCATTGAAAATAAATGAAATCAATTGTTTCAGAAAAACAAGAAATTTTTCCTTAGTATAAAATGGTAAAAATCATTTGGAAAATTGCTTTATTTCAAGCTTGATATTTTTCCAATAAAACGTGAAAATAAAAACCGCAATACAAAAGAGAATATCGAAGAAAATTTAATTAATATGAAAAGATTGACAGCTGTCATTCTGTCATCATATGCAACGAGTAAAACAGACAAACACTTGGTTAAAAAAAAAAAAATCACCGAGAGAATATATCCGAAAAAAAAAAATGGGAAAGCACCTTGGCACACAGATAATTGCGGAAGTGGGAGGATAGTTTTCATTCCGAGATAATAGAGAAGTAGTGGGGAGAAAACCTGCGCAACTGAATGTGAACGTTGAGGATAATTGTTTTTTTTGCAGTTGCACGTGGAGGCCTGTCAGTTGCATTATTCGTTGCTACATCTTCATTATTCTCCCCACAAGTTTCAACGATTTTCATGGGGAGGGGGGGGGGGGAAGAATAGTAGAAATAAAGTAAATGGTTAATTAACGTATCACTGAAGATGCGCACGAGCGAACTACCCACGTGCAGTGCTCGAGAGAGAGAGAAAACGAGCAAGCACTTACCACCTGTATTTTTAATTAACAAAAATCATTAAACAAAATTCAAAGAATTTATTAATTCTTCAAAGAGGCTCCTTGGCGCTTCACCGAAAAACACATCACTGCACTTTTAATCGCACGAAATTAATCCACAATATTGTTTTTTTTTCTTCTTCGTTTTTCTTTTGCAATATTAAATAGAAGAAAAAGTATGAACTCTCACTTTCACATTATTTTTCAAAGCTGATAAGAAAACTTGACCGTGGCATTCATGGTCACTTCATCCGGGTCACATAATTCATCCAGAGAATAGAGGAAAAAAAGTAGTAGTAGTAAGGGAAAAAGAAGGCAACTGCAATTTCAAAGTCGATAATAACTGTGAGGATAATACTGTGTTGCTACTACTTTTTTTTTTATAAAGTGAGAGTGAAACAACAAAACATACGACTAGCACGGACGACGCCGGTAGACTGAGCGTCGCGACGTTTCACCGGCGCCGAGCATTCGCTTTTCGTCTTTCTCACTCTTCAATGGTGTATACACATACACACACACATATATATATATATATGTATATATATATATATATATATATATATATACATGTAGATAGAATGCGGTACGTGAGCGCTGGCTCTGTTCTGGAAAGCACCCAGCAGTAGCTCCCACACGACTGAGCGTTTGGATGTTTTAAGAAGAAAAAAGTGAATTGAAGAACTTCGAGGAGGAGAGAGAATCAAGCACAGCGCAACTGTGTTGATGTTATTGGTCTTCATTTATATGCATTGACTTTAATGTACATAATGCCTATGTTTCTACCCTCATTTCATTTGCCTTTCCATGGTGAGTCAAACACACAAGTGCAAATTGTATCCAAACACTTTGGTAACTTTTGTCTTTGATACGAAACATCATGCAATTGTTTGATTTCTATTTTGTTTGTTCAGTCAAAACACCAATTTAGTTTCTGATGTTTTATCTAGAAATTTGAGTGAAAAAAAAAAATCAACATTTTGGGTTACATGTTGAATAAAAGATACTTCTTGTCTCTGAGAGTGGGACTTTTTCGTGGCTTTTTCAAGAATTTTTGGAGATATGGAGAAATTGGGGGCTCTCATGTATATTTTTACGACATACGAAAAGGTGGAATACTTGAGATTAAAAAGTAATGGCTTGGAGAATACTGCTGGGGGAGTAGTAGTGTCTAATAGTAGTCAGACGTGCACACGTAGAGCAGGAGGATTTTTCTGGAGTGTAGAAATGAAAAATATGGTTGGAAAAGTTCTTGACTATACATGTATTGTTAGTAACTATTTTGGTGATAAAGGGGATTTTTTATTCTGACAATGAATTTCATTAACTTCGAGTATAACTGTCAGATAGTGAAGATAAGTATAAACTATTGGTTCGAGTCCTGCAAAATACGATTATCTTAGTTGTAATATAGATTTAGTTATGGTAACTAAAAATAGACAATTCCTAATTTTTCACTTTTTTAAATCTTCCAAAGTTTCTTATAATTTTTTTTCTGTCTGGTTATTCTTCAGACAAATTCAAAATTACTACTTTAATGAATTTCCATATTTCTTCTTTGCGTCAATCATTAGTACTTCAAGTACAAATTCATGGATTCTGTATTATCTCGACTGAATAATTCTTCGTTGAGTGTGGATTATGATACGAAAATTGCTGACAGGACTAAAATATAGCAATGGGTATGTTACACGTCTTGATTCAATGTAGTGAACTTGAACAGCAACGCTAGCATTATAATTCTGGGTGTGATTACTAATTTAAAATAGTTCGTTTTGACCTTAACTATCACTGGATAGTCATGAGAGTGAGAAAAAATCCTCTCAGTACGAAATGAAATCTTCAGGATCTTCAATTTTTTTAATTTCATTATACGTTACTAATATTTTACATTTTCAACATTATATCCATATATACACTGAGGCAAAAAAATATTTTCTAGAGGTAAAAATAATTTCGAAAAAAAACTTTTTTCTCATTTGCGATAAACTATGGAAAAAAAGTAGAGAATTTAATTGAGAGAAATCAATACCTATTTCTCTCAATATTAATTGCTTTTAGTTCGAAATTGCACCAGATCGTTACCCATTATTTGTTGAAAAAAAATTTGCTAACGGATGATGATAAATGAACAATTATTTGTCCAAATCTCTTCCTGCATGGATTCAATCTCGATCATATTTGCCATCAATATTTTCACGTGAAATTTTGATCAAATAATAATGTATTTGAAAAAAAAAAATAATGTATTTGCACGAAATGGGAAATCTTAGACCAAACATACTCCAATTTGGCTCAGAACTGTAATGTTTTTTTCGTCAACTATTCTCTAAAAGTCTTATCTCATGTACTCAAATTCATCTTAAATAGGTACGAGAATTCGTCCAAAACATAAATTGTTTAAACGAAAAAAATCCAATAGCAAACCATTTCCGGATTGACATGAACTATTTAATATTCCTAGAATTTTTTTTTTTCTCACTGCATATCCTAGTATAATTTCTTAACATTTGTTTACTCTCATCTCCCGCTTTACATTGTTTATTTTAAATTTTTCAGAAAAGGCATGAATTTTTGGGATTGATTGTATGAAATGAATAACTGTTTTTTTCCTCCTCAATTTGACAGAATAATGGAAAAATTGAAGGGAAAAACCACAAAATGAATTTCACCATCAGACATAATCGTCACGTGGGGGGTCACGTATGCGTTTTGGCACCGAGCCCTTTCCTCCCCCCCTCCGTTTACCCCAAGTGGATCGATACAGTGTTTCCGTGGAAGAGCGGGGAAACAGAAAAGAGAAAGAGATAGAGAGAGGGATGGAATAAGTGCCGCGAGACGACCTTCGCCGTGGGTGGAAAGCAAACGCGAGGGCCAAGACCGAGGATATATATATATCGGGCTGTAGTGGGGATAACTATGCGACCGTGGCCCTCGTGGTCGACGCCGTCATTCAGAGATCGCGACCTATGCTTCTTCTTCTTCTTTTTTCTCTTTATTTTTTCATTTCGTTTAATTTCAACGAAAAAATTCACCCTCCAGCCATCAGGCGCCATGAGTAGATGAGACAACAGAGGGAGAAGAAGTTATCAAAATAAATGGAATGAGAAAAGAATGAAACGTTAAAAAAAAAAAAAAATTGCCCAATGGCATTTGTCGTTAAATTTGAATAAGAATTAAAACTCCCCGACAAGTTGGATAAAGTTTTTCTCAATTTTTTTTTTTTTCGATGCTATGAAGACATAACAAACGATTTAACTCTCTGGTAATTTGAATTTTTCGAATACATCAGCTACAAGTATGATATATAACTGATTTATGGGATAAACAAAGTAGGGGGAGGGGGGGATTCCCGATAAATTCTTCAAATTCTGAAGGAACATCGGTTAACCCACGGCAAAAATTGTGCACATGTATCTCTCTATTTTATTAAATATTTCATATAAACCCAGAGGTAATGGCATTTGAACTTTGTGCCATTGGCATTATTACAAAGTACAAAATTTTTTGCCTCAGCTTCACTCGAAAGTGTTTATTCTTGTTTCATGGCACGTGGAGAGCTGGAGCCACTTGCACTTAACACCCTTCAAATGTAACGTCCAATAGTTTGTGAGAAGAATACGTTGATAGAACTGGGTCAAGTTCGTAAATAAAATCTTTCAGATGTGAGGAGGAGTTTACGTACATTTTGTTTGCAAATAGTTTTCTTTTTTTTTGGGGGGGAGGAGAAAAAAAAAGAGAGAAGAAAAGCACTCATCCGCACTTTTTTATTAGCCAAAAATTTTATCCAGGGACAAAATTTTTATGTTGCTTGCTTTTTTTTCAGTTGAATTTCAAGGACAAGCATTGTGAATGGAGGACAAAACGAGAAGGACACGGTAGTGTAGTACTTCTCATTTGTCAAATCGTTATTGTTCATCTCTTGCCACATCTGACACCGAATTTATTCACCCCTTCTTTGTCATTGTTCAACCGTCAAGGTCTTCAACAACATAACACGCACGAAATCAATGCTAAACTGTGTACATATATATGATGAAAAGATGAAAAAAAGGGTTTTCCTTCGATTTTCCCATTTATTTCCGAGCTTTCGGACGATCGTTCGCTCTTCAAAAAAAAAGAAAAAAGTCCGGATTATTATTTTTCCCTCTTCTCATTCTTCCAATTCATTTCGAGCCACTAGAAAAACCTGTGAATAATCCTTCATCCACCTCGTGTCTCTCCACTTGGTATTCGTGTTTTTTAATGAATGCGCCTTTTGTGAAGAAGTAGAAAATGTCATTTCACTTCCAACGCTGTTACGAGTCCTTCTGTTAGGTCTTTTGAAGAAGAAATGAGAATGAAAAGAAGAGGCAAGAGAGAGAAACTAAGAAGAAACGTGCAGAATAATAGTAGACTTCTGAGTTTTGTCTCTCAGTTGTCTCGACTCTTTGTTTCTAGCCTTAAGTATAAAGTTTCGAATCCAATTTTGTCTGTAGAAAGAAACAAAAAGTGGGCAAAAAAAAAAAAACTTTTAAAAAGATCCTGATGGCACTGAAAACGCAATTATAATTGATCATCGTACAATTCTCCTCAAGTTTCTAATTTTTTTCATTTTTTTTCTTCTCATTTTTCCCTCTTTCACAAATCAAAGTTACTTAGAGACACAATCTGAGGGGGAAAAATCGAGGGAAAAATCGTATCATAATGGTCAACGAAAGGTTTTTTTTTCCTGATTATATATATCGAGAGGATTACTTCCCTCATATCCGGTTCCATTGGATCAACCGCTTTTATCCGCCTCTCCATTCAGACGACCTGAATGAAATTCTTTGTCAAAAAAAAAAAAAAAAAAAAAATCGCAGTCTCATTCAATTCATTTGTAAAGAATCGTACATGCCTCATAAATTAATTAAATTTTCCACTCAAATTATAATGCAATAATAGACATTAAAGTAATCCTTAAACTGTTGGTATTTCATCGTTTTTCATGAAGACATGTTTCATAATTGCACACGAGACTGGTGTAGTTAAATGCCACTTAAGCTAATGAAACGCAACAGTGTTTAGCACAGTTGCTACAATTTCAACCAGTTTTATTCAATGGCAAATGAAATAATGTGAAGTGTATAGTACACATAATATGCATCTTCACCTACATTTTCCCCATATTCTAACATGGAAAATTAACCAGATGACTTTTCTCATTAAAACCACTTGATATTAACGACTCACTCTCTCTCTCTCTCTGCTCGTTTTCACGTTTAATCTATAATTTTGCAGAGTGTCAGAAATAACGTTCAGACCAAAGTGTATTCACTCTGCGTGACTCGCGTAATTATTATATTAATTATATACACTTTGATTCTATCATTCACAGCTGATGCACAAAATTCTCATTTTGTGTGCTAACTGATGCAGGAAGTTATCGTTTGTTTCGACCTTCATATTGCCCTCGAGGGAATACTAAAGTTTACGGATTTCATGGGAGACTTTTCGGCTGTCTAGCTTATGCAATGGACCGAGTGAACAGACGTTAGATAGAAGCAGTTAAGATTGGTGAGTGCACTTGACCTGTGACCTTGATTTATTTTCTTGAAGCGCATGGATATTTTATGCAGCCATAGTCTTATTTCAAGTTCAATATCACGGCCTGTTGGTTCATGGTATTTTCAGGGATTTGAAGTATTTGAGGAATTTGGGGAGGGGGGGGGGGAATTCGATACTCAAGGCAATCCTATTGGCAGGTTGCAATGATCAATTTTTTTTTTCTCTTTAGTTATTGGAATTACTGTAACTATTTCGATTTTTCAACATTTTACCGATACTAACGATGTCCAAGATGATAAATTGTTATTAGATAAGATTATGAATATTCAATATTGTTCCGCATTTGACTCACTCTGTGCCAGTATCTAGGACTGGGATTAGAGGATCCTCCGATTTTGAATACCAGTATGGCTGCCATTGATTTTTTCAAGTAATTAATTGCATTGATCGTTGTTATATGTCCGGTAATATGCATTTTTCATTATTTCTAAAATTAATAGACATTCTGACAAATAACAGACATGTGAGGTTATGTAAGGAAAAAAAAAGGTCTGTGATCGTGAATTTTTGCAGTGAAACTAGTTAATTCAATTATTTTCAATAATTAATAATTAATTTTGGCCTTATTTGTCCGGTAACAAGGGGTAAACTAAATTTTGAAAAAACATCCTCATGCTATTCTATCGAGAGTGACCAAAATCGGAAAGGGAAAATAGATTGACCGAACCACTAGGATCACGTTAAAGATAACTGATGTAGGATCTCAGAGGACATTCGATAAAACAGGAAAAAATGAGGTTCTGGAGGTTAGGTTACAATTAATTGCTGATAATTTGGGGAAACTTGCTTCAATTTACCTGAAGAAGTGATTTAACTATCCAAAAGTCATATATTTTCAGCTTGTGAATATAATTTTTTTTCTTTCTCGAATTTTTTGTACATTACTCATCTCTAATTAAAATTTCTCAATAACTATACGGTGAATTGAATATTTTTTTCTTCTATTATTTAGTTAAAATGCTGTTCTCTCCTCCAATAGTTTTTAAATAATAGGTCAGCCCTCTGGTTTTTTAATAATTTCGTTATTTCTGTCCGATTTAGGGCGTTTCATTCCCACCACCGGTATTTTCAGTAATTTTAATTACTCATATCCCATAAACTACACGTGCAAGCATTCTGAAAAAAATCAGAAAAAAGTTAAAAAAATCTCATTTTTCATACGGCATTAGAATCATAATGAACTGAATTCTTCCGGCAAATCTAAACTTCATTTTCACTGGAGATTTGTAATAAGCGTTTGTTAAGTTCTTTTTCTTTATGAAAAATTCCCTGGATTATTAAACTCAAACTAGCGAATGAGATTTATCCAAGTCAATATAAATTCTCGGAGAAAGCAAGACTTCTGAACTGTATTACCACTGCATTGGAAAGGAAAGAAAAAAGAATGAGAGAAAACATTTCAAATATGAGAAGAGAAGAAACTTGGTTACTGAGAATTCTCGTCACTTGCAGTTTCAACTTTCAGTGGGAAAGAAAAAAAAAATCAACGACCACTGAGTTCTCTCATGTGTACATTTCACTCGATATAATAAAAAAAAACAACTCACTACAGAGTTTGAGATGGAATAAGAATTACAGGATGAAAGAACGTTGAAAAACATTCGAGAGATCGGTGATCTTGTTTCGACTGTCTTGAACTTCTCTATCTTCGTAACTTCGTAAATACTTATGAATCAGATAAATCAAACTTTTACAAGATTTAAATTTGCAACTAAAATTGTAGATTATTTATGGAATTAGAGGTAGTAATGTAAATCGAGAATTAAAGTTAATCATTCTCCAAGTATTTTCCTGAAATAGCGTGAAAAATTTATAAATGATGAAATACGAAAAGTTTCAACTCAACATCCTTAAGGATCTATTCATTCCATTTCTATATACGTATATATGTATTTTTCTCCCTTCAGTGCTCCGTGAAACTCTGCAACTCAAATCAGAGTAATCGACAGATATCAGTGTGAACTTTTATCCCGAGTCATTCTCCAAATCCGTCGTATATATCAAAAGGTCGAGTGATATATTTACGCAAGGACTTTGAATTATCCAGTGCCAAGGAATACATTAACGTATTGTTGAAAAAATCATGCCAAATTCAAACCTCATAGATACCGTTCACAATATCATCAGAAAATTAATCAAAATTTTGTGGAAATGCAGCTTTTTTTAGAAACCTCTTCCCTTCTCTTTTCATACTGTGAGATTTTTTATTTATTCATTTCATCTCAAACGAATAAGTTGAGTCTGCGAAGGAAATTTATAGATACAAGGGTAATTCGTTTCGAATGAACATTTCTTTTACTCCCACACGGAAATATTGCTCAACATACTGAAAAACAAATTTTTTTAAAATTTGAGCCCTTAATTTACTTTTAAATACTTTTTTCCCATTAAAAAATTTTCCCATTCAAATTACATAGGAAATTTATAATTTTTTTTTCATTTTTCTGTAACTTAGTGGCATTTAACGCCCCTGCAATGAACGTAGGTGTAGTTTGTAGATAATTAGTTACTCTTTGGAAGTCCTCACAGTAATTTTTATACAAACACTTCACCAAAGTCATATTTCAAAGTCATAGTTCAACAAATATAGGACATGTTAAAAGTTAATTTGCTAAATATTGATAAGTCAGTTAGATTTGTTCTTCAAATTACTGAAAAAAGTGCAATTATCGAAAGACAGTAAGAATTTTTTTGGCCGAAAATTGTTTGTTCTTCATCAAATCTATTATGTTAATGATCAAATTCGATAGATCCTGGCATTGAATTCTAAAAAAAATCAAAAAATGTCCTTGATATCGAAGATTGCCGGAAGTTACCTCATTTTGTTTTTGAAATGACCATATCCAAATCGAACCGGACAGTTAGAGCAAGATTATGAAACATTTACATAATTTTTCGAATATATATGATACAAGACGACATAAATCAAGTAATTACAATTGAAGTTTTTTTTCTTCAGCAGTCAAAGAGATTTCTCTATATGATACGAAGCATCGTAACCGAATTCGGTTGGAAATCAGATATTATGCTGTTTCTTTATGGAAATTTCTCATCTCAAGCCAATTCACTTTGACAACCAGAAAAAAAGCAAGAATCCTTCAACCTCCATAATACCCACCAACACTACGAAACAATCCGGAACTTTCGGAATTCTCGGCGTTACGCTTCGATTCTTCCTCAGCATGCGTTCGAATGCAACGTGTCAAGTTCGTTCTCTTCATATATTTTTTGGCCCCTCCCCCCCCGTGCAATGTTAATCGATACCGCGACAGAGTGGCCCGCTTCCTCTGTCCTCTATCGGTTCTACCCGTGTTACAACAACTACGTTACTGGCGCCATCTATTCCAGGGTCACGACAAGGTCGGCTCCTCTAATCCAATCATCATGCAGCATTGAAATACCAGTTCCTAAATAAATATTTTCAATTCTTATCTACTCGTCCTGCGTTTTCAGCAAAAAAAAAAAAACTCGAGTCGAATAGACAGCTCGAGGGAGTGATTTTTGTATGCAAAAATGAAATAATTGCCAGCAGCAATGAATTCAATGAATGAACTCTGTTTTCACATGAATAATCATGAACCGTGCATAAATCTGCAAAATAAATCGGTCAGATGCATCTGATTATTAATATAATTGATGAGCGGACTCATTTCCATGTTCATCATTATTATTTCACAGTTTCATGAGAGATTTGAAGATTATAAACAACAATGCTAAATGATTGGCAATTTGTCATGTTTAGTTTATTATTCAAGATTCCTCAAGCTGTGAAAGACAAAATTGCAAATTATTCATTTATGCAAATTAGTAAATGAGTGCATATAACACAATCTTTTTGAGCTCGTAAGTTCAATCTCATTTTTTCAACCATTAAAACAATAATTCTCAAAATTACATTTTTAATTTTTTTTCCCTTATATTGCCTCCAGACCTATTTTGGACCATTCGGCATTACATTCATACTCAGATGTAGGGATCGTGGGACATTGGAATGATTGAATTTAACAATACCAGTGAATTGTCAACTGAACGATGTTTCACTCATTTGGTTCAAGCTTCCTCAGGTTCTTGTCATTATGGTGATAATTTTATGCAATCGGAAACTAAACATATGTAACATTCTTTTCATTAACATTGCAGTGTGCTCTCCCCTCGAATGATATTTTGTTCGAATGAAATTCCGATTGGATAAAATTAGCTTTATGATGACTACATACTAATGATGTTAAGAACCTGAGGAAGCCTGAATAAAATCAGCGAAACGTCGTACAGTTGACAATTACCTAGTATTGTTGAATTTAATTATTCCAACGTTCCATGATCCCTACATCTGAGTTCACGAACATGGAAATGAACACATGGAGAGAAAATTCTCGAGAAAATCATGATACTCAGCTCCATAAAGCAGATGCAAAATACATGCCAGGGCCATCTTATGAGTCAACAAATGGCAAAAATGTCCTTTTGTCAGGAATTAATGGATGGGCTGATTCACTTTTCAGGAAAGAGTGTCAGATTAATTGTAAAGCGGCATCATGGAAGTATTAGCCAATGCCTTTCTCCTGGAGAATTGAAGAAAAATTCTCCATCCATCCAATGACAAATTCTCCTGGCACTTAGAAATTTCAGGTAGTCATTCAGAATCTTTACACGTTTACTTCCGAATTTTTTCCATGCCAGCCTCATAATGTGGTAGACGAAGGAGTATCGTCGGGTACCTTCGACTGTTTCCGGTACATGAGCCATTGGTCATTTTAGACTTGGCTTTAGATTGAAATATCTCGTAAACTATGTAAAATTGATCGAGACATGCTGTGGATGAAATTTAGAGGGAAGATTAACAGAGAAATTCAGCAAAACGCCGTTTTTCTACGACCAGTAGTTTCCGAGATATCAATTTTTTAATGAGCAGTTCAGAAACAATGGACGAGGCCCGATAGCAAGTGAATGGGCCTTCCTGAATTTTTCATTAAAAAATTACTACGAGTCGTAGGAAAACGTAATTTCGCTTATTTTATGTGTTGATCTTCCCTCTAAATTTCATTCACATCATGTCTCGAAAACTTTTCAGTAGTTTTCGAGATCTTCCAATCCAAAGCAAAGTGTGAAATGTCTATTTTTTTAAGAAATAAAAACCAAAAATTATGATGTGGAGCATGGAAATTTTTTGGTCATGTTTTACGAAGACTCCTCCTTCGAATGACAATTTTCCGGCTCAGGAGTTAATTGCATCGCGTTTATGGAGCGGTATGATAATTTTTTAGAAAATCATTCAGAAAAATTCCCATATTTTTTTCTCCGTGCACAATTGATGACATTGATAATTTATAGAAATCACCATTAAATTACCTTGACATTTTTAGTATTCAGTAAGATTAATCGCGAATAGTTTCATGTTTCGGACCAACAACATTGCACAATTATTCAAAGCAGTAAATATACAATAAATTACAAGTAACTATTGCACATGCCTTTATTATAATTAGTTGAATAGAATAACCAAATGTTCTCTACATTCGACCACAAATGGAATTTAGAATTGCGGTTATGGCCGAATTGGAAGGATCATTTTGATGGCATTGGAGGTGGACTGCTCACTGTATTCCCAACCGTTACCGTCATGTTCTCGATGGACGTGGAGATTGACGGGCACGTCAGATACTCACTTCGTTAATGAGTTCAAAACTGACGGTAGCCACATAACAGTTCGTTAGGGCTTCGAAACTCCGATCTATCTCCATGTTATGATCCTAATGCACTCGTACGTGATCCTTCTGGAATAAAGGATTCTCCTGAATTCACTGATATTCATGTGAATAATGAATCAGACAGATTGTTAAAATTTTTGAAATGTTATTATCCACCCTTTCGACGATTCGTTAACATCCATTGAAAGCGCACCCTTAATTGATGATTTTTGCTCCATCAATTCATTATTTACGCTCTCTGCATTTTTATCCGTCTCTTCTCCACTTTTTTTTTCCTTCCGCGAAACCAGCTACATTCAATTGGCGCGATAATTAACGTCAATTGCAATGAATTGAGTAATTGGTGAGAATTGTCATTGTCACTTCAAACGTGACTATATTTATTCACTGCATTATTGAAACTCGTTGGTAAATGAGAATTGATTCAATTCTTTAAGACTCTTCTCTCTATTTTATTCTTTCATTTTTTTTTGCTCTTTTTTTTCACTTTTTACGTATTATACTGGTTTTACCCTTTCTCGTACTATTGAATCTTCTTTTTGTGGAGCTTGAAAATTTTATTGCTCCACTCCTTGAGACGCAGCCCAACGGCTGCCATCTTCCTCCACAAGAGAAAAGAAACTTCTCTATTTGTTGTGAGTTAAAGTGGAAACGTTTCTATAATTCATGAAACAAAAAGGTTTCCCTTTTTCGGAGAGAAAAGAGAGGTGATTATTCAACCAGAATAATGGAAAAAAAAAAAAGAAATGGGGAGATTTTTCTTTTGTCCTGTGAATGAACCAGAAAGATTTGTAGCTCTTGTACTGCACTCGTTGCAAATTTTGTGAAATTTACTAGAGTTTTAAATTCAATTTTGATTGCTCGAGGAAAATCTTCAATGGGCAACATTTATATTTGAAAAATTTAAAATTGTGAAGATTTAATGCTTTCATGGCAATGGTTTCTTCTTAATAATGAAATTTTATTCAAGAAATTGTGAAAAATGCAGCATTTCATCTGCAGCACGATCAATGGAGCATTAAATTAAAATCTACTGTAGTCCCATTTGAGGGAAGTTGAGTAAAACGTGATTAAACTTGTGGTAAATGGTGACGTGGTCCTCTGTCACTTTCATGCATCAACTATGAAGCTCCAGCATGAAGAGCATCATGCACTCTGTTGAATGGCTCAACTGAGGATAGATACCGCAATGAAGCCCCGCTCGAAGTGCATCGGTCAATCGTTGAACGATAAAAAAAAAATGTTATGTCATAAATTATTTAACTCCAGAGTTGAGAAATATAGTAGCATGTAATATTGGCATAATTGTGTCACAAGTCTCGACAGAATACTCGAAAAAAAAAATATAACTGACGATCTTGAGGTAAATTTCATCATTTGAATGAATCGTCAGTATTATTATCATTGCTATTATTTTTAATCTTTTAAAGCTTTTTGGGGAGATTCAAAAATATTCTATAGAAGGAAACAAAAACAGTTCAAGTTCACCTAATAATTTCTGAAATCAATCTGTTTTGCAATTTTTTAAATTTCTCTCTTTCTTAATCGCTCCTTTTCTAGCACAAAATTCAAAAGATTTATATTTTTATGCTGCACTTTTTCAGAAGTACATGAATTTTCTTGACTCAATACATGAAGGGGGGGAGGGGAATCAAAGTCTCTCACTTAAGATATTGAAGTTGATCCATGGGAATTTAATAGTGCATCGCCATATCACATGGTTCAAGTCTTTCCTGTCACAAGGGAGAGAAAAACGATGTTTCTAACCGAACGAAGCGAGTAGTTGTTCTTCTTCCTCACGTCAAAAAAACCTTGTATGCCCTGCGGAAGTAAAAAAGTTAACTTGGAGACAAAATTTCTGCATCCTCACTTCGCTCAAGAAGAAAAATTTGTCGACATTCACTTCTTCACTCCCTAGATGCATAACATAGTATTTCATCATGGCCACATTCTCGTCAGTCATTTCTTTTTCCTCTATATCATTTGCTATTTAGCTATTTTAATATATTTACTCTTCTACTGTACCATGAGTATGACGAATTTTTTGGAAATAATTTCTTCTTTACTCGGTTCAAATATTTTCTCTGCTGCTCTAATTTGATCCATGAACTTGGAATTTTTTGCCAGTTGGATCAAATAGTTCCGTCGAATATCAAACAAAAATTTTCTCCCTCGTTAGGATGTACTTTTGACACGAAATGGTGGATAGAACGATTCAGGAAGAATTCAGAGGTAGAATTTTATTTATTTTCCCCAATGTAGAACGCCGGAAAATGCACACCCATATATATGTATATATATATTGGAGAAGGAAAAAAGTTTTTCTCTTACCTCTTCTATCTGGAGGGATAAAGTTTCCTTTGGGACACGGCTTTTGCGAGTGGCATTTTCAGGCGCATCCTCTGCTCACACCCCTATAGCCAGATACACTGGGTAAATGATATAAGGTGGAGAAAAGAAATGGAATTAGGTCAGGTGAAAAAAAAATTCTTTCTTCTTATCACCTCGTGTTTCTTTTCTCTCTCTCTCTCTCTTCCAATACTGAAGAGGAGGGGGATAAACGAAAAGGGAAAGAGAGTGAGGGAGAGAAAAAGAAAAAAAATGGGGGAGAGTAGTCTGGACGAAATGGAGACTGTCGAGAGTGACTCTCTTGCAATACTCCACATGGGCCATTTTTCAGTGTTTTTCCACTCAATTCCAACTGTATAGATTCTACTCGAGGGACTATCGGTAACTCTCCCGAAGAATGAAACTACGGATATTGGGATTTTTCACAGAATAATCTACTCCGACTATTTTATTACACTGAGCAATAAAATTTTTCTTCAGAATTCTATATATTGCGTATTATTGTTGAAAATTTATCGAATCTCAGGTTATGAGGAACGAAAGAAATGAAAATCCCTTGAAATCGGTGAAAATATTTGAGATTGCATTTTCCTGATGATTTCATTGGAAAGCTAACTGAATTTAGATGAAAGAAGATAAGTTAAAAGTCATTTTTGAGGACTCTTCGGGTAAAAGCTGCTATTCACAAAATTACTCGTACCTGATAAATTGATATTTTCTTCTTTATGATCATATCGATGGAAGGGAAATGATCTCACTTCTCATGTAAGGCTGCTACGACCAATAAAACCGGTTTTGAACCCCATTTATCTCTAAGAAATTCAGATTTTCAAAAAAATGAAAAAAAAAAACATTTCAACTATCTTTTAGACTCAAGATTTCCTCAGCTTCTTAATGGCATCATTTAAAAAAATCACATCTCAATCGATCATATTCATCAGAAATCCTCATTTTACCACACATTTCCCAATAGTCTATTCCTGATAATTCAATTGAAAAGAAAGCCAGACTAAAAAAAGCAATTTGTTCAATTTTTCTCGATTTTCCACGATGTATTGAAACACAACCATGAATACGGGTGACTCTGATAGCCTTTGTATTTCGGATGATACTAATTGAATTGTTCGATTAAGCCCCCCTGTTTCATATTGTCTCGGCCAATGAGCCAATGTCAATTCTCCCCACTGGCTTTTGAAATCGAGCCAACCGAGTTGAAAGAAAAAAAAAAGATTATTATCTCTTTTTGCTTGACAAGAATAGGAGTAAAAGAATCTGCCAAATAAATAAAAAATCTTGATACTTTTTCATAACAGCCTAGCTTATATTCTCATGACATTGACTGCAGGACAAACGGGAGGAGAATGATGACAATAATGTCAGACAGAATACCTTTTTATTTTTATTTTTTATTTTTACGTGTATGAAGAGCCCAAAAGCACTGAATAACCCAATTCCCATCATGACAGTCGTTAAAGAGAGAAGAAAGTGATGGAGTAAATTGATATTTTATCCTTTATTTCGACGTATTTATGATCTGCGAGTGGTTAGATTGGAGAATGGTCTTGATTAAAGTAAATTAAAATTGAAGTGAAAATACAGCAGTTTCATAATTGGATTAAAAGCACCAAGTACTAGCTTTTTAATTTTTTTTAAAAGTTCCACAGTTGTATTCTACATGAAGGTGAAGCGTTAACAGTACTGCAGACTCGTAAAAGTGAATGAGAGGGTTGAAAAAAAAAATGGCAAATAATCTCCTCTTTCTATTATTGTCTTGCTCTGAAAATTCAAGCCTTAAATGTCACATTTATTTCGAGAAAATCCAACTGATTCATTAAACTCATTTCTCATGTTTATTTCAATTCTCTGAATCCAAAATAAACTGAGGATTTTTTTATCCTACTGGCATGATTATACGTTAATAGTTAGGGTCAAAACAATTTATTTTGAATAAATAATCGCTCTCTGAAAATTTTTATAGTGATTTCATTGGAAAGTTGAAGGAAATTTTAGGTGGAACGCATGTATCAAAGTTGATTTTTCTTTGAAAATTCTACTTTTTGGCCAAGTTTTGAAGAAATACCCTTTCTGAAAATATTCTGTTTGAAAATCAAACAAATTCACTTTTTATTTTGAATGATTCACAGAAAAAAATGTTTTCTCAATTTAAGAATGTGCAGTCACTTAATTTAAGAACGTGCAGGTCACGTAAATTAAGAAATAAAAAATCACTTGATTCAAGCGAGAAAACTCATTTGATTTAAGTGAGTTTTACTTTCTTAAACTCAGAAAGAAAAAATCACTTGATTTAAGTGAGAAAATTCACTAAAATCAAGTGAGTTTTCTCACTTAAATCAAGTGATTTTTTTTGTCTTGATTTAAGAAAGTAAACCTCGTTTAAATCAAGTGACTTTTTCTTCCTTGATTTAAGTGATAGCACATTCTTAAATTAAGAAAAAATTTTTTCCTGTGTTGATTCAATGAAAAAGTATGAAAATTCATTGAATCAGTAATTTTGAATTTCTCTGAAAAATAACCCAGCAGAAAAAAAAATTATAAGAAACTTTAGAAGATTTTAAAAAGTGAAAAATTATGAACTGTCTCTTTTTAGTCACCATAACTAAATCTGTATTACAACTATGATAATCGAATTTCGCATAATTAGAACAAACAGTTTATACTCATGGTTATTTTCTGACGCTTATACTTAAAGTTAATAAAATTTAATGTCCGAATGAAAAATTCAATTTTTCACCGAAATAGTTACTAACAATATATTCATAGTCAAGGTCTTTTTCTACCATTTTTAAAAAATTTCTACCATAAAGTTCTCTCAGTATAAACTCATCTTCACTTCATTGAGACCAGGGATAAAAGAATTGTGAGAATCATGAGGTTACTGCAAATTCTAATGTCTCATCTATTGAAAATCCAGTTGCCCTCGATAGATTCATGTCCTGAAAATAGATGAGCAAAAGGTAAAGAGATCAACGCCCACGGAGATGAGGATAAGCCGTAGTATAGGTGAAAAGTATTCTCGAAGAAGAACAAGAAAATCAATTTATCTAGAATATACTTCTGAAAAATTCAATTTTCATGGAAAACTCTATTTCTGTCTTTCTATTTCTATAACATAGTGATACTTTATAAAATTTGAATTTTATTTCACATAATTTATATTGAAGGACAATAGTAAATATTGAAATATCTTCTCATCACTGAATGAAAAAAAAAAATTATGAATAATTCCATTGAATTTATATTTAACTTTGATTATATTGGATAAATTGGTAGAAGCTGCTAAATTATACATTCCAGACGGGAAAAAATGGGGGCTTTTAAAGTACCCTTTTCGTTTTTATCCAGCCACACGCGTATTTGGTTAGACATCGTATAATACACGTATTTACCTTTTTTTATCCCTCAAATGATATGATGCAGTACTTCCAAATCTTTTCGCCTGAACTTACGAATTATGTCATGAAACAAATTGTAATATACAACACCTCAACAATTTTTCTCTACCCTCAGCGTTTTATTCTCATACACAGTTACGTATATATATACGAGAAAAAAAATTCATTTCCATTTTTTTCCTCTTTGTCCATTCATTCAACATCAAAAAGCCTTTGAGACAACGTAATACACGTCAGTCCACTTGGCCATTTGGTGTTCTTCTTATTTTCGCTTATTTTACAGCGAACATTAAATCTTGCAAAGCTTGGAAAATGAACGGCAACAGCTTTTTTCTCTTAGATCCGTTTTTTTTTATTCTTGTGGTACCAAAAGAAAAAATATGAAATACTGAAAGGCCAAACATGTATTTTCTTCTAAAGCCAACGTTACTAATAGTTTTTCTAGGATATTTTCATCTTTGAATATAATCCCAAAGGATGTAATTAATAAAAGCACTAGACTAGATAAAATATTTCCAATGAATTCCGAGGGATAAATATTTTTTTCCAATTTTTTACGTAAACTCACAGTTGAATGGAGTCCGGATTGTTAGAATTGTGAGAGACCCATTGAATTTTTCTCAACAATGCGAGACGTCGAGGGGCTTTCATAAATATTTACACAATATTTTTTTTGTCCATGGAATTATACATTCAATTAATGGTATTTATGATGGATATTTTGATGGTCGATATCTCTAACTACAAGCACAATGGGTATTCAATGCTATTATGTGGCTGGATTATCCCGTGTGATTATTGCCGTTAGTGTGCTATTATCGGTTTCAATATCACCCCATATCCAGAGTATTACTGTACAGAGCTACAGCTCTTCATCATTTTGGTACATTAATTTTTTTGTCTTCATTACTTGTGTTTAACGTGATGAATCTTCGTTTCGGTTAATTCTTGGAATTCTCATAAAATTCTTCACTTATGAGTAGGGCTTTAGTTATTATTTCGTCCGGTCAAGCTGCTAGGCAACCGTTCGGATTCCGAATGTGTTAAATGTTAAGTTGTTAGACTCGCGGGTAAAAACAATAGTTAAGAGATTTTTTATAAGGGGAATGTATGTAATTGGTGAAAATCACTCAAATTCAGAAAGCTACATAAAAACAAAGAAAATTTATTAATGTATTATGACAGAAATAAATTGCCAATTGTAGCATACGTTGAAAAAGAATGAGTCTGATTAGCCAGTGATAATTTCGGGTTAGATTGTTACAGATATCATCTGATGACTTCAAGGAGATAACAAATATTTGAGGATGTGATCAAGAGGGAGAGAAAACTTGAAAACGATATCATAATGATTTTCGAGATATTTCCAATATTATGAGTTTTAAAAACCGTTTCACGAAATTTCAACGACGTTAGATACTTTTCTCCGATGATTTGACGATCTCAACGACATGACAGCGACGATGTGTCTTACAAATCTCTATTCAATGAAGTATGGCAATGCCATTAGGCATACTAACAAATCTGATCTACCGGTGATCAAAAAAAAATTTCTTAATAACTATTTTTTTACCCGGGCTGTTTCACACATTTAAGTAATTAAAATGAGGAATCCCTCTGAAATCCCTCTCCAATTTACCCTAATATTTTAACATTAAATAATAACTAAAGTCTGGGGCCCCACTTATGAGAAATTTCCAAAGAACAAAAATTAGATTTTTAAAAATTTAGTCATTATTTAAGGAATAGTCATGCTAGTAGGAAAAAATTTTAGCCATTTTGCCCCGGGGGGCAATTTTGCCCCGCTCTTCCTCAATTTCGTTATTTCTATTTCCAGTAACTTTAATAATTCATATCTCATGAACTACGCGTAAAAAAATTATGAAAAAATTCAGAGAAATGATCATTAATAAAATTAGGAATCAACTGCACTCGAGTTTGTTGAAATGCCACCTCAATCTTAGTCTTCTGATCTAATTTGAATGACGGAAATGGAAATTAATACTCATAATGAGTACCTTTGTCCGCACGTGTTGTGGTGTAACCGAAATACTGGAGAATTAATTCAAACCGAAGCGTATCTCCCTGCATTTGCGGCTATTTGCGATGAATAACAAGAGAGTGGCAATAACGTAGAAGGCAAATACGTCGGAGGTTATCACGCGGTCGAAGAGTGGTCTAGGTTTCTACATAGAGTATTTGGGAGGACGAACAAGCCGCACTGTGCGGTATAATCCAGCATCTCAGTACACAGAGATATTTTGTGTGGGGAGGTTGAGGCATTGAACACGCCACTGAATATTTGAGCAAGCCTCCATGACACTTTCAACCGAAACAAATAGCCGAGCAAATGAAGACTTTTCAATATGAAAGAGTAATGTTTCCCCATTCCATGGGGAAAAAAAAGGTGCTGACGCGGAAATTAATTACTCATTCATTGAGAATCCAGTGAAATTTTTCCAATGAATCATTTTCTCTTTTTATTCACACACAAAAGAAAAATTGCGGGTAAAATTTATTTCCCAATGAAAGATGAGTTTTCCAGTGGAAAATTCATTTTTTTTTTACCGATGAAAAATATGGAATTTTTTTGCTCCAATCTATTCGAAAAATTCTAACTACTCAGAAACTCATTTTCCACGAGAAAAGTAACAAAGAAAAGGTTATTTTCTTTAACATTGTTGTACTACTTGAATGAGAATTCTTTTTATTCAAGAATTTTTTCATTCCCACTTCTAGCAGCATCAGAATCTGTATGAAATAGTCTCCGTGGAGTGAATTAATTTTGAGTAAAATTAAGGATGAACAAAAGAAGTTATGAAGGTGAAGAAAAAGAGAATTCTCACATTTTTGACAACAAAAAATCGCAAATTATCATTCGAAATAGAGGAAAACGAGGTAAAATGGATTTGTGGATCGAAATAATTTCGGAATTTTTGTCTAAAGTGAAGGAGATGGTGAAAAAACATGGAAAAATTCACCAACAATATTCACATATTGAAGCATTTTCTCAAATTTTTTCATGAAATCCTCCACGCCAAAAAAAAAATCCTGTATCATATTGCCACGGAGATCGATTCTGCCCCATTCTACCTTATCAATGGAATTTTTACTCCCCTAGAAATTGATTTTCCAGTGCCCAAATCTCATGACCTCGATTTTCCCATTATTTTCTCTCCCTCCGCCTCTTCATGTAGCTTCGTTTCTTTTACTTTTCGTGAATGCCAGACTCATAAAGGAGACAAGATATAAAGAGATATTCACGTTAATGGCCCACATAAAGTCCTATACAATATTAGATCGTTGGTAAATATAAATACATTGTAGAAAAATTTGGCTTAACTCCAGATGATGAGGTGCCTAGTTTCATACATATAAAATTGTATATATAGATGCTTCATTCGGCTTGTATCTGCCGAAGCATGCCTCCTCGGCTCTTTTCACATCCAGTGTAAGCATTCTCTATTTCTTCTTTTTTTCCAGCATCTCTTCTCCCTCCCCCCCCCCCTCGAAGGTTTTACGCCAATGCGCCACATCTACCCACGTGAAAGAGAGAAAAAAAATGTCTCGATAGATTTTTTCTTTTTGTTTTATTTTTTAATTCACCTCTCCCCCCCCCCCCACTGGCATCGGTAAACTTCCGTTTCTCTGCTTCATTACAAGGTTTCTCCTCCATTTTCGTTTTTTTTTTTCATTCAACCACAATGAATAGGTGAATTACAAGGTTTTTCAGAGAAAAATGGAAAAAAGTGCCGAGGAAATAATTATTTGGAGTGTGCTCTCAATTTATTCCCATAAATTCATGTAATACTATCAATTACAGCACTCGTATGATTAATCATATTTAATATTAATTATTCTCTTCAAATAATTAACAAATGTCCCAAACACTTCATTGCACAATTTATCTTAATATCGTGGAATAATGGTAATTATAATTCATAAAACCATATTATTGAGTAACTCATGAACGCTTCAACCACTTCAAACATTTTCAAACCAATACTATGAATCTTCATTATAAATTAACGTCAGTCAAGCTAAAGTACTGAGTTATAATCTCCGACAACGAGTTTTGGCACAGACCAACGTCTGCGTTAATATTTTCTCGAGGTAAAATGAAGAAAAAAAAACAATGTCGTTCACTGAAATCCGTTAATTTATGTCTCCCCCGTTTATTCTTTCATGCCTTTCATCGATTTAATAGGAAATAAAAGAGGGGAGAAGAAAAGAATTGATCCATCCAGGAATTCTCGGGATGATCGTTGAAAGCACGAGTGAGTTAATGAAATGTTCGTCAAAGTAAAAAAAAAAGCAATAAGATATTGTGTATTTGCTGTATTAAATAATTGTGTAATTTTTTTTGGTCCTCAACATGAAACTATCTAGGATTAACATGACTAAGTACTAAAAATGTCAAGGTAATTTGAATGTTCATGTCTGTCAAGTGCAAAAAATTTCTTGAGAATAATTGTTGTAATGTATAATAAAAAAAAAATAATAAATTGTTCTAATGTTGTTGAAAAGTGAGGTTAAGCCTACAAACTCAAAAAGATTATGTTTATGTTCATATTAATTAACTTTGTACAAGTGAGTAATTAGTATTTTTTGTCTTCCAGATTCAGAAGAAGCTTGAATAATAAGTGAAACGTCGCAAATTGACAATCTTTTAGTATTATCATTTAAAACCTTCCAATTTCCCATGAAACTACAATATAATTCATTATGAATATGGAAATGAATCCACCCATTAATTAAATGCAATTTTATTTTTTTCTCTCTATTTTTTGATTCCAATTTTATCTGATATGTTCGTATTCAACAAATTTGAATCATAATTCTCCATTTTTTCATTCATTTCCAGTCATGCCAGTTTCAATTGCAATGTTCGTGCACCTCTTTCAATTTTCTGAATACGTGAGTGTCATTCAGCCTCATTCACCTTTTTTCTAATTTATTTTTTCCTCATTTTTTGACGCAAAAATAGAAAAAATAGAATGAAAGAAATTGAAATAATTGTTTTAATGAATTTTTCCGTGCACGTCGTTAACACCATGAGTTTATTGCACCAATTAACATCGTGATTTGTTGTCAATGAGGGAAATCTAGTCATCAATCGCGCCCCTATAGAGAACCAGGTGGACGAAAAAAACATGAGAGAGAGAAAGGAAAAAAAAAGCTGAGTGTTAGAAGAGACCTCATTCGAAGCACGTTTCGACTCTCCAGTAGCCATTGACTGATGTCCCACCTTGATGCTTCATTCAACCTCTCATTTTACCCCAACTATTTCGCCTCAGCTCAGAGAACAATTTTCCCCTGCATGGAAAACAATCTTCATTGTTTCCATAATGCAAATCCACCGGTTATCCCCGAAAATTCCGTTGTTACGTAATTCCTCAAACTAAAAATCTATTGTCTGAAAGAACAATAGACTCTCTGCAGCATAAATAAATTCAATAGAAATATTTTGATGTTCTTTCCTTTCATCTCGAGCTGAATGATTTCATCAGATGCACAATGTATTTATTTTCGTATTTCAAACGTGTTTATGCAATATTGGGGAAAAAATACTCGAGATAAATTTATTTTTGAGGCATAGAGACTAGCAGAGCTATTGAATGTGCTATTGAACTCCGGTGACCTCCATTTGCCAACATATTTTCTTGAAAATCAGCATTTTTTTTCGTAGTTTGAGATTTTTTGGGGATTTTCCAGAATTTTCGTGTTTTTTCAAGGATATTGCTTCAATTTACCCGAATTTAACTCCGGCAATCTCTCTTTGCTCAGATTTTTTTCTTCAAAATCAGAATTTTCTCCTGAATTTCAGATTTCTTGAAGATTTTCCACAATTCTCCATTTTTTTTTGAGAATTTTTACAAATTGAATTGCAACAACCTCTCTTTGCCCACATGTTTTCTTAAAAAGCAGTATAATTTTCTTAATTTCAGATTTTCTGTGGATTTTCCACGATTGTCGTTTCTTTTTCAGAGAATTTCCCCAAATTGAACTCCGGCAACCTTCCTTTCCTCATATGTTTCCTTAAAAATCGTTATTTTTTCCTCAATTTTAGATTTTCTGGGGAATTTCTAGATTTTTTCCCGAAAATTTTCCCCAATTTTCTCGAATTGGACTCCAGTCACTTTTCTTTGCCCGTATAACAACGAATTTGATTTCGTTCTCAAATAAATGCTTCATCGATACACAATGTATTTTAGTATTCCAAATGTGTTCCTGCAATATTTAAACAAATTCCCTGCCGGTAAATTCTTTCCTGGGTCACAGATACTCCCAGTGCACTTATTGACGTGATCTCCGAGCTGAAAAGTAAAAAAAAAAGAGGCAAAGAGTAGGCAACGGAGATAAAGGCTCATGAAGATAGGAAGGTGGATGGAACGAACCGGGTGAGACGAAATAGTAGCACTTGGAATTTAGCCAAAACCCCGTTTTCCAGAACATCCGTAAACTCTTAGTGCCCCTTTACCCTCTCAATATATCACATTCAGCGTTTTAATTCATCTTGAAGAGATAATAAAACGTTAGAACGGTCAAACTTCAAGCTTTACACAATTTTTCCCTCTATCCATTGAAACACAATATTCTCTAAACGTGATAAAACTCTGAGTGGCTTTTTTTCCTTATGAATATACCATCCTGACTTACTTCATGTACTATTCAGCAGCTTTCAGTCACTAACAAACGTCAGAACGTTAAGCTGGTTTGCCCAGATGTGAATAGATGAAAGAGCATCTGACGTTATTGCAGAATAATGATGAGAGAAAGAGAAAGAGCACGATGTCAGAAATTCTGGGAAGACTGTGGAAAAAGGTGTAGAGTGATAATGATGCGTTGTGAATTGTTCCAAAGTTTCCGAGGGATTCTGGTAGAATTGAATATAATGAGGGAATAATTGGATTGTTGGTTATAAATTTTTTGAAAATGAGAATGAAAGAATTCAGATGAAAGATAAAATAGAATAGAGCAATTCTCAGCCATTTTTGGAAAAATTTACTACAAAACAAGTGGATAATAGTATTGCTTTCCAACTGATATAGTTTTTTCTGATAATACTTTAGTAATAAGCTATTGAATGAAAGTGATACAACTTTTTTGAAACCCTCATCAAAATATCAAATTTTGAAAGATTCATTGAAACGGCAATAACTCGAGAATCATGCAAATAAGATCAAAATTAACAGGCATCTAACTGATACAACTCTCGAGATAATATATGAGTATAATAAAATCGGTTGAATAGTTTCCAGAAGTTCCATTAAAAACTGATTTTTAAAAAATGGTCATTTCTCAAAAAGTACCGATTGAATTCTCTTCAAATGAAGCTTAATAATTAAAAAATAGAGTTTGTTGAAAGAAGTTTCCCACGAAATATGAAATTTTTCTATAAAACTGTTCCTCTGTAATTGAGACTTTATGCACATACAGACACACACACATGCATTCGCTAAAAATATCATTTCCTCTTTTTTTAGACCACTTTAAGTATCTTCTCTAAAAAAAAATTACAATTGAACATTTTGATGTTTGTACAGCTTTCATTCGGAAGAAAAAACCAGAGACTTCTGATGCATCACGTCAAACATCAGACATCATGATCCCCTTCTTCAAGAGATACCTACAGATCACCTCGATTTAAATCACAGGTGAGCCAACCTTCCTATTATTTTACGTTGCATTAGAAGAGCAAATTTCATGTCCTAAAGGTAAATCCAAAATGCTATGGCAAACTAATGCTCGTTGAATTGTGTATAATTCGTTGGAAATACGTGTGGGATAATTGTGATAGTGTTTCTAAACTAAATCTCCTGGTAGAAGACAAAACACCTAGGAACCACTGTACGAATGAGAAATGACCTGGTAATACGTGTATATACATCACTAGATGGTATTAACTTCCACCTGTGTTCCATTTGGTTAGCAAAGGGTGAATAGTTATATTTAGTAACTGGCTACCTGAAGACTGAATCGTACTTTATCTATCGCACGTACAGTTTTAGCAACATTTGTCTATATGTAGACACGCTCAATGTGGGCAAAATGCGCTGAATAACGTGGTGAAGCAGACTGGTATACTTCAGAGATCAGCTGGTGATAATTAAACGTGAACGATCAATATAACGACTTGTGTATATGTGCAGTATGGTTAAAAGGATGTGGGAATGAGGCTTTTCTCAGTGTGAGAGAGAGATGGAGAGAGATGATTCAAATCAAGTGATATACTCGTATCGCTTTGTAGCCATCGGGTGCAATTTATACAGTCCTCCGGGTTTTTAGAGTGAGAGAGAGAGAGAGAGGGGGTGGGGGGACTAACACAGCTGAAACCTGATAAAAATCACTGGCCCTGGGATGAGAATCAAGCGTTATCTGAAGACTCTACCGGATGTCCTATTTTTCATGAAAACGTCGATAGTTGTTCCTCCGGGACACAGTATAAAGGAAGTTGGACTACGAGGTAATATAAAAGATTGGAGGGAACAGAATGGAGAGAAAGAGGGGGGGGGACGAGGAAGGAAGGAAAAAGAAATATTTGAAAGAAAAGAAGAGACGAAATGAATCTTTTTATTCTTTGTTCTTGAGATCAACTGGGAGATTTTCCGTTTCTGCTTCGGTCCAATGGCGAATTGGAGTTTAGATCCGATCATCGTAACCCTCCAAGCCAATGAGATCATAAAAAAAATGAGAGGAAATGATTCAATGGAGTCGAGAATGAGCTGGGATTCTAATTCAATCATTTCTGTTTTTTTTCTTCACATTTGGCTTTTTCTTCTTTCTTTTTTCTGGATATTTTGGGGAATTTCGGTATTCATGAGAGCGTGAATGTTAGGGTAATTTGAGAATTCCGATGCTTCAGGAAATGTGCACAGAATGCCAAGGGAATTCAATACCCTGAGGTAAATTACCTGTCTAGGAGTTTCATTGGGTGACGCTAATTCCTGGGCTCTGGTAAATTCATTTCTCTTCTTGAATCGCAGGAGTTAGGACAGACAGTCTTCGATCAGATGGAGGAGTTATTACATGATCTGTTAAATTTTCATTCAGATGGATGAGGTTTGAGCTTGCTTCGGGATTATAATTATACTGGGGCTTTACAAAAGCCCAATTAGATCACGTTAATTACCTTACACTATCCGCTATTACCTAGAGAAAATCGATCGGATGATTGCTGGTGACAAAGGTGGACTGATGAATAATTATCATCGTATTTTTAATGAAATTTTTCTCAGAATTTTTTTCAATTTGAACTACGAAAATCTGTCTTTCATCAAATGTTTTCTTGAAAAATGGGTATTTTTTTCGGAATTTGGTGATTTTCTGAAGATGTTTCAAAATTTTTGATTTTTTTTCGAGAATTCATGAGAATTTCCACGAATTTACGTGCGACAGCCTCGATTTGCTTACATATGTCCTCAGAAATCAGTATTTTGTCATAATTTCTAATTTTCTGGCGATTTTTCAGAATGTTCATTTTTTTCAACGTTTTTTTTCAACAATTTTTGCGAATTCTCCTAAATTGAACTTCAATAACTTCCCGCAGTCGACATTTTTTTGAAAAATCGGTATTTTCCTCTTAGTTGGAGATTTTCCTGTAATTTTCCAGAATTTGCGATTTTTCGCGAATTTTCCACAGTTTTCCCAAATTGAACTCCAGCCTCCTTCCTTGGCCCACATATTGTTTTAAATCAGTACTTTTTACTTAATTTGAGAGATTTTCTGAGGATTTTCTGAAATTTACGATTTTTTTCTCGATTTTTTCTTAGAAAGGTCTCCAGAATTTCTCCAAATTGAACTCCCCCAACCTCCCATTACCCATGTAATAACGCGTTATATTTATTCCATTCATTTTTAAAATAAAAATCTTAATTTCACTGGAAAAACCAGACAAATCGCGATAAATTCATCAACACGTCCTTCACACACGCTCAACAGAGAGTAATGTCAAGTTCAAACAATGTTCATTACAGTGTATAGTACGGTCAGCCAAGTAAAAATTGGCTGAACTTAATATGACGGCCTTAACCTTCGACCACAACCTCACGATCTCAACTTGCGTGGCGATAGCCGGAAATTCCCGGGTGCATGGTGGAAGTTGAGTAAAAAAAATGCAACCAATACCGCAAGACCGAGATCTCTCTCTCTCTCTCTATCTTTCTCTCAAGAGAAAGAGACAAAGATAAAAGACAAGGAAAATGGAGTGAGAGGTTTTTTGAAAAGAGAAGATGAGAATGAAATGAAGAGAGAGAGAGAGAGAGAGAGAGATTGTAAAAAAAGCGTCTGGTGCCAAATTTATCGTTATTACTTCGAAACTCTCGGCATTCCGCAGATAACAGGCCACGACTGCAATTACGTGAAACTGAGAGATATAAATCCGGTCTCTGTCGTTCTTGAAGAAAAAAGAATAATAATGCGTGTACCGTTTGTGTGCTCTCAATCGATTTGATAGTGCCGAGAAAACTGTTTTTCAAGAAAGAAACAAGAAAAAAAAAACTGAGAAAAGTTTTTATTGGACAATCAAGAAGTCTCGACTATTGTCCAGTTCAAAGTTTTTCCATATGAGTAGAAAAGATTGGAAACCCTGTTTTCATTTGAGATCAGTGACCGTCTGGAGTGGTTTCATTCAACAAACACTTCGGTTTTTATTGGGAAAAAATAAAACATTATGGCAGAATACTGAGGGTCGAGGATACAATGCCATTGGAATTTCAGAGCTTCTGAGAATTTTCAAATCCTCATTTATTCACAGAATTTTCTCGTTCTTACCATTTTTGTAGTGAATTGCCATCTTATGTTTATCTCACGACAACCTTTTTCTTTTTACTTCCTAGTCTTTATTCGGAATAACGAAAATAATAATGAATTACCTGGAGGTAAAATTTTAAGTGGCTGAAATACAGTTTAGACGCGATTAAGGAATAAATCTGATGAGTTTTTAGCACGTTACAACGGTACTCTATATTTACCATTTTAACGAGAAACTTTTTTTAGGCACACGAACTTCATGACCTTAAAACAATCGATTAACATTGATCTTGGAAGCTATTCTTGATGTTACTAAAGGTTCACGCATTATAATTTTATGAATTCCTGTTATTCCGAAAACAAATTAATTATTAATAAAAAAAAAAACATTATTTCTTTTACCCCAATTGCATTGATTTTATTTATCATCTGAATACTACGTAAATTTTAAAAATAACTTTGCAAATAAATTCGATTTTATTGAGAATAATAGTAATAGAATAAATTGCAAGAGTTAGGAACAAACTTCTAATTAATGCAATTGGCAAATATTCAATTACATTTTTTGCGTCTCAAATTTTACATGAAAAATAAATAAAATTTCCGACTATTCTGAGTTCCGCAATAGAAAAAAATATGAAATAATAATGATAATACATAGAAATCGGTCAGAAATAACAATATAATCATGAATAAATGACTTATTTTTAAATTTCATAAAAGAAACTTCGTAACTTCAATGCAATCAAGTTTTCTGGAATTTTTGTTTTATTGAAATAATAAAAAATGAAAATAAAGGGATCATTCCATAGAATTTTGAATGAACGATAATAATTAGTATAAATGATGATATAGATGTTTTCCTTACGAAGGATAAGAAACGAAGGAGCAACCAGTGCGATTTTTTTTGGCTTGTGGCCAATTGTTGTGTGCTTATCAAAATATATAGAGTATCAATAAATTATATTATATTAGTATTTCTTTTTCTTTCATTGATAATACAAAATCCTCCCCTACTTTTATTTCGACGTTATTTTAAGATCTCAATCCTTATATAGTAAATCTCATTTTATTCTCCTAGAATAGCTAGAGAAAAAAACACTAAAAACTTATTGTTTTGTATTTTTCTAATTCAATAAACCTCTCATGATATCATTGATTTCACCAAATTATTTCTTTTACAAAGGAAAAATAAGAAAACTCAGTGTATCAACTTTTTTTTGGAGCACTCTAACTATTAAAGTAGTTGCTTTTAAAGTAATTTGCTCCAGAAAACAATGTCTTTCAGCCTGAGAATATACTTCTCAGAAGGATAATATAATTCTCATAAAGTTAGTGGAAAGAAAAAAAAAAACATCGAAAACTGAGAGGAATTAATTTGTTCAGCCCCAGTACAAGACTAGCTGTAATCCAGTAGTCAAACTCTTAATATCTGCAGACAGTATTCTTGGATTGAGGAAATGTAATATGACCAGTTGTTGCCTCGAGGGGACCAACGAATTTTCTACGTACCATAAACAATAAATCAAGAGTACGAAGTAATATAGAAGTCGAATAATTGTCACTAATAAACAGAGATATTGCTAGTGAATTGAATTTTGTATTGTCATTTCTGGATTTTGCCTGGAGGCATCTCCCTTGATAGAAATCACAAAATTCATTCGTTTTTATTGGAATGAACGTTTTCGAAATTCCTCAAATATTATGATTATTCAACAACAACTGTAATAATGATTTGATCTCGACAATTAGAAATTCAAACGTTGCTTGTATTGGAAAAAAGTGATAGACACAACAAAAAAACACAAATTTTCTCTAAAATAAAGAGAAAGAATGAATTTACTTTTGGATGAGAGATCAATGTGGAAGACCCCATTTTGTATTTTAGTGTATTCATTATCTTTATAAGTTTAACTATTGTTATTTGCAGGAAAAATTCATTGGACACAAATACTTTTATTTATTTATTAAAAGGTTGAGGTTTATTTATTATTTAAATTACATTAATGTGTTCGTTATGAGATCGGGAATCCGTCTGTCTCTGACAGTCCTATTTTTTTTATTGCAACAAACAAAGCAACAAGCATACGCTACAATATAATTCCTTTTCCCATTTAAAATAAATGTTTTATGTTTGTAAATGCTTTCTATTCCACATTTCTGGCACCAAATATAACGCAGAAAGGAGAGAAATTGGGATTAATTCGATTTATTTATTTATACACGTCTTTTCTCTCGTACTTTAACTATCAATCTGATTCTCTGCACATCTATCCACAGTGAGTTAACAGTTATCGTTCATTCCGAAGGGACGAGGAAAATTCGAACTCAATCATTCCGCAACAATATATCTATTGTTTATTGAATTTTATGTGACAATTTCTTGCACTCAACCAAACACCTACTTCTTTCTTGTCTCATTGTCGAATAAATAGGAAACGTACAGAAAATAATTGACTCACCAAAAAATCGGTATACCTAGGATTTACAACCCCAGTAAGAACATCGTGTCAATTTCCACAAAATACTTATTTTATGAAGGGAAGAAGCAGAATAGTGGCATCAAACTGGGTCAAAACTTGAGGGATTGAGACAAACGTAAAAGTAGAGAATAAAAATAAAGGAAAAAATGGGTGAAAAAAAAAAATACAAAATAGCCTTGACAATGACAAAGAGTCACTGGCAAAATGAAATGGCGCATTAGAGCGGGTGTACTAATGTACATATAGCTGAATCGTGCGACCGGTGCTTTTTATAGGGCTCCCAGTGTTTTTGGAACAGTCCCGGTACCTGAGTGCTTCGCTCTGTCATGTTCAAACCTTTTCCCTCTCTTCCGTTGTTTTTTTATTTTTTTTTTCATTTTTTCGTGGCACCGACTACCGGTCTATCGTCGCCGTGCTACCTTGTTTGAGTAAATGACGAATGATACGAGCGGGATAATACCGGAACACACTGACACGATAGCATCATGGGTAGTTTCACAAATACCTTTTGGAGCGATGAAAAAAAAAGTGGCAAAGGATACCCCAATACTTTTTAGGATCAATCGTTATACGTGGGGACGGAAGCTAAATAAAACGATGGGTTCATGGGGAAAATGAGGGTTGTATAGTGAAGAATGGCTTCTTTATTTCATTTTTTCTTTTCGGTCTGAAAAGTAGGTTGATTGATGTCGATTGGATCATTCCCGTTTATTGATGAGAATTCATTTGTTTAAAATCAGTGAGTCGAATGATATTTTCACAGACAACAAAAATTTAACACTCATTAATGAAAAATTGTGATTTTCCTTTGTGACAGCAAACAGAATATTTGCCGAAACGAATTAACAAGTAGAAAGCATTTTCCTGTAGTTTTCACCGAATAATAAAACAGCAGAGAGAGAGAGAGAGAGAGACCACCCATATACACTTCGTGGCTTCTACTAAATCACTCACTTCCAGTGTAATTAAGGAAATAAACAACTGCTTAATAACACAGTAATTCTCTCAAATTTCCCTCTTCTTCATGACTAACAAAAAAGAAAAGAGAAAAAAAAATAATTTTCAACAGTTTACGAGAACTTGTAAATGAGTGGTGGAAAATGTGGGTTATACAGGCCAAATTGGAGTGTCGAGTGTAATTTTCTAGGCCCATTCTGACTGATGACTAAAGTCGTTTTCCGCGCCACTATAATAGGTGTGCACACATTTTGAAATGACAGGAGAGAAATGAGAAATTACGCTTTAGTATGCACATATTGGAGTACTGGAAAATTTTGGAGGATGGAATTTGTGATAATATATATGTTGATTCAGGAGTATGATAAAATGAGAAATAACTTTGTGAATGCAGTTGAAGCCATGAGAACAGTGTAAACGTGGAGAGAGTAGAAGTAATAAGAGAAAAAAAATCAAAAAAACGTACAGGCATGTTCATGCGAGACGGTGATTTCATCTTCGTTAACGGAGTTCTTAATTAAAACGACATTCAACATCTGATGGGTGTCACGTCACCTGCATTATACTCCTCTTACCCCTTTCTCTCTCTCATTTTTTCGTGCCCTCTTTCTCTCGTTAATTTTCGTGGTTGCCCTTGTCGATGGATTAGTCACGAACCCAATCACGTCTGCGCACTCCATGCTATTTTCACTGCAGTTATATGTCATAACCACTTCCGTTTGTCTTAGATCTCAAAGGCAGTTTGCTTCTAACCAAGTATCGAAAATCTTATCTCAGTTCTTTCTTGTTTCCCAATCTCCATTTCTTCATCTTTTTTTTTTCGTCTTTCCCCAGAGCTTCCACCCTCTTGTTTCTTTAAATAACAGTGGGGGAATGAAATGAGGACACTTTATCGCTTTAATGTCATCGTGATTATCTCGACTACAATTTGTATCAAATAAACGAGGCTATGAGTTACAATTCAGATTGAAGCCTTATTTTAGCTGATTTATTTTTGAGAAGTCAAGATAATGGAGAATTTTCGAGAAATCTTTTGTTTTTTTGGTTAAAAAATATTTTGATCTTTCGAGAATATGGGCGAGGGAGTATATCAGTTGAAACTGACTCTTTCGGATCTAATTTCGAATTTTTTTTCTAAACATTTTCTCTTATTTATGAGACATTTCGAAAATTTAACCACTTTTTTCTTGAAACATGATTTTTTATATTGGCACAATGCATAACTCCAACAATTTTCATCATTCTCATTTGAATTTCCAACAATATCCTGAAAACAACATTTCGAAGAGAGGTAGATAGGGAATTTTTAAAAAATTCATTTGCACATTTTTTATTAACAAAAAATGACCAGTTTTTTGTCGAAAATTGAACTTTTTCATTTAAATGCTCGTCAATCACAGAAAACAAATATTTTTGAGATACTCTGTGAACTTTTCCAGCCATCAGTATGTAGATTAAGGTAGTATCCAGAGTATGGTTGATTAAACAAAAGTGAATGAGAATTCGTAGGTTAGTTTCCAATCAATTGTCAATAATTTGAGAAAAGGTGCTTCAATTTACCCGAAAAAAAGTGATTGAACTATTCGAAAGTCATATCAGCTTGTGAATATGATTTTTTTCTCTCGAATTTCATTTACATTAATCTCTTATCACATGCATGAGATAGAGAGAGAGGCAAATAGTTACGACTACCTTCTAATTAAAATTTCTCAATAACTGTACGGAGAATTGAGTATTTTTTTCTTCTACACAAAAAAAAATGTTTTTTTAATTTAAGAATGTGCAGTCAATTAAATTAAGAAAGAAAAATTCACTTGATTCAAGTGAGAAAAGTCACTTAAATCAAGTCACTAAATCAAGTCACTTGATTCAAGTGAGAAAAGTCACATGATTTAAGTGAGTTTTACTTTCTTAAATTAAGAAAGAAAAAATCACTTGATTTAAGTGAGAAAACTCACTTGATTTAAGTGAGTTTCCTCACTTAAATCAAGTGATTTTTTCTTTCTTAATTTAAGAAAGTGAAACTCACTTAAATCAAGTGAGTTTTCTTACTTGAATCAAGTGACTTTTCTTTCTTAATTTAAGTAACCTGCACATTCTTAAACTAAGAAAACATTTTTCTCTGTGTATTATTTAATTAGAATCCTATTCTCTTCGCCAACAGTTTTTGAATCATATGTCAACGCTGTGGTTTTTTAATAATTTCGTTATTGCCATCCGATTTAGAGCGTTTCATCCTTACCATCGATATTGTCAGTAACTTTAATAATTCATATCTCATGAACTACACTATAAAAAAATATCATCTCAAGTACAGCATCAACAAAATGAAGGGTTAACTGTACTCGAGTTCACTGGGATACTACCTTAACTTGAATTGATGAATATGTTCATATGGATATCGAAAGTGGAGGGATTTTTCTGCGGTGAAAACAGGGGTGAAGAAATACTGACTCTAACCACTTGAGAGTAAGTGCACTTTCCGAAGAAAACGCAGAGCTGGATATGGATTCTACCAGTACATTGGTTACATATCTGTATATCACGGATTTACTCACAGTAAGTTGTTTGATGCTGTATGGCTCTTTACCGAGAATTTTAAACTCTCTCTGGTAGAGAAGTGGAAACTTAGTTTCAAGTATTTATTGAATGGGCGACTGCACTTTTTAACGAGGAGCCTGAATTGTTAACTAGCCATTGAATTCAAGAAGAGAGAGGCAATAGTTAGAATGGAATAACCAACAGTTCTATCAGATTTCTTTTATTCACCAATTTATTTCAATTTTTCTCCATTTGTTACACTTGTGAACAAGAGAAAAAAGAGCTATCAGCCTTGTAATTTCATCTGGCGAGTTCGTGTCGCATCCACGTCTTCACGTCTTTGGCCACAAGAGAAATAGCTTTCAGTTGTGTCCTACATTCTTTTAACGGGGCAGACAACAAGGGGTTATGTGTATGAAAAAATAAACAGAAAAAAATATTGAGGAGAAAGGAGTTTAACAAAGCCTCGAGCCCAAAACACTGAGGCCGAGGGGAATACAGAGAAAGAGGAATAATGTGGTGGAATAAAGATGCATGGAGCGAGTGAGATGGAGAAACAGGAATTAAATAATTTAAAATGTAAGGGAAAAAGAGGTAGAATGGGGATTTTTATGAAACAGTTTCAAATGGATTTTTTTTAAAGAAATGCTGAAGACATTTACAGGGAAAAACCTGTGCTAGAATTGATTTTTTCGATTTTTTTTATAAATGTCGCTTTTCAAAGCATGAATTCAAGGTAAAAACATTCGATTTTTAATTTTTTTCTCGCTACTTCAAGGATATCTCCGGTTTTATCGATCGAAGTCACTTAAAATTAGTCTTGAATGAAAGATGAGATCATTTGCCATCCATTCATAGGGTTTAGAAAAACAAAATTATCGATATTTGAGGTAGTTATGAGCCATTTTCTGAAAAATCTTATTTTTTATTCTACATGTTAGAAATCCGACCTGGATTTCTCAAGGACGAAGTTATGATTTGAAAGATCTCGCTTCGAACGACATCTGGCCACGTCATGTGGCATCTTCAGGACCTACACGAGTGCCCCTGAGCGGTCTCATAGACTACACTGAGAAAAAAATACTACTGCTCTCAAATAAATTTATGATGTGCAAGTGAATATTTTAAATTTATTTGGTCGCCACGACCAATAGAACCAGAGGAATCCTCGGAAAAGGCAGATTCATCGAATTTGTAAATGGTAAGAGTCTTAATTTTCCCTTAAACATGTCAAATATTCAAAAAATAGTCAAAAATGAATTCTTACATATGTTTTCTAATGAAAATTCCTTCAGTCTTTCAATGGAGTCCAAAAAAAAGACCTGTCTCAAATATTTCTACTGATATCTCTCAATTCTCAGAATATAGGGAAAGGTAGGGTAAAATGGACACTCCAATTGAATTCGATATTCCCGAAAACCAGAAATTTTTCAAAAACGGAAGGCTTCAACCGTCAAATTTGGTATGAAAAATGACATTTTTCACATAATTTCTGGCATATAATTTTCATGGAAAATTTCCTTATCTTTCCAATAGAATCATCAGAAAAAAACGATCTGCAATATTTCCATCCACTTTGAGTAAATTTCATAGTAAAAAATACCAAAACCAACCCGTGTCTTTTTTACCCCTTGTGTTTGTTTAGTTTAAAGTAATTTTCTCTCTCATCGAAGATCGATTTAAAATCATAGGCTCTATCACGATCACCCATGACTCTATTCTTCCTGAGCTGACAAAGGCATCTGCCCTTCTTTTGAAATATCTCTTATTTTTTTTACCCCTTATTTCCTTTCTCTCTCTCAACCGCCAATCTCGAGGGGCTTTCAATCCCCTAACCGTATTATCGAGGCCAGAACTACTATATCGATTCTATTACTTGGAAGCAATTTTCAAGTACTAAGTAAATAATTTCTCCAATACGTTCTTTATATATTCCAGTCTACAAAGAATTGCCTCTACTTTTAGAAAGTCTGGCTGTTTGTTTTTTTTTTTTTTTTTTTTTTTTTTAGCTACAGAGAAGTTTGCAGCAGATAGAAAAGGGGTAATTGTCTCTATGTGTGTGTATGTGTATGTGTATTTGTGTATATATTATATGCAGCGCCGCAGTGTCTCGAGGTCGTTAGTACGCGATCGAAGGCATTACCGCACATTGGATGGCCATAGAATATGATGTTGTACATGCAGTGAATTCAACCACTGCGTGGTGAAAAGGGGAGGGGGTGAAGAGAAAGAGAGAGTTTGCATGCATTTGCTGGAAAAAGCGGTAGCATTTGAGATTGGATCTATGGCACGAGCAAGGTCCCATTATGCTGAAGGTACTCACGTGGCCTAGACGAGACCGAGACCCCTCGTGTGTTCTATGTTGTCCAACTGACCGTCTGTCTCCATTCGCTTTTCAACGGCTCTCTTTTTTTTTCACTTCTTTCTTTTTTTTTATGTTTTTTTTACGTTTCCTTCTTTCTTTTCACTTTCTACTCGAGATCAACTGGTGTCTGACCGTGATGCGGAATTTCTACTCGCATTAACTTCCGTATGAGAAAGAACATCTTGAGAGGATGTTTTTTTTTTTCTTTAACAACCGAGTTTCAATACTAAAATGACTCTGTCATGGTCGATCGATAGACGAAGAGTTCAACGTGTTCGATGACACTTCTTTTTTTTTCGTGGACTTTAGTTTGCTTTTTCATCGGAAAAAATTTGCATGGCTTTTTTTAGTCACCAGGGGGATTTGTTTTCCGTTTGGAGGTTTTTTTTTTTTTTTTAGGCAATAGGAGAGAGAATAACAGACATTGAAAGGGCTGCATCGATGGAATGATTAAAAAAACGATAGGAACAAAGAGAAATTGCGGTGGTGCAATTTGGTTTCCCAGCAATTAATCTCGGATTTCGGTGGAGTGAACGGAATTAATGGAAACACGGAATTCCTTATTCACGTAAATTTCTCATCACACTTTTTTTTCGATTTTTTTTTAAATGTTTATCTTGGAGACGAATTGATGAATTTATTTTGTACTTTTTGGTGGGTAGAGGATGATTGTGCAATCAGTTTTGGGTGATTTCAAAAGTGAAACGGGGAATGAATACATCGATTGTTCCAATTGTCAATTCGAATAGAAAGTTTACCCCTTTCCATGGAATTTAGAGAGAATGAGAATGAGTAAAACGATAACACTGGCCAATTTACTTCTCGCTTTACTGCACAACTGATCAACCAATACTAGAATTTTATTATTGCGATAAAATGTTGAAAATAAAATGGATAAATGAAGAATAATTGATTTTTCATGAAATTGATGATAAAAGAATATATATTTCAATTTTTTTTCACATTATTTTCATCGATATTGACGTGTAATTCCGTATATTTTTTTTCGATGAGAAAAAACATCGAACAATTCGTTCGTTGATGACGAACGAAAGTAGAGAATCAGCGAGAAATAGTTTTCCACAGTGTGAGACTCCATTTTTCAAATTGAAAAGCTTAAATTCTCCTCCGAAAATTCCAACGACAGCTGGTGAAATACCGAGATAAAAAAATTTTCCCCATTAAATATGAAGCAATTCAATTAATTTAAAAAAAAAAAGAGAAAAAATATTGAAAGAAATGAATTAATTTATCTGAACGTATTTATTTTCCCTCATATTTTTCATTCCACAATGAAAAATTGAGAGATTTCCCTAATGCAACGTAATTAAAACGCATAACCCAGTCTCTTATAACGAGTTATTCTCATCGTAACTAACGAGAAAAATATAAAATTACACAATTTTCAACGTTGTACTTTCATAACTCACACACAGTATCTCAAATTACCTCAAGTGCACTTCCCGATTGAAATGATTAATTTACCTCCCTCTTTCCTTTTTTTTCTCTCTCTCTATTTACCATTAATTTTTCATTTTTATTCTTCAATAATCCTGGGAATCCGTTTCACAGTTTTTCAGTGGCCGGGGCAAAAAAAAAGGAGTTTTTTTTTACATGCCAACTTTATTTTTATTGTCAGTTGTATGTGCAAGGTGAAATGAAATAAAGCGTGGAAAAAAATAGTAGTAGAAATATGACATAATCGCAAGAGAAAACATTCATTCATTCAACGCCAGAAATCTCCGAATGAATGCGAGAAAAAGAGAGATTAAAGAGGATTGAGGTAACGAATTGTTTGAAAATCACGATCTAATGATCACTGAATAGTCTCCGTAATTCAATTGTCGAGACAACACAACATGAGAATATCCCACCCCCCTCCCCCACCCCCCTATAACTTGTCAATAACAATACAAGTGAACGTGTATCAGTGATTCGTTCGGGGGCGGGCAACGACATTTACTTGGAGTCAGGAAAAGGGGAGAGATTGAGCATTCACTTTGGCAGTAAAACACTCAATCAACGACAGGTCAGAAACGTAGTAGCCTAATTTGCTCTCCAAATAGACGAATAACAGTTACGCACAAACGAATTCTCCCTCGAGTAAGTAAATAGCAATTAGTCAATGTCCAATACGAAATTGGACATTTTATTCACCTCACGTTTTCATTCATTTTTAACGGAATGTTAAATATTATTATGTCATGTGTCACACTTGTAGATTCTTGTCGAAAAAATAAAAAAAACGTGACAGCATTTAGTTTTTGAATAATTTAACTGACAAGACCGGATTGTGTAATTCAGGAGAAAAAAGGTAGAACAGGGTAGTTTTTTTTTTTTAGGATATTTTGGGAATTGAGTAGTTCAGAAGGCATATTTACATAATAATTCGAATCTTACAGGAAAATAAAAGAGATAGCGCTATTTTTGTGGACTTTTTTTGAAGCTCTGATTTTTCTTTACAAAACAGGATTCGGGAGGAATTACGAGAAAAAATAAAGATAATACGACGTTTTATGGGTCAATGCTACATTTTACGCTTTCAGGTTAGGCAGAAGATTCAAATTTTAAGATTTCAGAAATTATTGACTGTCTGATAACTTTGTAATACCTCAACGACAAATGATTAATATACACTGAGGAAAAAAAATATTTTCTAGGAATAAAAATAATTTTGAGACAAAACTTTTTTTTTGTTAGGTTTGAATTTAATTGGGAGAAATGAATACCTATTTCTGTTTTTTGTCATTGAATTTTACAAACTGATGATGATAAATAAACAATTATTTGCTCAAATCAACCTCCTGCATTGATTCAATCTTGATTATATTTGCCATCAATATTTTCACATGAAATTTGTATCAAGTAATAATGTATTTGCACGAAATATGGAATTTTAGTCCAAACATCGTCCAGTTTGGCTCAAACTGGAATGTATTTTTCGCCAACTACTCACTAAAAAGTTTACCTCATTGATTGTTGTAAAAGTATTCAAACTCATCCTAAATAGGTACAAGGATTCGTCCAAAACTTAAATTGTTGAAGCGAAGAAACTCCACTGGCAAATAAATTCTTGATTGACCTAAACTATATAATATTCCTAGTAAATATTTTTTTCCCTCAGTGTAATTCTCCATTTCCACTTTGAATGGGCTTTCAATACCAAAAAATACACTGCAAAAGAAATTTCATTAAAAATTACTGTGACGCCCAATAAATGTGAAACCAAGAAGGGTATTGCAAGAAAATTACAATACCCACGGTGTAAAAATTATTGTTGGCACAGTAAAAATTGATGGGATTCTCATTCATTTTACTGAAAGGTTTAGTAATTTTTACTCCGTATGTACTGTAATTTTTTTGCAATACCCTTTTTCGTCCGATATTAATAGGGGCGGCACAGTAATTTTTAATGAATTTTTTTTTGCAGTGTAGGTTCTCAATCATGAATATCAATTTTCAATTTAGTGTGTTTTTCGTTCGTTTCTCAAAAAACACTCAACAACTAGTGCAATATAGGATCAAATTACTTTGAAAATACCTCCGAAACCGTTGAATTCATGGATAAACCTTTTATGTAGGTCAAATGACACAATAAATGTTTACATTTCACCTGGCAGGAACAATGTATCCTCGGGGATGGCCTTCATGCTATCTTCAATAAATCATTAGCACTTATGACAAACAGAATAATCGATTTATCATCGGGATATACTCCACGATGCAATGGAGCATTAAATGTGTGTAGATGATTTCCCCGAGTGTATTAACATAACATCAGCATAGGATACTGCGAGTGGCTGCATGATGACACCGTATTAATTATACAATTGCGAGTGATGGCAAATAAAGCAGCGAGTAATATTGAATTCAATATGTAATTTATTGTATTTTCATGTTAAAATTGGAGCAGAGATTTACATTGATGTTACGGTTTATTGAACAAGACAGTGAATTAACGGAAGGGATTGCCCTCCCACGCTCTAGGATCTTGGAAATTTATCAAGGGTTTACGTGGTTATACGAGACAAGGTTACCGGATATCGCGTGGTTAAGTAATAGACGCTCATTTCATCTCACTCAAGATCTATTTAAATTACTTGTAAATGTAAAGTCAACGAGAGATAATGAGGCTACTTTATTTTTAAAATATCAATTTATCCAGAATTTTTATTCTTTCATTGAGAGAACATCAAAAGAAGTTTTGAGTAGCATTTTTCGATTTTTTTTTGATAGCAAATATGTGCCACTATTAATTTTCCGGAATTTTTTTTTAATTCTTCTTGAAAAAAAGGGGAAATTACTGAAATTATCTCTAACACATATTTTTGATGGGAAATTTTCTGAACTTTTCAATGGAATCTGCAGAGATATTCTCTTATAATTCCATCAGCAAGTATTTAATTAATGATTTTTGAAAATCGGGGCAATTTGATATTGTCCGCATTTATCTCTTTTCTTGAATATTTTATGTAACTAGAGAATTCAACAAAAAAAAATTCCATAATTATTTTCATTTCTCATCTCCATTTTGCCTGATATTCGCCTAAATTTTATTTTAAGTCTTGCTAATGCCGGAAATTTGTAATCCATAATTTTACCAGAAAATTTCTCATTATCATCTAAACTTCAATTTCCCATTCATCAATTTTTAATTACGAATTTATCATGTCCTCTAGTTACGTGAAATATTCAAGAGACTGAGGTAAAAGCGGACAATATCAAATTGCCCCGATTTCCAAAAATCATGGATCAAATTTTCGCTGATGGAATTTTCTGCTTCTCATTTGCTGTAAATAGAAGAAAAAAAAAACCTGAAATTTAATGGCATAAATTTTTTCACTCAGCGAAATGAATATTCTACAAATTTTACTGGAAAATTGAATTGAATTCGCCAATTTTCATCGATTCAACAAATTCAATATGAATTTCTCTATGCCAATAAAATTTTCTCCATTCAATGAAATAATCTACGAAATATGTAATTCTCTTTCAATCAATGTATCATTAATATCTGTACCAATATTTTACTATTAAATTTTCAGAATAATCAGAATACACATTGTGATTAATAATGTGTATCTTTAATTAATACTACAATAGATTGAAGCAAATATGTGAGAAGAGAAGATAAATGGAGAATGAATAATATTTTGAGTATTATGAAATTCAGATTGATATTGTCCTTTAATTCTCTTCAACATTCTATTTATTCTCAATTTTTCACCTTTTTTTCACTCATTTTTATCCCATTGACATTTGACCAGTTGATCTCACGATAATTGCCAGTGAAATTGAAATTGCGCCTATCATGTGAATGCCCGTTAAAGTGAATCCTTTGAAATTTCGTTTATCAACAGATAAACCCATTTTCGTCAAGCAAAAATCGAATTTTCAATTAATTTACAATTAAATTGAACTTTTCAACAATTACATTGATAATCAAAAATTTACATATAAAATTCCTCTCTCGAGTAATCAGATAATGAATCAAGTTATATTATTGTTCTCTCGTTGTACACGAATCTTCCTCATTTTCCCATCATTGGGTGTATGATTGTACGTCGAACTCACGGAAAACACGAAATTTGATTGAAAATTCCAAACTTATTATTTACCATTAATAATTATTGAAACTATGAATTTTGTGAAAATAATTCGATTACATTTCATTCTAAAAATAGCTTATGCAGACTCCAAATAAAAATCCACTTCATTACACCGAAAAAATTCCCGAGGAATCTCTGAATTTATGCGATGAAATTCATAAAAATATCCGAAAAAACAACAGGGAATAACAAAAACGTAAATTTTTATCTTTCTCAATGAAATACTATGATATTCATTAATTTCCATTGAATATTTAGAATTTTTTTAATTCCCATTACACGAGTAATTCAGCAGTTTTTTGTTTCCAGAAATAAAACAACGATTTAAAATATTTAGGTCATCACGAACTGCAATACTCATTATTTTCCTCAAAAATTCTTTCCATAATAGAGAAAACAAAAATCCAGCAGTATCCATCAGTCATTAAAAATATTACGGGGCTTTACATAATTCGAGAAAAGAAGATTTCTCGTGTTTTCGAAAAATTGTTGAATAAAATTCACCCATGAGAGAATAAAATATTACTCACCATTGAGTGCATGAAGTTCAGTTGGTGTTTTTAAATTTGCTGTATGAAGTGCAACTTCAGCTGGATCAGCAACTGCCTGAATAACTGGCTGATGACGATGGAGACGAGTTGATGTACGATGCTGATGTACACTGTTGAGCACAATATTACTCGATGTTCTACTTAATGCAATACGTTGTCTAACAGCTTCTTTGTATATTTTGAAGTACATTACTATCATAACTATTCCTGGTATCCAGAATGATACGCACGAGCTTATAACTGAATACACACGGTTGACAACGAACTCACAGACCTGTAACACAATCAGAGAGGAAATTCTGCCATTATTTCATTTGTTAAAAAAGAAAAATCAAGCAAAGAGGTGAGACAGTATTTTTTTCTGTAATTTTGTATTTTTTAATTATCTTGGAAACTAATGGAGATTTCTCTTTTGTAGGTTTTAAAGATCGCCATGAAGAAAGATTTAGAGCGAAAAGATTTAGGATGTCTCCATTAGTTCCTGAAATATTCCACTGAAAATGATCATCACAAAAATATTTATGTTAAATTCAATGAATTATCAAAAAAATCTCGCGATTAGGGATGATTCCCCTATTAAGGAAATGAGCTAATTTTTTAGATACAAAATAGGCGAAGACAGGTTGCCCGACTTTAGACCTACTAGCTCCAAACTCCTATTTAAAGAAAATGCCCTATTAGGGTGAATGCACCTATTGAGCATAATACCTCAATAAGTAAATTGACTAATTTTTCAAATACAAAGCTGGCGAAGAAAGTTTTGCCAGAGTTTGACCCTATCAGGATGAATCCCATATAAGATAAATTGACTGATTTTTTGAATACAAGGCTGGCAAAATTAAGGGGTAATTGCTTTATTGAGGTGAATTTCCCTATTAGGAATAATTGCCTCATTCGAAAAAATTAACAGACTTTTTTTTTCTCTTTTAAAATGATTTTTATCATTTTTAATTTATTATTACCTGTGGATTCCTAGCAATGTCAGCAAGATGCTGGTCCGTTGTATACCATCCCATAAATATTGGCATGAAACTGATAAGCGCTGGTAATATCCAGGCAGCACCCAATAAACAGCCAACAGTACTTTGTTTCATAATAACTGTATATTCAAGTGGACTGACAATAGCATAATATCTATCAACACTTATACAGCACAAATGTAGTATCGATGCAGTTGAAAAATAAACATCCAATGAATTCCATACGTCACACATAAATCTACCAAACAGCCATTTACCAGATAATTCAAGTGATGCATTGAATGTCATTGCACACATTGCAACAAGTAAATCAGCAGCTGCTAAACTAACAACGTAACAATTTGTCATAACTCTCAGTCTCTTGTGTTTTCTTACACTTGCTATTACCAATGCATTACCAAGTACAGCTGTTGTTATTATACTACCCATTATAATTCCTTTAATAACAACTGTAAATATATTAACACTGTCTGGTAAATTTTCAACTGTTGGATTACCAGCTGGTACTGTTGTACTAACATTATTACCACTGCTTGATGTTGGTGAACTAGTTGATGTTGTTGATGAACCAACAACTTGTACACCATCCTGTTCAACTCTAACTGGTAGACTAGTTGTTACAACTGCCATTACGTTCAGCATTTTGTTGCAAATACTTGTGATATTATTAATTATCTCTTTTGATCACGCAATACGGCATTTACGTAATATTGATAAACCACCGCCATTCTCCTTGTGTCTTAATTTTCTAGACATTTTTTGTAGGCTTCAATTCTTGAGTATTTTTTTTATGTTCAATTCGCCTTGATCATTCTCGATTAATCTGGTATTCCGAATAATTTCTGCAATAAAATTGCAACAAAAAAAAAACGGATTTTTATCTCAATATTTGCAGATTATAATTGAATTGATTGGAATTAAATTATAGATTAAATTTTTTCAATCAATGTTTACGTGATTTTCAAAGTAACTCATGTTTGCTTCATAAATATAGCAGAGGTAATGTATATGGTGCACATCTTCCATCACTCTATCTTGATTGCGCAATCACTTCAGAGTTAGAGAAGATGAGAAAAAAAAAGTTTATCTTGGAAAATTCATGAAAAAATAATGATTGAGTCAATTGGTTTGAATTCTCATGGGTAAATAAAACTCTTCATTTTTATTTAATAAATGAAAATTTCATGTTGAACTTTTTGAATTAATTATTTAATCAAATATTTTACTTTAAAATCTCTCATTGCAGAAGTGGAATTGATCGTACATTAATTAATTAACATGAGAGGAAAATGGTAATTCGTTGAAAATAGAAGGTTTTGTCCTCGAATTTGTACACGAGAATTCATGAATATAGGAGAGTTCAATTAGCTGACAATTAAGGACAAAACTGAATGTCCGGTTTGGGGATTTGCCCTGAATTTTAATGTTGCGAACTGTCACGAGAATTTTTTTAAAGCAATTTTTCAAAATAGGATCAATAAAAATTGAGGATTTTAATTGTTGAACTTTTTTTGGCGAATGAATTGATAAAATCTTTCAATCAGCTCTTTTTTTTTTTATGCAACATTGATGATAAATTAGTGGGACATTGATTAATTTGTGTATTAGCCATTGCTGTCGATATAATTCAATTTCTGAATTGTAGCCAATACATTGTCCAATTAGTGAACAACCTTTCTCTCATTATATTTTACCAGTATTCAATATTGAAAACCAAATTGACACATAGCCAGTCTAAATTTTCACCAACTGTATTTTCATGACCAAAATTGTGGAAAATTAGTGCGGACAACTGTGAAAGTTCATTAATGAGTTTTCCAATGTCAAAGAGATGATTGAATGATGGATTCGTTGATTGTACCCAATTATTTTGGGCTTAAGGATACTGCAAGAGATATAACAAGCTTTGCAGTAATCTCCTGCGCTTTTAAATGTCAATCAACATGTTTATAAGAATCGAGAAGGTCCAGTCACTGCATACATGTTATGTGAAGCAACATACTTAAAATTCTGAGAATTAAATAAAAATATTAATACAAAAAAAAATGAATTAGAGGTTTCAGCTATATTGTAATGCAGATTAAGGTAGTATCCCAGAATACGGTTGATAAAACAGGGAAAATGAGGATTTGTAGGTGAGTTTCCAATTAATTGCTCATAATTCGGGAGAACGTGCTTTAATTCACCCGAAAAAGTGGTTAAATCAGTCGAAAATCATATCTTCAGCTTGTGAATATAATTTTTTTTTATCGTATTTTTTTTGCATAGATCTCTTATCATATGCATGAGATAGAAGGAGAGGCGAATAGTTACGACTATCTTCTAATTGAAATTTCTCAATAACTATACGGTGAATTGAATATTTTTTTCTTCTATTATTCAGTTAAAATGCTGTTCTCCTCGCCTATAGTTTTTAAATAATGGGTCAATCCTCTGATTTTTTTAGTAACTTCGTTATTTCTGTCCGATTTAGGGCATTTCATTCCCAACACCTGTGTTCAGTAGCTCTGATAATTCATATCCCATAAACTGCACGGATAAAAATCATGATGAAAGTCAAAAAAATTTAGAAAAATATCATCTTTGATATCTCATCAAAGAAATAAGGAGTTAACTGTACTCGAGTTCGCTGGGATCCTACTTCAATTCAGTAAACTCCACGGCAATTTACATATTTGATTACAAAAAAAAAGAAATTTGCATATTTCAAAAAGCTAATTTTCGATTTTTTCCAGCCTCATCTGATCGAAAAAGGATAATATACTTCAAAAAAAAGTGCCAAGATCCTAATTTCCCATAAAACTCTGTATAAAATCTTGCATTTTTGAAAAGTCAATTCTAAAAATTCATACGACAAGATTAATTGAAATTCCTTGATAGTATAGGTAACGATTCAAGCTACAAAAAACCATAAATTTTCATTATTATCTAATATTTTTTTATTTAACTTGGGCAGTGGTTGAATCTCTTCAAATTCATGTCATCTATCATATCGAGTCCTTTACTCAGTTAAAATTGGTTGAATCCACCCAGTCAATAACAAATGAAACATTCATGTAGCCACTGTGAATAATTATCATCACAAACTAAATGAGATGCAATCGGCTTCTTAAGTTGACCCATTTTTTTTCTCCTCCACAAATAATATAACCGCATTGAGACAAATTGGATGCAATAATAGAATGGAAAAATCCTCTGAACCGCAAAATAGAAATGAAACAAAGGAAATTAAATGAGTAAAAAATCTTCGAATCACAAGCAAAAATCTATAGATTAATGAATTTGATTAGAGTTCATTTTTCTCCTCCAATGAGAATGCAGAAGAGCAAATTTAATTGAGCTAATTATCATTCTCCACGAGCGCAGTCACACGGGGGAATGAAATTAAAGTCCTTCTAATTATCCCCAACTGCAATTATTTTTTTATCCTTCACATTTGAAGCAGTATTCACGGATTTTTCTAGGTAAAACCGTAATTAGTACTGGCAAGAAAAAAAAAAATTCATGAGAATTGGCAACGAGGGTAATGGAAATTCAGGCAAAACACTTGAGAATTTACTGGAGACGTTATATCAATAGAAAATGACAAGAGAAAAGATTTCAGAGACGGTAAATATTGAATTACCCACAATCCCTTTACACTGAGAGAAAAAAATGATTTTATTGAAAAAATTTGTCTTTGAATTGAAGAAAAAATAATAATTTTTGATCAATTTATTGATTGACGTAAAAAATTTTCTTTGAAAAGAGTATATTTATTGTTGAAACAAGCAATAAAATGATCAATCTGAAAAATCTTCAATTCGTTCTAAATAACTAATAAAAATGAATTAATTCCAATCTACTAATTTCTAAAAATTGATAATTATTGACTCTTCCCAGTTTCAAGAAATTCAATTATTCGGAGAAAGCATTTTTTCCTCAGTGTAATGATATTTATATTCAATTTAAAGTTCACGTGATATTGAAAATTTCCAATCTTTTTATTTCTCAATAAAATATATTTTTTCTGTCAGTGTAGTTTCTTCTTAGTTCATAGTACTGTTCGTTGAATCAACTGAGTGAACACGATAATTAACTCTGAATATATCCTATACAATTGAACTGCAATTTCCCAGGCTTGATTGAGGCAGATGCACACATAGAATTGTCATATGACGCATGAGATAGATATTAAATTAGAGGTGTTGTGTTTCATTATTATTACCATTATCATTGGACTATTGTTTGACGAAACGACATCGTCATACGAGTACAACAGTATCAATGTTATGCATCGATTCCACCCTGATGATTTATTTGGAACTTAAAATTCAGTAGTGATGAGATAATACACATTGAGGGGATTTTTCCCTACCGGCACGACTATCCATTAATATTTAAGGTCACAACGAACTATTTCAAATTGGTAATCACATCCAGGATTAAAATGCTAGGGTTACTATTCGAGATCACTACATTGTACCAAGACATATCCGTTGCTACATTTTAGTCCTGTTAGCAATTTCCGTATCATAATCCACACTTTACGAGGAATTATTCGGTCGAGATAATACAAAATCCATGAATTTATACTTGGAGTACTGATGATTGATTTAAAGAAGAATTATGGAAATTCATTGAAGTAGTAATTTTGAATTTTTAGTTAAAAAAAAAACAATTATAAGAAACTTTGGAAGACTTAAAAAAGTGAAAAATTATGAATTTTCTATTTTTAGTTACCATAACTAAATCTGTATTACAACTATGATAATCGAATTTCGCATAACTTGAACCAGCAGTTTATACTCATGTTTACTATCTGATAGTTATACTTGAAGTTAATAATGTTCATTGTCAGAATCAAAAATCACGTTTTTCACCAAAATAGTTACTAACAATACACTTATAGTCAAAGTCTTTTTCTACTATATCTTCAGTTCCACACTCCGAAGAATTTTCTCAATGCTAAAGAACATAATATTTCTCCCTCATTTTTCGAGAATATCTCGGAACTTAGAAGAAATAGGCTGATGTACCCCAAGTTCTTTTTGAAGCTTTCAAAATACTCTACAAAAAGAGGCTGAGAGTGAAAAAGGCGTATCTTCATGAATTTTCAAGATATACCGTTAAATAATTCGCTCTTACTTCTTCACGACTGAATAATCATTTTTCAATAAACAATGGAAAAAAAAATAATCTTTAAATTTTCTTCATAGTTTTACTTTATTCCATCAACTCAATGTAAATCCTCAATTCAAATACGAAAAGTTTAAATCAGTGTAAATCTTCAATTCAATATTCTCCCTTCTCTTTTTTCCGCTTGAAATGAAGTTTGAACTTTAATGAACAAGGAATGATTAATTATTTACACTTTGTAACACCGTTAAATCGAATATTCCCCAAGGTTTTGTTGAGACAAGAGAATACTGATAAAACTTCTATCGATTCTAAAACCGGGGATAAACTTGATATTTAAGTAGAACTAGTGAACGAACTGTGTGGGAAAAAGAACAATTTTTAAATGAGAATGTGCAAGTTGAATTGTCCTGATGCAATGAGAGAGTGTTTAAAGTGGCTGCAGATAAAATCCGAATGAATTAATTTAATTGTAAAAGCTCCCACTTCACATAACAATGTAATTCATCTGGAGTATCCAAATAATTACCAATAAAAACCCGTGTGAATTCAATTGCAACACATAATTGAAAAAATTTTCATTCATAAATTCAATTTATTTTCATCAATTAATAATAAAAAAATAAAAATAAATAAATAAATTAAATCAATTTTACACGCACATTGACCCGGAGGCTGTATCACTGTACACGTAAAAATTGTAGTTGTATATATATACGTTTATTATTTCAGTGATAAAACCGGGAAAAGTGAATGAACAGCGGTATAAAAAAAAAGGTATCATTCACGAGGGGGTTGGTACGTCAGTACCGTGGATCAGGGCGCACTGCTCGTGCAGAGAGACGCTGCTTGGTGTCTACAGCAACCAATGAGTGGCGCTACAAGCGCCGAAAAAAAAGCAACCCCCCATTTTTCAGATAACCGGTGGAGCTACAGGGGATACCGGGGCAAAATGGGATACGGGAGCATGTGTTTCAAAGTACTCCATTTTGCCCCTCATTCCTCCCTCCCCTAATTCCTCCCTCATTTCTCTGGAACCCACGAAATTTCAAGGGACTCTAATAATTCACATTTTATCGTGCATTGATAATTCACTGGTATATATATATATTTTTTTCATTCGCTCTCTCTCTCGATTTTTTAAAGACTGACATTTCTATGAAAGAAAATACCAACATTGACACGACCAAAAACGCTCAAGGATCATTGTCCCCTTGAACTTATGAATTATTCATTGCCAGGCAGTTTCAATTAGATTCAGCTTCGTGAAGGAATTATTTGGAAAGAGTTCGATTGAGGCAGGTCACGAGTCCTCTTTGAGAATTTTTTTTTTCCATTTTTTTTTTCGCTTCTCGGTTGAATAATTAAACGCCCCCGCACCCAACGACACACCTACTAGATTCCATTTGAAAGTCATTCAACACTCGGATTTATTGTTCAAGTAATTACACACAATTCTCATCTTTTTTCTTCTTTTCTTTCATTTCCATTCTTTTATTCTACGAAATTTTTTTTTTTTCTTCATTCTTATTTATTGAGGTGAAATATATTTTTGCATCTGTGTCACGTAGAATCTGCAGAGAATACTCGCGACGCGGGATGCGTGACACGCTCTATAAAACTGCCGAAAAAAAAAAAAACTGTATCCGAATGAAATTCTAGAGGTAGAATGAAACGAAACGTACACTAGTTTGTGCATGTGAGTCTAGTTTTCTGCAATAGTACTGCAAAATTTCGGAGAAAGGCGATTTCTACAGTAGTACACTAGAATTTTTTTCTTCTTTTTACTCTACTATCTCTCTTTATATATATATATATATATATATATATATATATATATATATATATATATATATATATATATATATATATATATATATTTCTACTATTTCTATTCCCTGAATTCTCTATTTTTAGTGTTATTTCCATTTTTCCGGAGTAATTCCAAACCGACATCAAAAGGCAATTTTTACCGTAATATTCGTGATATTCGGTTATGCCAGTATTTTCCAATGCAAACAGCATCGTTTTCATTCAGGCCTTTCCTTTTCAACTCGTTCATTTTTCCACCCCCCCCCTTTCCTGTCATTTATTTCAACCATCCCCAAGGCATTCAATACACCAATAAAAATATTAGTACGTCAGAACAATTTAAAAATTCGTTGAGTAACGGGGTGGAGATAATGAAGAATAGAAAATAGTCTCCAGGGGAAAATATATATATATATATATATATATAAAGTCAATGGTAGTGCACATTGGCACAAGTCACATGCATAATCGATGCTATCCACCACCAATGTGTGCATGTGTGCACACGTTTCCCCTCTCTTCCTCTTTTCGTTCTATTCAACTTTTCCCACATTTCGTTGTTCCCCTTGAAGTTTCGCACCAACGAGTGTGGCCTTGCACACTTTCAACTTGCACAAAAAAAAAAAAAAAGAAGGAAAAAAACTCAGTCACGCCATCACATGCCACACACTTTAAACTTTCCTACTCATTCCTCGTGTTTTTTTTCGTTTTCCTCCAATTATTTGTGGAGGAAAAACTCGTTTAAGGATTAAAACGTGTGGACAAACACAATTTCACGAGTCTCTGAGTGGCTGAATGATGGCATTAAATTTTCCACAAAATAATTTGATGATAAAATGGTCATTTCACGAGGGAGAATATTTATTTGTCGTAAAATCCTTCACGTGTCGTGTGTTTTATGTCTTTCTCATTGATTTGTCAATTTAGATTTCGTCATCTTCTCATTAGGAAGAGGCGCGCTTTTATTAGTGGAAGGATTTTGCTGTGGATAATGAGATTCAATGAATTCTGTCGTTTCAGTAGTCGAGGAGCAGCTTTGGTCAGACAGCAACTGCCACTAAAGTACTCGTGAAGAGTACTTTTTTATCAGTTGACGACAAATGAATTCTCCCAGCATTTTCCACTTATTCGCAGTCGATAAGGCAGAATTTTCCTGGCCACCTATCGATTAATCCAAAATTTCCTACTTTAACATCAGCACTTTCAATTATCCTCCAGGCTCTTCACATTTAATTAATTATGTGTGATTACACTTCGACACGATTCACTGAGCATAATGAATGGGTCACTCTTCTTTGTTTGAGGATTTAATCACACTATGTACATGGAAAATTCCTCACTGATTATCAGATTAACTCACTTAATAATACACTATTACACTGTATCATGATGATAAAGTGAGTTTAATTCAACGGGAATATTCCCTCGATAATGATTTATTAATAATTTTTTTCTTTTTTCATTCAATTTTTCACAATTATGCAATTTTTCATGGTTAATTTTGATTCTTTTTATTTTTATTTTTCGTGACATCACATTTTGCGGCAATTTTGGTCATATATAGGCATTCGTTCATGACAAATTCATCTCAACTTAAGTGGAGAGAAATCCCAGAATGCCTGAGTATTTGAACTTCTAACTTATTCAGGTTATAGTAGTTGAAATCTCATATTATCGCGTAAAGATAGAAATTAAATGACTAAAGTGATTTTTCATTTTTTTAAAATTCTCTTGACATTAAGAAAAGAGAATTTGCAATTAGTGCGTTTGATTATCGTGCATTTCCGGGCCACTGGTCGAGGCAGTGAAGAATGGACACAAGAATCAACGTGAAAAACTCAGAATAAAGTTTCCCTTTTTCCCTATCGCTTTTAGCGCATGAAAAGTCTCTGTGAAGAAGAAAAAAAAAAAAGTTAGTTCTTACCTCGGTACTCTTTCGTTTATCCCATGAAATTGCGAGGTGCTGCGTTCAAGAGCAGTTCTGTAAAAATAAAAAAAAAGAAGCGTAAAAAAATAAGCAGAAAAAAAAATGATAAAAGATGAGAAAAGATGAAAGAGGATTAGGTGAAGAACTCGAGATAAAAGGAAGAAAAGACTGGTAGGAGTGACAAAGAAAAAAAAAAGAGACGAATCAGATGAAGAAAAAGTGGAAGTCCCCTTGTAAAAGAGAGATTTCACCACCCTCCTTGAATTTTTGCCTTAGTCGACGAGTTTCTTCTCAAGCCCCAGTGGGGCTAAGGAAGTTCTTCTAGGCTCTTCCTGTGCATTATTACAACACTTTCAAGCAATGAAAGTCGTAACTTTAACAAACCATTGCCCACTATCGTACAAATCTCTGTCTTCCATCTTTTCTTACCTCCTCAATTCAAACAGGATGTTACTATACACTCATTACCACAAACGTAAAATTATACCATCAAATACATTACTTCAAATTACTACAGGTGTTGGAACTATTCGCGTTTCTCTACTTCTCCAAATTCAGGGTTTTTTTTTTTGGTTTCCTGCAATTTCGTTTCTTTTTTTACTTCATACTAAAGAGGTGACGATATCAGTGGTTAGGGAATGGTTCGTGGCTTGCATGCAGCCAATCTAAAGGTAAAATCAGCCCACCAACCAAGGTCGCATCTTTGAACGCTCGGTCAAAGGAGAAGTGGCTTTTTCACTGAAGTAAAGTGCTCGTGCACGCCTCTGTTACGTTAAAGGCAACACCCCCCCCCCCCTTACACCCTTCTACTTTCCTTCTTTCTCCTGATTTTAAGATTTTGAGAGAAGCAGTAACATCTTGGGAGTAGCGTATTCCCTTAAAATTCACATTGAGAGTGCAATTCACATTTTCAATGATTTTTTCTACTACAACAGGGTGAAACCGGGGAAAAGTGGAACTGCGATTCAATATGATTTGAGATTTTTTTTACATTTTTATTATTTCGTGACATCATTTTGATGACCATTTTCGGTCGTATAGGTTTGTTTATGAGAATTCAAGCTGTAAATGAAGAGAAGGCCCAAATTTACTTGAGTATTCAAAATTTTAACTTATTTGGGTTATGGGAGTTGAAACTCATATTATCGCGTAAAGATGGAAATTAAATGATTAAATGAATCGACTAAATAAAAGAACTGAATCAATTGAATTAATTGAAAATGCATGAGTTTCTGAAAAAAATTGAGAAAATGCTCTGACAGGTCTCTATTATGGGTGAATTTTTTCCACTTTTTTCGTTAAGGCCTTACTCTTAAAAAAATCCAGAATAAATTTGTCCTACAGGTCCATTTTGCCCCAGTTTCTCTCACACACATGAAAACATTTTTCCCGTCTATTATTTCTCGATACTTCAGATCATTTTGAGTACTTTTCAATGGAAATTACGACTTCGGAAAAAAATCACGAGCCCGCATAAAAATTTACATATGTACAAACATATTATATACATATATGTGTAAATATACAGAATAAATATGTCGATTATATATTCCACATATATGTGCATATATATAATGTATAAATGACATATATATCAATTTTCTATGTATTTTAGAAATATATATATATATATATATCAATCATTCCTTTTTTTGCCACACATACACATATATGCCATACAGTTGGCATATATATATTTTTTTCATCCAGTAAAACCGGAAAGTTTTCATTCAAAAGCAAGAAAAAAATCGGAATTTTTTATTGCTAAAAATTTGTCATTTTAACGATTCACGTATCTCGGTACTTCTCGTAATAGTCCAGTATCCTGAAAGTAGTTTAACCACACTGGAATAGTAAATGGCACACACGAGATATATAATCCAGGAGATGGCAAGAAAGTAAAAAAGTAGAAGCACGTAACTCGTGACTTGCCATGGTGGCCAGTTCTGTGCTTTGGCTACTGCATATACAATTTTTGGATATAAAAAAATGTCTCAGTGCTCCTCTGCACATGAGAAGTTCACCTGAAAGGGCCGAGTATATTGGGTGAAAACGGAAAATACTAGGGAGAAAGAGGATAGAAGAGAGAGTGGCATACAGAGGTTTGTTTGTGTTGGGGTTGGTGCAATGCGCAACGGGGGGCCAATACACTGTTACAATGTGAGGGCAACACAAGCCCAACTACCAACCCATACACAAACATCCAGGACCATCGGCCATTTTAAATGCCCCTCTACTCCCCCGTTTCTCTCTTATTTTGTGGTTGAATTTGTGTATAGGGGAGAGTGGGGCAAAATGGACACTGATGAAACAATTAGAGATGGATTTTTTTTGATGATTCTATTGAAAAGTAGAGGGAATTTTAGCCGAAAAAGGAATGTCAGATGTATTTTTTCGATTTTTTTGAAAATTCTATTTTTTCGGGATTTTTGAGGGGTGAAAGCCTTTGCTTTCTGAAAATTTTCATTTTTTTGCAAATATCTCTGGTTCTTTTGGTCGTAGCAATTCGGGGCTGGTCTCAAATGAAAGGTGAGCTCATTTCCCATTGATTTATGGGGTTTTGAATTCAAAAATATCGATTTTTGGAATAGTTATAGGCCAAAATCTGTTTCCCAAAACTGTTTCACATAAATGCCCATAAATACCTTAAAAATCGATATTTTTGAATTGAAAACCCTATGAATCGATGGCAAATGATCTCACCTTTCACCTCCCGTTGGAATTTTTACGTTACGACGAATAGAACCGAAGATATTCCCAAAAAACTGAAAATTAAAAAAAAAAGAAAGGATTTCACCCCTTTAAAGTGCTCAAAAAAGTCAAAATCGCCAAAAATTTGAAAAAAATTAATTCCGGTACTATTTCCCGCCTGAAATTTTCTCAGCTTTCCAATAAAATCATTGAAAACAAACTACCGCCAATATTTCTATCAATTTCAAGAGTTTTCCATAATATTTGCCAAAAAATTGTGGTGTGTCTACTTTACCCCTGATGCCCATTTTGCCCCATCTTCCCCTACACATATCACTAGTGAAGAAGTAAAACAAAAAAAGTCTCCTTCTATCTCATTAAGTTTTTTAAAAATACCATAGAAAAAGAGCAATTTCGCCCTGAACCTATTTTGTAACTCTTGAAGTTTTGTACAAAAACAGATGAGTAATGTCAGCTTATCTCGCTTAATTTCCGAGATATTCCCTTCGAAATGACCTCAAAGATAAGTCGATTCATCCTGTTTTACCTCTTCACTACTGACATATATATACACTACATAGACATACACATATACATGTAGTAATATATATATATATATATATATATACCACATGAGGGTTAAAATTATATCCCAGGGCCATTAACGTGTATGCGACACCAATTATGGGGAGAATCCCTAGTCTGCTCAAGACAATGACGAAAGTTGCGGATATGTAGTCAGGATAATCACTCCTTTCTCGTGGTATTTTCGTATGGGATCATTCAGGATACATTATGCGGGATGCAAAAATTTGTCATTGAGATTAACTTTACTGAGATTAATTCATATTAAGGATGTAGTCTGGAGATTTTGCACTTTTTACAAGGATATTTCAGGAATTTTTTTTTACAACCAAAAAAAATTAAGTCATTTTTAAAAAAAAATTGAGTGTTACTATTGACATTTTTAGGTTTAAAAAAAAAATTTACGTTTATTTTACAACATTTAGGTAATATTGTAAAAGGAAATTGAAGAATATTTTTTTTTGTACAGTTAAAGATAGGAAATAACCCTTCAAATTATGTGGAGGATAAGTGAAACAATTCTACAGGTTTTTAGAAGGTTTTTTTTTTTTCAAAAACAATCTTTATTCGTTAATTTTTTTCATGAAATGATTCAATAACAAAATGAAACGGTGAAACATTTAAAATACAATCGCGTTTGTTTTTCTTATCATGGCACTATACTAACTATACAGTGATTTATAATAATTTTATTTAATTTATACACTTACTATTTACAGAGAGACATTTATTAATAATTTTTTCTTTTATTTTTCAATTGAGTTTGGTTATTCCTTGCTCATTGTGCATTATGCGTTAATGGTAGTTTTTTTCATTGTTTTGATACAATTCTCGTTAATTATTTCATTTATATCTATGATTTGATACACATTTTCATCTGATAATTATTGTGAATGGTTTAGGGGGTCAATGGCGCACTGTGATTGTCTATCTTTTTTATTTTCTCTTCTTTTTTTTTATTGAAATAAAAAGAAAATAATCAGGAAAAACGTATTCTATATTTTACGAAAGAGTGAAAAATTTTGTGGCTCTTTTTTTATTCAACCACTCGTGAAGGAGAAAGAAAATAAAAATACAAACGACTCTATCATTTCACCAGAAATATAGGAATGAACCACAGAAGCTTCAATCCTGCAATATTGTCACGTACATATTTTTGTACGAGAGGGAGGAAATGTTATCACGATGCTCGATGATTTCTAATTCTAGATCTACACATTCACGAAATATTGAAAAAAAAAAAAAATGAAAAAAAAAAAATGAAGAATACTCGTGTTTTACCTCTGATCAACGTCAGTTTATTTCATTCTCTCTCATTCTTCATTTCTCCAGTTCCATTTACTTCTATTACGTTCTTTATTACTTGAAGTCTTGGAAACTGATGAATAAAGATTTATCTCTCGTCTCAACGAGGACTGTCATGATAAATTTTGCTGAAGGGAAGCTCTGAAGAAGAGGGGGAGGGGGAAGATGGAAATATCATATTCCGCAGGGAAGAATTTTCATTGATTTTTTCTCCTCATAATAAAACAATTGTTGAGGTTTTTTGTCGAATCAAGCATCCAATAGAATAAGAATGTCCTGAGAAATTTTCGTAATTGACCACTTCATTATAGCACAATGAATGAAGTGAAAGAAGTGGAAAGAAAAAAAATTCGTGAATAATTGTGGAGCAATTAATTCACAAAACTCACGACAATGTCGCGTGAATAAATGAAACCGGGTTTCGCCCTTCGGCAGGATTAAAAAAAGAGGAAAAAAAAGTAAGTTTGCGGGAAAAACAGAGAATTCCACTTTTCGATTAATGCAATTCACTTCCGATACTGTGTTATTAAGGTAGTATCCTACAGTACGGTCAATAAAACAGAAAAAAATGAGGATTTGCAGGTCAATTTCCAATTAATTGCTAATAATTCGGGAAAAAGTGCTTCAATTTATCCGAAAAAGTGATTAAACTATTCGAAAGTCATATCTTCAGCTTGGGAATATAATTTTTTTTTCTCGAATTTTTTTACATCAATCTCCTATCACATGCATGAGATAGAGAGAGAGGTAAATAGTTACGACTACCTTCTGATTAAAATTTCTCAATAACTATAGGGGAGATTGGGGCAAAATAGGCCTAAAAGATGAGATGACTGGAGATTTTCTTAAAAAGTAGCGGCTGCTTCAAAAAATCTGAAAAAATTTACAAACAATATGCATATGTTGTAGGATTTTCTCAAATTTTTTCAGATTTTTTCGTCCAGTCCTTCATTCCGAAAAAAATTCCTTAATCATGTTACTATGACCGTCCATTTTGCCCCACTCTCCCCTACGGTGAATTGAATATCTTTTTCTTCTATTATTTAATTAAAATTCTGTTCTCTTCGCCAATAGTTTTTGAATAATGGGTCAACCCTGTGGTTTTTTAGTAATTTCGTTATTTCCATCCGATTTAGGGCATTTAATCCCATCACCGCTATTTCCAGTAACTTTGATAATTCATGTCTCATAAACTACACAGACAAAAATTATGAAAAAATCCAGAAAAATGTAAAAAAACATCATCTTTGATGCATCAAAAAATAAGGATTCAACTCTACTCGATCTCTCTGGTATACTACTTTAAAATCCAAAATAAACTTCAATTCAATCCCCCCTTTTCCTCTGAAAGATGTACTTGCAGATGATGTATACACACATTCATACATGTGGAAGATTGCACTTTACTCCTGGGAGCTATTTCCAACTAGATAAACACAAATCCACATTGGATGAAATTGGAGAAATAAAGGACCAGTAGATTCATTGGAATGGGTGAATTTTCGAGTACAGAAATGGGGTAAAACTGAATCAAGCACGTCAATGCATTACCTCTCTGTGACCGCATGCGAAATGAATATGCTGCATGTGCTGATCATAGAGATATTGGCATCACTGCGGAATGCTTTTGGGCCAACAACAAGAGAAGCCCATAACCCCCCCCCCCCCTGCCTCTCCCTCCCTCCCCATAAACATGTACACGCTGATGGAAAATCTAATAATAGTCCTATTACGAGCATTACATACGCACTATTACAATCATTAGTATTTCGATTAAAGTCATCAATAAACATGCGCATATATATATGCTGATATTGACAAATTTTCTGGCACGTAATTGTAAAAGCCCGCACGACATTACACGACATTTGACCTCGTAAAAAAAGTACCGTGACATCCCATCAATTGTTAATTACACGTGTGTCGAATGTCCATTTGTCCATTTGTATTAGTTTTACCTGATGAACTGACACTATCAATTTATCCTGATAGAATTTATTACTATAGAAGAGTAAAAAAGTTTTATAAAAATTTCAGAGTATTGTTTTCAGTGAACTCTTCCGTTTGTCTGACGCTTTTTTTTCTGCACCATCTCGTTTTTTTCTCTATTTTTTACGTTTTTAATAGGAATATCGAGAGAATTTAATTTTACCCCGAAGGAAGATATCGAATTTCGATGGGCGTCAGGTGGCACGAGTCTATCCAAACTGCAACGAGCAGAAGTCAGGTTTTTTTTTTTAAAACGAATTTTTGTGGCTTTTTTTCTTTCCTCCTTTTTTTTTAATCTGGGGATAGGAACTATTGTTCCAAGTTTTTATATGTTACGAGAAGCGATATTGAAATTCGTGGGATCGAGAGTTGATCGTAGGAAGTGTGGTTTATAATTCGAATTAAGGGAGATTTGCATGATTTTGTGAATAATAGTGTTATGATTTTCTTCTTGCTGTTTATTCAGAAGCAAAAGAGGGGAAAAAGTTTGAATTGGAAATTTATTCTGATAACATGGAAGTGGATTTGTCATAATTTAATATCAATGAACCAATAATATCGGGGGTTTATTTAATTTTTTTTCATATTTTTATTCTCCCTTGGATTTTTTTTCCCCGGTTCTTTCATTGGCTTCTTTTCTCTGCGCCTTTCAATATCTCATAGGGTGAGAAATGTCATGGTGGTTGAAGGGGGAAGGAAGTCTCGTGCGAATCACTAATTCGCGTGCAGCAACGGCATTCAGCTGTTTGGACTCTCTGCCAGCTGGTACCTTCTCGTACGGAGAAAATTTCTGAGGTTCGGTAGAGAAAGAGAGTGAGAGACTTTACTTATCATCAATAATGTTACGTCGTTGATTTTCGACACGACTAATCACACTGTCAGTTTGAGTGAAATTATTATCTCATTAAAGTGTTGCTCGGGCTTATTTTCTGCCTCTTAAAAAAATCCCATAAAAATCCAAAGTAAACTTTTCAAGTAGAATGCTCAATTCTAAGTCAGACAAAAATACACAAATTGAGCAGTAAAAAAATAAATTTAATTTCATTTTACCATCAAGAATGAACAATTAAATCGTAAAAATACAGGCTCATTTCAAATTATTTATGAAACTCAATTAATTCACGAGAATATTCTCGAAAATGAAAAACACATTCATCCAATTTATTTTTGTCTTTCCATTAAAGAATCTCTCTCTCTCTCTCTTCTTCACCAACCAACATAATTTTATCCGAAAATTTATGATCCACAAGGAAATAAGAAAAACATAAAGAAAAAAACTCAGCACTCATAAAGATGAGGAGAAGAGTAATTATAAAAATATCTCATCCACATAGTGATGAGTACCATACTGCTGCCTAAGGTTATTTCTTAACTCCAGCCCCACTTCGTGTAATCCTTTGCACGAATAGAAATTCTTTTCATTTTATTCCTCGATCCTTCCCCGCCTTCACCTCATGAATTTCATTCCGCTGCGACTTCGGGTAATTGCAATGCAAGCTTTTCACTATTTTTTCCTCTTTTTATCTCTCCTCACTTCGCCAATCCCCTCTCACCCCCTTCTCTCCTTCCTCTTTCTCTCTTTTCCTCTCAATGCAAGAGCTTGAAGCAAGTGGAGATATTTCCCACGAGCTGGGCTGCCACAAATTTAAACGCGAAATGAAACGATGCGGAAGGCGTGGAAAAGCAGTGAGGCAGGAGATAAGCCAGTTTCAGGATTGTATGACTCTCTAGTGTCTCCGTTGCATTTCATTCTGCACATTAATTATGTCACTGAATTTTGGGTAATAATTTAGTATGACCATAGCCATGTAATTTAATGGATGTAATTTACGATCTAATTTTGGGTGAGGATGGAGTCAAAGAGTGAGAGAGGGAAGGGATAGAGAGAGGAAGAGAGATGGATGGATAGAATCTACAGTGGTTTCCATATCATTGTCCCTCGTAGCAATTAATTATGTTATCTTGAGTATAATTTCTTTTTTTTTTGTTATGTGTATGGATTATTTCAACATTTTTCATTTATTCATTGTTTCTTGCTCCATTCATTTTCATTCTCATTTGCTAAAATAATGGACTAGTAAAGAAAAAAACATTTTATCTTTCTTTAAAATGATTTGATGAAAGAATTTACAGTTAAATTCGTAATTATTTATGTCATGTTAATTTTTCATATTTTTCATTCATTTATTTTATTTTTATTTATTCATTTTTGAGTGTCTCTCGGATCGTAATTACATGTAATGTAGGAAGAGCATTATCACGATTTTATTTTGATCATTTGTTTCATTAATTTTTTCTTCGCTTCGATAATTTTTTTTTTTTCAATGAAAAATACATTCATGAGCTAGAGTTATGATAATTGTTTTGATTTTTTTTTTTGCACAATTATTCAAATCACAAATGAAAATTTTTGATATTACTTTATTTGATATTGCAGTTGATTGTTCACACGCAATGATCGGGCAATTGTGATGAATTTATTATGCATAATAAAAAAATAAAATCAATGAAATACGAAATTAATAGTAATACACACACAAATGAAAAAATAATTAATATTCACAGCATTCATAATTTTGATTTTTTCTTTCTTCTTTTTTTAATTTTTAATTATTATTAATTTTCGGAAGAATTTTTTCATTATCCTCGGATTAATTGCGCGAACTAACAGTTATAAATTATTTATTATTTACAATTTATTTACAAAAGCACCGTAATTATCTAGCTAAATATAAAATTCATCTCTCATTAAAAACAATCTGCACTTTTACAGTAAAATACTTATTTTCTTTTTGTTATTTTCAAATGAAATAATAATGTTTCATCTGAAATAACAGTTTATTTTACAGAATACATATTGTTATTACAATTGTTGGTGATGAAGTTTTGAATAAAAGTTTTGTGGTAATGTTGCTTAATCACGCGAGTGATGAGAAAAGTTTAATTACACAGAGTCTCTGGTTTTAAACTCATTTTCAAAATGACGATTGTAGTTAATTTTTTCATCTGTTTACTTTAAACAACTGGGGTAGTGAAGAGTAAAGTGGTCGAGTCGAAAAAAAAAAGAACATTATCGCAATATCCATTTCGTTCGAATATCTTTGGTTTCTCCAATAAAACTAAAACTCTTCAGTTCTCCAATTATAAACTTTTCTTCAATTATCACAAATTAGAAAATCCTACGCAATATAATAAAACATGTAAAATTCATGAGAGATGCATTTTATCATTGAGCATAAAATAAAGAATAAAATCTTTCAAATAGTCATCTATAAAGTAAACATATTTTATTGCATCGTTATCATTTTTTTTTCTCTTCAGTACCATTTATTTTTTTTTCTCTTTCTCATTTCTCTTTTATTATAAACTATATCACTTGCACTGAAAATTCATACAATTTACCATTCAACATTATTCATATCACGCAAATGTTCTATGCCAAAAATTTTACACATTCTCACATCATAACTGTCATCACTACTAAACGCAACGTACTATATAATATTCATAAAACACAACATGATAATTACAACGCAATTATACTTATATCTCTCTCATTTCCATGAATTCTATATTTTTTTTTCCTTTCCTATCTCACTTATCATATTTGATTTCTTTTTAATTTTCACGTTTTTTTTTTTTTTTATGTATTTCAGTATAAATACGTCAGGCCAGTCTCGTTCTCATGGAACTTTTGTTATCTTCTAACATTTTTTTTTAGTTTTTTCCTTTATTTTCTTTTCATTATTCATTAAATTATTTAAATTCATTTTTTTTTTTGAAATTTTTTTCTTCACTATTTTATTATTCGTTCTATAAATCGAACGATCACGATTTGGCTCTTGAGCACACGTTCCATATTGCACCTTACGATTATTACAGCTTTTATCATTCTGCTTGAAATTCAGTTTCTCTGATTCATATTCATTCTTTTCATTTTACAGATGGATAGAGAGAGAGAGAGAGAGAGAGAGAGAGAGAGAGAGCGAAAAGGAGAAAGAAAATAAAGAGAGAATAAAACTCCAATGAATAAAACTGGTAACAATGATAATTTCTTTATTGAATTGATAGAATTTTATATATTAATTAAAAAAACAATTGAGTATCAAGACTAATAGGAGAAGGTGGGGTAAAATGGACTTTTTAATAAAACGGTTTAAGATAGAGATTTTCTTGTGAATCCATTGGAAAGCTGAGGAAATTTTATGTGAAAAGCATATGTCGTAATTATTATTTTTCAATTTTTTGATAATTCGTTTTCTTTTTGGCCAAGATTTGAACGTTCACCTCTTTCCAAAGTCGAAAAATTGACTATTTTGGATCTCAAATGGAAGGTGAGCTCATTTCCGTCAATTTATGCAGTTCAATTTTTCTTCCATCGATTTTTCGATTACCCATAGCTTATTTCCTAAAAATCAGTTTTTTTTTCTATATTGATTTGGAAAATCAATAATTTTTTTTTCAATTATGGGAATCGATCGGAAATGAGCTCACCTTTCGATTTCGATTAACCCCAGGTGGCTAATGAAAAAGATTTTGCCTTCAAATCTTGCCCAAAGAAATTGAATTTCTTGAAAAATCCAAGAAATCATTCGGTTTTCCAATGGAATCATCAGAAAAAATCTATCTTTAATATTTCCATTGATTTCGACTGATTTCTATATTACAAAACCTCGAAACAAAAAAAAGTGTCCATTTCATCTTGTTTCCCTTTTATCCCATCTTCCTCTAACTCTATTTTGATTCATCATTTTTTTTTTGAATATTCTCCAAAAACGAATACCGAAATGAAACTTTCCCATCCAATTTCGCTTCTTCCCTCCACAACTTAATCCAAAAATCCCAAAAGAGGATACGAAATAAAACAAGAATGAAAAATAAATTAAATAACAATTTTCTTCATTAAAATCAATTGTATTTATTCATTGGAGCTTGTGATATACCAACAAAACATAATATATCTCATTTTTCATCGCAGAAAAAGAAAAATATAATTTCAAAATTCCCCCGGCATTGTTCCCTTCTCTTTTATCATTTTCCTTCAATCTTCTACGTTTATTTGAAGATAAGAAAAACTTGAATTGAAGAATCAAGCTGTTTTGAGCTCGACTTATCCCACGGGAAAATCATTTTCATTCAAACGGAATTGTTACAAAAGTATTTGAAAGAAGGACCTCCAACTTCCTTTTCAATGTTGATGCTTTACTTCAACAAACGCTAAATCGACTCCTGGGAATTTTGCCCCTGGCAATTGACTGTGCATTAATATTACATGATGAAGCAATAAAAATTCCTCGAAAAATTCTCTCTCTAATTTCTTCCTCAATTGGTTTTCATCAGATGAAAAAAAAAAATAATAATAATGAATCAGAGAACTTTTTTGTTTTATTTCAAACGGAATTTTGCCTCAATGAGCTAAACTTTGGCAATGCAGAATAAATACTAAGCTGATGAGCTGATTATTAATCCAATAACTCCTCCCTCTCCTAAATTTTATGAAGTGACAAATGATTTATCTCATGTTTAATGAGAGGAAGAATATAATGTGAAAAATAAATTAATTAATCAAATAATCAACGTAAATAAATTATTCATTATCATGATAAAATTTCGATATTTTCTCTATTTTATCTTTTTTTTTCTTCTTTTTCTTCAATTATTCTTAAAATCTAAGTTTGGTTTCGTCTCAGAGACTGCTTCCATATTCACTTGATCTTCTTCCATCGTTGTGCTTAATGTATGTCTCTGTATACATGCTCTTCGTTCTATCGTCGTACCTGTAAATTTTTTTTAACATTCCAATGAATAACTAAAAATGATAAACTAAATAAAAAAAAAACTTGAAAAATAAAAAAAAAATCGAAGATGCACTTTCTTTTTCTAGATCAAGTAAAGCTCTACATTGCATTTTCTTTTTTCATTCTTTTCATCTAGATGAAAATAAAGCTTCTGTAGATGAGAAAAAAAAACGAGAGAAAGTGTATTTTGTGTTTGTGTGTAGAGAAAGCTTGCAATTTGTTGGCAAAAGAGATTTAGCTAGTTGCTGTAAAAAGGAGGATTGGAGTCTCGAGTAACTTAATCAACTTTCTAAAGCTGAGTGTCGCAGTGAAAACGTGATCAATAAGCTCGTCGTGGATAAATTCCTGCATTGACAGTTGGAGAATCCTTACTCTGATCATTATTCCCAAAGAGTTCAATTGGAATAATTACGTTGGTTTTCTTCATCATAAAAATTCATTCGCGTAAATATATTATTTGGTTTTATCAGAAATTAGCCCAAATTATTTACACGTTTGAAAGGACATTTCCAAATGAATAAATCTAAAAATCTAAAAAAAAAAAAAAAAACAAAAGAATTAAGGAATTAGTGAGAGCGAAGGAGTCCCACAGGTGCAGGGATAAAATAAAAGAGACATAAAGAAAAAGAAAGAGAGAGAGTCAGAGAAAATTGAGAGAAAAGTGGTCTCATCAACGTAAATTGCTCCAGCGAAAACGTAACACAATAATAAAACTACATATGTGATCATTCTTTCGCTCTTCCAGTCTCTCTCTCTCTCTTTTCTCATCCGTGACCACTCTGAGAGCAAAGTGATAAGACATAGTGAGTTGAGCGCAAGTGAGACAAATCATGCAGACAATAGTAAAAGAAAAAGCATGTGATTGTGGTGATGTGCATATATATAGATATATACGATAAAAGTTTGCAGGAAGAAAAAGACAGAGTGATTTACGAGTATTCATGTGTGTATATGTGGTATAAGTGATTCTAATACAGTAAAGAAAATACACACACATATATAAAAGAATAAGAAGTTTGTATTTCTATGGTTGCATTTACCTCAGGGACGGTCGACGTATGTCAAGTGCCTCAAGATCAAATGGCTCTCTTCTGCACAGTGAACAAAATGCACACTGCAATGTATTCTTGAATGCCTCCCGAAAATCACGATTGAAGTATGCATATATTAATGGATTCAATGCTGAATTAGTATAACCAATCCAAAATACAATGTGTACAACAATATCAGGACAATAACAGTGTTGTCCACACAAACTTGTTACAACATACCATAAAAAAAATGGTAACCAGCACAATATAAATGTACCCATTATAATACCAAGTGTTCTAGCAGCTTTGTGTTCTCTTTTCATTTTAATTAAATTTTTATCCTTAGTTGGTGTATGTAGATGATCAGTATTAACTTCATTCAATGTCAATGTTTTTGATGAACCACCACTATTTAATTCACCATTTAAATTATTTAAATCTCTTGATGGACGATGACTAAGTAGCATAGCATTACCCATTCTACTGTGCATTTGTTTTTCCTGTTTATTAGCTTCTCTGAATATAGCTAAATATGTTATACTCATAATAGCACATGGTATCCAAAATGATATACTTGATGATAGTATTGCATATCCTTCATTAACTTTAAATTCACATATATCAGGATGCATATGGCGATATTCATTGTTGTCTGTTGTTGTATACCAGCCATTAAATATAGGTAAAAATGATATTATTGCAGGTGATAACCAACAGGCCATTAGCATATAGGCTACAACTCTCTTAGTCATGTATGTCATGTACTTCAATGGCTTAACAATAGCAACATAACGATCAACTGATATACACATTAGATGTAGTATAGAGCTTGTACTGAAATAAACATCCAATGAATTCCATACGTCACACATAAAGTAACCAAATAGCCATCTTCCAGTAACTTGTACAGTTAAATTAAATGTCATTGCAAACATTGCAACAAGCATATCAGCAAATGCCAGTGATACGACAAAATAATTTGTTATAATACGTAATTTACGGTGTCTCATAACTGATACTATTACCAATAAATTACCAAAAACAGCAGCTATTATTATGAAACCAAGAAAGCATCCTTTTGATACTGCCACTGGCATTTCTGGCCATGGTGGCGATACAAGACCATTAGTTTCATTATCAAATGTATTATTATTATTATTATTATTATTATCAATTGTTTTTATTGTTAATTCTGATAGTGTTGATGTACTATCCAATTGCATGGAATAATGCGACGAGTCTGGCGTCGTCGCCATCCTCGGCCAAACGGAGACGACGACGACGACAACAGCCGCAGCAGTAGCGGCAGCTGCAGCAACTGCAGCACCAAATTTTCCAGCAGCAACAGCAACAGCTCTGATTATTATTATTATTTTATTTATTAATATTAATTCGTTTATTCTTATTATTACTGGTATTGAGTATTTTTTTTTAATTATTAAGTTACTGATGTACTGACAAGATGTCGTATTATAATGGCCCTCATCCTTCTCGACGAGCCAATGCTCGACGAATCGATGGTAGAGCCAATCACAAACACTTGCCAGGTTCACGGAGATTTATATCTCCAGTATGGAGCCACATTTGGTAATGTCTGTAACAGAAATAAAGGAGAAATAAATGATTAATTCATCTTTGTTGAATTTTATTTTAGCTTTATTTTTGGTATGTTCTGTTCTTTTCTTTGTCAATTGGCTTTGGGCTTTTCTTTTTTCTTTGGGGCTTTTTGCTAGAGAATGTGGGGGATATCGAGGACAATTGCGGATACAATTGCCCTTGAATCCTTGTGTAGAGGCTTCATGGCGCCGGTTTATTTTGTTAATAGAGACGAGCAAAAGGGAAAGGTCAGATATTACGAAATATAATTTATCTCTTCACCTATTTTTATTTTTTTTCGTTTTTTTTTTCCACCGGCTTATTTGGGTCAATTATATTGCGAGAGATGCAGCAGCAGAGTGGACCACTACTGCAGATGACAGTGGAATGTGAGTGAAGGAGAAGTGGCAAAGAAATGACAAGAATGCATGGACTCTTTTCACGGTCGTTTGAGTCCATTGCGTTTTACGATCGCCAGTATTATAAAGGAAGAAAAATAACACCAGAGAGATAAACACAAGTCAATATCACTACTGTTATATATTCTTATTTACCTTGATATTCCTGATATCAAAGATTTCATATTGAAATGAAGATTTTTTTTTATAAAAATGTACTTCATGTTTGAGTACATCTCAATTTTTATATACAACATTCTTTATTTCCTCTTTACTTTTACGATTTAGCTTCAATATTTCTATTGTTATAGGTTGGTAGAGAGTCCTTGGAGGTGACTCGGCAGTTGAGGATCAATGCCAAGGAAGGAAATACGTGGATCTAATGAAAATTTCTCGCATTTCTTGTTGAGCCATTTTACTTCTTCAGCTTCCATTTCAATTCAAGGGTGAATTATGTCGGGGATAAATAAAATGTAAAATTGGGAAAATAATGTCCACAGGATTTTAATGAATAAATGAGGATTTGTGGATTAATTTCCTATTGATTGTGGATAATTCGGGGAAAAATCAGCTTCAGTTTATCGGAAAAAGTGATTAAACTCTTCGAAAGTCATATTTTCAGATTGTGAATATAATTCTTTTTTTCTCGAATTTTTTTTGCATTAATCCCCTATCACATGCATGAGATAGAGAGAGAGGGGAATAGTTATGACTACCTTCTAATTGAAATTTCTCAACAACTATACGGTGAATTGAATATTTTTTTCTTCTATTATTTAGTTAAAATGCTGTTCTCTTCGCCAATAGTTTTTAAATAATGGGTCAATCGTGTGGTTTTTCAGTAATTTCGTTATTTCTGTCTGATTTAGGGCTTTTCCTCTCCACCACAGCTATTTTCAGTAACTTTGATAATTCATATCTCACAAACTGCACGGACAAAAATTATGAAAAAATTCAGAAAAACGAAAAAAAATATCATCTTTAATAAGGCATTAAAAAAATAAAAAATCAACTGTACTCAAGTTCACTGGGATACTATCTTAAATTACCCAGAGAAATTAAGTTCATTAATAATAGTGAAAAAGGAGTAAAATTTTACGTAACTCATAACACAACTATTATTACTGAAAACTTCACAAAGTGATGAAAGAAAGTGAATTCAATAATTTATTAACGTCCCACGTTAAATATGTCAAAACGCTGAAAATGCAACGATATATAAATATATATACTTTTTGGCCAAACAAACTCGCGTATCAAACCAAGTGGCTGTATTATTTATTAACGCTACATTGCTCGTAATATCCTCGTAAATTATGTACTTTTATGCCTTTTTATTGCTACAGAGGGTTCAACATACAGCTGTCTTTCTCATTTCTTCTTGAGTTTATTATGGAAATTTTGAGTGAGTCGAGGTTTCGAGGGTGGGGCCTCTCCTCAGCTATTGATGGAAGAATGTGACACTTGACACTCCTGCTCACTGTTCTCTCATTTTAACTCTCAAGATTGATAATCCTTGAGAGAAACTAACATCACTCACGTAAAGTTAATATGTAGATAATAGACTGTCAAAGTTTCCTCGGTATCTCCGTGAATAGCCTTCATTTTTTAACATTCACATAATGCAATGTTTCATACGAATTTCTGCAATGCATTTGAAGAATAAAATCATATAAATACATTCAAATGTGGAAATCATTAGAATAATTTTTTTTTTGCGGTTGTCATTAACTTCAGAAATTGTTGGATATTTGCTTCATTTTTTTTTGAGAGTGAAAAGTACAGAGGAGAATTAATTTAACCTTTCAAGCTTCATTGAAAAAATAGGGGAAACCTGGGCAAAATGGGACGTCCAGGTTAACATGATTCATGAATTTTTTTCGGAGTGAAGGACTCTCCGGAAAAATCTGAAAAAATTTGGGAACATGCTCCATTATGTAGACATTATTGGTGAATTTTTTCAAATTTTTTAGAAGAACCCTTCACACTCAAAAAAAATTCCCAATCTTGTTCCACAGATTCAATGTTTTTGGAAGATTTGGACTTTTTAAAATACTTTCGCACTTAACAAATTATAAATGTCAGATTCACGTTAGTGAGTCATAATTCTTGAGTTTTGTGCTCCAGTTATCATCGCAATAATGAAAACAATTACGTGAATAAGTGATTAATTTTCATTTGTACTCTACATTAAACGAACTCATGAAAGCGCTAATTAATTTTATTGGAATATTGATAAACAGATAAATATTAGCCTTAACTAGATATAAAAAATGATGATATTCCTTTAAATAAAATAGAAACATCAAATTTTAGCTTCAATACTATTTTTATTATGGATCTTATCATCTATAGTTCCTCCACTGTTCAGATATTTCTACTCTGTGATATTTATTTTTACTTCCGCGTCATCCCGGGAATCCGCACGTTCATATATATACATGTAAATGTACATAAATATATGTTTTCGTACGAGCGACAAGCCAAAAATAAAATCACTTGAAAATTGTCGTTGGTGTTTGAGGAAAAACAGAAATAACACATATAGCTCAAGCCAAGTTCTGGTATTGAAGGGGGAAAGAGGGGGGGGGGGGGCACAAAAAAACTGTTATAAAAGCCAAGAGAAAAATTGAATTTTTTCCGCTCAACAATTTTCATGCACACTCGTTCATCCATCGTGAGATTGAATAAATAAATTCACAGGAGCCAGTGTTTGTTAATGCGTGAATAAAAATATGAAACTATTGAATTATTAAACAAACAGAATAAGCGGATATTAAACATGGTTAAATGTTCGAGGGATCAACTCTTCCGATCATTAATTAATCCCGAATTATTAAGGATTCATTAATAAAGCTATTTTTTTACGAGATCATTTTTCCGCTTTAATGCACTGAGAAAAAAAATATTGGGAAAAACAATAAAATATTGAGGCAAATAGTCTTTAGCAGATATTCTTTTAAAATAATGTAAGAAATTGTTGAATTTACTGTTAGATTAACTAGTTGAATTTATTGAATTCAGTCAACTCAAACAGATCAACTAGTTGAATATACTAAATTCAGTGAATTCAACAGCTGTTTTCGATTATTTCAGAAAAATATTTGCTAAGGACCAATGGCATCAATATTGGATTTTTTTATATTATTTTTTTCTCAGTCTACACTTCTCTACAGAAGTGCTGAAAAAAGGTCAGTGAGGTTCTAAAAAAAAGGATTTTATTCCATGATCTGTTTTTTGAGGATATTCAGGAATCTAAGCAAGATAAGGCTATTTTTTTGATGACCTCGTTTGAAACTACAGTAATTTTAGATGGGTGGGTGGTCAGTGGGAGGCGGATGAGTTGATAAAGAAAATTAATCACGTATTTAATTAGCCATAGGGCGAAACTGTTTATATTCGTGAAACAGGAAAATCCGTTCATCAATTTCTACAGTTATCACAGTTTTGTTGATACTTGAATTCATCAAATTTTAGACTGAGATTCGCTAATTTGAAGAAAATCGTTGAAAAACGAAGTATTTATAAAAACTTTCAAAATTCGTTGAATTTAAATGTAAGTTGAAGTACTTTAATTAATCGAGTTATACACACTTGTAGAAAAAAAGTGGTGAAAACAATAAAACATTGATATCATTAGTCTAAAGCAAATATTTTTTCAAAATAATTAAAAAGTTGTTGAATTTACTGAATTCAGTAAATTTAACACCTTTTTTAATTATTCAAAAAAAATATTTACTCAGAACCAATGATATTAATATTTGACTGTTTTTACCATTTTTTTTATGCCAGAGAGAAAAGGGGGGAGGTCATTGACCTCAAAAGTTGAATGAGGTGTGAATGAGGCTTTTTCGAGAATGCTCAAGATGTCACTAGACTTTGACCGATTGGTGATTTTTGGACAGTAAATTTTGGTTGCGTTTCAAACAGATCTTTTTTGTAGCCTTGAAAATTCTCTACAAAAATTTCTCTATCTCGCTCGAATTCCGCAATATCCTCAAACAATGCTTCCCATACGGAAGCAAAAACTGATGATAAAATAAAATCGATTTGTCTGAAAATTTTATGTTGTTCTAAAAAATGCAGTAGTCGATAATTTCGTAGAAATACTTCCTCCAGAGGAAAAAATAATAAAATATTTAATCCCATCAATAAACAATAAAACCGATACATCAGACAGTTAAAAAAAAAATAATAATAAAAAAAAACAATGTTATTTCCCTGTGGACAAAATTTTTTTTCTCGCGTCAGTAAATTTCAACGATAGGAACAAGGCATGTGTATAAATTCGAAATGTTGGCTTGCGTTTACAGCACAATATCGATTTTCGTCGTCATGTAGGATGTTACGGTAGTGGTCCAGCTGGATTTCACTTGGCTTATGGAGATTTATGAAAAATACATAGGACGACAGGTATTAAAGTGTTTTTATACCTTTTCACCTCTTTAAATTTTAACATGACACGATTATTGGCTTTTCTTTTATTTTTTTTATTTTTTTTTCAAATTGTGAGATTTGAAATTCATATTTCCTGGGGATAGGGGAAAGTTAAAGATTAAGGTTAGCCATAGAATTAATATTGTATGGATACAGTGGAATTCTCGATTCACCACTCACTAGGGAGAAAATCCGAATTGATCCGCCGAGATAATGTGAAAGCTTGGATTGACACAAAATCGGAGTAATGGTTATTGTATTCAGTTATGGTCGGGAGTTAATGGGAAATGCGTACGATATTCAACGCCAGTGGTCGATCGTGAAATTACGATTATATTCTTTTTATAGAGAATCATTGAGAAGGTCCAATTGGTGGACATATGTCAAATGAAGTATAGTACCCAAAATTTGACAAATTAAACTAAAATATGAATGAAAAATTTGAAAAAAAATTGAAATTTCGAAAAATCACTTCTATTTAAGAAAAAATTTCTCCAATTTTGTGCAGTAACAATCTCAAGCTGTAGGTTCAGAAGACCAATATGTGAGCCAAATTTGAGATTCCTATCTTAATTGTTCCGGTTGTTATTGAAGCAACAAAATTTTGCAGGAAAAATTATGAAAATTGACATAATTTAAAAACCAAGCATTAGAAAAATCTGAAAAAATTTACGCGGTGGCAGAATATGATGTCAAATGTTGTGCATTAATCCAGATGACATCGTTTGTGAACTTTTCGAGAAATCAATTTTTTTGGGAAAATCGAAAATTTATCATATCTCAAAAATATTGAATGAATTCCAAGTAAGGAGATCTTAAAAGAAAACATTTATCGCGACCAATATACAGTAAAAATATGAGGTCTTTCGGTTGAAGCTTCACCATATTTGAGTAAAAAATAAATACACACAGACACACATACATACAGACTTTTTTTCTAAATATCATTTTGAAAATCTCCAAATCAGTTTAAGTGATTTGCAACAAAAAAATCAAAATCGAGAATTCTTACGTTGTTGAGCTTTCATTAGGAAGCAAAAATAACATAATTTGAGAATAAATCGTTTCCGAGACATTTAATATTGTTGTAAAAGAATATTATTTCAAAAAAGTGATATTGAGGTAGTATCCCAGCGGACTTGAGTACAGTTAACCCCTTATTTTTTTAATGCCGTATCAAAAATGATATTTTTTTTACATTTTTCTGAATTTTTCCATAATTTTTGTCCGTGTAGTTTATGAGATATGAATTATATTTCGCTGTCTCGTCCTCGAGATCAAAAGAGAGAGAACAATTGTAGTACCGCCTTTACTATGTGGTCCCACAGAATATCCCAAGTAAAAAAGAATTTGTAGCTCCCGACCTGCCCTCTGCCCGATATCTCTCATACTCCGTAGCCAGGGCGTCATTACGTTTTTCTGTGCGGTCCCCAACAGTCCCGCACAAAGTTTTATCTTAACAAAAATAAAAAAGTGCATGCAAATAAATTGAAAAAAAATTAGAAGAAAATGTCAGATTCAACGTACGGTCATCACAGGAGCAGAAAACGCACTCATCATCGGCGAGATGCCTCGGAATACGAGGATTTAAAAGAGAAACTCCGTCGATTGGAAAAAGAGGTTAGAAGATCAAAACGACGCCGATCCAACCATCGCCAAAAACGTGGTCGCTCGTCGTCATCATCCACATCGAGAGGTTATTCTTCACGGGAATATCAAAGATCTGAATATCGAAAAGACGGTGAGCGTTACCCGAGAGGTACGACACGTCATAGATATTCGAGCTCAAGGAGCTCAAGTGTGATCTCGAGTCGTCACGATGGTGACCTGTCCTCAGAGGACACGGCACATCCCAGACTCAAAAATGACCATGACAAAAATGAGAACAGCAGAGCCGTGCCAAGCTTGTCAGGTAAAACCAGTTCTAAAAATACTCCTGAGGTAAATTCAGGAAACAATTTACCTGGGGACGCAGACGCTACGAATCGTAGTCTACCAGCAGAAAATACCAGTGAAGTTCAAGAACTCAGTTTATCTGAAGATGTTCTCACTTTACTGGGTGAGGTGCCGTCAAATGAACAGGTATGGGGCCCTGAGATTCATACGCAGATTGCTGAACGCTGGTCCAAGATCCTCCAAGAAGGATTAACGAAGGAGGCTCGCGATGAATTTCTGAAAAAATACCCTCCACCCAAAAACTGCCAGCTCATGAGGGCTCCTGCAATCAACGCAGAAATCAAATCCGTTCTGAGCCCCACAGCCCTCAAGAAAGATTACTTTCAGTCTGCAACTCAGGTCCAATTAGCAGCAGCTTTGTCCGCATTGGGGACAGGACTCATGTGGGCATTGACGGCCAAAGAAGCCTGCGAGAAGCCAGTAGTCGATGTGAACTACACACAGTTGATATCAGCACTCAACGATGCCAGCTGGATAATGGCCGGTCTGCATCACCAAATATCACTATCCAGGCGCGCGATGATGATACCTTCTCTCAACCCTTTAGTGAAGAAGGTTGTTGAAGAGACAAAGAAAATTGATGGATCGCTTTTTGGAGCTGAATTCTCAAATGCCCTCAAGGCAGCTGAAGCAATTGAAAAATCTTCGAAGACAATTTCCAAGGGAGCATCATCTCAGCCCAAACCAAGAGCTTACTCAGGTGGATCGTCAAGTTACCAGTCTCAACAAAAGAAACCATCATCAACCAGCCATTTAAACTCCAAGGGCCCCTCGAGGAAGACTTCGTACAGCAGGAACTCCCACTCGGGGGGGCAGCGCAAGAGCAGTCGCTACCAGCGTCGCTAGATGTAAGTGAAAATATAAAGGGCGTCGCAGGCAGACTGTCTGGTTTCCTGTCTCAGTGGCAAGCCATCACCTCTGACTCGTTTGTCTTGTCGGTAATAAAGGGATATCGTATCCCATTTACTCAGACCCCTTACCAAGTATCACCTCCACCTGAACCATTTCTTGCCAATGCAGATAAACAAAACATTCATAGCATAATAAATAAACTCTGTACAGAGGGAGTTATCAGGAAATGTGAATCGAGTCACAATCAATTTTTGTCTTCTTATTTTTTAGTAGACAAACCCAATGGTGGTAAACGGTTCATCTTAAATTTAAAAAAATTAAATACATTCATTGAGGCTCCACATTTCAAAATGGAAGACCTCAAAATGGTTCGCAGATTAATATATAAAGATTGTTATATGGCAAAAATTGATTTAAAAGACTCGTATTTCCTAGTATCAATTGCAAAATCGCATAGGAAATATTTACGTTTTTCTTTCCAGGGAGTCATTTATGAGTTCAATTGCCTCCCATTTGGCCTCAACACCGCTCCTCAGGTTTTCACGAAAATAACAAAACCAGTCGTCAATCATCTAAGATCACGTGGACACGAATCTGTTGTCTATATCGATGATTTTCTTTTGATTGGAGGAACGAAAGACGAGTGTCAAACGAATGTAATTGAAACTTGCGAGTTGTTAAACGCTCTAGGTTTTGTCATTAATTCTGAGAAATCTGAATTCTCTCCGGCAAAAATTGTAAGATTCCTTGGATTTTGGGTGGATAGTTCCGAACTCTGTTTAAAATTACCACTAGAAAAAAAAGAGAATATTGTGAGATTAGTCCAGAAATTCCTTACTCAGAAAAAATGTAAAATTCTTGAATTAGCAAAATTAATTGGCACACTAATATCAGCGTGTCCAGCAGTAGAGTATGGAACCATCTACACAAAATCCCTGGAACGCGAGAAGTTTTTGGCACTAAAACAAAATTCAAATGATTATGAAAAAACAATGTACCTATCTAGTAACATCGATGAAGACCTGAGCTGGTGGATTAAAAACACACTATCTGCGAAGAAACTAATTAGGGAAAATAATTATGAATTAGAAATATTCACAGATGCTTCACTCACGGGATGGGGGGCGTTCTGTGATGGGGAGAGAGCTAGTGGGCACTGGAACGAGGATGATAGACTTTGTCACATAAATGAACTTGAAATAAAAGCAGCATCCAAAGGGTTGAGATGGTTCGCCAAGGATCATAGGAATTGTGAAATCTTGCTTAGAATAGATAACACTACTGCTATTGCGTGTATAAATAAAATGGGTAGCATTCAATTTCCAAAATTAGCAAGATTAACAAAAGAATTGTGGAAATGGTGCGAAACCAAAGGCATTGTTGTGTTTGCATCATACGTTAAATCCAAAGATAACGTAGAAGCGGACGAAGAGTCTCGAAAACTACCCCCAGAAACTGAATGGGAGTTATCATCTAAAAGTTTTAATGTAATACACACGCGGTTTGGCCCATTTGACATTGATTTATTCGCCTCAAGCATGAACTATAAATGTAAAAAATACGTGTCCTGGCTCAAAGATCCTGATGCTTTTGTAATTGACGCATTCACTATTTCATGGACGAAATATTACTTTTATGCTTTTCCTCCTTTCTCTTTAATTTTACGAGTATTACAGAAAATTATTACCGACAAGGCAGAAGGTATTTTGATAGTGCCACACTGGCCAACACAGTGTTGGTACCCTAGGTTTCAAAAATTGCTAGTAGATGAACCAATCATTTTTTCTCCGAGTGAAACGTTACTTGTCTCTTCTTTCAGGAACACTCACCCATTAGCTGGGAGCCTTACCCTGGTGGCAGGGAAATTGTCTGCCAAGCTTTTCAGAGGAAAGGAGTACCTGTAGAGTCACTTCCAACGGTACTTTCGTCGATAACTGCAGCCACTATGCGCCAATACGATTCGGCATTGAAGCGTTGGTGGAAGTTTTGCCATGAAAAAAATTTACCAGTGTATAGTTCATCAGTTGCTAACGTTTTACAGTTTTTTACTGAGGTTGAAAGAGACAGTTCCTCCTTTTCTACTCTGAATAGCTGCAGAGCGGCTTTATCCTTGGTATTAGGCCAAGAAGTGAGTGTACATCCACACGTAAGTCGGTTTTTTAAAGGGGCAAGTGCGTTACACCCTCAGACTTCCAAGTATCAAGAGATCTGGGATCCTGAATTAGTGTTAAAATATTTAAAGACTCTTTACCCGAATGAGGAATTAAGTCTAGAAAAGTTAACGAAAAAATTAGTAACTATTCTCGCTTTATGCACAGCCCAGAGAGTCCAAACTCTCTCTCTAATAAGAGTCTCCAATATACAAGTCTTGGAAGAAAAAGTTAGAATTCCAATTACAGATCGCATAAAGACCTCTGGGCGCAACAAAGAAAAGGTTATATTAGTTCTTCCGTTTTTTGAGGATCAACCAGCCTTGTGCGCTGCTTCAACAATAATCTGCTATTTGAAGAAAACACAAGGTCTCAGGGATCAATCTGAAGATAAATTAATTTTAACTTTCAAAAAACCCTATCACACGGCCTCACGACAGTCAATAAGCAGGTGGATAAAAAGTATTCTAAAAGAAAGTGGTGTTGATACCGAAAAGTTCTCCTCACATAGCACTAGGCATGCTGCGACTTCATCTGCCTGTGTGAAAGGGCTAGATATTGAAACAATTAGGAAAGCAGCAGGCTGGTCGGAAGGCTCAAGAGTTTTCACTTCTTTTTACAATCTTCCTATTAGTAACGATATAAGTTTTGCAAAGACAATAGTCTCAACAATTTAAAAAAAAAAAAAAAAAAATTTTTGTTTGTTTTTGCCTGCACTAATTAATGAATAAAACTTATTGTCATTAAATCGCAAAGGCTTTAAACAGCTACAATTGTTCTCTCTCTTTTGATCTCGAGGACGAGACAGCGAAATATAATTGTATAATCGATCGAACTTACCTGTAAGTGATGATCGATTGAAATTATATGAGCTGTCTCGTCCGAAGAGATCAAACCCTCCTCTAATAAGTATAAAACACCCACCCTATCGCGATTTAATATTCTTTAAAGTTAATGACGCCCTGGCTACGGAGTATGAGAGATATCGGGCAGAGGGCAGGTCGGGAGCTACAAATTCTTTTTTACTTGGGATATTCTGTGGGACCACATAGTAAAGGCGGTACTACAATTGTTCTCTCTCTTTTGATCTCTTCGGACGAGACAGCTCATATAATTTCAATCGATCATCACTTACAGGTAAGTTCGATCGATTATACAATTATCAAAGTGACTAAAAATAGCGGTGGTGAGGATAAAACGCCCTAAATTGGACAGAAATACCAAAATAACTAAAAAACCACAGGGTTGACCCATTATTTAAAAACTATTGGCGAAGAGAACAGCATTTTAACTAAATAATAGAAGAAAAAAATATTCAATTCTTCGTAAAGTTATTGAGCAATTTTAATCAGAAGGTAGTCGTAACTATTTGCCTCTCTCTCTCTATCTCATGCATGTGATAGGACATTAATGTAAAAAAAATTCAAGAAGAAAAAAATTATATTCACAAGCTGAAGATATGACTTTCGAGTAGTTTAATCACTTTTTCGGGTAAATTAAAGCACGTTTTCCCGAATTATCAGCAATTAATTGGAATTTCTGTTTTAACAAGCAGCCTTTAAGATACTACCTTAAACTATTATGGAAAGGCAGCGATTCGGCCTTCTAAATCGAATATGCATACAATTTTCGGCCTCAGTGCTCGATCACGAAATTACAATTGTATATTTTTTTTTTTACAGGGAATTATTAAATACCGCATGTATGACACGCGAATGTCAGATTAGCTGAATTGTGATTAAAATGGTAACTGAGTATTTCTGTAAATAAACAATAATCCGCAGTAGCTCGAGCAAAACTCACGGGCAATCACCGCACAATACACGTGTACATGCATTTTTTTTGTACTTCATACTCGACTTCATGTTTATCTCTTCATTATATTCTTTTTATTCGTAAGTGCAATTTCTTGAAGTGAATTACGTAATACTGAGATTAATCGAACGGGATTACAATTTGTGCGACTTCTTTTTTGTTATTTTTTCCTGGAAATTCTAAAAATGAAATAATGATTCTGAGAAATTCTTTAGTTACTGTGAATTTTTTTTCATTTTCCGGTAGATTTTTACATTTTTATCTCTATTTTTACGGTTGGATAATGTTTTTTAAGTGACGTGAGACGATCTAGGATTTTGTCATTTATCATTTGATTTTTTTTCTTTATTTGTTGAAAAAATTGATTTTTTTTTAATTCTGCAACAAAATATGTTTCAATTTAAATTTATTCATTTCTTGATAAATTTTTCCAAATGAAATTGTTCATTTAAATTTTGTGTAATTTTGATTGAAAGTCTCGAAAAGTTTAATCGAAATTTCACAACACGTAAATTGTGTTAAACAAGTAAAATCGAGTTAATTATTTAAATTTTCATATTATACTTTGAATTTAAGTGGTACAATGATTTTGTAAAATTTTAATGAATAAAGTTTTGAATTTTCGTGGGACAAAGTTCTTGAGTAGAGACACGGAATGGATGAATGTGTAAGAGGGAGAAAAAGAGAGAGAGAAAAAGAAAGAGAGAGACTCTTAGAGGAGGACATTTATAAATGTCGAGAGACATGTCGTCAGGGCAGGAACGAAGGTCTAAGAGGGATAATGAAAAGTCGGAAGGTATGGAATACGTCAGGTTCTACGTGGGGTTAAATTTATACTCATGAGGATTTTAACTGGGGCATTTATATAACTGTCCGGAGTGTAATTATTCGTTAGCAAGGAGTCCATTTAGTGAAGAAGGGATGAAACGCAATCATTTGACTTTTATTTCGTATTAATTCAGAGGTGAAATGCAACAAAATATCCCGGAAACTAAGAGAAATAAAATTTCTTTTATTTTTCCTGAATTTCATCATAATTTTTGTCTTTTTTTCTGTAACCCTCGGAATTCATGGTAAATATAAAGACCAAATCCCTTACATGTATAGGGCATGATAATTAAATATATTCACAAGCACTTTTTCGGGGAACTTAAAGCACATTTCTTCGAATTATCAGCAATTAAATGAGGAACTAGCCTAAAAATCCTAATTTTTTATCTGTTTTATTCACCATACTCTGTGATACTGCTTCAAATAAATTCCATAATATATTATGCAAAACTGCGATCATCAAAATCACTTAAATATTCCAATTTAATCGCTCCATTATCCCGAGAAAAAATATCATCCCATAATTTACACAAAATGCATTCCGGCAGAAAACAATTTCAATCAATTTACGGGACACGTGTCCAATACCCAATAAAAAAGGAACGCACGTATGATGTACAGAACGAAAAAAAAAAAAAAGTAAATGAATTGACAAAAAAAAACGAGCCTCGTAACCATTGGAGTAATTGGATCCTGCGGTGAATTCAACGAGGATCCCGATCCAATTTATTATAAAATATAATTCTGATTCCTGATAATAATCATGCAAGATTAAGTTCTGCAATCAATTAAACGGAAAAATGATTGAACATCAGGTGTGGATGGAGAGAACAGTTAAAAAAGATGTAAATAATCGTTTATTATATCTCCGCAGAAGAAATAAGAGCGTTAAAAAGAAGTCTCGTAATTTTTTTTATTCACTTTTCCTTTTTTTTTTATTTCTCAATTTTTTCCGTCTCCGCGATGACGAAGGAGGTCAGACAGAGTGAAGATGCGGAGCTCAAGAAAAAAAAGGGCAGAAAAAAAAAACACGAAGAAACGAGAAATGTGATGAAAAGAGAAGAAATAACGCAAATGAAGAGATACGAAGAGGTGAAAGGAGAAGCCACGAAGATGCATGAATTTGTAACGATTATTCTTTGGGCCTTTGGGCATCGTGCAACACTCTGCGGTGTTTCGTATTGAGGCATCTCTTTTAAAAGTCAGTATATAATGCACTCCGAAAGGAGGACGACGAAGTTTTATAGAGAAAAAAAAATGGGGAAAAAAAATCGAGGAATGAAAAAAATAATAAAACTCTTCATTCAGAGAAGCAAAAAGGAGAATTTCTAGGGTCACAGTAATTAAAAATACACAGGCACATCTACGATCTTCCGCCTACGCTCAAAAATTCATTCGAGATAATCAAGATATAATGAAAAATATGTGCATTCAGTTACAGATATGAAAGTATTATTTTTTTCCTAATTTTTTTAAAATTCTAGTTGTTAAACAACTCGCTTTGTAGTCAACTTCACATCGTATTTTTTTTTCTTCTTTCGCTTTCATCCCTGAATTAACTGCTTTCATACAGTAAACATTGTGTTTGTCTTCATCTTTATTATTCAACGCACGTAGCAAATGGTAAAAAAAAAAAAAAAAAATTAAATGTAAATTCATGGTGAGTTAAGAGAGACCGTAAATTTTTTAATGAGAAACTGAAATTGTTGACGAAAAAAAGAAGAAAAATAAAAAAAAAACGAAAATGCATACACATTTGTTATTTATTATTATTTTTATCTTGGCTCTTTATTTTATGCTTGTTCTGATTTTTAATGAGTACTGCGTGTCCTTTATTTGCATCAGGCATTAGCAAACCTAGTGAATACTCGTGTGTGTGTGTGGCACATGGCTAAATGAATGCAAATAGTTGCCTGATGAAAATCCAAATAGTCCAGTTATTACCGCAACGATTTACGACTTGATGGATATTTTGTTTGAAAATTATGTTTAATGATTAAACACATCAGCGATACTTGGATCATACTAATGATTTTTTCTTGAAGAGTCATCATGCAAAAAATTAGTGTGAAATAAATAATTACATTGAATAAATATTAAAAAATTATGGATAAATGTTAAATTTTTTCGAGGCTTTAAATGCAAATAACTCATTTTTAAAATATTTATTTAAAAAAATTGCCGTTATTTCCTTTTGCAACAGTCATTTTGAATTTTGCGCACCATGTAAATTGCAAATGTCTCACTGTGATTTATGCCGTTCAATCGGACTTTTGGGATCGATCCTCTTCTTTTTTTTGCAATTCAGCCATAAATTCATGAAAAAAAAATAAATAGTGAAAATAAAAAAAATAACCACTATTTCCATAGAACGTACGTATGATAACTGGCATTACCAACGAGAAAAACATATATATATATAGTCAGTCTATAGATTGCAGTGGAGAATTGAGCCTGAGGTATGGAACGAGGCGATAGTGAAATTTACGATCTGAGGAGCGTCGCGTATAGATCGATTTTTATATTGTGAAGAAAGAAATAGAGAGCCTGAGTTTCCTCCTGTGCATTGAATTCTCACTCTCTTTTCTCTGTTCTCATAGAGCCTGAGGGCTGAAGGAATATACTCAACGATCCAGTTGCTCGTTTGGCATCACCGGATGCGTGGATGACAGAGCTGAATAAAGACAGAAAGAAAGAGAGAGATGGGATTGGAGAAAAGAGCACAAATGGGAGAAAAATAGCGATGAAATTTCGTAGGCTGATGTAGACTGGACTTTTCCCCTTATCTACGTCTGTCGTTATTGGCAGTGTACAACACGCTTACGTCTGCTAAACGTCTGGTGATTTATGCTGATGTGCGGTTGAAAATAAGACATTTGGGAAGTATTGGGAGAGAATTTCGGGAGGGTTGCTTTTGCTAAAAGCTGGAAGTTTGAACATTTTTCCATAAATCAGGGTAGTACCCCAGCGATCTCGAGTATAGTTGACCCATTATTTTTTTGATACCGTATCAAAGATGATATTTTTTCACATTTTTCTGAATTTTTCCATAATTTTTGGCCATGTAGTTTATGAGATATGAATTATCAAGGTACTGAAAATAGCGGTGGTGGGAATGAAATGCCCTAAATCGGACAGAATTAACGAAATTACTAAAAAATCACAAGGTTGACCTATTATTTAAAAACTATTGGCGAAGAGAACAGCATTTTAACTAAATAATAGAAGAAAAAAATATTCAATTCTCCGTATAATTATTGAGAAATTTTAATTAGAACGTAGTCGTAACTATTTGCCTCTCTCTCTATCTCATGGATGTGATAGGACGTTGATGTAAAAAAAATTCGATAAAAAAAATTATATTCACAAGCTGAAGATATGACTTTCGAATAGTTTAATCACTTTTTCGAGTAAATTGAAGCACTTTTCCCCGAATTATCAGCAATTAATTGGAAATATTTTTCTGTTTTGTCGACTGTACTCTGGAATACTACCTTAATTTTAGAAAAACCCTTTATCGTTTTTTTTTTCTCTCTTCTATTGAATAAAAAGAGTATTCCACACATATCGTTTCTCCCATCCTCCTTTTTTCCAGTTTCGAACAGTCCGAAAAGGCGAATACCCGTCACTTCAATCGCCCCAATTTTTCTTTATGAATAAACGATCCTCCAATTAACCATCAACCGACTATTCATCACAACACGATCGCAAAAGACTACAAAAGGGAAAAATTCCTCTAATTATATTTTTTTTTGTCAAATAAAAATCTCATTTGTTACTTGACCAAGTGAATACGTCAAAGAGTCATGCGAAGCCTCGTAATCAGTACTATCTTTTTAATTACACTGTTCGCCATTACATTTTCACTCAGAGACATTTCCCCCTAGGGGCTCATACACACTGCTGCACATTTAAATCCTCTTTTTCACCTGCAATATCCCATCTGGCTTTTCACTCTCAGCCACTGGGATTTACCAACCAGGACATTTAATATACATACATTTAACACACTGTTGCAATGAAAGCAGTAGAATATGCATTGTGATATTCAAGAAAGGTAAAATGAGCCAAAAAAAAGAGAGTAATTGAGATTTTGAAAATCGAAAGGACAGCACAACGTGCACTACTGCCCTGGATTGTTTTGTTTTTTTTTTAGTTGCCTGATGACTCCAATTTTATTTTATATGATATGTGCACTGTGAATGGAATGCCTGATTTACTCTATTCTATAACGTTATTCAGTCTCACTTATGGCTTTTGTCATTCATTTATTCCGTGTCCTTTAACTCCATTATCGTCACCCACTTTTTTTGTCCACGTTCTTTCCTGTTGATTTTCAGTGAATGCAATGTATGAAAACTATTTTTCCACTGGAATATATGAAATAGAATCAATAGAATTTGAGATATCTTCAGAAAACGAAAATTGAAAAGAAATGAAAGGTCAGAGCTTCAATTTTGGATGAAAAAAAAAGGAATTATTAGAAAGATTGAAAGGAAATGAGGAGAGGAGGCATAAAATTTTGGGGTGGAATCATTCAGGATTTTTTTTTTTGAGAATGGAGGCCTTTATGAAAAAAATGAAGATTAATTAAAATTGTAATTAAAAAAAAATTGAACATTGAAATTGAAGAAAATTTAAACAGATTTAAGAAAATCTCCCGGAAATGTAGACATGTTGGAACATTTTCTCATTTTTTTTCAGATTTTTTTCATGAACTCCTTGACTTTGAAGAAAAAATCCTGCATCATTTTGCTTGGATCATCTCTATTATGGAAAAAATTGAAATTTTAATGGTTTGATCTCTCATTCGTACCCAAAAAACATGAATTTTCGAAGAAATGAATTCTGGCACGTGTTTTCCACCGCAAATGTCTTTGACATTTCAATAGAATCATCAAAAATACTTCATCTCGATTGGTTCCAATGATTTCAAGCGATTTTCATTATCTGTAGCAATGAAATTCAAGCTTGCAATCCAATCTGTCAATTGTTTTCCCATTCAATTCTTTGTCCCCACAATATACATTGTTTTTATAAAATCATTTCTCCTCTCAATAATAAAATACCTCTCTATCGATTCTCGAAATATAATTGAATGTTGAAATAGTTTGGAACGGTTTCTACGTTTCAATCATTGGAAAATGTAGAAAAAAATAACATTTGAAATTGTTAAAAAGTGTCTCTCAATCGAAAATAGGGAGATTTATCTGCCATTTGATGAAAAAAGATAAAAAAACAAAACACGTAGGAAAACACAAAATTCTTTTATCACATAACAGAATTACATGGTTTCTCTTTTTTTTCCATTTCACAAACTTGCCTATAAAGTTTCCCCCATTCCACTTCAAATGAAAAAAAAAAAAAAAAATGAATTTCGAAGCTTTATGGTGCTCTGCATTTCCTATTTTCTCAGGAACTGATTGAAACAAATAAAGAATCTCAGCAATGTAAAGTTTTCGTTGTTCAGTAAAATGAATTATAAAGAATAAAAAAGAATTCAAATATATAAAGATATATTTTTTTTTCTTTCAAATAGAAAAAAATCGAGAAAACCCCACTACTTGGAAGTTAAAAGGTAAAAATTGAAGTTCAGTAGCAGTAGGTAGGAAAGTTTTCTGTGGTTTGTTGCAGAACACGCTGCAAACTGGAACTTGATATCGAAAGTGAACTTAGACCCTTCTTTTTCTCTCCTCCCCCCCCCCCCCTTCCGCCTGTTCTTCGCCCACTCAGTACTCTATGCATTTCATACAATGCAACGTGTAGTTGGAGAAATATAAAGGAAGAAAAGTGTTTATCCAACTAGTTCCATGTTTACGTGTTCGTTTTGTACGAGATAACTGAATTGGTCACAATTTTATTGTTCAAGTGTACATTATATCGAGACAATACTGTTTCATTAGATCCTTTGAAAAATACATGAAGGGCATTTAATGAAGTTTGTTCAATTCGTTTTGTAATTCAATGTAATTCAGTAGTGAAGATGTAAAACACATTGAAAGGATTTTTTTCCACTGGCATGGCTATATTTTAATCCTGTTAACAATTTCCGTATCATAATCCAAACTTTACGAAGAATTGTTCGGTCGAGATAATGCAGAAATCCATGAATTTATACTTGAAGTAGTAATGATTGAATTAAGGAAGAATTATGGAAATTCATTGAAGTTGTAATTTTGAATTTGTCTGAAGAATAACCAGGCAGAAAAGAAAAATTATAAGAAACTCTGGAAAATTTAAAGAAGTGGGAAATTATGAATTGTCTATTTTTAGTTGCCATAACTAAATCTGTATTACAACTATGATAATCGAATTTTGCATAAGTCGAATCAACAGTTTATATTCATGTTTACTATCTGATAGTTACGCTTCAAGTTGATAAAATTCATTGTCAGAATGAAAAATCCTATCTTTCACAAAAATAGTTATTAATAATATATTTATAGTCAATGTCTTCTTATCAATTTTTTTTTTTTGCAAATTCCCTATAGGGCAATTTTTCCCGAATCCTTTATATAGCTCTTGGAATTTTTTTTTAAAAAAGAATTTCTGCAAAAATTTTATCTCACCCAGTTTCCGAGACATTAAAAAAGGAAAATAACGGAAGAAAAAAAGACTGAATGAATTTTCCACTCGATTCAACTCTCTTATCTTCAGAAAAAGAACGAAAAAAAGAAAAAAAAACATTTTTTCCCGTACTATACATGATAAATGATAACAAGTAGTAATAGTATCGTGCAATTAACCCATCGAGTTACCGCACTTAACCAAAGACACATTATCATCAGCGAAGTGACTCAGAAAATGTTTATGTTATGTTGACTCTTGCGAAGAGTTCTCGATTTCAAAGTCACACATGGTTCACTGTCACAGTTCAAGGGGAAGTAGTTAACACGTGTTTGTATTTAATGTTAATGTTTGAAAAATTCTAACTTTTTCTAATTTTCTAACTTTTATAGTTTTTTTTTTTGCTCAATATTGAATACATTTACAAACTCGAGGTTATTCAGTAAAATTCAAATTGAAATCGATGGAAGCGCCAGTGGTTTTCTTTTTATAGATTTTCGTTTTCTTTTTATTTTTATTATTCTTCACTTATAAATACGAGTTTTATTCTACCTGTCCGTGTGTCCTTGTCGTTACACTAAGTGCATCGAACGATTTGATTAGTATTAGAAAGAAGAAAAAGTGAATAATAGAATTGTTTTTCAACTGATATAGTTTTTCCTGGTAATACTTTAGCAATATGCTCTCGAATGGAAATGATACAACTTTTTTCAAACCATCATAAAAATATCAAATTTTGAAAAATTCATTAAAACGCCAATAACTCGAGAACTGATCATGCAAATAAGGTCAAAATTGACAGACATCTGATACAACTCTCGAGATGATGTATGAGTATAGATAACATCAATCGAATAGTTTCCAGGAATTCCATTAAGGGATAACACCACTGTAAAAATCTAAGAAAAAGCGGTTTTTGGCTATTTTTTTCCATAGAAAAAGTGAAAATAAAATAATAATATGTGGCACGCAGTGTAATTGATGCACATTTCAATGCAGGATTTAAAAAATATTGTTTTTTGTAGGATTGGTGACAATTTAAATGAAAAAATTCAAATTTCGGCCAAAAAAACAGATATTTTTATCAATAAAAAAGGTGCAAATCAATTTTTTGAGAATCCCCTACGTATTTCTCTTTGAAATATTGTTTTCAGAATGCTGTGGTAAGTTCAAATGGAAATATTGAAAATTATTGGAGTTATGCTAAATGCAAATTTGAAAAATTATGTTTCGAGAAAAACACGATTGAAGTTTTGACTTAGGCCATGAATATGAAGAAATGCTTTGGGAAAAATTCAAAATTTCATGTGAAATAATGGATTTCAGGTGATAACTTTTCTTGTCCGTATTCTGGAAGGTCCAAAATAATTTTTATAGCAAGAAAAAAAAATATATTTTTTGAAAATAGACATATTTTAAAATGTACCGATCGAATTCTCTTCAAATAAAGCTTAAAAAATAGAGTTCGTCTAGAAGAAGTTTGCCACAAAATATGAAATTTTGCTACAAAACCGTTTTGCTGTAATTGAGACTTTTATGCAGTCACATACACACACACAGAAATGCGCTAAAAATATCATTCTCTCTCTATTCAGATCATTTTAAGTCTCTTCTATTAAAAAAATTACAATCCAAAATTCGATGATTAAATAGCTCTCATTCGAAAGCAAAAAAAAACAAAAAAAACAAAAAAAAGCAAAAAATAACAAAGTTTGAAACCTCTGCATCTCTCACTGCAATTGAATGCAAGATTTAGAGCAATATTTGACGGTATAAGAGTAAATAAATCCATTGAAGAGTAAAAAAAAAAATCAATCAATCGTCATCGATTAACCCTCGTTTATTATCATCATTGGGGAAATAACGATAGACGTTTGAATGCGCAATTCCAATCGTTTTTCATTAATGAAAAAATCGTGGAATAAAAAATCTTTTTATTTTTTTTTTTTAACCAGTGAATATCATAAAAAATTCGCTCGACCTTTTCTCCCCGGCTCACATTGAGATACCAGAGTGCGTGAAATATGAGGGAAAATTTGAAATTTTAAGTGAATAAAAAAGGAAGAAGAAAAAAAACGAAGGGAAGATCTCGAATGACAAAAAAAAAGTGATAGATCGTTCAGACATTTCATCGTAAATCAATGTTCATTTTTCTCTCAACTTTTGCCGTCATTTATCAAGATTAATTCATAAATATAATTGGTCTATCGTTTTTCATTATATTCATGTATCGCGACAGTTAGATATAGAGATAATGAAATCTTTCATAAATTAAAAATAGAATTTAAAAAGCACAGGAAAAAACAAGGCATAACCATGAGAATTAATAAACATGAGATGAAAAAAAAAAAAAAAACATACAAATTTATTATTGTCACGCTATGTTTCAATCAAAATTCACGTAAACATAATATTTTTATAGTTGATTTCACCATTGGTGTTTTTTTTTTTAATCTCAATGGTAAAAGTTACTCGCTCGTTCGTAATTGCGTGTTTCTGACCATTTCGAGTGAAGTAACTATTGGAAAAAGTAGTGGATAAAATAGAAGTTGAAAGAAGTCGCAATAAAAATTGAAAATAAGAAGAAGAAGAAAAAATCAGGTATTTTTTTTCTCATCTGTAAGTGAGAAAGAAAAGGCTTTTCCACGCTATCCCCCCTCCCCCGAAACTCGTCGAACTCGTGAAATTTATTCTCAGACCGTGACCCACCTGCAAATGAGAGTAGGAAAAGAAGAGAGAATGGGAAGAGAAGAAAAAAAAAAAGAGGAATTGAATTCTACGTGAGTTCCTTCCAACTCTGAAATTGGAGAAAAGAATAAAAAAAAAAGGAAAAGAAAAATTCCAGCCTTATTTCCAGATGTCAGAAGCTCAATTCCACGAATTCTTAACTCGTAAATTGTTGAATTGTGGGAGAATTGGAGGTAAAATTCAAGGGAATTATCAACGAAGACACTACCTGAACCAATGACAGCATCGATTAAATGCTTAATCTCGTTGGAAGCGTGCAACCGATGATTCTCATAATTGACGTAATTGCGTTACACCGTACGTAGCATCAGCAAATCACCATTGAAGCGTTTGGTATATCAGGGAGAAGCTATTAAATCCACGTGTACACTTGGCCTCCTCAATAATTGAGCAGTTAAATTTTCACGAAAAATCGTTTGTGCACTTTTTTTTTTTTTTATTGTAAATCTGATTTGTTCAACATCGAAATTGAATTCTCAATAGAGAAAATCATTAATTTTAATCAAGAAAAAATTGTATTAATTGCTACAATTGCATTAGGCGCTAAGATATCGATAACTTGTCATCGATTAATTGCTATTCAATCATTTTTTTTTTTCGTGACCTGCTTGATCGAGTGGTTTTTACATAATTGATTCATATTTTTTTTTCAATCTCTTCTAATTAGTCTGATGATTAATTGAACATTGCGCATGAGAATCATCTGTCTTGAAGTAAAACGAAAATTTTCCATTAAGGTAGTGTCTCAGGGTTAAAATCGATAAAGCAGAAAAAAATGAGGATTTGTAGGTTAATTTTCAATTAATTGTTAATTATTCGGGGAAATGTGCTCTAATTTCCCCGAAAAAGTGATTAAACTACTCGAAAGTCATATCTTCAGCTTGTGAATATAATTTCTTCTTCTCGATTTTTTTTTACATCAATCTCCTATTACATGCATGAGATAGAGAGAGAGGCAAATAGTTACGACTGACTTCTAATTAAAATTTCTCAATAACTATACGGAGAATTGAATATTTTTTTCTTCTATTATTTAGTTAAAATGCTGTTCTATTCGCCAATAGTTTTTAAATAATGGGTCAACCCTGTGGTTTTTTAGTGATTTCGTTATTTCTGTCCGATTAAGGGCGTTTCATCCCCACTACCGCTATTTTCAGTAACTTTGATAATTCATATCTCATAAACTGCACGAGCAAAAATTATGAAAAAATCCAGAAAAATGTGAAAAAATGTTATCTTCGATGTAGAATCGAAAAAATAAAGGATTCGCTGTTCTCGAATTCGTTGTGATACTACCTCAATGTGGCACAATTCTGTTATTTCAGGAGTAAGGAGTTTTTGTGCCAATCGTTGTTCGAATATCTCGGAAATTAAGTTAAATAGTGAAATTTTCGTGAGAAACTTTTTCCGTAGATTCAATTTCTCTCTCTAAGAAAGATCCTTAAGATAATCGCTCCATCCCGCTAAATTTCTTCAATATTCCGCAATGATAAACAACCAAGAAAACCAAAGTATCTTCATTTAAAATGATTTATTCAATGATTCCTAGTTTTCGAATCACCACTTTTTCACTCCAATTAATCCAGTAGTAAAAAGGTAAAACGAGATAAGTCTCTATTTTCCTCACTAAGTTTTTTGAAAATACCTTAGAAAATAACCGAGAAAGCGTAATTTTGCCCTGAAACTCTTTTGTAACTCTTGAAATTCTCTACTAAAACAGATGAGTAATATCATCTTATCTCGTTTAGTTTCCGAGATATTTCCTTCGAAATGATCACAAAGATAAGTCGATTTATCCTGTTTTACCTCTTCACTACTGAATCCATCATGATTCCTTTTTTTTTTTTTTGTTATCGTCTTCATCCACAATTTGTAATAAACAGAAATATAAAGACATTTCTAATATGTGAATGGTCAAAACGGGCAATGCATTTGCAGCCGGACGGCCGTGTAATATGAAAAAGCCTTGAGACGCGTAATTGAATGATGTCGTTGCGTAATGCACCACCGGAACTGCCAGGCCGTTACCAAGGATGTGTGCGATAGTAAATTATTTTTTGCCATTTCACGTTTTTTTCTTCGTTAACTCATGTTTTTTTAAAAAATTCTTTATTATATTTATCTCACTATGGTTGATCGTTGATTTGTGCATTCTCGGATTTTACCAAATTCATCATAGATTCCGAATAAAACAAAAATGATTAATCGTCTTCGTTAAATTTATTGAGTTGAATTTAATTCGGCAAAATCAAATTACGTTGAGTATTGAATGAATTGTTTTTTTTTTCACCAGCTCTTTTTCCTTTCACGTGAATACTTAAATTTGTCGGTGTTAGTTAATGACAATGAAATGAAGCCCTGACGGTAAGAAAATGGTATTATGTATCGTTGATTTAACATTCAACGGGTAAGGTCATACTGTTCTTAATAATCCGGGCTCCAGTGTCAGGCTCAAGACATTAACGTCTTTTTTTTTTTTTCATTTCTTTTTCTTTCAGCCAAGAAAACACTGAGACAACTTGAAAAGGAAAAAAGAAAGGAAAGAAAAAAAAATACCTCATGAGAAAAAACAATTTGCCATCTAATTTTTTTACGAGCACGATAAATTCACTTTGAAATTCGCCGAGCAGGATTAAGTCGTACGAAACATCAAAAGTTGCAGGGAAAAAAAAGCGTTTCATCCATTAAAAGAATTCATGAAATTGCGAGAAAAAAAAACACATTTCGATGTTGAATAAAACTTTTCTGTGAATCGAAATAAAAATTCGCATTGGAAAAAAAAAGTGAACGAGTACGAAAAAAAAATAAAAATTACACTAAATGAATTATTCTTGACCATTGAATTCGTTGAGTCAAGCATTTTCATGGAAAAAAGAAAATAATCCAAAAGAAAAATACAATTTTACTATTTTTACACTCCCAACACGAGGATTTGGCATTTTACGGTGAAATAACAAGAAAAAACGAAATTTCAGATGAGAAACAGAGCAATTTTGAGTTTACGATCGCCCTCAGGAGACTGTGAATACCAACGAGGGCAGATAACAAGAAAAAGAGTTGTTTCTGAAGGAAAAAAAAAAAACAGAACAAAGGGACAAATTCATTTTGTATGGGCCAGCTATTTCAGGGAATAAAAAAATATCGCAATACCTCAATTTCTGAGGAAAACCAATAATATAAAAAATATTCAATCGTAAAAAATGAAAAATCGGTTGAAATTACGATGCCTCAAAACTTACCAATCAAGATGAATTTCTTTTCTCTGAACTTGAAAGAGAAAAAAAAGTGCCGTGAACTTTACGAAGGATTTTTTTAAACAGCTATCCCGATTCATCCGCACAGAATTCTTTATATAAATCTAAGAATTATTCCTACCCCTTCTGAAATCATTGACAACATTCTCCCACTTTGAATTTTATCAGAGTGGGGAGAGCCTGTAAAACTAGCTGCGCATAATTTTTCACACCTCTTTGGTGAGAAAAATGCTATTAACTCAATTAATTAATTTCATTTTATTATTTATAATGAATTTATTAAAAAACGCTTGACAGCACGCTTGGCAGATGTTTCCTCAAAAAGAATCAATAAATTCCACTTTTTTCCCTGTTGTTAATCCTACAGATACATATAATCACACGTTTTGCATGATACATTGCCTTGTCTCCTTCCATTAATCCTTCTAATTAATGGGCTTCTATGAAAATCACAGAACATCTTCCTTTACGTACAAATAGATATTTTATTCTGCAAAAGTTTCCCAGAAGAATCAACTTGTTTCTTAAACTAATATCATATTTCACACATTCAATTATCTCTTTTAACGATTCAATTCAACATTTTCCTCAATTAATCTTCAATTATTTGCATAAGGCATTAATTTCAATGAATGATCACTGGAATCGTTATTTCGTATTAAAAAAGATGAATTTTTCACCGAAATTTCGTCAATTTTTACGCGACAATGAGTGACAATATTCGCAAATTTCTCTGTTATATTCAAATTTATAATATATCGTTCGGTATTCATTTGCAGCTCGCTTAGCGCAACAAATATGTATTAATATAATTAAACTACGTTTAATAAGCAAATAGCTGTTTTTTCTCAATTTATAGTGTCAGAAACGAGCTCTGAAGTGTTAAAAAGTCGAAGACACCACGGAATTTACTTTCTACACTTTACTACTCAATATTTCTTCAAACAAAACGCGATTCAAATAAATTGTAAGACAATAAATTTTTTTTTTGTTAGTAATTGTTGAAGTATTTTTCGAATCAACTCAATCACTGCACAGAGAAAAAAGTTTTCGTAATTTAAGAATGTGCAGTCACTTAATCCAAGAACGTGCAGGTCACTTAAATTAAGAAAGAAAAATCACTTGATTTAAGTGAGAAAACTCACTTGATTTAAGTGAGTTTTACTGTCTTAAATTGAGAAAGAAAAATCACTTGATTTAAGTGAGAAAACTCACTTGATTTAAGTGAGTTTTACTTTCTTACATTAAGAAAGAAAAAGTCACTTGATTTAAGTCAGAAACTCACTTGATTTAAGTGAGTTTTACTATCTTAAATTAAGAAAGAAAAACTCACTTAAATTAAGTGAGTTTTCTCACTTAAATCAAGTGACTTTTTCTTTCTTAATTTAAGTGACCTGTACGTTCTTAAATTAAGAAAACATGTTTCTCTGTGTACAAAGAAACCTTTTTTGCAGAGAATTTCGTAAAAAAAATCATTTTTTTGATTGATTCCCACAATTCTGATAGTTTCTGGAATATTTCTAAAATAATCAGCACTCGATTCTCATTGCTTTCCACATCTTCATTGTATTACCATAAAAAAAAAGACTAACCCACGATGAAAATCACAAATTACCCATTGTCCATCTCCACTGTCCCGATGAAATAGTTCAATTATCTTTAATTTTATCTAATTCCTACAAATTTGATGAGCCAAGTGATTATCATCGATACGAAAATATCACCAGTAGACAGTAGTTACAGTATAGTATAGACAAACAGGAGTGAGAAGCAAAATTGTCTAAGGCTTAATGATCATGGACATTGTAGTGTCCGACGCTACAGACAATGTTATATATAGACTAGTGGAACGAAAGCCATGAAAATGTGATCCTGATTCTTCTCTTCTTCTTATTTTCTCCTCTTTTTCTACGGTTATATACACGAAATAGGAAAAACGTTTCGGTAAAGTGGGTAAGGATATAAGCTCCTGGATCCTCAGATAATTCACATAAAACGGAGAGAAGGGAGAGGCTGACTACTGCGACCGGGGTAAGAGGATCTATGGAGGAAAAAAAAAAGAGGGAGAAGCACCCACCGTGTGATTCCGAAGGGTTGGTGATAAACAGGAAAATATAAACGATCCTGGACAAGGGGGAAGGAACTGATGGAGAAATGAGGATAAGTCAAGTGAAGATTGAGAAAATACTCTTTTTTTTTTCTCGGGTCAGTGAGAGGAAAGGGAATGATTGTTGCTTCAATATCCTCATTTTCCTTCTTTAATTTCACCAAGGAAACAATTTGAGGGCGAATAAAAATTAATTGCTCTTTGGGTTCAATATGACTGGGGTTAAATCCTCTAGCCCTCAATCCTTTCCCACAAAGAATTTGCGAATTATTTCAGTAGCGAAGAAGTAAAGCAAGACAAATTGACTTATCTTTGATTATTCTCAATTGAATATCCTGAAAACTAAGTGACGTAGTGCAATTATGACTGATTTTTTTGTGGAAAATTCCCAGTTTTAAATAACGGATTTCGACGAAGTTGTCCTATTTCGCTTAATTTTGCAGATATTTTCGAGAAGGTAAATATCAAAAAATGGATTGATACTCCTTTACTTTTTCGCTACTGATTTGTCGTAATTAAAGAACTCGAACAAAGAAAGAAACTTTAACATTTTTTTGAATTTTTTCATAATTTCAATCTAAGTTTTTTATGAGACATGAATTATCAAAGTAACTGGAAATAGCGGTAGTGAGGATAAAACGCCCTAAATCGCATAGAAATAACGAAAAATTACTTAAAAAATCACACAGTTGACCCATTATTTAAAAACTATTGGCAAGAAGAATAGATATGCAGCATTCGAACTAAATAATGGAAGGAAAAAATATTCAATTCCGCGTATAGTTATTGGAAATAGTATATTACAACCCTAGGCCAGAAAGTTGGATTTCCTGGCCTACGCGATATAAAGGCCGAGGCGAAGCCGAGGCCTTATATCGCGTAGGCCAGGGCATCCAACTTTGTGGCCGTGGGTCGTATACTATTTTTCTTCGCTCCGGACCGAAAGCACGGTCAACCCGTTAGTGGGAGGGGGGGGGGGGGCGCCCGCCCGACTTTTGTAAAACCGAGGCGAAGCCGAGGTTTTACTGGTCGGGGCGGGCATCAAAAGTATGCAAAAAAAATGTAAAAAAAGTAATTAACTATGGATAAATAATACTTACAAATGAAAAACTGTTTGAAATTCATACATAGAACTGAAACTTTATTAACTCAATCATCGCAAAATGCACAATAAATGATTTCAGTATTACATTTATTTTATCTTCGTCTCTTCACTTAGTTGACAAGGATTTTTTATTTCTTTCTCACCATTTTTTGTATGTGTCACACACAAGTAAATACCGCTCGGACGATTTGTTTGGTAAGCTTTCACATTGCACGAAACTCAGTCATTGTTGAGGTTATGTGTCTCTCAATTCACCAGCGTTGTTTATATATATATAATTATATACAAGGTATAAGGAGAAAAATCTCAGCTGTATAATGATGGCAACACGAGTAATACACTGTTAAAAATTTCTGTCTGAATTTTCCGTGCAAAATCATAGAAATTTTAAACAAGTTTTATCTCTACTAAAATTTCAGATAATTACCTCATTGAAAAATGAACAAATCATCGATTTTCAAATAATTTCACGCCTGAATATCAATGAAATTTGTAAATTTCAGCTCAATTGTTTCTTGAAAATAGAAAAAATTCAACAAAAAATTGAAAATTCTAGTCATTGTAATTCTGAATATTCATGTTCAGTTGAAAATTCAAGTGAGTTGTAGAATTTTCGTCTCAATTCTACATAAAACTCATAAATTCCTCTGAATTTTTTCGGAAACTGACTGATTTCATAAGTATTTTCCCATTAAAAAACATTCAGTATCACGTTTATTAAAATTTCCATCGAATTTTCTATAAAATTTCATTTTTTTCCTAACAGTGTACTGTAGCGCTGCCGGGCTAGCGAGCCACAAAAGTTGCGCAACCCATCGGCGCGCGCATTCACTCGAGCAGGCCACAAAAACCGCTCTTCCCGGAGTGAAATGCGGCCGGGAAGTCCGTGCTTTCGGGCCGGAGCGCAGAAAATTTTATTTAGCAGGAACTCGTAACTATTTGTTTCCCTCTCTATCTAATGTAGGTGATGGGAAATTAGTAATCTAAAAAAAATTTGGAAAATAAAAATTACATTCACTAGCTGGAGATATGACTTTCGAATATTTCAATCACTTTTTCGCCTAAATCGAAGCACATTCTCCCAAATTATCACCAATTAATTGAAAACTAACCTACAAAACCTTATTTTTTTCTGTTTCATCAACCGTCCTCTAGAATACTACCTTAAATCATCTAAAATCTGATGGAAACATGAAAAAAAGACTCAAAATCCGGACGTATCGTGAAAACTCACTCAGTATAATCTCGATACGTTAGAGAGATTGGTGTCTATTTATTCATCACGAAACCAGGACATCCAGGCACTCCTATAAATCCCCTGATCGAAATTGATGTAATCACCGGCTGGGGTTAGTGGTAAAAGCACGTGCCAGATTCCAATCCATTTGCAAAAATCAACCATCATCTCTCATTATACGCAAAAAAATTGAAACGCAACGATGAAATATAAGTTTTTTCATAATTTCACAATTTTTCATTAAAAAATTAATTCATCTCTCTGTTTCACTCATTTCACTGTCTCGATCTGTTTACATCACTTTTAGCCTCGTCAGGTAGATCGCGTGCTACTCATTTCGAAACATGACACAAATGTACGTCATCATTAGCTGAACCTGTCACTTTATGTATGAAGGTTCTGCAAATTAACAAACTGATATAAACGAGTTTCAGAAACTTTTTCCTTCTCTCTGATTTTTCATTAAATTCTGTTGGTTTTCAATTGCATCTAATTTTTCATGCTTTTTTATTTGATATGTCTCAAGTAAATTAGCCTCAAAATAAAGCAATTCAATTTTTTTCATGAATATCACAGGAAACGAATGAAATAGAGCAATTTCATCCCAATCCTTTTTTTAGCCTTTGAAAATCTCTATAAAAGAGGATTATGATGAACAAAAAGGTGTATCTTCATTAGTTCAGGAAAAATAAGCGACTCATCCTCTTTTACCTTTTACCTATTGAATTATATTACTGATGAGGAATTTCATGCAAATAGCGTTATTGAGTCACACATGGATGAATTTACACTCTCTGTTTTAGGTGAAATGAACAAACGCATTGTGTAGAATTAATTTGATAATTATGCGAAATCAATGTGCGGCGTAAATGCAAGTGTCTTCTCTATGGGATACACATAAAACGTTAATGTTGAATACACGTGTGGAATACGAATCATAATACTGAATAATTAACCGATTGAATGGACAATAATATTTTCCACTCAAATTTTCGAATAAATGTAGTATTTTTGATGGAAGAAATAGCTTATCATGTTGTAAATATAATTTATCAGCACAATTGCTGATTCTTTCTTTTTTTCGGCCGATTTATCCTTGAAATTAGCTATATTTCATTGATTGATTTACTGTTATGTAGTTTTATTTCACACGGTAAATAATCTACGCTTTGGCATCAGCAGTCACGTGAGTTTTTCCGTTCTTTTTTTCTTCCTTGCGTGAGGGGAAAGAATAAAGAATTAATCTTTTTTTGTATTCCCCCGAAAGAGATGAAGAGAAAGGAAAAAGATATCAAAGTTTCAGCACGATTAGGAAATAGATATAGGTACAATTTTTTTTCTTCGTCTTTTGTACTTTTGGCATTTGGGGAAATGAGAAGTGACTGAATCAAGATAGATTCATCGCACAGTTACAATAGAGCGATAAAATTCAGAGCCAATTGCTGAGTTCTTTTGAGCAATGAGTTTTTCATGATTTTTCGGGAATTATGAATATCTTACTAGAAATGTTGGAAAAGAGGCTTTTTACTCTAGAAAAAAAAACTATTTAGCACTGTGTCCACAAGCACTTAGACCTTCACGCTTCTACAACGTCGGAGTTTATTTTTGGATGAGACGAAAGCAACTTTCCTCATTAGCTTCTATGTTTGCACGGAGTTCCTAAATTATGAACTGGTCATTTGTTCGAGGTATTTCGAATTTTTGGAGTTGATGAATGAGAAGAAGAAAAAATACACCTTTCAGTTTTAGGATTATGGGGAAAATGGTATATATATCAGATTCATGTAATAATGGTTGAAATTGATTTTTGAAACAAGAAAAAAGTGAAGTATATGGAATTTGATTGTTACAAATGCAAATTTTGCAATTTTTTCCAAAAATGATTAGAAATGTGGAAATTTTAGGCCCAGAGAGAAGATGATGACGTCACAATTCTATATTACTTATCCCGTTTCACCTCTTCACAGCTAAATTTCCAGTAGACTGTCTATTTTCAAAATCTGAACAAATTATCTTTATTAAATATCCATCGAATCCATTTGATTTCCATTGATTCCGACAATCTCCCCTGCATTCTCTCGCCAATCCCTGAAAGCTCGATTTTTCCTACTACTCCGCGTCATCCCTTATGCGTAGATCAAAGTGTACAGTAGTGATTTCAATCAAACATTCCCATTTAAACAGACACGTGTTTAATTAACATGAACCTCAGGGATTTCGTGAATCAACATGATCCATAGAATTGATGGATCATGGGAATTAATCGAGAGCACATAAACGATAGGGCTTTGAAATCCGCAATAAAACCCTTCTCCATCATTCTCTCTCACACACACACATGTATATATACATATATATATATCTATAGACATTCGCAACAAATCTATTAAGAATGATACAAACGAACGTTCCAATTAACGAAAGAATAGAATTTATCGAAAAAGATAAGAAGTACTTTGATTCGAATTGGAGCATCTTGAAAGTAATAATCCCCTTCTACTTTTCTTCTTTTTTTCTCCTTCTTTTCTTTATCTTCTTTTCATCTTTTCCCCAGATGTATCATGGGTTAGTTGGAGGCAAAGAGGGCGATGTAAGCCCAAGCAAGATGATCCCTACAGGAAAATAGCAGAAACCCAGATGAAATCGATCGAACAAGCCCATGGGATATAATTGAAATTTATCGCTTCCGGGAGCTCTGAAACTCTCTGTCTCTCTATCTCTCTTCTGATGTTCGAGGATTGTTCGGTAAATTCGGGGATTTCACCACTTTGCCTTTTTTTCGTTGCCCCTCTCTTTTTTTCTCTCTCTCAAACGAATACGCACACTTGAAATCAATGACTGGCAAGAGGGAAGGGGGGGGGGGGATATAGTTACCATTGTTCCCTCTCACCCTCGGCTGCACTCCTCTTGCCTAGTGTAGGTAAACTGAATTAGACTGTTGACCAAGAGCCAACACAATCTGGTAAACTTTTATTTTTCAAACACAGTTCCACTGAAGCACTATTTGGTGTTTCTGTTCCTTTTTTTTTCACCCCTCCGGGGGATACGAAATAACATGAGAGATAACAATCAAATAACTCAAGATCATAAGAATCAAAATTGAATTTTTTCCACTGGAATAAATACTTTATCCTCTACAAAACAATGAGAGCAAGTTACTTATGTGCTTCCAAACAAAGTCAATATTGTTAAACTTTTTGAATTTATGAATTTACTGAAATTACATTATACTTCTCATTTTTTGCATCAATTCCGTGGAAATTCATTTTCTGAAGCGATTTACCGAACACACAGAGTGCATAAATTCAGGAATATACAAGATTGCCGCTTCAAGATTGTTTGCCTTTTTTTTTCCTTTTTTTGTAGTAGAAAGAAGCAGTAAGTCGTAACTCTATCCAAGCAATATCGTAACTTCGAGGGAATACATGCAGCAGAGAGACACACAATGAGTCGTGGATAATTCTTCTTTACTGGAAACATTTTTATTTTATATTTTTTTCTTGAATGGTTATGATTTCTCTTTTTTTCTTTTTCTTCATTTGTGTTTGGTCCTAAGGGTGAATGAGTGTCTCGAATGTTTCTGGGAGAAGACACTGCGGGATTTATTGCAGATTGTTACTGCATGTCGTTACTCTAGGGAGAAGAAGAGGCAGAGGATAGTAAAATCGTGAGTTTTCTTGTGGGCACTGTTTTTTTTTTTTAAGTAGAGAAGAAATCCGTGAAGGAAGTGTTCATCAACTTTCCTTTCATTTATTTTATTAATTATTAATTTTATTAATGCCAATGAAGTTAGTTCCTCTTGCGAAATTGCGGCGTGTTTTTTTTTTTTACAATCATTATATTTAACACTAAGATGTAATTGAAATGAGGCACCTTGAGATCAAGTATCACATCCGTAAATGTCACTAAGAATAGTCTACAATGAATCACAGACGTTCATTGATTTAAAAGAATGACGAACGCGAAGGCATAACGTGTAGTACCATCAAGTGAATAATAAGGACGGACAAAAATGATTGCGAATCATCTAGTAAAATCCCAACGACACGCTATTTTTCATTTATTTCGTAATTTCAGAGTGTCTTAATGATAGTAATGTTTTGCGAATTAATCAAGATATGAATTATTAAATGTGATAGGGAGGAAATTGGTCAATTTTTGTGATGATTTTGAGGATCTATTCGATTTTTTAAAATTTGGTTGAAGTAGTGACTTAAAGTATGATCGATAAAACAGAAAAAATGAAAATTTTTAGATTAGTTTCCAATTAATCGCTAATTCGAGAAAACGGGGTTGCATTTATCCGAAAAAGTGATTAAACTATTTGAACGTCATATCTTCAGTTTGTGAATATAATTTTTTTCTTCTCGATTTTTTTTTACATTAATTTTCTATCACATGCACGAGAAAGATAGAAAAAAGCGTTTTTATCGTGTCCAAAAATTACAAAGCCTCTCATAGTCAAAATCCAAGATGCATAAAGATCATACAAATATTTATAAAAACATTAACATAATTCATAACTATTGAGATTCAGAATACAGCTGTTCACACGTTACACATAAAAATGAAAGTACAAAAAAATCAAATGAAAATCATCAGTCACTGACTGTATCTAATATCAATTATTCGTGAAGTAATTCATTGTAATTTGAACTAAAGACTGTTCAATTATTTAATATATAAAATCCAGTCATTTGTTAATTAATAGGTCTTCTGATTATCCTAGTCCTTTCAATCGTTAATTATATTTTTTCCTTGTATAAAGAGAAAGGCAAATAGTTACGACTACCTTCTAATTGAAATTTTTCAATAACTATGCGGAGAATTGAATATTTTTTCCTTCTATTATTTTGTTCAAATTCTGTTCTCTTCGCCGATAGTTTTTAAATAATGGGTCAACCCTGTGGTTTTTTAGTAATTCCGTTATTTAGGGCGTTTCATTCCCACCGCCGCTATTTCCAGTAACTTTGATAATTCACATCTCTCATAAACTAAAACGTAAAAAAATATTATCTTCGATACGGCGTCAAAAAAAATAAGGGGTTAACTGCACTCCAGTTCGCTGACATACTACCTTCAATAAATCTAATTGTGATGATTCTCAATGAAATATCTGGAAAATTAATATCCCTTTTAATGACGAATTTCAACGTAACTCTAATTTTCTTAATGTCCAAGATATTCACGAAAAAATAAATAACAATAAATGGACATTCTGTTTCACCTCCTCGCTACTAAATCCTTCATCCATTGTTAATGGCGAAAATTAGTTTCATTAAATTCATTGGAGAGAGAAAAAAAAAGCTGAAATGAGACAATCTCTGCAGAGTTTCATCTCTCTCTTCATCTTCAGAGATAGAGTTAATTAGGTCATCAACGGCACCTCGTTCCCTGACATTGAGTAATTAAAATCGGTGATCACCGGTAGTTACCATTCCCCACTGAAAATTAATCCACAGTATTGTAACACCTCTTCATTTCACGGCGCAATAATAAAGATGATTGTTCTACTTAGTCACATAAAACGTTGGAAAATTTTCGTTGAATTAAGAGAACTAAGAATTGAGAAGAATTAATTAAATGAGGGTGGAATCAATTTGTTTTGTGATTTTCTTAAATTAATTGTGCTCTATTAGAAATTCGAATGAAGAAGTTGATTTATGAATTGAATCTTTCAACAAAAAGAAATAACGAATTTAAAAATGCATTTTGGCTAAAAAAAAAAATAATAGCAAAAATAGAATATTTTTGGCATGAAGGTCATTTCAGATATGTTTAGGTGGAAATTGAAGAATTGGTGGTAGAGACAGAGTGTCATCTACTGTAACAAATTGTTCCATTTTATTCGGTGGAAATAATTTTTTTTTCAAGATATAACTGTTTTATTTAACTTTGGAAGTGCATCAGAAAAATAGAAATCCTCAGTATATACATATGTATATTATATATATTTATATCGTCGCCTTAGGAACAAAATGGCTTAAATATAATGTATAAACACATGACTTACGCCCCTTTGACTCTAAACCAATGACATATAAATATAAAGTGTAAAAAATAATTCTCTATCGTAACTAGTGGTAGTGTATTTTGAGCGTCTCTCAGGCTGAACTTGACTCGTCTGGCGCTGAGCCACACGTCATTTTAACGATGCTACATCCCTCAACACTTATACATACAAAAATAAATAAAGTAACACATTCACCTATTCATTCCCCCCTCCAAAAAAAAATGAATTATCCTGACACACAACTGCTGTTAATGTTGTTTTATGTAAATGTTATGTTGGCAGGTATTTGTCATTACACCAATTGACAAAATTAATACACACAATCTTGACCTATATAATTCAGTGAAAATTGGGTTAATGCATGGTGAATAAAATTTATTTGCAGGTAATTCACTTCATCCTCAATTTCCCGCGAGCCAAATCCTTTTTTTTTTTATGTTCCCAGTGGTAACAGTTGATAATTGGCTCAATGTATTGTGATATTAGCACTAACCAAGTGTTTGCCAATTTTTTTTACTCCTAGGAATAAAGAGGAAATGCCTGAAAAATTCATTGTAATGCTCAATCAATTAGCAGTAAATGTCCAATGAACCCAGAGATACTAAAATTTTTTTCATGAAAAAGGTTTTTACCGGAATTTCCTTCACCGAAAAAACTCCAATAAAGACTCGGCTAAACCACTTCAACGTTTTCACTACTGATACTAAACGTAAAAAATTCATATGCCATTTCCCAGGGCCACTAACAATGTTTCCCAAAAGGAGAAGCCAGCTGGTGAAAAACGCGGAGAATTAGAGGCATGAGGCACAGGTGAAGGTACTTTCGAACTAAAGGCATATAGAGTATATTCCCTTCTCTTGCTGATAAAATATAATATACGAGCTTTATATGCTATTATAGTGTAACCTCAAGAGCATATTCTATCTATAAAATTGGGCCTCTAAAGAGCCTCAGTACGATCATTTGTGGTCCCAACGGTGCATTATATCGTTATGCCTAAACTTTTTGGATAACTGATAGTTTCTGTGGTCTACTTATTTGCATCCTCAGGAGAATTGGATCGATTAAGGGGGGCAGCCATTGGGAAATTCAAAATTCTTTGGATGGTAAAGGGAGATCGATGGAGTGACTTTGGTACATGATGGGATGGGTTTAAAAAACATAAAAAATGTTAGCGAAATCCATTTTGCCCCGTATTCCAAGATGAAACGTTATTGTTCGGTTTTTTGTCTTAAAAATGTCTCTTGGACCACAATTTTTATTCTTCTTCTTTTTATTCTTTTTGGCACTGTCTATATAGATCATCCGACCGTACAATTTTTCTTCGAATGAGATTCTCTTGTCTTTTCTCATATTCGTTAGATTTCAGAGAATAAAATTGGATATTCGTTCTTTATTACAGATTATAAGATGACAAGTAACAGAACCCTTTATGCAGTGATTAGTAGAATGAGATAGCTGTGAAAATTCATTTTTTAATGAATTGTAATCCATAACGAAAAAAGGATATTCAATTTTATTTTTCAAAAATCTAACAAATGTGTTAGAGGAAAAAATCTGAATCAAAAAAAAAAATTGTGGCCTGAGGGACATTTTTAAGATGAAAAATGATGTTTAGTCTTGAAATACGGAGCAAAATGTTTAAATGGTAACATCTAAGAATCCAAAATAATTGAGATTAAATTGTCATTTTGAAATATTGCTATTCAGAAGATACTAAGATTGATCGAGAACTACAAAGAAAAATTTTCAACAGTTTTGAGAAATGAAGATGTTTCTTGATGAATATGAGAAAATATGCATATAATACTATGTATCGCACAGAAAAACTCAATATTTCTCAAGAATTAAAAAAATAGAGATGAAATTGTCTTTTTTTTAAACCGAATAATGATGTTTTATCTTCAAATACGGGGCAAAATGGTTTGAGTTTAACTTTTTTTTTCGTTTTTTGATAAATCTCATCACGTGCCACATGTAACTCTCGATGGTTTCCTTTACCAATCAAAGGCTTTTGAATCTCATCATGGTCCTGCCTTAACAGAAATGGAAAAATCTCAACGATCTTTGCTGAAATAAAAAAGTTCAAGGTGAGTTTCCTATCACGAGATGCTGTTCTGAAGGACTATAGAAGGAGGATCGTATCCCGAGATTGAAGAAATCAAGGAATATGCCATCAAAATGTCGATGGAGCTTTTTTCTCTCGATTTTACATTGGATTCTACATTACTCTTCATCTCAATTTACTGAAGTTCTCTTCAGAATCCCCAGACGAATATTGATTTTCATTCTGGGAATCTGTAGAATCATCAAGAAATCATGGAATTGATAAGTTAACAATGAAAGCAATAATCGACTTCATTCCCTTGTCATATACACAAAGAAAGTTCAAATAATAATTAAAATTTAGCCATTTTCCATATGATTTTCATGCAATCAAAGTGCAGTGCTAAAACATTGACTCTCATGTAATTATAAAATGAATTTAGCCAATTATCGACTCTGATAAAATTATATGATAATTGTTCATTTTCATGTACTGTACTTTTTTGCTTCAAAGTAACTTTATTATTTTCAAAAATTAATTTTCCACTGCTAGAGCCAAATAATTCTCCATTAATTCATTTGAAGCCAAATTATTCAGACAGAATAGTCATAAAAAAAAACCACTCAATAATTCCATTAGTACCATTTAAAATAAATCATAATTTTAAATGATAATAAATTACGTGTAATTCACGATAATATCACACGCCCCCTCAATTATCGCTAATACAGTGTCATTAATCTGTGCTAATGGTTCAATCTGATTTCTCTGATGACCAAAATAAAATGAATTAAAAGGAAAAAAAAGAAAGACAGCTGCTGAATTAATACATCAAAGAGGGCGTCAATAGTGAGGGCCAAAAATCCTCTCATGACGCATCTACACACACACACAAAAATCATTTTGAATGTGCGTTGTTGTAACACTGCCAAATGCTGAAAGCTACCTTATCAATTTCATTAATCGATTGCAGAGCCTTGAAACTTCGCGGTATAAAGAAAAAAAAAAAACAAACACAAAACACTTCCTTCAACCTAATCTTGGATTTGTAATGCTTATTTTTACCCTATAATTGAAAATCCTTGAGGGTTTTGCTACTACCTCAAGATTTTTATCCAGGCTTTACCTTTCATTTGCATCTATTCAAGTCGACTTCACATACAGCAAGTTCAACGAAAAAATTCAATTCACAGACAGATAGTAAAATCATTCGATCTGTTGGAAAATGCAAGTAGATAGTTCTATATATATATATATATACATATATGTATTTGGATAGATGGGAATAAATTTTGCCTTCAAGAGCAGTGAGAACTGCACTGTGAAAAGAGCTTTTGAAATTCTGTGCTCACGTTTACCCGACTTGATGCGCCTGCTTTCCTAGTTCAACTGTGCGAAAAGCTTCTCTTTTCTCTCGCTCTCTCTCTCTTTCTTATTTTCACTCTCTCTCGTCTATAGTCGTGTAAACAATGGAAAACTGACGTTTACTCTACTTTTGAGACAGGACGAATTGGGAAAAATACATTTTTTAGCGTACACATTAAATTTACAGTATGACAGTGACTCTAATATAAATTGAAAAAAATAAAATAAAATAGTAATCAAAATAATTAAATGAATTTTTTCAATGGTTTTCAATTGATATTTGTTTCGAGTGATTAAAAATCTATTAAATATGGTGAATTTATTGGAATTAACAGATTTTTTTATTTTTGAAATCAAATATTTGTTTGCAATTAATGAAAAGAATGTTTAATTAGGTCAACTTGGTTTGAAAAAAGAAAAAATTGTGGAAAAAAATTATTTATTCAGAATTAACTAATTTAAAGGATCAATTAAATACGTCCGTTTGACGGGTTAATCGATTTCATCATTTTTACGACATTTTTTGTGTCCGTATGGAGATTATTTCTTCAGGTGAAACATCAAAAAAATATGTATTTTATCGGTAGAATGATTTTCTTTTTGACTGTATCAAGTAATTAAGGAAGAATAATGAAGATTACGGATATACTTTATTTTATGAAGCATTAAGCTGCAGGAGGAGGGAATCTGAGGAAAATATCTCTTTCTGCAGCCTAAAAACAATGAAAAATTATGGGCTTTTTTGATAGTATTATTTATGAGCTGTTTTATCTTTGGAAAAATTAAGCTTTGTAATTTATCGTGAATAAATACCATGAAGTATTATTATTGCTTTGACGATAAAAAAGTAGCTTCTAAGAATAAAATAAAGGGCATTAAGATATTAAAATATGGAATAAATTTTAAACGAAAGTTTAGATAAATATAAAAAAAGAAGTTTAGATAAATCCAACAAATTTGGTAAAATTCCGAATTAATTGAACATTTTTCAATGGTCAATAATTGATGAAAAAGTAGCAATAATACCGTGTTTTTTGAGCCAAATTTTAGACTTTTAGATTAGATAGAAGCTTAAAGTCTTTGAAATTTCCTTAAAAAAATGGAAGCAAAGAGACCGAAATTTCCAATTTACATGAGGAACAATTTGCAATTAATAGAGAAAATTAGGGCGAAATGGACCTCCAGGGCATAATGGTACTCGATTTTTTTTCAGAATGAAAGACTCCATGAAAAATCGTTATAAAATTCGAAAAGATGCTCCAACATGTCTACATTATTGCGTAATTTTTTCAAATCTTTTCGTTAAGGCTTTCACTGTAAATAAAATTCCGCTTCATTTCACCACCCAAATCCATTTTACCCCATTTTCTTCTAATTTTTGCTGCATTGACACCGTCGTAAATGCGGTAGTTAAATGACATGTTATTATTCAAGTAATAATTGACAAAACAATTGATATCGTCGCCTTAGAAACGAAATGGCTTAAGTGCTGTGTAAAAATAACACTCACGGCCCTTTGACTCTAAAGCAACGATACAATTCCCCAATTCTTGTTTAAATTCGCTTTTAATAACTGGAAGAAATTTTTTAATTAACAAATCTAAATTTTAGATGCTCTTTTCGGTTCTCCTCTATGACTCGGAAAATAGTTAAAATTTATATTTTATTTTTATGGAACTCGTGACTCATATCGCCATTGGCGCTGAGTATTCACCGGCTCACGTATTTATTGACAGTAAACATATTGATTTATTTTGGCAACAGAGAGCCACGTGACTGTATAAATAAGCATCAGTTGCTTTTAATTGTTCACTTTCTCTCTTTCTCTCTTCACTCGTGATTTATTGTTATATCAAAGCTCTCGATTGTTTCAATGTGCTTTGAACCTAAAAAAAAAAAAAAAAAACACGAAAAATCATGAATTCACACAAACAAATTTTGATGAAACGAAATTTCAAATGAAATTATACCAATTTTCAAGTGAAACTCAGCCAGACAGAATGAACTCGGCGAGTCAAATGGGAAAACCACAGCAAAGTTGTTACCAATCAGCAGACTCCTTTGTGTAGTATTTGACAGTTAAATTCAATGGATATTCAATCAATCCTTTGAGCATACAAACGAACTTGTAACAATGTAATCTGAATGATTGAATCATTGATGAATTTCGCTTGACCAAATTTTTACATTCTGATATTAGAATTGACTCTTTATATAAAAAGAGTGTCAGGGATTGCAGAAGCAGTGAATTCCAAGAATTAGGCTACCCTCACTCTACCTACTATTGCAGAGGGGAAAGATGAATCTTAACATTCTATATGAGAAAACCTTCAATCGCAGCATTTCATATAAGGAAATTGCTGAATTAATTTTTAACCTTTTCAAGACCGAGCTATTTTTTGACGACTCTTTCAGTTTATGATTTAGAATTTTTATATTATTATATATGGGTTGTATATCAGAAAAAGATGGCGCTGCTTCCGCACCACTATAGTGGCTTCCGGTCTGTAACGAAAAATACAAACTTTTTTCGCGTTTTTTGCAGTAAAATCCATAGATATCACAGAAGAAATGATCAGGAGTATGTTTTACTAAAATTTTTTTTTTTTTTTTTTTTTATTAGTTTTACTGAAAATCAACCATAATATACCTCATTCATAACTTCATTCTTACAAATATTATCAAAATCAACGTATTCATAAAATAAAATCCACATCATCAGTTTTTTTAAATGCACTCCTTAATGATGCTCGGAAATCGCAAATGAATACTAATAAACATTTTAAATGCCATTTCTCACATAATTGTTCACTAAGAAACACGAATTGATGTTGGAAATTCGCGAGGCGTTTTTATTGAGTCTTGTTAAACTGAATATAATCGATTATTATTAAAAAAAAAAAAGGGAAATTGAGATCTAACAATAATCGCGAATTCCGTGGGAGATTCATGCGCAGACTTTACTTGTTAATATTACGATATTCAATGAAAGAGAGAAAAAAAAAGTGGATGAAGAGTCTGCTTCACGTGGTGTCTCACACAGTGATCACAGCCAGGACTGAAGGAGAATTTTTATTTATAAAAATGCTATTGGTAGCCATCGACTTTTACCAATAAACGTGTATGGGGCTGCACGTATTATTCGCCCATTTGGCAAGAAATTCCTTCCCTACGTGGGTTCAGACCTTTTATTATACACATTACTGTCGCAATATTGATTGACCATAATGACTCCAATGTAATAAAAATAATAATAATAATAATAATAGATATAATGTTGCTGATGATATAGCATTCAGCAAATGAAAAAACTGGTGTTTTATGTGAACGATATGCTGAACTACAGAGCTCAACATCTCCAGCCTTAGTCCAAAGAATTACCACGTACCAAAGGAACAGAGCAAATTGGCATACATTCTGGAGCAACAATACTATTATTTTTTACTTTTCATTTTACTTTTGATTATTTTTTTTTTCCATTGTGCTTTATCTACTTATTCATGTTATACCTTACTTGAAACACTGCCGCCCTCTTGCTAAAAAAGAGACTATGTAACTCTTATAAAGCAATAAAGAATAATAATAATGTTGCTGATGATTTCATTTTCTAAATTCTTTTTTTTTCTATTTATCCCAAGCATTGTTCTTCCTCAATGCTCTGGATAAAACCAGGAATTCATTAACTTGACATAAGAAGAGGCATTTCACTGATAAAATAAGACCATAAAATCAGACAGTGAATGAAGAGGTGTCGCGTGAGATGCAACGAAGGGGAAGGTAAAAAGACGAGGGAAGAAGAGTAGAAAGAGGAGGGGGAGGGGGTAAAACCGATGGTGGAAAGTGGGTTAATTGCTCGGCCGAAAGCTACTCTGAAACGATAATTTAAACGTAAATCGAGCGAGTTCCATCAAGTAAATTTGATAGTGAGAAATATATGATTTTAATATTAAAGGAAAAAAAGGGTTGAAAAAATCTGAGAAAATCGTGGAATTACATTAAAATTTATTTTTCCTTTTTATTTCAAGGATTATAAGCGGGGTTAAGGGATTTTTGAGGGGAGTCAAGGACGCTATTAACGTGTCTGGGGATCAATTACTCTCATGTGCTGTTGCAAAAAGAAAGAAAAAATGACGAAATTGGCATTGATTTCGTGGGAATTTTTATCGTTATTTAATTGAATTTTAATGAATGATATTAAAAAATTTCCAGTGAATTTTTATCGATTATTATCGTCATGAGAGTTTGACTGGAGTGAATGGAGGACTTGCCACGAATATTACATGGTATGTCTTGGGGGAATTATCCAGTGCGTGTAAATTGCAGCAGAGTTTCGGTGCCTTTGGGCGAGAAGCGCTTCTGCTATGATTTGGAAGGCTGTTGTGGCTCGTTTGTTTGGACAAGTTAACACGCTACGTGACTTGGGCCATTGTATTAACTAAGATGAAGAGAGAAGAGAGGGGCACAAATGATATTCACTTCGAGACACGTGACAAAATATTTATTGAGCTCTGATTAATCGATCATGATTGTAAGGATACATTCGTGTTACGAACAATGAACATTTTCTTCGCTTCACAAACATTTGTTTTTGTTTTTATTTAAAACAATTTTGCCTGTAATTCATTCGCTCGTTTCACCTCTTTCTTTTTTATCCAATGAAATGATAATATTGGTAATTTTAGAAATGAATCAACTTTACGTTACTAAGATATTGATATTAATAATATTGTGATTAATTCTGCACACGCACTTGGATAATCGCCCATCCTGAATCTTTGGGAATAATTTTTTTTTTTTTTCAATTTTTAAAAAATCATTAATCATCAATTTCTCGGTAATTAGGGAAATGCAGTTTGGGTTGAGTTTTTTTTTGTTTTTTCCGCTCTTTTCTTTCCTTCAAGGACACTCAAGAGTCATGCCTGCGGTTTTCTTCTCTGAATTATTGAGGTAATTAAGAGGTAATGAGTCTTTTTCCCTCTTTTTGTGTTTTCATCTTCATTATAATCAATCATTGGAGCTGAAGGAAAGCTCGTTACTAATAATTATGAATTGAGTGAAAGATTTAACGTCAACTTTTCATCAATCACAAAGTGATAAAATGAATTAATTAAAAAAAAAAAAATTGAGAGACATGAGGGAAAAAAGGGATATGGATTGCACTTTTGTTTCCCAATTCAAAGTGTCAGTCTTATAATCTGACACTTTTCCGCGCCACTTGTAACGTATTTTTTTGGAGCTGAAGGGACCCGAAAGATGTGGATATATATATGTACATATATATAGTTGTACAAGTAGAGAAAGCCTGTCTTGTGCTGCCTCGACCTCTTCAACTTGACACGAGGTCAGACTAACTTGGTCAAATAAGAAAAGGGATGAGTCCGATGGTTCGTTAATGCCAAAAAAAAATCACAAATTTATCTCATTTTACTGCGCTCTTAACGACACAAGTTTGGTTTAAACCTCTTGAGAAAAAAAAACAGCCACTCATGAACAAGTACTCTTAACGTTAAAAAAAAAAGGAAAAATGTAGAAAATATTAAAGAACTTGGATGAAAAATTTCGAAACGTTTCAAAGATTTATCACAGCGTTAAAAATCCTTTTTTTTTTTGCTAGTTACAAACTCACATTATTTTTTTCCTCCTCTGTCTTAACGACCGTTGAAAATCCACAGCGATAATTTTTTTTTACTCCTTCACACAGGAAAATTCATTTGTACGTTTTCCTCTTTCTCTCTCTCTCTCTCTCTCTATTTACGAAAAAAAAAAACTAAAAATGTAACTGAAAAAGGCACAGTAAGCCAGAAAAATTCACGCACGAATAAACCAGTGGTGTAAAAAATAGAAAAAATAAAATAAATATGAACAATTACAAAATGTGAAGCATTGAAAAAAAAAAAAAAATTCAAAAGTTTTTATTTTTCTCTGTAAACAATTTTAGAGAGAACAATGAAAAAAAAATTCGTTTTTTCACATTTTGAAATATAATAATACGAAAAATCGTGTACTGGACTCTCGTTAACACACCACAGGCTATTAATCTATCTCTTTTATTTATCTCCCCCTCCCCTCCCCCCAAAAACACGATAATTGTGATGTTTATACACACGGTTTAAGCGTGAAATCAAAACCACACACGTTTATGAATAATAACATGCAATAATCAGATCATTTATAATTCAATAATCATCACATCTGATTTTTCTGTATGGAAAAAAAAGAGGCAATGAAAAGAGAAACAAAAAAAAAAGATATAAATCCACTGACCACTGTTGTATCACGTATTAAAAATTTAATTAAACAATTAACTGAAATAAATAATCACACATTGTAAACACTTTATTGAAAAATCTATTAATTTTTTTATTTTCATGAATTTAATTTCTCAATTAATTCGAATAATCATTTTCACTCACAAAAAAAATTTTTTTTTTTTTTTTCAATCACAATCACTGAAAAATCTTTGATTAATAAAAATAAATAGTCTTTTGAAATTTCTTTTCTTTGCTTCAATAAACGTAAAAATTCATACACGACAAATACAAAGTGGAAGTTAGACGCGCGCGCGCACATCGATAATAGTTCGCTGTGTGGCGGGTCGACCGCGACTGAATCTGAGTGTCGAAGGCTCTCGGAGTCGACCGGCCGAGCTTGAATGAGCCACGGGAGAACGCGCGAGGGGGTAGCAAAAAGAGGGAGTGAGAGAGAAAGAGATAGTTTGAGTTTAACTTTAGGGTAGGGAGAACGTTTATGATTACCCGGGTATAGGTCGATGAGGGGAATAGAGTTCACAGGACAACTTTACTACGGTATTAAGTGAAAGAAAAGAAAGAAAAAGAAGAAAGGGGGGGGGGGGGAAGGGTAAAAGGCCAATGCAAAGGCACGGACGTTCTTGACCTCTCTTTTTTTCTGTTTTCCCTAGTTTTGTTTAATATATATAAAAAAAAAGAAAACATTCAATTTACGTAGTACGTCTATTTCGAAAATTTGCGAGCTGCGGAACACAATTGGTAATAAATAAAAAAAGATGAAAAAAACTGGGGGAGGGGGGAGAAGTTGAGTGGGCAAAAAAAGTGGAGAGGAAATGAATTTCATCGATTCTGTGTGTGTATGTTGCATTTGCTGGTAAAATCGGCCTTTTTTTTTTTCAATCGGTATTTTTAGTGCTGGATATGAATATTGAATTCAATTAAAGAGAAATTTTTGTTTTTCAGGGGATACAAAATATGTTTGAGTTTTATTAGCTTTTTTATGATGAACAGAAATTTTTTTTTGGTAAATTCAGGATTTGAATGGGGAGATTAAAGGGGATTTATGAATGATTTACCGAAATTGTCGATTTTTCTCTTTAATATTCAATATTCAGATGACTGTTTGTGGAAAATTGTACATGAAATTTTTAAATGAATTTTTAAAATTATTTTTCAGTTTTTAAAATCTATGAAAAATAATATGTGAATAATACGGGAATTTTGCGATCGATACATAATGGGATGAATAGCTTTTTTTTTTTGTAAATTAATTCATAGTCACGTTGCAGTGGGGATACAAAAGCCCCTGAGGTGATTTACACAGAGACACTGGTACACCTAGTTGAAATCCATGGCGCATTGCGGATAATTTGCTACTGTCTGAAACTCTTTTCTTTTTTTAACGCATCCAAAAAAAATAAAAATTTTGTCGACAATTTCTTTGATTCACTTTCTTTTCTTTTCATTTCCTCGTTTTTCTTTTGCCCTTTTTTCTTCGTGTCCAACTGGCATGAAACCGCTTGGTTTTTCGTACTCAGCCATTAGTGGTTTGGACCACGAAATCCTGTCAAAGTCTGACGACGTCGAATGAGCGTTCGCTCAGAGAATTAAAAAAAAATAAAAAATAGGAAGAAAAGAGCAAATGGAACAGATTCGTGGAGCGAAATAGAGGCTAAAAGAGATTGGTTGCAGAAGAATAGCACAGTCGATATTGTTCACTGACTTTTTCACTTATCAGAGAGAATGGAAGACCGTTAATTAAATTTTTGAAATTTTTACAGTTACATCGACTGACAGAAACAATTTGAAAAGAGTACAATTGCAGCCCTTTTTTTTACGACCTCGTTTTATTCTGCAAATTGATGCAAACGTTATTTCCTACGATTTATTAACAAAAATTAAAAATTACAGAATTCACGTTTGCCTTTTGTTAGAATTTAACCCCTTATTTTTTTAATGCTGTATCGAAGATGATATTTTTCTTTTATTTTTCAGAATTTTTCCAGAATTTCGGTCCGTGTAGTTTATGAGATATGAATTATCAAAGCTACTAAAAATAGCGGTGGTGGTGATGAAACGCTTTAAATTGGACGGAAATAACGAAATTTCGAAAAAACCACAGGGTCGACCCATTATTCAAAAACCATTGGTGAAGAGAACAGCATTCCAACTAAATAATAGAAGAAAAAAATATTCAATTCTCCGTATAGTTATTGAGAATTTTCAATTAGAAGGTAGTCGTAACTGTTTGCCTCTCTCTCTATCTCATGCATGTGATAGAAGATTGATGTAAAAAAAATTGGAGAAGAAAAAAATTATATTCACAAGCTGAAGATGTGAATTTCGAATGATTTAATCACTTTTTCGGGTAAATTGAAGCACATTTCTCCGAATTATCAGCAATTAATTGGAAAGTAACCCACAAATCCTCTTTTCTCTGTTTTATCAATCACACTCTGGCATACTACCTCAATATGGCGAAAATCTCATTTTTTACAATATTCACCAGATAAATTCTTCATAATTCAAAAATTATTTTTCCCACAAAAAAAATCACATCCCACTCCTGTCACTCCTATTCTCTGAAAAAGGAATGCGCCAGATGCTTTCGATTGATATTCAGAAACTTTGAAAGGTTCACACATCGCTATTGACGGAATTGGGGTAGGCACATGATATGAATGAAAACGATTTTCTAACGATTAATAGTCCATCGTCATGTGGATGAACATACCTGACAGCCACTCATCTCTTTCGCGCGCTTCATTCTCGTTCCACGTCTGAAGCACATTAATCTACGAGTACTTCTGAATCCATTCATGTCGTTGCGTCCCGATGAGGCAACAAAAAAAAAAGAGGAAATGCAATTTTTCTGTCATTAAATTGTCGTTTAATTACGGAAAAATTTAATAACATAAAATTCCGGTCGAATTCATGTGATTAACAATAATTATAATTCAAAATTTTTAATTGTAATAAAATGCAGCATTCCTTCGAATCACTGAATTTCCAGAATTCCACCAAAATTAAATAATTAATTGTCGACATTTCGTATTATCGATGAATTAAAGTCAATAAAACTGACTAAATTACACATTGTAATAGAGTGACTCTGCTTTCTACTCAGCTCCCATAATATCCATATCCATGTATATATATATGTATACATATACTTTTATCGCTCCATATCTCCTATCAAAAGCAGCTTCATTATATCGATCGCTAAAAGGCTTTGCGCCAAATTCAATTTCAATGATTTTGATGCAATTCAAGTAGACTCAAGTGTATTCACATATTGATCCTCCATTTGAGTGCAAGAACAACGGAAAAGTGGAGAGTAAAGTAAGAAAAAAGGAGAAAAAAGAAAAAAAAATTGAGAATAAAAAGAACTTAGAGAACCCAAGGAATGAAGATGAAAAATAAAAAAAATAAAGAAAAGATCAGTAGATTACCTCCATTATTTTACGATCCTCCTACAGTGCGAAAAACAATAGAATTGTGTAATCGTCTTCTCGAAGTACACGAACAAGAGGAAGGGAAAAACACAAACTCACTCAACACACACGTAAATACATATATACACACACACACTTTTCACGCGCATGCCTGATCTCAACAATTTGTATTCTCGGATTTTTTTATTTCCTTGTACTGTGTTTGGCTTCACTTTATTTTTTTCTTCTCTCCTTTTTTTTTTTTCTCCAAACCAACCGATTCACTTGTTTCGATACACGTGGAGGTGATTTTCTGAATGCTATATATTCGTGACTAAAGTACCGGTAACACTTGCACACGAAAGATAACGAATTGTTAACATTTTCCATCGTGACAATATGAAAATTTTCATGAGAGAATTTGGAAAAACATAAAGAACAAAAACAATGAAAAATTATTTATCAGAGATAAATAATATATTTTTCCAGAGTTTTGATCTCACCCGAGATCGAATCCGATCAGTTCCAATTTTTTCCAGAAACTTGTGCATTTTAATTTAATCAATTCATTTAATTCTTCAATTCAATTGATTTATTTAATAATTTAAATTCCATCTTGACGCAATAATATGAGATTTTAACTACTATATTACACTCCATTTAAGTTCAGATGAATTTCTCATGAACGAACGCCTATATATATGACCGAAATTGCCGCAAAAAGTGATGTGACAAAAATTTAAAAATATATTTTTCCACTATTTAATTTTCAAGTATTCAGCAATAAGAAAACAGCATCCTTTGAGGTTCAAAAGAAAATGATAAGATCCCTTTTTTTTTAAATCAAAAGAAGAAGAGAAGTAGAAAAAAGTGAGATACCATCATTAGCTGGAAAATAGTGAAGTCTTTTTCCGATAATTCTCATCGTTTATGTTCAAGAGGTTAATGGCGTTCCTATAAATTCATTTCACGGATGGAGACAGAAAGAGGGATAATAAATATCCCGTTACACTGGAAACTGATAAACGATTCTTCATTTTATTTTTTATTTTTCCTTCACTTCTCTATATCTTTCTCTCTCACTCTCTTTTTCTATTCTCAGTTACTAATAGATATACTTCAACAAGGACACATTAAGTATACCCCAGCACGAGTTTGACCTCGTTTTGTAACTTTGTTTCCTCTTTATTTCATTCCTGCTCTTTTTTATTATTATTTTTCATAAAGGACAAATAATGCCGAGTTGAATCTCTTCCTTATCGTTTTAGTTGAAGACGAGAACAATGCAGTTGTCCACGGAAATGACATCACATATCAGGTCGATTGAAGCATGAGAATTACTAATGCTTCAACAATTCTATTTGACCTGTGTTAGGATAACTGAAGTATCGCTGGCTATTTTATTGTAGTACGCGTGCCAGAGACTTTTCGTATCATAACCAGAGTGACTGGTGCTTTCACTTGGTACATAAACTTCTAGGGCCCTTGACCATCACAGCATGACATAACGATTTTTCCAATGTTTATCTTCCTCCTGAGGCTTTTTTTTTATATATTTCCTTTTTTATTTCATTGTTTCCCTCTATTTCTCGGGTTTTTATTTCTTTCGCCTAGGGTCGGCGTCACGCGATGTGTATTGATGCATCAAACAGTATATTTATGGGTAATTTTGGGGCACATTATTCACGGTTAGAGCCTCAACTTCCACTTGAAGGTGTGATTGACGAATATATTCTGATTTCATTGGTTTTTTATGAGTAAATGACGATAAAAAACACGTTTGCACGCCTGCGTAGATATTTCTTTCTTCAAAAAAGTGGAATTGCTGATCGATCATTTTCAAATATCGATTGATCGATGCGATATCTCGCATTCAATTCGAGATTGCATTCGATTCGATAGGTACGTTTTATCCTTTTTAGATTAATCAGAAGAGAGAACAAATCAATTTCCACTCGATCAATTTCAAAATTTCGATCAATTGAATTTCGATATTCGATTAATCGCATTTGGTATCCATCGATAATTTGATAATTCAACTTCTGCTGTGTCTAGTTTAAGAGAAGAAAGCAGATTCCTGTCGATCAATTTCAGAATTTCGAATAATCGATGTTAATATTCGATTGATCGAATTTTGGATCGATCAATGATTCGATAGTTTTGTTTCAACTGTTTCGTTTTGAGGGGATCTTCTTTCCTCTAAAAACAGTAACTTCCAATCGATTATTTCCTAAAAATCGATTAATTGATATCCCGGATTGATTTCGAGATATCACTTATAATTCGATAGTTTCGTTCCACAAATTTTGGTTTAAAGAGAAAGGGAATTCGATAGATCGATCATTCGACTAGTCGAATATCGACTAATCGATACGATAACTCGCATTGAATTTAAACTTGACGATATAAAATATTTAAAAAAAATTATCACATCAACTTAAGATCAATAGTTTTTCAAATATCGATTAATCGAGGTGATATATCTCGCATTAAATTTACGATATAGCATTCCATTAGATAGTTCCGTTTCATTTGTTTAAGTTCAAAGAGAAACAATATGAGACATCTCCAACTCCAGAAATAAATAATTATTTAATAAATAAATGTTTGTGCGTTAAATGCAGAATTGCAACATAAGTTTATAAAGAATCTCGAAAACATGAAAATATTACGTAAAAATTTGTAGAATGTTCCGCATTTTTTTCTTTTTCATCATTAATGCTTGTTTCCTTATTTTTTTCTCATTTGCTCTTTCCAATCGGGGATAAATTACACTTCGCGCATTTTGTTTGACAAAACATGCGGTATCGATATCGATACACTAGAAATAATTCAAGAACAGAAAGAGAGAGAGAGAGAGAATGCATGAGGTAGAGCCTTGAAGCTAGCTGGTAGTTATTGCTTCTCGCCAGTTGATTTTCACAGTCTCCGGCTTGTAATTATGCCATATTTGATTTACCAATTAATTTGAAATTACTAATCTAATTGAGAAGAAAAAAACGAGAAGTTATTGGAATTGACAATGGCTTCGGTATCGGAGATCGGTGTTACAGGTTACGTAAATCCAAGAAAGCTGAATCAGCACATTGGTGCACTGATTGGTTAGTTGAGGTCATGAGTTGATGTCAATAATATTGACAGTCTGCATATTTTATTAATAAAAGCAAGAGAAAATGAAGTTGGATAATCCGAGAAATGAGTGCTTCATTTCCAGTACCAGTGAGATTGAATGAGCTCAGTTCCAATTCCACTTCATTATTTTTAATGAAAGTTTTCTGCTTCCGCAGAAACTTTTGAATACAAAAATCCTTCATTTGAGGTAGTTTTCTGAAGTACGATCGATAAAACGAAAAAAAAAAATGAGGATTTATAGGTTATTTTCTTTTCAATTGCTGATAATTCCGGAAAATGTGCTTTAATTCACCCGGAAAAGTGATTAAACTATTCGAGAGTCATATCTTCAGCTTGTGAATATAATTTTTTTTTCTCGAATTTTGTTTTGCATCAATCTTCTATCACATGCATGAGATAGAGAGAGAGGCAAATAGTTACGACTACCTTCTAATTAAAATTTCTCAATAACTTTACGGAGAATTGAATATTTTTTTCTTCTATTATTTAGTTAAAATGCTGTTCTCTTCACCAATAGTTTTTAAATAATAGGTCAACCCTGTGGTTTTTTAGTAATTTTGTTATTTCTGTCCGATTTGGGGCGTTTTGATAATTCGTATCTCCTAAACTGACAGACAAAAATTATGAAAAAATTCAAAAAAATGTGGAAAAATATGATCTTTGATACGGCATTGAAAAATAAGGGGTTAACTGTACTCGAATTCACTGGGATACTACCCCATATCTTGAATTTCATGATTTAAATCATGGTGAAGTGTAATAAAATATATCGCCTTTTTTTTAGAATCCTTTTTTATGATAATTTCTCACAGAAATCTCCTTCATTTCGTCAGAATAGGGAATTTCTCTTTAGAAAAATCCCTCTATAATGACCAAAATTTGCATTTTAATTTCCATCTAAAAATTTAATAATTTCAGTTTCGTTGGGTGGATTTTCACTCGGTGTAACTTTAGGATGGAATTCAAGTGCTGGTGACACACTGAGGAATGTACTGAATGCTACTGGTACAGAGATAGGACTAGTTGGTTGCATCTTAAATGCTGGTGCCTGTGGCGGCATCGTTACGCTACCATGGTTACTGAAATATCTCAGTCGTACTGGTATCATGATCCTCACAGTGCCAATTTGCCTTGCAGGATGGGGCTTCATATGCCTGGCTGATCAGCAAGTACGTATTATGTTGGAAATACCTGAGATTTAGTAATGAAATTTTTGGCCAAATTTCTAAACACAAGTAGAGGCTAAAATTTCATTCATTTTAAACTATTTCATTAATTTTGCAGGTTTGGTACCTCATGATCGGTCGCATTCTAACCGGTATATCCACAGGTGTTTTCTGTGTATTATCACCGATTTATATAAGTGAAATAGCTGACAAAAATACCAGAGCCAAAGTTCTTACTTACTTTCAATTATTCATAAATATTGGTATATTTTATGCATTTTTCACTGCTCATCTATTGGAGGAAAACGCGGAGATCTGGAGATACAGTCTGATTTGTGCCATGAGCTGTGCACCAGTTGCACTTGTCGTTTTTTTACCAGAATCACCCATGTATCACTTGAGAAGAGGCGAAGAACGTTTGGCTGCTAGATCCATGAAGTTTTACAGAGGAATTAATTATGATTGCGATAAAGAATTCATCGAGATTACGAAACTATTGAAGACTAGAATAAAATTTCCTGAGGTAAATACTCTTCAAGGTAGTATCCCGAAACTCGAGTACAGTTTACCTCTTATTTTTTTGATGCCATATCGAAGATGATATTTTTTCACATTTTTCTGAATTTTTTCATAATTTTCGACTGTGTAATTTATGAAATATGAACTATCAAAGTTATTGAAAATAGCGGTAGTGGGGATGAAACGCCCTAAATCGGCCAGAATTAACGAAATTACTAAAAAACCACAATTGACCCATTATTTAAAAACTATTGGTGAAGAGAACAGCATTTTAACTAAATAATAGAAAAAAAAAATATTCAATTCACCGTATAGTTAAGAAATTTTAATTAGAAGGTAGTCGCAACTATTTGCCTCTCTCTCTATCTCATGCATGTCATAGGAGATTAATGTGAAAAAAATTCGAGAAAAAAAACTTATATTCACAAGCTGAAGATATGACTTTTAAATAGTTCTCCAAATCCTCATTCTTTTCTGTTTTATCGACCCTACCCTGGGATACTACCTCAACATTAAAAAACCTGCAGTTCATTCTTATTCACTCTAATAATTTCTTCTTTCTTTTCTCTGCACAATAAACAACTCCCAACTGAAATATTGAAGATAATGAAGAATCGCAGAGTACTGCATACAATTGTCATGTGCCATATTGTTATAATAATTCAACTGTTCAGTGGCGTGAATACACTTATATTCTACGCTACTGCTATATTCAACAACACTGGCTCCGGGGATCTGACCGGAAGTCAACAGACTCTTGTGGTTGGAGTTGTACAGATAGTCTCGTGTTTATTCTGCACCTTGGTGATCGATTCACTTGGTAGACGAGCACTGCTAACTGTATCTACTGTTCTGATGGGGTTATTCATGATCTTGTTAGGTAAAACTACTTTCTGCACATTTATGTTTATAATTGGAATATCCGGTTCAATTTTAATGCTGAGCAGATTCATTGTTAATTTCTCGAGGATTATGGTCTTATTTAAAAAAACACATAAATGAATGTGGAATTGATGCACTCATGAATAAAATATGGCCTAATGAAAATTCAGATTATTTTTAAATCTTCAATAAGGGAAAAGCTCCCTTTCTGCATATTGAATTGTTGACAGTTATAAAATAATCAGTACACTTGCTAAAAAAAAGTAGTAGGAATTATAAAATATTTGTTGCATTGGTCCTCAGTAAATATTGTCCTAATGTAACTAAAGAAGCTGTTGAATTTTGTTCATTCAAGTAGTCAATCCCATTTGAATGAACAAAATTAAGTAAATTCCAAAAAAAAATTTTAATTACTAAAGAAAATATTCACTAATAACCAACTGAAACAATATTATGCTAATAAATTTAGCATACATCTAAAAAAAATTAGAATTTTTTCCAATCACATACATTATTATAAAAAAAAATATTCAAAACATTATCACTTATAGTTTTCCACTAATTTTCTACATGTGCATATTTTTTATTTCGCTGAAATGATTCATTTGTCAAAAAAAAGGGAAAAGATATAAACATTGTCAGATGACTGCTGTTTTCAGCATCATCGAATATTTGACAATTTTTACCACTTTTTTCTGTTCAGCATAGTTCTCCAGTAAATCCCTTTTTTTTCTGCAGGTTGGAGTGACGAATTACGTGAAGATGATCCTGAGATCTACGAGGAGTCCTATCCCTGGATATCACCACTCTGCACTATCCTATACTTCATGTCATACAACATGGGTATAGGCCCAATATTCTGGTCAATCCTTGGTGATGCACTGCCAAGTGTTTTACGGACATTTGGTGCTGTATATATGGCCTCATTGCACTTTCTACTGTCATTTATATCCACACTGACCTTCAGCTATTTGATCGAATCAATTGGAGTAACAAAGACAATGTGGCTTTTTGGTGGTTTCTGCTGTTTCGGCTCACTGCTGTGTTTTGTCTTTGTGGGAGAAACCAAGGGCAAAACTCTGGCACAGATCCAGGAGGATTTCAAGATTAATGAGAGTCAGGAGATAACCCGTAATGCTTGATGGAATCGAGGGTAAAAAAAAAACAACAGGAATTGAGGATTTTTGCGTTTTGTGTTTATGCGTGTATGGAGAAAATCAAGAGTAATTCATATGAACAAATTTGAAATCGACACATGATCAGACAAGTGCAGTCATCGGTCAGCCAGGATCTCATTAGAAACGGATGAACGGCATCTCGTAGCACGTGTATTCCGAATCGATAAATAAACCGCATGTCGTCGTAAATCACTCGACAGAAATTATAACCGTCTCTGAATTTATATATATACATATATAGACACATACTGTATTGGGTATTGCATGTGGTATATAGTGTCCATTTACAATCGCGATATTCGGACACTGACCAGAGAAACTTGGTGGTAGTTACTGTAGATATGGCACAATGCCAGTTTTAACTTGAAACGAGTATTCACTCTTATGCATGAACAATCTTCAAATGTATTCTGGTGTTCAGCCGACTGAGATATTACGAGCAGATGTAAAGTAGACGTACTGGATATTCTGTGGTACTCAATGCGTTTGACAAGAGTGAAAAAGACCTGGATAATTTTGGCACTTGTTATTGAATTACTTGATAAATGTGTAAATTTAATGAAAATGTCATTTTTTATCATGAAATTTTCATGAATTCTTACATTTGAGAAATGGAACATTTTTGGGGCTGTTGATCAATTATTTTTAGTTGAAATAATTTTATTAATAATTTCTGAGTATTCATCGATACTTTTCATCATATTTTCATTTGTTTTATCTTATTTGTTTTGATATAATGGAATGTGCATGTGCAATTGCATATTACTATGCTTCAAAGCAAAAATTTTAATGGAATATGTAGCTTGAAGTAGTATCCAAGAGTACGGTCGATAGAAAAAAGAGAAATGAGGATTTGTAGGTTTCTTCCAATTAATTTCGGATTATTCGGGAAAACGTGCTTTAATTTAGTCGAAAAAGTGATTAAGCTATTGAACTATTCGAAAGTCATATCTTCAGCTTGTGAATATCGCTTTTTTTTGTTTCTCGATTTTTTCTACATTACTAATTTCCTATCACATTCACGAGATAAAGAGAGAAGCAAATAGTTACGACTACCTTGTAATTGAAATTTCTCAATGACTATACAGAGAATTGAATTTTTTTCTTCTATTATTCAGTTGAAATGTTGTTCTCTTCGCCAATAGTTTTTAAATAATAGGTCAGCCCTATTGTTTTTTCCATAATTTCGTTATTTCTGTCCAGTTTAGGGTGTTTCATCCCCATCACCGCTATTTTCAGTAACTCTGATATTCCCACTCATTTCATGTTCATTTCACCCCATCGCTTCATAAACTTCAATATAGAATCGACGAATCGAAGAAACTGCAATTCACGTAGGAAACGTTGGACTGTGAGAGAAACGCAAACAGACGCATCTGGAATTCGAAATTACGTAGAGGAGCATTGTCAATGTTCGCCAAAGTATCAATCGAAAGTTTTCGCATTAGAAGTCATGAAGTTCCCCGTGGATCTTCTCGTCTTGTTATTAACTTATTTTTTTGATTCATTAGTTGAATATAACTGCTTAACAGATTGCCCGGGCTTTATAACTTAATTACACGTAGCAACACCCTCGTTTTTTTCTAGCTTTGGGTAAACTCTGGGAATTGAAACATGTGGAGAAGCGGAAAACGACAAAAAATTGCACGAGGGGAAAAGAGGAAAAGTAGAAAAAAATGGAAAGAATTCACCCTCTAGGATGGCACTCAACTGCGTCTGGTTCTCATCAAATAGCCAAAGGCAAACTGTCTTCACGAATCAGTGGAAAATGTTGCCGTGTAGTGGAGGAGAAAAAAAAACCTCTCTGGCACCAAGAAACTACCTCGTGACTTCTTCATGGGAAATTGTGAATTTAGAGGGAATTAATGAGGAAAAAGAAATTAAAAGGTTTCATTTTTTATTTTCCGTGGAAAACCACTCTTCAAGAAAGAGAGAATCAAATTTCCGGGTCTTTATTTGCGTCTGTTCATTAATGGAAAGAACCAAGGGCCACTGAAGTTGTTGAATCTGTGGGCTTATTTGAGAAGATAATTGGACTCCAATTCATTCTCCTTACTTTATTTCTCCTGTACTATTTATTCGTAATCAGATGATGATGAATACTCAGAAAATTCATTAGTCAGTTTAAGAAAGAAAATTCGAGATGTAAATTCAGAAAAATTATGAAAGTAAACTTTTTATAGTAAATTGCAATTGGAAGCTGCCTGGGGTCTTCACTTTGCAGTGGTATGGGAAATTACAAACTTTTGCCGTTTTTTATGGGATTGATTCGAAAGAATAAGTGATTTAATGTTCTATCCAATGAGAATCGCCCAAAATCAATGAATGTTCCAATAGAATAATTCTTATATTTTTCTTAGTATTATTTAGAAATATTAATGTTAAAAAGTTTTATCATAATACGCTCGACTCTCTGTATGAGACATTTTTATTTAAAAACACTTCAGCCGCCTTAGAAAATCGTCTTCTAACTTTTCATATGAAGAAAGGTGAATTAATACTATAGGATCGCATTAATAATAAATGTATTCAATTATTTTACACTCAATATTCGGTCATATTGATCAGTTTTCTTGTGATTTTTGGCGTGCGTTCTTTAAAGAAACTGAAATCCATATTAAATTCATAGTTTTGTAATTCCTCTTGTGCTAGTTGATTGCTCAGTATTATTCACGTCCAATATTATGGAAGAGTGATTCATTTTTTATTTTCCGTGACATCACCTTTTACGGCAATTCTGGTCATATCTATAGGTGTTCGTTCATGGAAAATTCATCCAAACTGAAATGGAGAGAAGGCTCAGAATGCCTGAGTATTCAAACTTCTAACTCATTCAGGTTATAGTAGTTGAAGTCTCATATTATCGCGTAAAGATGGAAATTGAATTATTAAATGAATCAATTAAATTAACGAGCGCATATATATATGACCAAAATTACCGTAGAAAGTGATGTCACGATAAATAAAAATAATCTATGCATGGTCGGTAAAATCAAAACTCTGATTAATTTTTTATTTTTCATTCTTAAAAATAAATTCAGCTGTTTTCAGCTATATTGTCTCATATAAAAGGCCACGATTTAAATATTTCTTATATAGAATGTCAAAATTCATGTTTTTCCCTCTGTAGTAGTACTCGAAGTGGAAATAGCCTAATTTATAGAATTTACCTTTTCTCCTGTCCCTGACGCTCTTTTATACAAAGAACTCGTCTGTATCCGTTTTTCCCCATTTTCTCTGATATTCCACTTTTCTCTTCTCCAGAATATTCAAGTGGAATTTTCCCCTGCGTTTCACAAACGAAAACGATTGACGATAAAATTGAACCAAGAGAGCATTTGTATGCACTGGTATACGGTATGATCTGGGATGAGTTTTTTCCCTATTCGTTTTTTCTTGCTTCTCGTATCTCTCGAGCGTGAAATAATTCCAAGGGGTTTGAATGACTAAGGGCAGTGAAATTCCTCGAATCCTTCTAAAAACGACTCCGGACTTCTCGTTTTTCTCCTTTTTTTCTCTCTCATTCACCTTCTCTGTCTTTTTCATTTCATTTACTTTTTTTTCCCCTAGATTTGATACCGTCAATGATCCCAAAATGAGATTCGAGACACGTAAGGGCTTGGTTAGTGAAAAAAAAAAGGAGAAAACGATAAATTTCGTGCTTTTGGATAAATATTCCACAGGAAAAAGCGACTGTAACAAACAGAGAATCCGTTAGCCTATCGAAAAAAAAAGGGGGGAAAGGACCCTTAATTCTCTCATTCTTAAAATGGATTTTACTCGAGTGTAGATATTTTTTTCCACCTATCGATAAATTAATTCCCACGTTTTCTCAGTTTTTGTTTTCCACTTTTTTTCCTTTCTCTTTTATTCAGCTCTCGTTCTACTCCATTCTCCCTGTTTTTTTTTCACAAATATAATTTATAGTAACAAAGTCTGGAGGAGATTAAAGTGAAGAAAAAACTGATTTATTCAGAGGGAGATCAATGATATTTCTTAATATTCAAATTTATTTGCCACTGAAAATTTTTATCATTGAGCACCTGGGATCTCTTTATGACTTCGATATGCTAAGTATTGTGTATAAATTCCGAGACAATCGCAGAAATTATATCAACGAGAGTAATACAGAAAAAGCTTTTTCTCATCTTTCATTAGCTTTATAACGAATATTCTATTTTTTTTACCATTTTTACATTTGAGTGCATTGACTTGTTTATTTACAGTGATTTTAAATAATATATATGGTAATATATCGTAAAATTTCAACATTTTTTTTTCCTATTTCTACAATTATACCTTCTTTTGCTCGATTATGTGTTTTGGTGCATCACGAATTTCAACCAAATTAACACCGACATCTCGTCGATTACGAGGTTCTTGCGGTATATTTTCATCGGTTGAAATTCGTTTTTCGTACTGTACAGGAGGCTGTTGTCCATTTCTATCAGATTCGCCCTTAGGAAACTCTTCTGCTGGTATCAGCACGTAATATCGAGAATTCGCTTTAATGCCAGAAGGCTGAAGCTTCCGGGATGATCCGTCATCGACTGCCTCTTCCTCAGCCTAATTTATCAAAATGACATTGTCTACAGAGATTCTCAAAATGTTATTATGAAATTGATTTAGTTGTCCACTTACGAAAATCAGAGGAGAGACTCCGAGGAGGAGGCAAAGTACGAAGAACCTCATTTTCAGCACTTCGATGGAACGCTTCGATGGAAACTAGCGTATTCACTTCTAGCACTGGCTTGCACTTTTTTATACTCACCTCCAGAGCGCATTTCCAATTAAAACGCAACGTCATTATTTCTATCGTTTTATTGAACGAGATAAGGGAAATATAAATCATTCTATCATTCTAGTGATTAATTCAATTTTTTCTTCATTAATTCAATTTTAAATTGCTTTTTTCGAGTGCGAAGCGATAAGAGCAGTTTCATAATGCGAAGGCCTTTGCGAGACTAGTTCGATAGTGAAGAGGCGAAACGAGATAAATCCTTTTTTTCGTTACTTCTTATATCGAAAATATTTTTGGAATTGAATGAAGTACGTTTTTTTCACATTAATCGCTTTTTGCAGAGATTTTAATGTTTATAAAGGAGGATTACCGTGAAAAATGACGTTTCTCTATAAACTAATGAGTTTTCAAAATATTTCACTGAGAATGATCACAAAAATGAGTCGATTTACCCTGGTTTTACCTCTTCATCATCGAATTTATAGATAATTGGAAGCATTTTCCCATGAATTTTCGCCTAAACTCGACTAATGAATGATATACTGAAGCTTCAGAATAAAATGAAGATCCATGGAATTATTCCATTCATTTTTCCACTTCAATGTATTTATTTTTCCACTTTTTTTTTCTCGTTCCAGTCCACGAATTTGACCACGATCGTGTTCATTTGAGTGTTTACCCGTGTTTGTGATCGCACATGCGAAATCGAAGCCACTACCCGGCTACAACGAATAGTTTTGAAAATCGTCTCTGTCTTTTTTCACCCATAAACGAAAATTTGACATCAAACGACAACTGCACTGACAGAAAAATGGTATTTTATTGAGAGAGTCGTTCTTGCATCAACGAATAAAAAGATTCGGAATTTCCAATTCCACGAAAGTTTTGAAGCAAATCTAAATATCATCAGAATCAAATTCGTTATCATTGAATCGATACACTGAGAAAAAAAATAAAAATTTTCCTCAAAGAAAAAAAATCCTTGAAACTAAGAAAATTAAAAAATTTTCAGTTTTAAAAAATTATTTTTAAAAAAGTAATAATGCGTTACTTAGATTGAAAAAAATTTGTGTTTGTATTGAACTAAACTACGAATAACTGTTGATAATTATCAATCTTTTTCTTCTTCAATTCAAATATGAATTCTTTGATAACAGATTTTCTTGCCTCAGTGTGTGCTGAGAAGAACCACCCACAAAGGAAGTCCCTTTTTCGGTCACTTCCTGTCATTATGAATATCACTCTGCATTATGCTGCACTATCGCTAGTCCTCTGTCCTAGCTCCAACGACCTCGATAAATAAATTGAAAAAAAAAAACCCATTCAGGCCCATAGTGCACTGATAAAAATACAGTATAAGGGTATAAAAAGGGTGAAATGATACGGGGAAAGAGATGGGCGAAAGAAAAAGAGTGAAGTAGGAAAGTAGCCGAGAGGACTGAATTAGCACGGGCTCAGAGGGCTTGATGAAAAAAAAAACCTAGTGTCCAAGGGCAGAGTGCACTCGAGTGACAGAAGAATGGCCATGAGAGCAATTTTTTTTTCTCTGATGACCACGAATAAATATTGACGTTCAAACGGAGGAAAGTCGAGGGGGCTCAGAAGACACGTGTTGCATGTCGAATATCATCTTTTCTGTGAATTTATGAACTGACAACTGTTGAAAGTCCCTTTTTCTCTCATTTTCCTTTTCCATTTTTGCATTGCATTCATAATTGTCCTGGGTGAATTTATCTGGAGAAATTATTGATAAGTGATTCGGGAAGGAATCAATAATCGAAATAATGTAAGCTTCTGCATGATTACTGGAAGCACTTGACAGCTCGAAGGAGCTTAGCTCAGCTTCCGGGATATACACGTGTATACTAGTGGTCCACAGAGAAGTTAAGCGTCTAAGTTAATTTTCTGCTCGAAGTTCAGTGAACAGGAGGTCTTCGAAGGGAGCTACAGTATAATCTATATATCTAATAATTGATCGATTATGTCCATTGCACTGGATTATGGCATGTCCAAACGTTAATCCACTACTTGAAATGAGAAATTCTACTGACTCTCTTAATTTCGTGAAGAAATGGAGTTTTTTTTTTTTTTTTCATTTTTTCTATCTTTTTCTTTTACTTCAATACTCTGCTTTTCTTTTTCCTTATTCTTCTCGTGAGGATAGACTCGGAGAAATTACCCAGAGCATGAGATCTCCACTCAGCGTCGCTGAGTGCCTCTATACATTTTCTCCTTTCTTCAAGTTTTTCCTACATTTTTTTTCTCTCTATTTTTTTCCTTTATTCTTCCTTTTTCTTTCATTTTATTTCAGCATGCACTGCCTTCTGCGATTTTTCTCCTGAGTTTACATGAAGAGAATTCAACGGGTTGCCGTTTTGTTTGAGATGAAATAAATGAAAATGAAGAAAATTGGTGAAGCCAGAATCTCAGAATATTGTTGAATTTTCAATTATTCTACAACTCAGCTCAAACCTGAATTAATTAAATCCCAATTCCACAGTTTAGTTAATTAAATCGAGATTATCTTTGAATTTATTCTATTTTCTTTCAGGTGGACAACAAGGTCTTTTCGCCAACAACTGCTGATAGCAAGTTATGAAAAAGCGAAATAATGATTGAAATGATTTATAGATTCTTATAATCTCGTTCAGTCCAACTGAAAAAAATAATGAGATTTCATTTTATTACGTCAAATGTGGGTATATAAAGCAGGCGAAAAAAAGAGGTGAAGCTAACTACAGTCCTGTCTACAAGCAAGAGTGTTGACAATGAAATTCTTAGTATTTTGCATTCTGCTGGGAACTTCTCTGGCTTTGGTAAGTAAATCGAATCAAATCAATACTATTTTAACAGCATGTCTCTAATGAAATCAATAATATGCTTCCCAATGACAGGTTGAAAAGAGGCAAGATGGGCCAGATTTTAGGGACGGAGACACAGTTATCTACCGGCCCGAACCAAACTGCCACACAGTCTGCGAAAGACAAGCTCCAAATGATGATGCTAATGATGATGATACAATTCAAGTACGGGCAAGTCGTTATCGCCGAAATATAAATGCTAATATCATCGAAATTCGTGAAGCACCGGCAAAAGCTATTGCAATTGGACTGCCACCACCTCTATTGAACTTTGGTGATGAAAGACTTCTACGTGATGAATTTAATGAAAAACGTCCGATAGCTGAACAGAATGAAACTAAGTATACCAAAAGTGCTATGATGGAAGAAAATTAGAGTTTAACATTTTGAAATGTATTTGTAGAATTATTTGTATCTCAATAGCTACAAATAAACGGATCCATAAGCCCTAATTTTTTTAGTTCAGTTTTAATAGCAAAAGCATTTTCATAATATCCTTCTTTGAGATCAACAACAGCATAAATGCTACACATTTCCTATCTTGTTACACCATTTTTACTCTAACTCAACGATATAAATCATCAAACCAAAAAGATATTCATTTCCCCCCTTTGTCTTTTTTTTTTCTTCACCTTTTCCCAGTGTCACAGTAAATTGAATTCTCTCTAAAACTAGTGATAAAGCTCAATACATATAACACACTGGCAGTTTCCAATTGAGCTACATCAGTTGTACTTGATGAGAACGTTGAAACCACCACGGATAACATGAAAATTACAAATGAACAGATTGAATTGGTTCAAACTCCATCCATGGTTACGTATGAGTGAACCATCTGGATGACAACGTGGTAATGGTAAATTGTCCGAGTACTTCAAAACCACTGATGAGAATCGATCAACTATACCATGACAATTCAATTCGCTCAATTCACAAGTTTCTGGATAGATTCAGCAAGCCATTAAGAGTAAAGTTTTCAAGTGAATGTGTTTGGTGAGTGTTTTCATCTTCAGATTCATCGCATTGTACTTAGGCTCGACGGAATTTCTCATTATTCTGTCGATGAATCTGATTTCAACCAGGAATTACTGGATCTGCACAAAACTGTGGATTTTGCATCAATTGAGGAGGAGGGAGGAAGGATATTTAGAAAAAAATTAGCTGCAGTTTAATAGTTACTGTCTCCCATGCGACTGTAATAAACTTGGATTATGTCGTTCAAATTTGATAGCTTTCAACTTTTTCCATTGACAAAACTTTTCCCCATGTTCTTTCCTCATTTCCTCTCGTTTCGCCCTCATACATGTGTTGGATGAGAGTTTTCCAGAATGACACCACATGTTCAACAAATGTGAACCTATCGAGAAGTGACTTTGGATCACACAGATATACACGTATGCATTAAATTCACCAGACTTCGAGGATTTTATCAGGTATCGAGACAATGTTGAATTATTTCACAGCCTTAAGAGGATTTTCTCGAGTTGAACAACTTTTTTTTTTCATTTGTAAAGCTTGTATTCTTGTAAAATTCACGAATTCCTTTACTCGATGAAAATTCGTGGAAAGTTGTAACACTCTGTACCCTAGTTTTTGTATCTATATATATGTATACCTTAAAGAAGGATTGAAGAGATAGGTATCAACAAAATTCAATGCATAAATCTTGATAAAATTGTCTCACAAGGTGATTTTTTACATTAAAAAAGAAAAAAAAAGGGCAAATTGTTAAAGTCTGTGATAAATTTTCACGTATCTTGTATTCATGGAATTTCAATTACTTATACAATTCTATTGAGAAATTTACTTGAGATAAAGTTGTAGAAGTGATGAAGTTACTTTGATTGAGAAAATGAAAATTTTTTACTGATCTATTTTTCCAGTCAAATTATTTTTCATTAATGACAATAGTAAAGAGAGATCTCTTCTATAACTTCTCGAATACTGATTTATTATGATAAAATACTTTTTCATAATCTCTCTGAATCCTTTATGACTGTCCCTATATCTCTTTCAGTGATTACAAGAAAACTTTTGAGCCAGTGGCTCACTGTGAGAAGGTGAAATGAAAGTAATTCCCTGTCGCCTTCTAGTCCTTTAGCTTTAGAGAAGATACTGAGCTCTTTCATCGGTCGTTTTAATCATCGCTCGTTCGTACAACCTAGACAGTTCTCCCCTTTCTGTTGAACATTCTGGCTGAGTGGAATGGTACATTTACCGTTAAAGAAGATGAGAGTTCCTCGATACTGATAAAAATTATTAAAAAAAAAATTTTCAACATTGAAAATCACATCTGACCTTCTTTGGATGTAAAAAAAAATATTGTAAAAAAAAGTGGTCTAAAAATTTCCTCTAAAATAAGAATAAATGAGAATACTTCCACTTTGAAGGGAAAATAGGAGCACTTTACAGGAGCTGCTGGTTCTAAATAAATACAAAATTAGTCTGAAATATCGTGAAGGCCTCGAATTTTTCCTAATTCCTCAATTATATTTAAATCTATAATATATTGTTTAATATTCAATTGTTGAGCTTGTTCTGCGCAACAAACATGTATTGATATAATTAACCCTCGGAGTACACTTGACCCCAAAAAATTTTTTTCCTTAAAATATGATGAATTGAATAAAACAACTCCAATTTCGATTAATTTTTTCACCATCAAAAAACAGTAAAATCAATGATGATTGTATTCAAAATATTGCTTTATCTAAAGCCTCATAACATAAATTCCGAAAAATTGCATAGTTTCTAAGATGTAGCACTCAGAAGATAGAGTGGAGTCAATTTAACCCCTCGTGTGCTCCGAAGTTCTGTTCAGAGGTGTATACTCCAAGAGTTAAATTACATTCAATAAGCAAATCGTTGTTGCCTTCAATTCATGCTGTCAGAAAATGACTCTGAAGTGTCAGAAACCAGAACCACCACTACTTTTCTTCTAATTTCCTATCATTTTTAGGAAACATTAAAAACGTACATTCTTCAAGACAATAAAATACCTCAATCCTTCATCAAAATTCTCCAACTTTCATTCATACCCCAACAAAGAGAATCATATTTCACTCGATTATACCTGAACATTTGGCAGAAACTTTGCCTCAAATTTTCTCGTAAACTATTTTCATCCAAAAAAGAAGTTTCTTCATTTGCCAAACAGAAAGAAAAGAAACAAGTTTAACTGAAAGTTTCAAAAGGCATCTGGCTTTCAAACCGTGACTGCGCTTCCTCCTCAACACTGATACTCGTGCTCATTTACTCAATAAAACCGGAAAAAAAAGGGAACTTTATCTTCTTCTTCTCCTTCTCCTCAGCAGAATGTCCAATCAAAATTATTCAAGATGGCTATTTCAGATTGAACAATCATAATTCACAAAATCTTCATGACAAACTTTAATTACATCAATCTTGACAATCCACTTTATCTTTAAACAACTCAATGATCATCCTTCCTTTTATCTAAAATCTTGCCACACTAATTACATCCAAGTTTGTTGCAAACTACCCATGATTTAATCACCCACACAATTACAGATGATTATAAATTAACAAATGTGTTCTGGTGTTATAGCTTCTCAGATAAGTAAAATACGTTAGAATACCTCGAAACTGTGTTTATCTCTGGGTAATTTGGAGGGTCCTAAACGTAGAAACTACGACACACATCCCTCATTATCCGAGACTTGGTGTATTACAGAAACTCAAGGATCCATAGAACATTCACCAAAGCACATTCGTGCTAAAGTTCCAACAAACATTAATTCTCGACGATTCCTCTTCAGTGTGAAAGCTTCAAAACAGTGAAGATCCCTTGGAATTCACAGCTGTTAGGTGAATTTAACGATTCTACAAGAGGGATACATTCGATTTTGCATCAATTCATTGCAGATTTAATTCCGTTTTTTTTTCTACACAACTAGAGACACAGCCAGAACATTCAATTTGTATGCGTAGAGTAGAGTTGGAGCTTCAACTGCCTGTGATTTTACATCCGGGGCTATATCCACGTTTTATTTCTCCCTTCAATCTACTGCTCCATTGGGTTTTCATGTATTTACATCAATTCTCAGTTAATTCAAAATTCATATTAACCTCTGACATTTGAATTTTCAATTCAAGAGAGGGGGAGATAGGAATTAGAGTAAAGAGCATGCTCATTTGATGGAAAAATAAATTATCCAGTGTTAATTTTCTTTTTTCAAAGCAAATGTGAAGTTGAAGATGTACATGGTGCTTTTTTTGTAACAAGTGGAGTGGAAAATGATTCTTTAAATTTTTTCCACTATTCAAAGAATTTTTAAATACCGCAAATGAATATTTCTTTTCATTATAATTTGTGGTAATCAAAAAAAAAAAAAAATTGTATTTTAAAATAAACTCACGTAAATTTCACCTTTATCATTTTCTGTCCCGAGGCATTTCATCTACCTACACGAGTAATCTGCAAAAAAATTAATTGAATTTGTGTAAGTTCAGCTCTTAGGAGAATTAATGCTTTTGAGATGAAACAACTGTTGTACGTGTCAATTTAGGATTAATTTATTCGTTCAACATATATATTAAATTAAATTCAGCATGCATCACGTTTGGTTAACCAACTATAGTTACTAACTCTTTCTCTCTTTAAAAGTACCACATTCACCTGTACCAAAGTACAATTTTACATTTATATAAATTCAGGATTTATCACGAACTGTTTTACGTAATGAATGTTGAAAATACAGTTTTCAAAATAGCTCAAACGATTTTACCTACATTCATTTTCGTTTGTACGTGTAAATTTTGGTGAAATTTTCCGGGAAAATTGCTGTACTCAGTTTTCCCTATGCTATATTGAAATTGAGGGCTCAGAGAGAGTAATTGTGATAATTCATCTCATGTAAATTTAACCACTGACCAACAGACAATACCAACAAAACACATTAACCACTCGAATTTTCTCCAACATATACAGAGTAATTTAATTTATTTCAAAGTGAAATAGACAATGTAGTATTGAGTTTTCAGTGGATTCAAAGGGGATGCGCATTGATAGATTACACTGTATTTTTCTGTTTTTTATTTATTCGATCGAGTGGCTTTCAACTGTTCAATTCTAAGAGTGCTTTGGAGGAGGCAGATGAAAGGGAATTTTCGAATTCAATTAGTTTTATTGACACCCAATTTGTCCTCACAAAAATAGGAAATTATGAAAACCGAGGAAAAAAAATCTTATTTTATTGAGAAATTTGTCTTTGAATTGAGAAATGAAAAGATTGAAAATTGCCAATTCCACGCAAGCTTTGAACCGAATATAAATATCACCAGAATTTAATTGGTTTATGGTTGAATCGATATACCGAAAAAAAAATATTTTTTTTCCCAAGAAAGAAATTTTTATGAAACTGAGAAAAATAAAAAATTATTAGTGTTTAAAAATTATTTAACAAAAGTAATAATGCATTACAGAGATTGAATATATTGAGATTGGAATGAACTCATTTTTATTGATTATTTGGGATTAATTGGAGATTCTTCGGGGTGATTATCTCATCGCTGGTTTCAAAAATAAATATACCACTTTGGGATGAAAATTTTCAAATTCATCAATGAGTTACTTGATTGCAAAAAAATTGAGTCTTCATTTGAACCAAACTACGAACATCTGTTGATAATTATTGATCTTTTTTCTTCTTCAATTCAAATACAAATTCTCTGATACTCTTGTCAGAGATGATTTGAGAGTATTGTCAAAATTTCAATTATTCTATAACTAAGCGTAAACTCGAATTAATTAAAATCACCAATTTCACAGTTTAATCAATTGAATTGAGATTACCTTTTCATCTAGTATATTTCCTTCCAGATGGGCAACAAGGCCTTTTCGCCAGCAACTGCTGATAGCAAGTTATGAAAAAGCGAATTAATGATTGAAATGATTTATAGATTCTCATAATCTCGTTCAGTCCAATTGAGAAAAATAATGAGATTTCATTTTATTACGTCAGATGTGGGTATATAAAGCAGGCGAAAAAAGAGGTGAAGCTAACTACAGTCCTGTCTACAAGCAAGAGTGTTAAAAATGAAATTCTTAATATTTTGCATTCTGCTGGGAACTTCTCTGGCTTTGGTAAGTAAATCCAATCGTATCAATACTATTTTAACAGCACGTCTCTAATGAAATCAATGATATTCTTCCCAATGACAGGTTGAAAAGAAGCAATATGGACCAGGCTATGATAACAAACCACTAGTTGTCAACGGACCCGCTCCAAATGATGATGATGCGATTCAAGTACAGGCAAGTCGTTATCGCCGGAATATAAATGCTAATATCATCGAAATTCGTGAAGCACCGGCAAAATCTATTGCTATTGGACTGCCACCACCTCTACTGAACTTCGATGAGGGAAGAATGCTACGTGATGAATCCAACGAAGAAATTCCAATTGCTGAACGGAATGAAACTGATTATGGCAGAAATTCCACAGGTGTAGAAGCATAAAGTTTGAAACTTTAACATATATTTGTGGAATTATTTGTATCTCAATAGTTACAAATAAAAAAATCCATATACCCTAATTTCTTTAGTTCATTTTTTATAACAGGCCCATTTTCATAATATTGTTATCCTAGATCAAAAAGGGTGTAAATGATGCACGTTTCCTATCTTGTTACGCTATTTTGACGCTAGCTCGGCGATATAAATCATCAAAACTACGATTTAAAAAAACATACTACTGTTAAGTATAGTTGGATATTCTACAGGAGTATGTTCGCTAAAAGTATAAAAAAATACTTGAAATGACTTTAATATGGATAGTCAATGTGGAGAATACATGTACACTGAGGAAAAAAAAAATTGTGGTAAAAACAATCAAATGTTGATGCCATTGATTAACAAATATTTTTTTTTTAATAATTTTAAAAAAATTTTGAATTCATTGAATTTAGTTGATTCGAATAGATTAACTAGTTGAATTGACTAAATTTAATATAGGGGAGAGTGGGGCAAAATGGACCTAGAAAATGAGATGACTTGAGATTTTTTTAAAAAGCAGCGGCTGCTTAAAAAAATCTGAAAAAATTTACAAACAATATAGATATGCTGGAGGATTTTCTCGAATTTTTTCAGATTTTTTCATCGAAGCCTTCATTCCAAAAAAAATTCTTTAGTTATGTTGCTATTAGGGTCCATTTTGCCCCACTCTCTCCTATTTCACAATTATTTAAATTATTTCAGAAAAATATTTGCCAAATACCAATGATATCAACATTTCATTATTTTTACCACTATTTTTTCCCAAAATCCGAAGTATATCAAATACTCCTTTCAAGTATATAGATTTTTTTCTCAATAACCGATAAAAATCCAGTTTCAAAGCGCAGAAAGATGGAATTGCAGCGACTGATCAATTGTCATCAGAAGAAATTTAATAGCATTGAGAAATTATCAATTTATGATCACAGCAGCGTCACGACAAATTAATTCCACTATGAATCCGCTTAGAATTCTGATACGTCAGTGGAAAATTGAAACTACGTGCAAAAAGGAACCACAATGCACTATGTTGTCTTCATCAAAAATCGAAATTAGTTGTATCACAGTTCATGATTTCATTGAAATAGCCTTTTGCCTGTCCATGCATTTCGTGCTTGCTACCCCTTGGCTGCTCAATAATCGGCTTTTCCCCTTCTACACGTTTCGTATTTCGTGTTCGAATTGATACACGCAAGAGGCAGCGTAAAGAGCAAAGGATGGGAAGACCATGCGTTTCACTTTGAGCACCAACGGCACATTGAACGGATAAGGATCAAGGATCCTCGCTGCATCAGCATGAGTACAGACTCTTCAATCATATCCTATGGCATACTTTGGAGATTGTTGAACGAGATCCATGGCTTCTACAAAGGTTTGAAGGGGCTTGACGTGGGATGAAACTGGGGAAAACGATGTTATATTGGAGATTTAGAAATGAAAGATAGTCTGAAGAATGAAGAATACTACAGTTGCAAAAGTCGGATTAGGAATGACATCAGATAAGCAGGAAACAATGAATTTTGTGGAGGAAAAATGATTTATATGAGTGATTGATGTATAGGGGATAGGAGATGAAGTGGACATTCTCTTGATGATTCCATCAGGGAACTGGGGAATTTCATGGAAAATACGTTAAAATTGTAATTTGAGAATTTTTGGAAAATTCGACTGTTTTTAAGTGATTTAAAGGATTTCTGCGAATTTCTCTTGTGCTATTGGCCTCAGTGGGAACAATTGAAAACCGAGAGAAATATGAGCTCATTCCCCAGTGATTTACCGAGGTTTCAGTGGATTTCTCCTCAAATTATACTGATTTTCAGTATTAAACGCGTTTTAATCTTGTTAAAAATCGTCAATAAATTAAAAACTACATAAACTGATGGGAAATGAGCTTTCCTTCTTTCTAGTTATCAGATTCTTGTGTTGCGCCAATTAAAACCAGAAAAATTCCGCAAAAACTGTATATTTTTGGAAATGAAAAAGGACAAAGAAATTACAATTCAATCTGAATTTTGTTGGATTTTTGAGAAATCTTGATATTTTTCATGTTACACATATAATTGTATGCATACATTCTCATATGTGGAATTCCACGCTATTTCCCTCACTTGTGAGATGATGTTTTCTCGATTTTGTTGATTTTTGGCTATGCTGTTGGAATGATTATCGAAACTCACTTCATATTGACAAAAAGAAAATTGTTTTTTTAAACAAAGTTATGACCCAAGAGTGATTGAAATTCGTGTCTATGGAATACCTCATATACTTTTTTCAAACAAAAACTAAAGCTTCAATTATTCACAGAAAAAAAAGTAGAATTTTCAAGAAATTCATATAGATAATTTCTGACACGTGTTTTTTCCTCGAAAATTCCCTCAGAATTCTAATGGTATCATCGAAATCATCCAATCTTCAAGACTTCCGCATATTTCGAGTAAATTGGAGCCAAGATTCCCCTTCTGCCCTTTCTCCCCCTACAAAAACTTATCCATATCGTATTACGATACCAAAAACACTTAACTCACTCGAATTACACGTGTTGCATGTAACAAAATGAGCCCAATTCTCAATGTTCAGTGTCAGAAGTTTACCCCCCAATCAAACAGAGTTTGCCCGGGATTTAGGTGTTTTCCTACTTCGTCAGCATCTGCATTTCAGAGGCTATGGCCTTGCAATGTCGACAGTCACACAAGCCTCCAATCAGTAGTCCCCATGCTCGTTCATTTCCCTCGAAATTGTCGACCATTTCAAACAAACTATATATGCAAACACTGCTATCGATTAATTTCAATCGAATTTTCGAGTTAATAATGAATAAGTCCAGACTATTAACTCCTAATTGCCTCGAAAAGTGCCTCGAAATTTACCTTCACCACAAATTTTCCGGTAATAATGATAATAATAATAAAAGAACGTTATCATTACAGTGTAATATTCACGTAATTGATCCTTTTCGTGGAAAATATTTATCAGAAATTCCAAACAATATGCATAATGAACATGTTAACTTTGAAATTGAATTTTCAGGTGTACGAGAGTGAAATGGTCAATGCAAAAATTCTCAATTTTTTTTTTTTTCCTTTTTTGCTACCTCCCAAAGTACCTTAACCATGCAAAGTGCGCATTACAGCGTTGATGCACGAGAACGATAATTTTCAACGACCTTCCTTATTCTCGTAAACACAACACACGTGCAGTCAAAATGACGGGTAATTTTTTTGCCTTGAGTCGAAAACGAAGGTCGTACGCCAACGCATTTTTATTTAATTTTTTACTCAATAATTTAACTTTAGAAATGAGTGAAATGCTGGAATAAGAAACAAGTAGTCCTCTATGAAATGCATTATTCACCATTCTCTCAATTTTTGCTATTAATGTGTTAGCAATGCGCTTCCGAATAATTGATCCTCTTCATCTCAATTATTTTTGTATCGTTTTGAGTCAAAAGGAGGGGTTCGGGATGCATGATAACTTATTCTCCTACGAGAACAAGTATGGGCTCATTTTAAAGAGAAAAATGTGTTCTTTCGAATAACCAAATGGAGAGTAGGGGATGGTGGGGTGAATGGACATGGGCTGGTTTTTGTATTTTATACTATAAAATTTAATCGAAATTGATCAAAATATTGGAGAGAGACTCACCAGATGATTCATTTCCATGATTAAATACTCAATTCTACCAGTTGTTCATAGGGATATTGAAAAAAATTTGTTAACAACACCAAATTATTGTCAAATTGCGACGTTTCGCTGGACAATACCAGCTTCTTCAGGCTCTGAAACCAAGCGAGATGTCATTTTTTATTCACTGTTAAAAATTTCCGTCTGAATTGCCCCTGCAAAATCACGGAAATTTCTAACAAGTCACATTTCTATCGAAATTTCAGATCATTACGTCATTGAAAAATAAACACATCGATATTTAAATAATTTCATGGCTGAATATCAATGAAATTTGTGAATTTCAGTTTAATTGTTTCTTGAAAATTTATTAAATATAGGAAAATTCAAAAAAAAAATTGAAAATTCAAGTAATTTTGATTCTTAATATCCATGTTCAATTGAAAATTCAAGTGAGTTGTAGAATTTTCGTCTCAATTCTACTTAAGACTCATATATCTCTTCGAATTTCCTCTGAAACTCACAGATTTCATAACGAATATCACGTTTATGAAAATTCCCATCAAATTTTCTGTGAAATTTCCATTTTTTTCTAACAGCTTTACTGATTACATATTCTTTGAATGAATTACTCATTGCACATTAAATTCTTTTAGCGAAGTATAATGAGAAGGGTTTTTTTTAAATAAAATCAGACAACTATATGGAGAAGAAACATGCAGAGTTATCAAAGAAGAGCAAAACAACATGAAAAAGCCTGCAGCAATGACAAACAGGAGAATTTTCCTATTAGAGTGCAGAAGGAATGAGATGATGCCAACACATACAAGGGCTTATTTTTCACAGAGGATTTAATGTGCTATAAGTAATTTATTCGAAGAATATGTAATGAAGTAATAAAAAAAAGATATCTCGCTTGGTTTCAAAATATCGCAATTTGACAATAATTTGGTGTTGTTAACAAATTTTTTCCAATATCCCTATAAACAACTGGTAAAATTGGAGATAGATTTTTTCTGATGATTCCATTGGAAAGATGACGAAATTTCCCATGAAAATCATATATCAGAGGTTATTTCTCTTGAATTTTTGAAAAATTTCATTTTTTACACAAGACTTAAAGGTGAAGGTTTTCTGTTTTTGAAAAATTTCTATCATAAAATCTAAACACTATATTTCAATTTTTTTTTTAATGTTTTTATATCTGACTTTTGTGACATCACAAATTTTGAGACCTTCCGACCCCCTGTCACATTTTGTCACAAATTTGCAATGTCCCCCCTAACATGTGACGTAATTTACAGACGACCCCATTATTCATGTTAATAAAAACTTGTTTATCGTTAATCGATGATTCCGATCATTTCAAGTTATTTCCAATAAAAAATGGCATTTCAAAAAGGAAAATAGCGAGAAAAAAGCTCCCATTCAGAAGCAAAAGGAGTCTACAAATTCTTTTAGTACGACTCTCCTCTTTTTTTTATAACGTTACCCTCAAAATTTTCACTTTTTACTACGTGGCTCAGTGAAATACACGAGAGGTACTAAATCCATTGGCGTTAGTTTTTTTCGAAATAAGTAAAGAGGAATGAGAGGTAAGAGGAAATAAAATGAACCAGTGTGAGTTGGTATTGGTATAGTGGTACAAAGTTGTGGATGCTGGATGCACGTCCCCCGGGTGAATCGATGGAGCACCTCCTCCCAGCTACCCTTATTCCTCGGTCTCTCTCATTCCCAGTGTGAGCCATCCCTTCTCCCCCCCCCCCCCCCCCTCCACTCTCTTTTGATACCTTCCATCCTGAACACTCTATTCCACCTATATATATAGTCCACACCTATATAGTCTCACACAAACACACACACACAGAAATATCATTGAACTGTCTCCTCCTTGGTCATCTGAATTTATCACAGTTGATGACCCATCATTCCATCAATTGATTGAATAATCATCAATTTCTGCTGACAATATGTTTGCTCTGTTCACCATCAATCAGAATATTCACCCCAAAATTCTAGCATATGATATTCAACAAGGGGAGAAATTTGATCCGTGAATATTTCTGAATAAATTTTTCTAAATATTAAATATAAGAGAGTCGTGATAGGAGGATTTTCTTCTGAATCAACAGCTTTTTTTTTTTTTTTGGTCCCCTCTAAAATACATATATATTCAACTTCTGCAGTAAATGAGAGCGACATGTACGCAGATTCTTTCCTTTGCTTCTCCATTGAAAAACAGAAAACAAGTCGTCAGTCAAATGTAAGATTTATTCAGGTTAAAGAGAGAAAGTTCAGTGAATTTCTCTGTGTGTATGTGTAAACACGTTGGAGATAGAATATTTCTCTCAAAATAGGAAGGAAATTGTGATGTGAAATTGACGATGTGTTGAACTTTGGTACAGTGTCATTTCGTTCAGGGAATGGGATATTTTCCGATGGATTATTGAAAGGAATATACGGAGGATATAAAAAAAAATAGAAAAAAAAATTTAGGAGAAAAGAAAAGATACGCGGAAATATGTTGTGTTATTTGCGAAATGTCACATTGTTTTTTTTTTTTTTTTTTTTATTTCAGTGAAATAGGTGAAATAAGGAAAACGTAATATTCCTGATAAAAAGTCGAGATGGAATGTTTTACCATAAAGGAAAAAGGCAATTTTCTTTTTTGTTCAGTTGTCTTTTTGTTTTTTTTTTTGCATCGACTTACATGCCAATGTAATCGCTGCGACAGTAGACATATTGGACAATATTTATTCAACGCATTGTAACAGCCGGTGTATTTTCCAAAACAAAATAATGGAATATGTATCAATGTATTAAATTCAACTGCCGTATACAGTATTCACACTGTGTGCGAGAGGCAACCCAACACTCCACGCATATGATACGTTATTGTTGGGGTTACTAGGCGTTTAACTGCTTCATATATATGCAGCGTTGGTACTCTGCCGAAGGCCGGAACACTAGGTGCCTCCAGATGATACTGAAGAGGGATGGATTGTTCATAAACAAGGTCTACACAGAGTGAGTTTCTATTCTCATGGAAATTTCAAGAGCGTGAGACAACGACGAAATTCAATGAAAATATTGCAGTCGTTAGATCTCCGTTAATTGTAAGGAATGCTTTCATATTAGGAAAATTGTGATGAATAAGTGGAAATCATTGAGATAGATTTCTTCTGATGATTTCATCGGAAAGATGAGAAAGTTTTGGATGAAAAACATATGTCAAAATTTTGTTTCTGAGAATTTTTAGAAAATTCTATTTTTTTTTAGGCAAATTTAGTGAAACTTGAAAAATTCCAGTTTTTCGAGGATATCTACGATTTTATTGGTCTTAACGGCTTGGAATTGATCGTAAATGAAAGGTGAGAATATTCGCCATAGATTTACATAGCTTTAAAGAAAAAAAAATATTTCTCAGATATTTATAAGGCAAAAACCGATTTTCACAAAATCGGCTATAAATACTTCAAAAATTGATCATTTTTCATTTGAATCACATTAATCAATCGCAAATGAACTCATCTTTCATTTGAAACTAATCTCAAAACATTACGGCCAATAAAACCTGCGAAATTCTCGAAAAAATGAAAAAAAATCATGAATGGAAAACATTTAATTTACAAATTCACGACAAAAAAAATTAATATTTTCAAAAAAGAAGAAGATAGTATAAATTCTGCCACATATTTTCCACTGGGATTTTCCTGACTTTTTCAATGGAATCGTTCAAAATTTCATCTCAACCACTTTCATTAGAATGCCCATTTCCTTCTCATCTTCTCCTCAAAATGAAAAATAAAACCCACCAAAAATTTCAATGCGTAAAAATGCAATAATCTTTCGAAATACGAAACTTACGTATCCCAGTAAACATCAATGTTATAGAATGCACAGCTCGTTTACACTCTGGACCCCCGGATGACCTCCCACTGTAGAAGCTATATGAGGTCTGAGGTTTCCTCGGCATGTCTTCCGGCCGCAATGTCGCTCACTAGTTCCATTCCCCAGCAAACTCTCAACTTCTCTCTCTCTCTCTCTCTCTCTCTCTCTCTCTCTCTCTCTCTCTCTCTCTCTCTCTCTCTCTCTCTTTCTCTGTCTACATATTCCCCATCGGCGTGTTAGTTCCATTTGTGCACATTTCTCCCACGAGAGTACGTTCATCGTATTACCTCTACTTCCACGTGGATTCATTCGCAGAAAAGAGTAGAATATCTTGTCCTCAGAAAATAGTAGAAAGAAGAGATTTTTTCCTTCTTTCCCACGTCTGAACCTCCCCTCGCCCCCTCTTCCCCTAGAAAATAAGTCTCGGACAGAGAGAAATGGGAGGAAAATCATTTAAATAAGTTGACGGTAATTACGATGAATTAGCAGAATCAACTCTCGTCGCAAGATAATGAGACCCATCTGAACCTTGACAATAAAAAAAACAAAGGATTTTAATGGCCTGAGCCACAAAAGAGGCTTCATCCACTGATACTGAAACCAAATCCATGACGAAACGATTTTTTTTTTTAAGTTACTGAGCAGCAGAACAACACAAGTTATATTTTCCCGAAGGTACTGTGTACCCCCTCCTCCCTCCCTCCTTCTCCCCTCCTGTTACATGAATTTCTTCGCCTCCCCTTCATTCTTTCTCATAACGTAAAGTTCTTCACTGTCTTCATTGCCGCCATTTTGATGCTCTTAATGGGCCTCTCATATTCCTCCAAGTCCCTATTTATCTCTAAAAACATTTGCCCTTGAGGGGAATCAGGAGGGGGAGGGATGTAAGCATGTCTCCCCCTCTTTGTCTGTGTATGTGTCTGGAATTATTCAACGCTACAAAGTAGTAAGTACGTACGTGTGAGCAGACCTGGGGGCTACTGTGAACCGTATGAAATATACGTGAGAATGAGGAAAAGTCTCTCTCCCTTTCTAGCCTTTATTAACAATCTCATGTATTGTACAAGTTCATATGAGTGTGAATCGCTTCGTAATATTTTGCATAACCACATGGAAAAACACATGGACTGAGTTTACATACTGGGTCACAAACATTTCTCTTCCTTATGTGTATTGTGACGTAATTCCGAGGTCTAACGGTAAACCCCGAAATTAAGCACGCCTGAAAATATCCAAAACAAATTCAAAATCTTATGGGCGCCAGGATAATCTAAAATTATCCAAATCAATAAACAAAATAAAATAAAATTCAAAACCCAAAATACTCCCTTACTCTGCTCGACTGTCTCAGCGATCTCTCCAAGGTCGTTTGTTGTGGGTAAGAATAAGGAGTAATAAATAAAAAAAAATAAATAATTCAAACACAAAATGTTTAGGGAAATCAAAATTTAAATTTAATTTAATAAAATTGCTTTTTTAAAAAAAATAATAATAATGAAATAATAAATCAAACAATTGACTTGTGCACAGCACGATATTAATTATTTATACGTCACGAGACGTTTTAATAGACTTTAGTTATTTTATAAAATTTCAAAATTAATTAATAATTGAAAAGTTATTAATTAATTTATCGTAACAAAATTCAAATTTCAATCAGTAATACAAAATTTAAATTTGAATAAAATCTAGGGATTTCCCGCCAAATAACGTCACTATAAAAGTCACTAGAAAATTCCCTAGGGGACGCTACTACAATGTCCCTGATTTCCCCAACGACCTTGACCAAAAATAAATTTTTCACAATGAAATTTTTTTTAAATATGAAAAGACAATAACATGAATTACAAAAGAATAATAAAAAAAAAAAATCCTTTTCCTTTTCTTTTCCAGGAATGAACAAAATTATAATAATTAATTAAAAAAAATAATATAGGTTACGTTTAATAACGACGTTTGATGATTGTAAAAAAAAATTAAAATAAATCATTTAATTGTCAACGAGAGTTTTGCATTGAATGAAAATGAAAAAAAATAATTAACTAAGAAAATTTTCTTGACGAAAAATCTAATCTCGAAATTTAGAGTTCTTTTTTTTCTTTTCTTTTATTCGTTGCAATACGACAAAAAAAAAATAAATAATAAAAAAAAAATGACTCGAAGAAAATTTTCTTTTTCGACACAAAAATTAATTAATTTAATTTTTCGCTCACCAGACAATAATTCTTCTATTGGCGCAACAAATTAATATCTCAAAATGTTCAGTGAATTTTTCTGAACGATATTATTATAAAATATTCCACAATGTTTCAAAGTTTATCTCAAAAATCCTGGTTACAAACAAATTTTGTCAACCGAACGAGCACGCGTCCCAAACGAGAATCAACGCCATGTTGGTCTCGTTACGTGAGGACACCGGCCGGCACGAAAAACTCCAGCGTGGCAGGCTGTGATTGGTCGAAGCCTGTGACGTCAACAGGTGACTGTTAGTTGATCAAATTTGAAATTTCAACTTCCAACGATGACAGACGAGACACTCCAAACTGAACAATGTCAGAAATATTATCAGTCCCCTCTCGTGACTGGTGATGCTGGATCCTTCTCCAGACTCTTCCTCTCGCCTGCTCATCCGATGAAGAGCAATTCCATTAACGAAAATCCTTGATTTTCCATTGAAAAATCTTTGGCCTCCTTCTATCACTGAGTGATTCGCCCAGGTGGTGCTGCCATCTTCCGCTCAATACGAAAATTGTCGCCGGTGAGCGGTACATTTAAATTTGAAATAAAATAATATAATTTAATTATAATAAAATTTTTATTAATTAAATCTCTCTCATTGACAAAAAAAATTTGGATTCTCGTTTCGGACGCCATTTTCTAAAATTAACGCGCCCAGACGAAAAATCAGTAACGAGATGAAATATCACGTTACAACTTACCCCCCCCAGACTGGAAGCGATAATTAACTTTTGTGTCATTTATTACACATCAAAACAAAGATCAAATTTAACGAGATCAAACCTTTTTGTCAATTAGATCCATCGTGATCACAGAGATTAGGACACAATAAATAAACATCTTGATTCCATCGTTCAGTCTTTATTCAAAAATATTTCTCTGACAACTCTCCAAACAGCAACAATAATAAGAAAAAATAATACTGTATTCAACAATATCTGATCAACAAACAAAATAATAATACTGTCAATTTCAGAGTAATGAACTGGATTGATCAGATATTGGTAGTAATTGAGCCTTTGGAAGTAGAGAAGCTGCGAAACTAACAAACCTTAGTCGCAAGACTGAAATGGATGCTTTAAATTCGTCACTCGACGATAAATTAATTACTCATAGTCGCGAGACTCAAATTCGTCGCGAGACAAGAACCAAAATCATAAAAATAAATTCCGTCGAAAAACCAAAGCAAAGCATACAATTAAATAGACAAATTTATTCGTCATCATCGAAATTCTGTTGTACCGTTTCTTTATTTCTAACTTCAATTAGATCTTTAACATGATGACGTCCGACTACGACACCTTGGTCATTTACAATTTCATAAACTAAAGGTGAAACGACACGAGAAACACGATAGACTTCAGTTGAATACTTCCGAAAAAGTTTCGCCGCTTGTCCTTTCGCCGCGTTAGATAACTGTCGGATCTTACGTCTCACACGATCACCAACGTTAAAATGAACTGGACGATGATGAGTATTGTAATACTTTGATTGTGTTTCAAATGCTTTATTCAAGTTTTCGAGAACCAAATCGTAAAGTTCCGCCATACGTTCCATACGTTTCGACCACGCCTTGGTGTTAATGTCAGGAACCGTAATCTCCTGCTCTTGCATTGTCTTAAAGAATAACGAGGGCCGAGGCTGACGTCCATAATTTAAGAATGCAGGCGACATATTCAACGAACTATGATAAGCCGAATTGTAAGCGAAACGAAATTCGGATAGATGAACATCCCACTCCCGATGATCTTGTCCAACGTAACAAATAATCATACTCTTTAAAATACGATTAACGCGCTCGACAGGATTCGCCTGCGCGTGATAAATAGGAGACGTTATATGCTTGATAGAAAAATGACTCGCTAACTCTTGAGTCTTCTTATTAGCAAACTCAGTACCATTGTCAGTCAACAAAACTGAAGGTGTACCATAACGATGAATCACCATATCTTCGAAACATTTCAAGATACTTGGACCATCTGCCTTCTTCAATGGTGCTAATTCAACCATCTTCGAGAAGATATCTTGACAAACAAGCAGATAACGATAACCTTTATTGGATGGAGGGAATGGACCCATAATGTCCATCGCTACGAAAGCCCACGGAACTTGAATAATCCGTTGTCCCATCAAACCAGCAGATTTATTCTGAGAAACTTTACAAGTTTGACAAATCTCACACTCCCTTACGAACTCTTCAACATCGTTTGTCATCCCTGGCCAGTAGAACGACAAAGCGACACGAGCACGAGTCTTTTCGATACCTAAATGACCCGCAACAGGTGGAATGTGATTCTCAGAAATAATTGCTGTACGAGCATCTGGAGGAGGAACCAACTTCCAAGCATCCAGATCTTCTGCGATAACCGAGACAAAAGGATCAGGCTTGAAACGATACAACTGATCATCCTCAACCTTCCATCCTTTCCATTTACCAGGATTCTCACCAACTGCTTTCTTACGACGGTTGTACCAAACGACATCAACACCAACAGCAAGATTCTCTTCCTCAACATGTTCGGTATCCTGAACAAAAAGTTCCAACACCTCATTCTCAAGACAATCGTCTTCATACATGCGCGAAAGAGCATCCGGTACACGATGTTCTATACCTTGTCGATGAACGACATCATAGTCATAATTTTGAAGATCCAAAGCCCAACGACTCAAACGACCCTTGGGATCCTTCAAATTATGCAACCATCTTAGGCTACTATGGTCGGTAACCACAGTAAAATGAAAACCCTCGATATAACGACGAAAATGTTCGATTGCCCAAACGACAGCCAAACATTCCTTCTCGGTTACGGTATAATTTCTCTCAGCACTGTTCATTGTCCTGCTGGCATAACCGACAACATAATCGACACCGTCGATCTTCTGCATCAGAACAGCACCTAGACCATAAGCACTCGCATCCGTATGCAACTCAAATGGAGCATTGAAATCTGGACACGACAAAACAGGAGCAGTCGATAATTCAGTCTTCAACTGATCAAAAGCGCGCTGCTGCTCCTCAGACCAACACCATTCGACCTTCTTACGCATAAGTCTGGTCAAAGGTTCGGCTATGGTCGAGAAATTATCAACAAATCTGCGATACCACGCAGCCATACCTAAGAAACGCCTCAATTGACGTAGATTCCTCGGAACAGGATACTCTACGACAGGAGAAACTTTATCGGGATCGACATGCAGACCATCTGCATCAACGATAAACCCAAGAAACTTGACAGAAGAACTACAGAAGACACATTTATCCGGATTAATCTCTAACTTCGCTTCTTGTAGACGTAACAAAACCTTCTCCAAAATTTCCATATGTTTCTCTTGCGTTTCTGTGACAATGATGACATCATCCAAGTAGGCAAAAGCGTATGGTTCCAGGTCAGGAGTAATCACCTGATCAATCAGACGCTGAAACGTAGCTGGTGCATTCGTTAAACCAAACGGCATACCAACGAATTGAAACAATCCACGATTCGGAACATAAAACGCAGTCATTTCACGACAAAGTGGATCCAACGCTACTTGATGATAAGCTTTCTTCAAATCCAAAGTAGTAATGACTTTCGCAGAACGTAACTTGTCCAATATACCAGTAAGATTAGCGATCAAGTATGCATCCTTAATCGTAATCTTATTTAATTTACGAAAATCAATACACATGCGATATTTATCCTTTTGCTTCACCATCACCACTGGATTACGCCATGGACTATTGGACTTTTCAATAATACCAGCGGCAAGTAACTCGTCACATTGCTTCTGCATCTCCGACAAAACTGGAGGCGAAACTGGATAAGCTGGAAGCCTTATAGGACAACTATCTTCAGGAATCTTCATTTTGTGTACAGCAAGTGGAGTGAACTGTCTAGTTCCAGACTGGCGAAAACGTAAACGATCAACCATCTCTTCAATTCGAACTCGCTCTTCTTCTGAAGTCTCCTGCAAGCCCGAAATCTCCACTGGTGCACAACAATCACGTGACTCAATCGGATATTTTACACCCTGTTCATGTATCCACCATTCATTACTGTGACTCTCGAAACCCAACTCGAACGCTCGGAATACGTCTACTCCAAGCAGAACACTATGCTTCAAACCAGGCATAACGAGAAACTCAACGTCTCGTACGATACCTTTGATATTAATTGGAATCACAACCTTACCATGAACAGTCTCTCGACAACCATTAGCCAACGAAACAGAAGGAACATTCGTCCAATTTACTTGTAAATTCAGCTTATCAATCCAATCCTTCGGAACGCTACGAACACAAGATTGATTTGCACCTGGATCAAACAAAACGTGAAAACTTACCGATCCGATCGAAACCGGCAAATAAATACGAGAATTGATCTTCGAACTCAATAACGAAACCTCAACGTCAACTCCAAGTTGATCAGGCTCAGAATTAACATTTTGATCATTCGAACTGGATGGAATTTGTGCATGATTCGTAACCTCCAAATGATTTTCTACATTGCCAATATTTTCAATAACCTCTGGTTGCGGAACCTGAACTTCTTCAACCCTAACAACTCGAGACGGTACCGGGTTAGTTACTGTCTCGGTTGAGAGTTTTCCGAATTACCTTTGTTACTAGACTTCTTGCACCTTTTACAAGCAGGAAGTCGAACTCCTTTCGTACCACAACCAAAACAGAAAATGCCTTCATAAGCTGGTGCAGTACAATCACGTTTCCTGTGACCAGGTTTTGAACAATTGTAACAAACACCTCTCACAACTGAAACGGCACCAGCGCTACCTGATGGAACTGACGAAACTGAATTCACAGCCGAAACTTGATTTGGAACAACTGTTGAACTCCCTTTGTCCTTCTCATTTTGTTGTTTCTTTTTCCACTTTCCTCCAGATTTACTCGACTCACCATTCATCACAGACGAAACCTGTACGGCGCAATTCTCAAAAATCTTGCCCGAATCAATATTACCTTTCGTCTTCATGTAACGTTCCGCCTTATACGCGCATAACGGATATCGAGTATCACAAGCTGGTGGAGGTTTTGCCAGTTTTGGTAGATTTCTTCGTCTATCAAAATCTTGTACCAAATCTTGCAATTCGTCAAAAGTAGTGAAATCGCGACGAGAAATTACTGTACGATATTCTGGACGTAAATTACTTAAAGTCATATCTAACCGAGCTGCTTCATTAAAATTCTCGGCTTGCGTTTCTCGCCACATGACTCGAACATTATCAATAAAGTCAGATCCTCGTTCTAACTCTCCTTGAGTTCGCATTACAATATCACGAATCGAACGACTTTGCTGGACCTCGCAATCAGAAAATCGATGTATGAAAGCTCTTCTAAACTCTTCAAAACTGTGAATTCGATCGCGACGACCGATCCACCAAACGTACGCTATGTCTCTTAACATCATGGGCATTAATCGAAACAACTCTTCATGTCCCATATGACAAGCTTCACGACAAACATCAATTCTCCTCAGAAAATCTTCAACACTCTCTTCCGGCGTACCCGAAAAGTAAAGCTTCCAAGATTTGACTCGTTCACACGCACTCAAATTCAATCGAGCATTCTCATCTCTCATTCGTCGATTCTCTTCTTGAACGTTATCGCGATGACTCACAAACTCGGATGCAGGAATCGGTATTAACCTCATCTCCCCATCAACTGACTGTAAACGATAAGCGCAATTTATATTAGGAGTCTCAGTCGCGATAACTCGACCTTGAGTACTTGCAGTTTGAACCGATTCTGTTCCTCCCGGAGTACTTGTTAAACCTACTATTCGAACATTATTGTTGAATTGATTTTGATTTATCGTCTCATTATTACTCATTGAAGGTAATACACCTTGACTCATTTGATTATGTTGAGTACTGGCAGTCGTTACTGTCGCAGTTGCTCGCGAACTCGTAAAAGTTACACTACTCGTAGTAGCAGTATTGTTATTTGATCTTACGGAAACAACTGGTATCGGTAACGAAAAGTTGAACGGATAGACTGGTGGTATTGGTCTCCGGGTTTGTACCGCATCGTCTTCCTCTGTCCAAGTTGTATTAGGAAATGCGTGTCTACGCGTGGCACGAATCAATCTGTCACGCAAAACTTCAATTGATCCTTGATCATTAAAACCTAAACCCTGTAGTATCACCCGTAATTGAGTCACTGACAAAATATCTATCCACCGGTCAATCTGAAACGATCGATCTCCAGTCTCAACCCCTCCACTTCCAATATTTTGACTATTCCGAACAGTCTGCTCACCATTACCAGACATTATGAATACTCATATGAAGTCAAATCAAAAGAAGGAATAATTGCAGTCAAACAATGGAATCAATAATGTGACATAAACATCAAAACCATAAATTATCATAAAATCTCTCGTTGAACAATCAAGTTCTTAGATAACTATTGTCAAAACGTGTGCAACACGATATTCCAGTAGTCAGGCGTGACAAAAATCCAAAAATAAAAAAAAATTCAACAAAGAAATACTAAAACGCCATTATCAATTGACTACCAATCGTTTTACACAACGACAATCAATTACCAAACAAATAAACCAATTACCAAACACTTTGTTGTCGTTACCAAACAATAAAACTGAATTATCAAAACTTCAGTTTGTAAATAATTCTCAAAACACAAATAAATTATTCAATATTAATTTCCAAAAAGGCCCCGAACAAAAGAAAATTCTAATAAAAATTTCACCCGTTAATTTTTAACGGGCCCCACGTTGGGCGCCAAAAGCTGTGACGTAATTCCGAGGTCTAACGGTAAACCCCGAAATTAAGCACGCCTGAAAATATCCAAAACAAATTCAAAATCTTATGGGCGCCAGGATAATCTAAAATTATCCAAATCAATAAACAAAATAAAATAAAATTCAAAACCCAAAATACTCCCTTACTCTGCTCGACTGTCTCAGCGATCTCTCCAAGGTCGTTTGTTGTGGGTAAGAATAAGGAGTAATAAATAAAAAAAAATAAATAATTCAAACACAAAATGTTTAGGGAAATCAAAATTTAAATTTAATTTAATAAAATTGCTTTTTTAAAAAAAATAATAATAATGAAATAATAAATCAAACAATTGACTTGTGCACAGCACGATATTAATTATTTATACGTCACGAGACGTTTTAATAGACTTTAGTTATTTTATAAAATTTCAAAATTAATTAATAATTGAAAAGTTATTAATTAATTTATCGTAACAAAATTCAAATTTCAATCAGTAATACAAAATTTAAATTTGAATAAAATCTAGGGATTTCCCGCCAAATAACGTCACTATAAAAGTCACTAGAAAATTCCCTAGGGGACGCTACTACAATGTCCCTGATTTCCCCAACGACCTTGACCAAAAATAAATTTTTCACAATGAAATTTTTTTTAAATATGAAAAGACAATAACATGAATTACAAAAGAATAATAAAAAAAAAAAATCCTTTTCCTTTTCTTTTCCAGGAATGAACAAAATTATAATAATTAATTAAAAAAAATAATATAGGTTACGTTTAATAACGACGTTTGATGATTGTAAAAAAAAATTAAAATAAATCATTTAATTGTCAACGAGAGTTTTGCATTGAATGAAAATGAAAAAAAATAATTAACTAAGAAAATTTTCTTGACGAAAAATCTAATCTCGAAATTTAGAGTTCTTTTTTTTCTTTTCTTTTATTCGTTGCAATACGACAAAAAAAAAATAAATAATAAAAAAAAAATGACTCGAAGAAAATTTTCTTTTTCGACACAAAAATTAATTAATTTAATTTTTCGCTCACCAGACAATAATTCTTCTATTGGCGCAACAAATTAATATCTCAAAATGTTCAGTGAATTTTTCTGAACGATATTATTATAAAATATTCCACAATGTTTCAAAGTTTATCTCAAAAATCCTGGTTACAAACAAATTTTGTCAACCGAACGAGCACGCGTCCCAAACGAGAATCAACGCCATGTTGGTCTCGTTACGTGAGGACACCGGCCGGCACGAAAAACTCCAGCGTGGCAGGCTGTGATTGGTCGAAGCCTGTGACGTCAACAGGTGACTGTTAGTTGATCAAATTTGAAATTTCAACTTCCAACGATGACAGACGAGACACTCCAAACTGAACAATGTCAGAAATATTATCAGTCCCCTCTCGTGACTGGTGATGCTGGATCCTTCTCCAGACTCTTCCTCTCGCCTGCTCATCCGATGAAGAGCAATTCCATTAACGAAAATCCTTGATTTTCCATTGAAAAATCTTTGGCCTCCTTCTATCACTGAGTGATTCGCCCAGGTGGTGCTGCCATCTTCCGCTCAATACGAAAATTGTCGCCGGTGAGCGGTACATTTAAATTTGAAATAAAATAATATAATTTAATTATAATAAAATTTTTATTAATTAAATCTCTCTCATTGACAAAAAAAATTTGGATTCTCGTTTCGGACGCCATTTTCTAAAATTAACGCGCCCAGACGAAAAATCAGTAACGAGATGAAATATCACGTTACAGTATATATATATATATATATATATATATATATATATATATATATATATATATATATATATATATATATATATATATATATATATATATATATATATATTCAGAGGCTCCCTTGGAATGCAAGAAAAGTAGTGCTATCCAATTCCCTCAAGGGGTTATGAGACTCGTTATTCTGCTAGTTCACAAGTAATTTTTTTCTTTAACATCGCATAATTCGTGCCTTTTTCTAAAAAAACCTTTGCAAGTTTAGACGAAAGAAAAGCACGCAAACGTTTCAGCAAAAAATTTTAATATACCTGAATATATATCTTGACTACTGCATTCTTATTCGAGCGGAAATTGAACTCTTTCTCTACTGCAACGAGTGAAAAATTAATAATAATTCAATTATTTGAGGATAAAGTGTAATTGCAAGAAAATTCTCGGATTCTCGTGAATGATAAATCCTTCGGATTTTGTGTTTAACCGAATGAATAGTACACATGTTGTGCAAAATACGTGGAAAATCAATGGTGTCGTCTGAATAAAAGTGGATAGTAGGGTGAACAGTCCATTTACGGAACATTTAAGGTCGTTCAAAAGTTTGCGCTTTCGTGAAAAATTAGATATCGTTTTGAAAAAAGTAACAAAAATACTGCTGGAGTCCAAATTGAGTATATTTTGAAAAAAAAAATTAAAACTACATCTTATTTCATGAGAAAATATCGATAAAAATGGATAAATACGTGCAAGTCTAAAAGACCAAAAACGGAACACTTTTGCCATAAGGAGAACATCATCTGTCCATTTACGGAACATCAGATCTCAGAGATTTGCCTATTGCATTTGGCACAATGACGGAAACAATTCTATTAGCAAAGAAATAGGAGGAGTGAATAAAAGTAACAAAAACACATTTTTTAATCGAATGAACACATAAATCCAGTTCTTTTATTCATATATTTTCACAAATATGCAAAAAACAATAGAATTATTTTGACTTGAAAATATAATAAAGTTGAATCACATTTTTTCGACATTTCTTTGATTTTCTGCTTTCAAAATTTTCGGGAAAGGTTCAGTGGATTGCAAATGGGTTTGTTGGGAAAAACCCAGGGGAAAATTCAGGAGAAAACCCGGGTCAGGAAAGTCTAAATACCACCACTGACGAATGTTCCGTAAATGGAAATTGGATGAAAAGCCGACCCAAATAGCGGAACGCCATAAATAATGAAGAATTTCAATTTTTTGATGGGAATAAATTATGAAAATTGACGAATTCAAGTTTTTAGATCAATATCAACTTCAATTCACCACATTTGATGATTACAATTATTAAAAACTTTGCTCAGCAAGTTAGCGGTCCCACACTCACAGCTAACTGTTATTAGCCGCAAAGTGATACATAGTACAGTTTTTTGAAAATATTTAATTCAAATTAACCACTGGGATATGAAACGCTTTATGACATCATAGGTAGGGATACTAAATCAATTTAGAAAAAATAATTAGTACAATAGGTTAGCAGACATTCGTAATATCGCATGAAACGTTAAAAGTATTCCGTTTATGGAAGGTGTTCCGCAAATGGACTGTTCACCCTACCTAAAGTACCCCGACCCTCTTACAGTCAATGTTATAACGTTGGATTAGCATTTTCTGTTGGCAAAGAGGAACCAACCACCTAAAGCCCCTCACGCTCCTCTTCCGTTAGCCCAATGAGATTTATGGCTAAATGTCACTGGTTGGCATGGCCCTCTGTACTGTGTACTGTCCCAAATGCACACGATGAATTCACATTCACTCGGTTTTGTGCATATACACAAGTTGTAAACTGTAAATTCACTGCTGTTGGTCAAACTATATGCCTGCCCCTTTGCAACCTCTCTCTTTGCGCCCCTTTGTGCATTCTACTTGGAAGCTTGAAACACACACACACACACAATGTGCACATGGTAATGGGTTATCGCTAGTAGATTTAGAGCCAAGGGGATTAGAAAGATGTAGGACATTTAAACATAAGCTGGAAATTTAATGGTAACAGTGAAAATTTGTTATTCTACAACTTCTTAAGGTAGTATTCCGGGGAATCTTGAGTATAGTAAAATTGTCACAATTAGCGTGTTACTATTAAACGAACATATATTGTGGATTACTCCATAAACAAAAATTGTCACAAGTAGCATATTTATTTATTTATTTATTTATTTATTTATTTAAGCATCCCAGCAGCCTAGGCCAATTAGAGGAAAGCAAGAGCTTAATACAAATGACTGTTTGCTACATTATTGGTGGCATTCGTGTCAATAGCTTAGTGAAATAAACATAGGTGACCAGCGAAAGAAAAACTTGCAGTATTAACATGGTTGATTCTAGTAAAGTCCATCTAGCTGCTCGCGATCCAGCAGAATCATTAATTATGTTCGATTAAAGCATATAACAAAAACTATTGAACAGGCATTAATCGTCAATTACTCATTAACCACGATAATATTCGAGGCATGAGACTATGCGACGCGTATTTTGCTATCACAAATGCTGATTCCAATAGGTCTAATAATACATTTTTTTTCTTCTTTAGTGAGTTCATTTGTAAACCTGTGAATACTGTATAAAAAGAGATGTTGATATCATAAGTTAATTTTAAAAAAACTCGAGTACAGTTAACCCGTCATTCTTTTGATGCCGTCTCAAAAATGATATTTTCAGACATTTTTCTGAATTATCTAAGTTACTGGAAATAGCAGTTGTGATGGTAAAACGCCCTAAATCGGACAGAAATAACGAAATTACTAAAAAAAACCACAGGATTGACCCATTATTGAAAAACAACTGTCGAAGAGAACAGTATTTTAACTGAATAATAGAGGAAAAAAATATTCAATTCACCGTATAGTTATTGAGAAATTTCAATTAGAAGGCAGTCGTAACTATTTGCCTCTCTCTCTATTTCATGCATGTGATAGGAGATTAATGTAAAAGAAAATTCGAGAAAAAAATTGTATTCACAAGCTAAAGATATAACTTTCGAATAGTCTTATCACTTAATAATAGATTCATTTCCATATACTAATTAATTAAATAAGTGTCATGGAAGATTGGAAGGTTATGAATTCAATACTAAAATATCGTCAATTCGCGACGTTTCGCTCATTGACAATATTTTAGTATTGAATTTAGAATCTTCCAATATCCCATGACACTTATTTAATTAATTTCATCACTTTTTGGGCTAAATTGAAACAGTTCTCCCCAATTTATAACCAATTCATTGGAAACTAACCTACGAATCCTCATTTGTTCCTGCTTTATCGACCATATTCTGCCATACTACCTTAATTTCTTTTCCTCTGTCTTTTGTGTGCCTGAATTTCTCATGACTTTTCTTTGTTCCATAGCAATTTAATCCGGCAGATACCAGTAAATTAGAGAGATTAATAACCCACAATATCACGACCGAATGAAAACGTCAAAAGTACAGGAAAACATTATCCCATTTCCTTTATAAACCTTTACGAAGACATGGAAAACGTTCGATCACACCGTTGGGAATCACCAGCGGGGTCATCCGTATTCTTTAGAAATGTTTAGCTTTTGTATTTCCCTCAAGAGGTACGACACTACCGACATGTCAGGCCAACATCGATTAATCCACTGCTCACAGAAATAACGTGTCAAGTAAATTCACACTGATAAAGAGAAAAAAAACGAAAATAAAGTGAATTGAAAGAAAAAAAAAAGAGTAGAAAGAAAATTAAAAAAAAAAAATTATAAAAATCTGTGTATAGTGGTGAGCTCGAGTGTCCGCCATGACTCGTGGGCTCTGTGCACAGACAGTTAATGAAATCGATGCCTTGCTTGCACAACCGAGTGCACTCGTCTTCTCCACTTTCCAACAGTCACCCTTTCACCTGCAGTTCACAATTTTTTTTTTCAAATTTATTTTCTCTTTACCACAAGAATTCTATTCTTTTTTTTTTTCGTTTTCAATTAACATTGTACCATGCTATTGACACACAGGTTTTATGGTAAAAATAAAGAAGTCGGTGATTCTAGTGTGATAAATTATCGGTAATTTGAGTAATTACTATCACAAAAGGCAATTGTGATGATGAATGTATTTGAATTGACTGCTATTTAATTATCATAATCTATTGTAGTTTGAAAATGATTAAATCCACTTCCAATTAGGTGTATATATTCTAAAAATCATTGATATGCTTTTACAGAAGCGCAATTTGCCTATTTGATCGAGATACATTGTATCATTCTCTATTCCATGATTATTCCAATTATAATTATTATTATGTATTTTTAAAATTCGAATTATTCCGATCAGTAAAATGAACTGTATGGATTTAAATGTTTAAGAAAAAAAAGGGAGAAAAAAGGAAAAAAGCAATTTTTTTATTTCAAACAATTGAGATTTACTCAGAAATCTCGAAATTTTGAGATTTTCGAAAAATTTTATACTTTCTCAAATGTTTCTCAAAATTTCTCTCAAATTCACCTCCACAGCAACCTTTCTATGCCCACCTATTTCACTTGTGGAATTGTAGCAAAAAAAAGACATTATTCATATCGTTTTCTGTTTATATTTGATAATAAATATAAACATGCACTTTATTTGTATTTTATTATTCGATGAAAGAAGCTCACTTTGAAAACAAATAAAACTTCCCTCTCTCTCTCTTTCTGTCTCATGCATTATACTCTATGAATATAAATCATCTGATAATATGACTCTATGCTCTATTTTTTTGCTGGTGCAGCAAGAATGTTTGTATTGGGTGAAAAAAAGAAGGGAGGGGGAGAGAGAGAGTGGAGAATTTTTTTTCACAATCTGAATATGTAAACTCAAGATCTCTACAAAAAGTGAGTTTCTCGTGATTTTTATTAATTTACTATTTTCCACTGGGATTTTATGGAAAAACAATTTTTTAATAGAAACTTTCATGATGAAAACCGTCAGGAGTAATGCTTATGTTTTGGTTTCATACATATTTTTTTTTTTACGGTGGAAAAAATGAGAGAGAGAAAAAAAAGGAAGAACGTGGTTAATGAACAGAGGCGTCGTTCCGTGTGTGTGCACATGTAGGTACGCCTCCTGGGTGCCTCGGAAAACATTATTGATTCCCAGTAGCACTGGCAAAAAAAAGCCCATGTAAAATAGAAAAAAAAAAACAAGATCGAGTATTTATATAAACGTAAATCAAAGTTTTCGTCTCTAGAGAAAAGAGTGAGGATTCTGTAACCTAATTGGAGTGCTGGCGCACGAGTTATTTTATTTCTAAATAATAATAATAATAATAGTAATAATGAATATCAATTATGACTTTGAGTTTAAAATCATTTATCCAATATCACTGTAGCAATTCGTTTTCACAGTAAATGCATGATAATTATGGAAATAATAAAAAATGATTTTGAAAATATAAAAATACTTTAAGAAACAACACTACTGTAAAAGCCTCAAAAAAACATTTTTTGGACATTTTCTGAGTAGAAAAGAAGCAATGAAATGATTGTATTTGAGTGAGTCCTTGAACGTAAAATATATTTGAGTTTAAAAAAAAATCCACAGAAAATGGTAAAAAGTACGAAAAACCGGGGTTATTTTCACGAGGTTCCTCGAATTTGGGGCACACAGTTTAACTGATGCAAATTCCAATTAATAAAATGGATTAATTCACATGCAGATAACTAGAGAAATACGAAAAAAGGGAATTTCCAAAAACTAAATTTGTACCATTGACGAACGTTCCAATGAAAACGTTCAATTTTCGACAAAAAAAACCGGTAGTTTTTTTTTTACTGGAAACGTTTGCAAATGAAATTCTACAAAATTCCTTACTCACTTCTCTTGAAAATGTTGTTTCAAAGGGAATTATTAGAGTTTCGCTGCATGTCAATCTGCAAAAAAATAATGTTTGGATGTATGATTTGAATATGAAGAAAAGCTTGGGAAAAAGTTTAAAGTTTTCATTAGAAAAAATGGGTTTCAGGTGATGAATTTTCTCGCGCAATATTCTGAAAGGTTCGGAGTATTTTCTGAATCCCAGAAAAATAAACGATTTTTCGGAAATTATACAATAGCTCTTTGATTGCTTTGAATTCAGTAATTCCTTCCGCTGCCAGCACAATTTAATTGCTAAAACTCAAGGGTCATATTGCCAAGTGACTTGAGTACCCTTAAATTCTAAGGAATACAGTGCCCTCGAGACTAGCACAAAGAGAGCATGAAATTGGAGAAAAGATTTCAACACAATGAAGTGATAATTTAATTCAAATCTCAATAAAGTTATAAACGAAGTGTTGTACCATTATTCCACAACGAATCTAACACGAAATTGACGTTATTTCCTGGTTTCTCTCTTCCTCCAAAAGGAAAAAAAAGAGAAGGGAAAAAAAATCCTGAGAAAATTTATCTAGGTACTCTGGTACTTATGAACTAGAAGAGTCGAGGCATGAGCGAGAACATGAAAACTTCACTTGATGAAGAAAAAAAAAAAAAAGAAAGAAAAAGGGGGATAAAAAATTGCGGTAGAAAGAATTCTTTCACAATTTTATGAAAAAATTCTGAGAACTATTTAATCAACATGACTCTTATGAAAATATTCGAGAAAACTTTCAGAAATTGAAATAATCGTAAATTGAAAATTCAATTTCCTTCGATGAAAACTTTTACCAGAATGTATAATCATGCTATTAAAAAAAAAAAAAAAGAAAAATTCCCATATACCAGATTAATTTAAATTCAATCATTCAAATTATCATTTCCATGAAAATTCCGCAATTTAATATGATAACGAGTGACAAACAAAATACAATCTAACAATTCATTCTGTAAATTTCATGAATCCTCTCTCACCTCTTCTATTCTCATATGAAACGCAAATTTTCACGTTGGCACGTTAATCAAAATTTATTCTCATCAACACTGCATTATTTTGCGGCACTAAAACTGAAGAAGTTTCATATTTTCCAGTTAAACCACAAATCCGTACAATTCTATATAAACTAATTAAACGAGAACCAATTTTCTCTTCATTATCGTGTTTACTCAAACTGCTCCGAATATTCGTTATTTTTACAATTTTTTATTCATCTCGACTGTCCTACATCATTTGCCGATGTGAGCAGAAATAAAAGGAATAATACATAATTTTTGTTGTGAATTTCTAAAGACCGAAGTACTTTTGCACTTTATTTATTAAAAATTAACAATAAAAATTTTCTTTTGAATTTCGCTTCGGTTTGTGTTTTCGTGGTTTTCCCCGCCTCTTTCAGAATGAAAATGTATTCAATTAGTGTTGCTCTGTGGTACTGAGAGGAAACCACTGGATTCAACGTGGGCAAGTAATATCCGGTCGCGAAAATTCCGCAAATTAGCGAAATTTCAATAAAAAGCATAATATGTAATTAAAACAACAATAAAGTGCACAATAAATGTAATCAATGAAAATCGAAGCTCCCTCATTATTATGAGTCGTTGAAAAAATGGGAAAAAAGACAGAAAAACAACTGGAAAAGTATACGACCATTGCATTGTAATCACTCGAGGACTCTCGATAATTACGAAGAGTGCACTAGTACAACTCTTCAACGATCAGGAATGCGAGCCCATTTCCTGCAGCGATTCTCTCATTTCTTTTTTTTTTTTCAATCTCTTCAGAAACTTCTGTTTCATCCACCGCATTCTGTGAATCAATACTCCAAGAGATTGAGGATGCCTTCAAAAAAAAATGTGCGGATTAATTGAAATCAAAAATTTACTGGATAGTTCAGTAATGAAGAGGTAAAACGAGATAAGTCGATTTTTTTGCCTATTTTCTTTCGTGAATTCACACAGTACTTACGCAACTTCGTTTCTAATGCGACGATATATGAATGAAGAAATCAAAATTGGATTAATAAGAAGTCAGCCCTTGTACTAATGATAAATTCTCCCAATCTTCTGTAATTGTCTTTGTCCATTTATTTTGAGATAAACAATAATAATTAAATGTTGCTAGTTGTTCATAGAGATGATGGAAAAATTTGTTAACAACACCAAATTATTGTCAAATTGCTTTGCTTGTTGTTTATAGCAATTTGATAATAATTTGGTATTTTTTACAAATTTTTCCAATATCGCTATGAACAACTAGCAACGTTGAGTATTTAATCATAGAAATGAATCATATTGTGAATAATAATTAATTGATAATTAATTTGAAGAAAAAAACTCTTGACAGAAAAAATCGACTCAGCCCGTTTTACCTTTTCACTACCGGATTAAATAATCCAGATGAAAAGTTTTATGAACCATAAACATTACTCGTTTAAATGCATTAAATATTCCGCACGTGTCTGATTACGTTTGTAAAACACACATTTTAATTAATAGAATCCATTCTGACAGAGGAATGTTCCAGCAGTGGGCCAGTTGTTTGAATGGAATTTCAGAGTCAATGGGCTCGCATTACCCCACTTTTGACCTCTAAAATCTCTTTTTCCACATTCTCTTTCAGCCAGTAGCTCATAAATTTTGACTCCTATTCACTGTATAATAAATACAAATAAATGTGAAAAAATAAATAAAAGAGCCAATGATTTATAATACTCTGGTGTTTTTTACGCAGAGAAAATTACCTAGAATAAGTACTTGGAAATGAATCAGAAGTAAGATGCATTCATTTTTGTAGCTGAGTAAAATTTAATTGATAATAAATCATCATTACCCAGTTTGAAAGTTTTCCATTCTCGCTTCTCTCTCTCTACCAGTTCTATATCATGAATTATTGTTTTCACAGTGAGAAATAGAGGAACTTTGAGTCTATGCAAATAGATGAAAGGACGAACGATTAAAAAAATGTGATTCATGAATTTTCATACTAAATTTGATCTATTTAGATTGAATTTATAGTCAATTTGTGCATACCTGTTTCCATATACCTTGAGACATTGTCTCGGAATAACGCATCATGTGCCTCAAGTACTTGCAAAGACAGCCGCAAGCGCCGAGATGAGCTCAGGTATTGCTGCGCATACTGTGTAACTTTTCGACGAATATTATTCAAGAGAGATGATATTTTGAACTGCATCACGTGTCTCTCGAGAATTATTATTTCGTTAGTGAAAATTGGGTTTAATGAAACGAATGAATTTCAAGTATATTTCTACTGTATGTGATGAGAAAAAGAAAAGCAATGGCACATCAAACGAATCACGAAAATTAAATTCTCTCGATAAATAAATTGCCCGAGTGTGCAATGAGTAAGTACAAAGAGAGAATTTCACTATTTTTCTCTTATCATCAAAGTATTCTTGTCCATAAAAAGTAGAATGTAGGAGGTGTGCTATATAGAGTATTCACTCTCTTTTCAAGCTACTGTTCTTCACTATTCAAGGTAGACTGGAGTTTAAAAAAAGATGAAAAAAAGAGCTCCTTGTTATTTTCAATGATCTATCTTGAATGGACGAGTAATGGAAATGCACTGAGGAGATTTTTCTTCCTACTGCCGAGACTATTCATTAATAGTTAAAGTCGAAAAGAATTATTTTAAATTAGTAATTGCACTCAGAATTATAATGCTAGGGTTATTATTCAAGATCACTACATTAAATCAAGATGTGTAACATATCCGTTGCTATATTTTAGTCTTATTAGCAATTTTCGTATTATAATTCACACTTTACGAAGAATTCAGTAGCGAAGAGGTAAAACAGGATAGATCGACTTATCTTTGAAGTCATTTCGAAGGAAATATCTCGGAAACTAAGCGAGATAAGGTGATATTACTCATCTTTTTTTATAGAGAATTTCAAGGGTTACAAAAGAGTTTTAGGGTAAAATTGCGCTTTCTCGGTTATTTCCTAAGGTATTTTCAAAAAACTTAATGAGAAAAAAAGAGACTTATCTTGTATTGCTTCTTTACTGCTGAATTATTCGGTCGAGTTAATACAGAATTCATGAACTTATACTTGAAGTAATAATGATTGATTCGAAGAAGAAATATGGAAATTCATTGAAGTAGTAATTTTGAATTTGTCTGAAGAATTAATTAATTATAAGAAACTTTGGAAGATTTAAAAAAGTAAAAAATTATGAATTGTCTCTTTTTAGTTAACCAAAACTAAATCTGTATTACAACTATGATAGTCGAATTTCGCATAACTCGAACCACCAGTTTATACTCATGTTCACTATCTGATAGTTATACTTGAAGTTAATGAAATTCATTGTCAGAATAAAAAATCCCGTTTTCACCAAAATAGTTACTAACAATATATTCATAATGAAGCTCTTTTTCTACCACATTTTGTCAGTTCTATACCCCGAATTATTCCCCTCTGAACCGAGAAATCAATGGAAAAACAAATGTAAATTGCAATAACGAATTATCTCCAGAATTGTCATCATTACAGCTTCTGAAATGAAATTGCACATGAAATTTCACAATTCGAAATAACTGGAACATTTGTAATGCATAATTCTCGTGAAATATTCCTGTAATATTCACGAGTGTAATCCACGAATTCTGACGCTTGTATCCATCCAAACCAGAACCAAAAAAAAAAAAAATGTGAAAGAGGAATCATAAATCACCACGCATTCATTCATCCTGAAACGATTCTGTCGGCAGGAATTCTACAGGCACAAAACCAGTCTGCAAAACCGGTTGGCCCGTGAATCCTTTGTACTACTGTGTGTGCCTGAGCGAATCACGTACTTGTACTACTGCACGCCGTAGCATTTTGTGGCAAGACAGTCTACATATATAGATATATATAGATTGTACTACTGAATAAGCGCAGACGGGGTAGCGTTGGAAAGAAAGAGAGGGGATGAGAATACGTACCGACTGTCACAGCAGGAAGATAGAGTGACTTACGGCTTCGGAAAAATCATTGAGGCGTTCACTCGGAGTTTCCATAAATCTTAAAGAAAAGAGACCATTATGGGAAAAAGAATTTGGCCTGAAAACGGAAATTAGAAAGCCAGGAAAAAGCCTTCATTCTGCATTAGGTTAATCTTTACGTTTTTCGAGCAAAATTCACTTGGCCCAGTGCCCAAGAATCATTTTAACTCTTCAATATAGAAAATGTTGCAAATCCTCAATGGCAATAACTATAACCACTAATTCAGGAGACATTTTCAAACTTGGCACTGGGATTGAACTTCAAAACGGATAATCGTTACGTGAACGCTTAAAACTTTCGTTCAGATAAGGAGGTAAATTTCTAGAAACTCTGTGGAATTGTCTAACTAGTTTGTAATAATAGGGTGAGATATTACGTCTTTTTTCGTTATTCGATAGTAAAATTTTTTAATAAATTTTAAAGAAATTTCGTGAATTCAGGGAGTTAATATTTCTGTTTGTGGGTTTATTTCTATAAGTTTGGAATTCAATTTTTGTTTTTTTTTTTTAAATCAGAAAAATAAAACTATTCGTCATAACTGATTAGAGTAAGATGGTTGAGAATCAAAGTAGAATGAAGTTTTGGGTATCTAGGAAGAAAATAATGAATATTATATCCAAAAGTTATTATCCATGATTGAGAATCTTCTTCCTGCTATCGAAAATGAATTCGAACAAGAATTTAGTGAATCATGTTAATGATTTGTCATTCATGACTCAAACAGTGTATTCCATTTGACTAGAGTATTCGAATATTCAAACCTCGTATTTGCTACAAATATGTTTTTTTTCAGATCGATTATAAGCTATGCCCACTTATTTTATGAACAAGGCACACTAAACCTTTAGAGGATCAAAACATTTCTGAACGATTCTTTCAGTTTTAGTGTTAGAATTTTTATATTTCCATTTATTATTAACCATCCAAAATAGTCAATGGACCCAGAACTTCACGAAATTGTTCAGATTCATATGAGCTTCCATTAAAAATTTATTTCATATCTTAATCTTTAAATTCGATCCATGTCCATATTTCTTAAAAAACCACGAAACCCTTCAAAATTTGATAGTCCATTTACTCCTGCGGTATGATTCAATTTAATCAATCCAGATGATCCTGATCAGTATTCTCACTAACCGCTTGACTCGTTCAATTAGAAGGATTAAATATTGAATTCTCTGATGGCGAAAACCGTGATTCCATTGCATGAACCAGATCAGTGGAAGCGAATTGATCAAGTACAGTCATCTGATATAGAGAGCTCAGTGAGGTGTACGTTTACTGTGATTTGATAGCTTCAATACCATCGCAATGGAGAAACTCAAACCTCACAGTACAATTAGAATTCACGTATTATCCCCAATATAATTTTCCACAACGTAATAAATCACGATTAATGTGAGAAACAAAAAATAGCTCTCTGTATGCACGACTCAGCAAATAGATCTGTGGAATGTCCGTATTTTACTGCTTATGAATACGAGTTTCTCGACAATGTAAAACACGTAGGCAATATTCATCCAAACAGAATTTTATTTCGGTAAGAGGCGAAAAAAAAAGAATATCATGAAATATCTCGAGAGCCACTTTAAGATCTGTATCTGAGGGTGATATACAGAGATTTAAAATTTACATTCCCCTTATTTTACATTAGTTGTGAAGAATGTAAAATAGCTTCGGTTGAATATCTTGAAGTAAAAGAAATGTAAAAGGAAAAAAAACCTCAACGAATATTTCAAGTTTTGAAGATACAGAATCTCCGGAAAACAACTGAATTTAGGAGAATCTGAAGGAGATTTTTCATCTTAAATCGAATAAAAACGAATTCCGAATAAGAAACGGATGTTTCATGATGATTGAATAGTAGCATGAATATCTCAATATTTATCAGTTCAAAGCAATGAATATTAAGCAGCTTTATCGAAAGCGTTTAAGAATAAAAAGAGCTTTTAATTAAAATCCGATTCATTTAATCCAAGTTTTATTGGTAACGATATTTCTCGAGATCCAATGGATTCAACTGCGGATAGATTGATTCGTTCGAGCATTAATCAAGGGTAATTGAGTAAATAAGATCCTGATACTTTAATTTCCTAGTGAAATGTCAGACAGCGATTATCTGGAAACAGAGGAATAGTATAACAGAGAGCTTCTTCAATTACAAATTCATGCAACGCATTGATTATTGAGGTAAAGGGCAATTCAATTTGCTTGTACAAGGGATAATAACGACGTATTTCCTCAGTACCTTGTGGTTTAATAAATCCAGGGAATTCCCGGAGGCACTCAATAATTTCTGAATTCACGTATTAACTCTAGACCGGTTCCGATAAGCTATCTAACGACCTTGTTCGGATGATGAGAGATTCACCGCAGGGTTATTCTGGCTTCGGCGTTGCCAAATTCACTCTAGACTGCGCTGACGCGTTTACCGAGTTTACGGCAACGTTGTTCACGCTGATGACAACGCTATCTATTAGAATTTGAAGGAGGCAGGGGCAAAATGGATCTGTCGGACAGAATGATCCGGAATTTTTCAATTTTTTCGAAACTGGAAACCTCTACGGAGAATTTTGGAAAAAAATTACATATTAATGAAGACATGTTGCATCGTCTTCTCAATTTTTTCCAGATCTTTTCATCAGGTATTTCATTTCGAAAAAAAAATGAATGAATCATTTCGCACCATAGGTCCATTCTGATCAGATCTTCCCTACTTTATTTCTTCATCATTTTTGCAGAACATGTATTCCTGAATAATGACTGACACTGTACCTTTATCTTTATGTGAAACATCGTAAATATTGTACATAATTTCAACTGTAACACAAGTTTGACAAATAAATCGGTTAACTCTTACTATTTCTGAAGAATATAGTAGTTTATGAGACACTTCAACGAGTGAAGTCAAGTTTTTTCAGGATTTTACGGTCAACCGATTGATCGTAAAAAAAAAAGAAAATGGTGCAACTGTTGTAGAGATCAAAGCAATCTTTATTATCGACTTATTTGATTTATATCCAGAGGGGGTCAAGATCTTATCTTCAGGTATGGTCATACACATTTGGTAATTCAAATTCAAATTCAAACGATTTTTATTAACATTATATACAGTGAAGTAATTACACAATATTTACAGTTACACAGATAATTCTATTTACATAGTTTCAGCCCTCAGGCTTCTACGTATATTTAAGTGATTGGTGTGGGTTTTTGTAGAACTTGGGTTTGTGGAGAGTGGGAATTCGGGGATAGGGAAAAATTTATAAGAAAAAACCCTATGACATTTGGTAATGCATATTCTCTATTATGGATAAATCCATTCACATCTCATTATATATTAATAAATAATTATAACTCCATGTGTCTTCAGCATCATTTGATGATCTAAGCTGCAGCAGAAACACAGAAACACAGACTTTTCATAAACTGACTAATCTAGAATTAACATTGTATGGAAGAAAGGACATGAAATACAGACAAAACAACGTCCACAAAATTGTGATGGCAGTTCCTGCCCAGTGTTGGCTTAACCGATTCCCCGAGGTGGTTTTCTCTTTGATGCTGTCATTCACTTGAAATTTCAGTGGCTGCACAGAGGAACATTATTCACTAGTGACTAGTTTCACGAGAGTAGAGGACTGTGCTTTGCCAAAACTTCGATCGTCTCTACATTACTCTAAACTGTGACCTCTGAGACTTCACTGTCTCTCTTCACGAAAGCTGTTGAATATAAACAACCGAGAAGGATTAGCACAATACACAAACTGTCATTTCCTTCGGGAATATTCGTGAAAACCATCTAGAAACTTTGTAAAAATCAATGAGCCCGTAATCTCATAGGAAAACACGATAACAAATTTCACACGATTCACGAGTGTGTATGCTGAGCAGTTAATTTGAAGCTTCAAAAGTTAAACAATTGGAGGCGAATGAGTTACGAATTTTGTGGATGAAAATTAGAACGGTTCTAGAGACTGCGCGTAACGTGTACAAACAATTTCAAAGCTGTATAGAAGCGGAGTAAACGTATAACACGAAAGATTTATGGAAGCCACTTCCGTGTGCCTCGTCGCTCTCTTTCCCCTCTTCCTCCCTCCATTTTCTCATGCAGGCACTGCAAAGGATAAATTAAATTCACCTCGTAAACAATACGTACAGACCGCATGACGAGTATTTTAAGCTCACGTGAAGCTAAAAGGGCACTTTATAATTCACTGTAAATTGTATCACGAATTTTTTTAGACTCAAAGGAAAAAATTCTATTATCAAAGTATTTCTATTTGAATTGAAGAAAAAAAAGATTAATTATTATCAAAAGTTATTCAGAGTTTAGGTCAATACAAACTCAATTTTTTCTTACAATCAAGTAACTCATTGATTAATATTAAAATTTTTATCTTAGAGTAGTATATTTGTTGTTGAAACAAGCGATGAGATGATCAGCTTGAGAAATCTTCAATTAATTCCAAATAATTTATGAAAATGAGTTCATTCCAATCTGGATATATTCAATCTGAATAACGCATTATTACTTTTGATAAATAATTTCTTGAAACTCATAATTTTTTATTTTTCTTAGTTTCAAGAAATTTCTTTCGTGAAGAAAATTTTTTTTCTCAGTGTATCGATTCAATCATAACAAATTCAATTCTGATGATCTTTATATTTGCCTCAAAGCTTGCGTGAAATTGGAAAATTCCAATTCTTTCATTTCTTGATTTAAAGACAAATTTCAGAATAAAATACATTTCTCCCCTCAGTTTATCTTGAATTCTTCAATTCAATATTATTCCTATATTTCAATTAACAATTGTATTTTCAAAATCTACATGCAATCACTAGGCATGCATTTTCCACTTGGCTTATTGTAGAATGTATTAATTCATACGGAATCAACACGATGAGTTTGTCCATGAGTTCAGTAACAAAATCAAATACCATTGGTATTACTGGTAGAAAGACAGTAATCCATGATGAATCCATTATGCAAATGAAAATACCAATACCATCGCTAACTTTGGTGATATTGGCAGCTGTTTGTTACTATCAAAATTACGAATATTGTTATAACAGCAATCAGCATCATTCCAATAAATGAAAGATATTCATTATTTATTTTTGAGAATAATAATTTTGATTTTTAAGGAAATATTCACATGCTCTATTTACACTACGATGTGAATTTTTTTTTTCATATTTCACTGGAGGCGATTTATTCAAGCACCGCTGTGTTCAATTTGTTTTTACGAATTGTCATTACGGAGATTCAAACAAAGCGGATTTTCCAACGATTTTTTGAACACACACAGTTTTTACTGATCGGAGAATTCATAATAATTTTATGGCAAGCAGCTTAACATTTTTTTTCTCATTCGAAACATCTGATATTCCCAATTTTTTTACAATTCTGTACCGATTGCGGATATTTTATGGTGATAATTGTTTATTATTTATCAATCAAAGTCAGGAAATTATTATTAGCGTTAATAACGCCTCCCGTTTTATTTCCCTCTTTTTACTCGAGATAACATATAAAAAATTGACGCGATTGATAAAATATAAAATTACGTTTTAATTGCTCATCACCATCGCAATTGCGTGATTGAACTTTACAGAAGAAAAAAAGAATTTTACCTCAACAGTTGAATGAAAAATAGAAAATTCCGAAGAAATGATAGAGCTTGAATAATCAGGAACGTGGTAAAAAATTTACATTTCAAAAGATGATAAGATGACATTTGCATATTATGAATAGTCCAATCCCTGAGCGTAAATTCAAGGAAAAGTGATATGGCTCAATGCCAGAAACCTCCCAAAGAGACTAGTGCCGATAGTTTGCGTGAGTTATTTGAATTATGCACAGACATCTGTATACGAAATTCACTACCACACAGACAGAACACATACATATATATGATTTACAATGCATGTGGTTTTGGATTTGAATCGATTTCGTAATTCGATTAATGGAGATATCGACACCTTGGTACGGTGTGTATGCTTCTGGCATTCGGCAAAGGTAGTCAAGAGCTTCAAATTACTCGGTTACCGAGAGCTTTGGATGCGTGACATAGGCATTGATGCGAGTAAGAAGATCTATCTCTCTCAATAAAGCTTGAACAGACAGAAGCTTTCAAGAAGCCAGAACATTCGAATTTTTCACTTTGATGTAACAATAATTAACAGAATGCCTCAAATCAGGGGAGGTGCAGAGTCAATACGAAATTAGCAATTAACAGCATTGGTTCATGCATTGGGTCTGTTGACGTTAGCATGTGCTACAGAATCGTGCATGGGCATTCTCCAGTCGGTATTGGACCAGATGTTTGTTGGAATAATATTGTAATTAAACATGATGTCCGTGTCTGTGCTATGGACATGTTACGAGAAAATTCTAAATTTTTGTACACTTATCAAAAAAAAAAAAAAAAAATTATTTCAAATTTATTTCTAAAATTTATTTCTATTTTGCAAAATTAAAGTTGAGCCATCATATGACATTAGCTGTCAAAATATTATTGATTTCTTCCGAGCAATCAAAAAATTAATAAATTGGTTACAGATCTCACTTCACCTCGACTCATCTACTTAATTGTGAAGGGACAAATACTCTCAAAATTTAGAAGCGTTTGTTCGATCCAAAAGTCCATATGAACTCAATTCAAGTTTGAATTATTATTATCATTATTTTTTTTCCATATAACCTTTTCAGCTTGAAAGCTTTAGCTTCAGTTTTAAGTTCGAATTATTAACATGGAGAGTAATATGGAAGTATAGACAAACTAATTGAGAATTGATGGATGTGTTCGGCGTATGAAGAAATGAATATGATTGACCGTTTTATTGATCAAATATCACAACGAAAAGCTGAACATTCCATGAATAAATATAGAGTAAATACATGTACCGGCAAATTGGGTGTCTTCAAAATGCCTAAACTTTATACTATCATAGGTGTAACAGCCCTACTGCTACAGTTTTAGACTAAAATTATAGCTTATTTTGTTCTAAGTGCCTCTACTCTTACTACACATACGCTTCACAACATTCTGACGATATTGTAGCAAAACTACGTTAACAAACTACGAATTCTCTGCTTGCATCTGTACCAAATGAATCTGAGCAAACTATAATTTCAGATTTTGAGCCAACGAAACTTCATAAGTATCTACGGGTAGATGCAAAGGAGATGAATTTCTATAAAAGTAACGGTGGATAGCATAAATTCTTGCTGACACACAAGTGTATTTACGTTAGGATGCCAGAGGCATGTGTAACTTTGAATATGTAATCTTAAATCGTCAATATTCGAGCGCATGTTTATGAGATAGACGCAATTGCGTAGCAACGCCTCTGGATATTCGATGATTTTTCTATCCATCTGTTAATCAAATTGCGGGTGAGCTTTGATTCGACACAGCCCTGCTTATTGACTGATGGGAGATCAGTGGAATTTACCAGTGAGTGAATGGTGATGGTAGACTAGTGGGAATTAGACAGAACAATGAGCGAATTGGAGTCCGTACAGAGGACCTAACTTACCGCTAGACTATTTATGTGGGTTGAAGCATTGGTAGGTAGTAACGCAAGTACTTAGTGCAATAATCAGATCAAAATTACATCCCATTGAGATAATAAATGATCATGAAGTCGTTGAAGATAATTCGACCGTTTCAAAACTATAAATTACAAAGCTGCTGATCCAAGAAGTTTTGTGCATTAAAATGATTGGTGAAGATAACAAGTGGAACTGATAATTAACGAGGCAATGCGTATGTCTAACTGTGCAGAGAAGTGCTTCAGGCCATTTGGAGGGCGTTAATATCCGTCGTAAATTGCTACAAACACCTGGGTAGTTTTGACGCATTACGTCCAGAGTCTTGAAACAATTCGAATTATTAATAGATATATATATGATGCAATTATAATAATTCATGACTAATTTCTCCACTTAGTGTTAGCCAATAAATTTGGTAATGAAACTTTGTGGAAAATACGTGTTTGAGAATTTTTTTTTTGTTCAGAAAATGATGGACGATGATTGCTTTAAAAAAGTTTAATCGAATTATCGATATGAAGTTTTGTAAAAGTTCATAACAGAAGTTTCAATGAAAACACGCGAAACTAGTTTGATTTTGAGAGACGATGTGTAAGAAATGTGGAGGAAATTTCGTTGCTTCTTTCATAGTTGGAGGTTTTAACGCCAAAGTTATATGGATTGGCAAGATATGAGCGAGTTTTATCGAACAGTTTTTAAACGAGTAATTGGTATCCAATCCATCCTAATATCGTAAAGTTTAATATTCCCTGAAATTTCTTTTTAGGAAATCTCATTAAAGAGTTTATCGATTTGCTTTATAAAAAAGTCAAAGTTTAAATTATTTATTCGGTGTATTGGGTGAATTGATAGAGTTTCGAAGTTCTGCTAGGTTGAATGGCAAATGAAGCGTTGTACAAAGAGCCCATGAGCATTGGCAAATCATCGGCCACTCATTTAAACATATTACACTCAATGAAACACATACAGCATCAAACTCATGTAATTGATGAAAGATCAAACAGCTAGTGCTGTTGAACAAACGAGTTTCATTTGTAACGTTGGATAATTCGTTTTTCCGAGTATTTTTGAGTCTGAAAACTCATGCAGTTGATGATCATTTGCAATGGAACGTCGTTAAAAAGTTATTGCAATCGTCAAAGAAAATATATTTTTGCAACTTTGTCGATTCCTCTCTTTTTTTTCTCTTTAATTGAATTAGGTGGAGACTCAATTACTCCGATCAATAGAATCATAAAAACTTTTAATTGGATGTAAATATTTTTTGATGCGTTATTTGCTATTTAATTTGAAATTGCGAGGTATATTTCTGTATTTCAGTGGTGGTATTTAAATATCTACTTGGGAATGAATGGATAATGGAAAAATCTATGATGATGAGACGTATAAATGGCAGAGATTCAGAATTTAGGAAAAAATGATTTTTTCCTATTTGTGAATTTTTCAAAATTTTCAAGAATTTGCTAGAATTTTCTAGAATTTTGGGATTCAGGAATTCCAGCAGTCTCTCTTCGCCAACATCGTTTATTGAAAATCAGTTTTTCCAACTTTAGGATTTTTTCTAATTTTCTAGAATTATTCAAATGGTTATGTTTAAAATCTAAATTGAAGAAACAGCAAAGATTATTGAAAATTTCCATTTTCACTGATTATTATCTTTATTTTCATGGAAAGTAATAAAAATAAAGGGCAATGAACTGCCGAAATTGCCCAATATATAACACACCATTATACTGATGAAAAGTAATGCCATTAATAAAGATTTTCACGAAAATGTGTGCTTCATATTTGGTGATAACTTACCAGTCTCTCCCACACCATTCTGAATCTTGATGCAAGCAGGATAAAGAAAATAAATGGATGCGATGAATGCTCAGGATAACAAGTGTGATGTTCAACTCCGTAGAATTCAAAATGAGAATACTTTTCTGAAATAAAAAAAAAAAACCCAAGGAAATTGTCCAATGTTAGCATTATATTTTTGATATTCTTTCACTGTTGAATTTCAAATACTACATTTTTTTCCAATTCAATTTATATAAAGAACATTTATCTTCATAACGAATGAATCCTTTCCTTCAACCTTCACAAATCAATTATATAGTCTGGAAAGTTTTGTTGAATTGTGGAAAAAACTTCCATTATTTTTACTAAAAAGTTTGACATTTTATGGCTTCCAGTCAGTTTCACATACTAGCTTCAATTTTTCATGAGTACATTGAGGTTTTAACTTGTTTTTTTTTTTTTTCCTCTTCGTAAAATATATATTGACAGTTAAAGGAACATTGATATATCCTGGGTGAAAAAGCGTTTGAAAAACGATGAATCAAGCAGTAACAAGTGAGGCATCAGTGTTGGAGAGAAACGTAGGTGGGATATAGAATGAAAAGTTGCCCCATAAACTGATGCAATTTTCTCTCTCACCCTTTTTTCTCCCCAATGCTTTTATATCCGATTAGTGGTGCTCTAGAGATTTATAACTTTTCAATTAAAGTCATGCAGAAGCTTTATCAGTGAAATACCAAGAGTGCTGAATTCATTGATCGTCAAAACTTTTATACTACTGGTTACTTTTAGTTGAAAATGATACATATAATCAACTAATGACTCGAAGGTTAGTGCTTCTTTTGACAAATCGATTGCAATAAAAACGCGTATCTGTATCTTAACACCGGCTATTGAAATCAGTGAGACAGCTGTTAATAGTCTACAATTTTATATTTAATTCTAATTCTATATGTATTTACATCGCCCTATAGCATGAGGGAGACTATAGAAGTTCACAATAGTATGGTACATAATACGTACAGTAGTGTATATTAGATAATTAGCACTGAGAATAAATTCAGACTAGGGTTCATTCATTTACAAGGATCATCTAGTTAACATATGACACAAGAGAGTAATTATGTTTCTAAGTGTAAACTCCAAATTTTCATGGCATTCAGCAAGAAGCAATGGAGGTTCTGCAAAATAAATCCCGTTAATTCCATATTTCTTGAAAAAGCTTCATCCGATGAGGCTTGGGTCAGGGGCTGTCAGGGCTTAAAAGGCAAGAATTTATATTCGTTGAGCGCCAGTTAATTTATTGAAACTAACAAAGCATATTAACATAGCTGTGGGTTTAATTTGGATGTCCCACAAGAAGATGAAATTCTCAAGATAATATAGATGAAGATGGACAAAGGAATTGACGAGAAATATATTCTGTGTTTAACTGCGCGGCTTGAGCCAGTTCGTTTTCATGAATTCATTGCTTTCTTCTGTATCTGCAACTCACCAATAAAAATTACCATAACTATTATGATGCTATCACCATTACGTGAACGACCCATTTCGTCAACGGGAGAATTAATGAAATTCTAAATTCCACAATATCTTTCTTCTAAATTATACAAGGATGATCAATTGTCAAATGACGCTGGATATTGACTCAACTATTTATCCTGTCACATCAGATATGATAAAATGATTCCGAATGCGTATTAGGCGGTTCGTTGCAACAAACATGTAGGAAGAGCAAGGACAGCTATTCACCCTAATCAACAGTAATGGATGTAACACAATAACATTAACCCTGTACGTGACAACATCCATATCCTAATATAATCCCAGTTACAATTCTAAAGTCAGCTTCACTATAACCAGCATGACATTGACGTCAATACTGTTCTGATAAGTTGGATTTAATTGCCAACGGCTCTGGACTGCTCATCACTCTATCAAAGTCTACCTTGAGCTTGTGATATTGCAAGCGATTAGGAATAGTGAGTGATAATTTGATCAACTTCATTAGACTCAATCCTGCGACTATTTGAGATTATTCATGAAATTGCGATCAATTTCATGAATATTCCAATGTTTGCAGGAGAAAAAATACGTTAACAAAGGTAATTTGATGGTATCAGTTTATTTGAAGTGTTGGAAATAGAGGAGAAAGGATGAATACATTAAGATAATTATAAAAAAATTTTCTCTCAGTCGTTTTTGCTGATTTTGAAGAGGAGAG